>CM038673.1:740661196-741861196 GCA_021605145.1 Aegilops bicornis
CTCGATCTCGTTGGTAGATCTACTCTTGTACTACCCATATCATCAATATTAATCAAGAAGAGTAGGGTATTACCTCCATTGAGAGGGCCCGAACCTGGGTAAAAACATTGTGTCCCTTTGTCTCTGTTAACATCCGCCTAGGCGCACAGTTCGAGACCCCTACCCGAGATCCGCGGTTTTGACACCTTATTACATTGGTGCTTTCATTGAGAGTTCATCATGGCATCACCTATAGGCCCGATGGCTCCTTCAATCATCAACAATGACGCAGTCCAGGATGAGACTTTTCTCCCTGCACAAATCTTCAGATTCGGCGGCTTTGCACTACGGGCCAATTCGCTAGGCCATCTAGAGCAGATCGAAGCTATGCCCCCGCCATCGAGTCAGATTTGGAAGCTTGAACTATACGGCCCGATGTCCGCGGAGACTTGATGTTCGACGGATTCGAGCCACAACCGAGCATGCCGCGACTGTCTCGTACGGGTACGATCTAGCTCTTGGCCAACAGTGCCACAGAGGTCAAGATTGCGTCGCCCGACCCATAATCCGGAGCCGGTTTCGCCTCGAGGACGGTTGGTTGGATACCGCCTCGGGGCTGAAATCTCTACGATTGAGCCGAACACCATCCTGTCCTTTGCAAAGCTCGTGACTCCCGAGTCTGGGACTCCTTTCCGGACTCGAATCTCACGCGCCGCCAATCCGAATCCGGGCGCCGTTATGGAGTTCTTCGCCGGACATCTTTCAGCACTCGCCTTTGGCGACATCCTGAATTCACTAAAGTCTCTCTCTTTATCGGGGAGAGCCCTGGCCGGACTACGGTCGGGAAGGTTGGGATGCGGACGACGAAGAAATTCAACGCCCACCCACCACCCACTTTGTAGCCACCGCCGATGATTTAACCAACATGCTCGACTTCGACTCAAGACATCGGCGGTATGGACGACAATCTTTGAGAGCGACCAAGAACCAGCGCCTACAAGGCACCGGTAGGCCACCTCGCCATATGACATATACATGGTGGACATCCCAAAAGATGGGAATGGCGATGGAATGACGGAGGATGACCCTCCAAGAAACAACCCAAGCGCCGGCGTCGGCGCCGCTCTAAATCCCGCCACAAGAAACGGCGATTCCGGCACGGGAGACAATAATACCGGGACAGTGCCGAAGATGACCCCTCCAAAGCAGGACTCGGCCGCAGGAGGAGGGAGATAAGTCCGCCTGACAAGGTCGGCAGAAGAGAGGTAGAGGATCTATAATTATCGCCCCTCAAGACGAGGCAAGCCTCGGCGACCATTTAATTTGTCGTGCTGCAGGACCCCGTCGAACAAGAGTGTTTTAAACGCAGGCTCATGGCCTGACAAGCAGCCTCAAGAAAAACATGACAACAGTAGAGGCGACCAAGACTGCTATTGGCAGATGGATCAAGTCCTTGCAACAAGAGTATGAACTCGAGCGCCTCCAAAAGATACCTAAAACGCAGGCTGCTACCCCAATTAGAGTAAGCAGCACCCAAACCTACATCACCAAGATGATGCAGCCGACCGGCCACCCGTGGGTCAGTGACAGAAAGGCCTCTAGACCCTCCATTCAAGCCGCACCCGGTAGCCGCTCAACCAAAGACGCATCGGGAAACGCCAGAACCTGCGAAACATATTGGAGGACAAGGCAAGGCAAACAAGATCGATCCACGGATCGGCGTGGGCGCCCATGACACGTGATGATAACCGTCACGCCGAATACTGTAACTCCGGCGGGCCAAACACACGATGAGACAAAGCTCATATGAGCTACGCCGTGATATAATATCTGAGGGCGCCAAGACACCCACTATGCTTCACGGATGAAGTAATGGATCATCAAATCCTCGAGGGTTTCAAACCCGTAAACATCGAATCATACGATGGCACAACAGATCCTGCGGTTTGGATCGAGGACTACCTCCTCCATATCCACATGGCCCGCGGCGATGATCTACATGCCATCAAATACCTCCCACTCAAACTCAAAGGACCAGCTCGGCATTGGCTTAACAGCTTGCCAGCAGAATCAATTGGTTGTTGGGAGGACCTAGAAGCCACATTCCTTGATAACTTCCAGGGCACATATGTGCGACCACCAGATGCCGATGACCTTAGCCATATAATTCAGCAGCCAGAAGAATCGGCCGACAATTCGGACGCGGGTTCCTAACAAAAGAAAAATCAGATTGTCGATTGTCCGGATGCAAGGTGCTAGCAGCCTTCAAACAGAACATCATGACGAGTGGCTAGCCCGGCACCTAGGACAGAGAAAAGCGAAATCCATGGCAGCCCTCACCACACTCATGACCCGCTTTTGCGCGGGAGAGGACAGTTGGCTAGCTCGAAGCAACAACTTGGCCAAACACCACAGTAGTTCGGATACCAAGGACAGACAATGGCAGGTCGTCGTGCTTAACAAGAACAAAGCGCCACATTAACAGCGATAATGCTGAAGATCTGACGATAAATGCCGGATTCGGGAGGCTCTAAACCGGTCGTGGAAGAAGCCATTCAAAAGAAATACCTCAGGCCCGTCCAACTTGGACCGAATACCGATCGCTTGTGCCAAATACATGGCACTTGAAAAACCAGCCAACCACACCAACAGGAATTGTTGGGTCTTCAAACAGCAGGCAAGTTAAATGTCAACTCAATGAAAAGGGGCTGCATAGCGATGACGAGGAGGAGCCTCGACCAAACAATAGAGGACAGAAGGGTTTCCCCACAAGTGCGGACGGTGAACATGATATACGCAACCCACATACCCAAAAGGGAGCGGAAGCGCACTAAAGGGGCGATACGCTGATGGAGCCACGCCGAAGTTCAACCCATGGTCTTCCCCGGCCCGATCACCTTTGATCAAGGGACCACCCCACTAGCATCCGTCAAAATCACGGCGGATTCGCCGCGTTGGTTCTCGACCCAATCATCGACGGATTTCACCTCACTAGAGTCCTGATGGACGGCGGTAGCAGCCTGAACTCGCTTTTATCGTGATACAAAGTGTGCAAAATGGGCATAGACCCTCAAGGATTAAACCCACAAAGACGACCTTTAAAGGCGTAATACCAGGTGTAGAGGCCAATTATGCAGGCTCGGTTACACTCGGAGTGGTCTTGGATCCCGGATAACTTCCAAAAGCGTAAGAGTTAATCTTCGACATAGTCCCGTTCCGCTGTATTGCCAACGTGACCGCTTGGGCGAAACAAGGCATTTACAAAGTTCAATGCGGTGCCGCACCACGCATACATCAAGCTCAAGATGCCAGTGCCCTCGAGGAGTAATCACGGTCCAATGGAAACACCAAAGCGCTCTCTTGAGCGGAGGAGCACCACGGCTATTAAACGTCGAGGCACCGTCAAGCTCGCCGGAGTAATCCTACAACAAGACCGCCCGGGCATGATCCGAAAGCAGCGTAGAAATCCGGCCCCAACCCCAGCCCTCGCGAAACTACGAAGCCGATTACTACAGCGCATACATAACTTCGCTCTGGAGATACCATGGGCATAAGGGGAGGGCACGACCACATGCATCGAATGCGGCTCAACCGCACTTGAGGGCTCCGATTGTGTCATTCTTTTTCTTTTTTCTTTTTTCTTTCAGGACTCCGTTTTCCAGAAGCCCTGTCCGGCACTAGAATTGCCGAACTCATGATGCAACAGCCAGGGAAGCAGAAAGCTACGTCGAGTGTCCAGGTGGTCTCTACTACGAGCATTATACCTGTTTTACATACCATCCCGCAGCTTATCCACGGAGGGGACATGTTAAATAGTCCCATCCCTTGCTTATCGTGACTATCTGTATCGTTACGCTTTCATTGCGGTACCTTTTTCGAATAAACAATACATAGCTTTCGCCTATTATTGCACTCCTTTCTTTATCTATATATATGTTCATTTCATGACATGTTGCACCCATACACTTTGGTACGGCCAATACACTAGGGGCTTAAGTACCCCAAAAGTATGGTGTGATAAGTCCGAACACTTTCACAAGTGCGGCATCCCGAACTTATAGCATTGTATGCATCGGCTCCGAATCATGTCTTGGGTCAATAGTTGGGTTTGCCCGGCTCCCGTGTTTGATACCTTACGTTCAGTCATATCGGCTAAGGTAGTATTTGGGAGAACCAACGCGATTGTGCCTCGGTTGAGCTGGGTTGAGCACCTCGGTGGAGAAAGCTAAAACTGACCCGTCATGATGGGGCGAGAGCCGGTCGCTGTTCGAGAGGTTTTTGGTCCCTAAAGACTTATGCCGCTTAGAGCGAGGAACCGCATGGTCCGGCCAAGGCGTGGATAGCGCCCGAACTTCGCTTCCGAATACTGAGGGAGCTTCTTGAAATTTAAAATTATAGAATTCTATGGCTAAGTGAGAGTGTTCAAGCACTATAAGTCCGGTTGCCTTGTTACCGTTGCGTTGAGCGCCTCCTGACGGACCCAACAATGGGAACAAGAAGCGCTCAAGTTTATCGAACACCCAGCACTTTCGTGGCATGGGGGCTGAAGCCAACGACTTGCCATCTCTCAAATTTGATAAGCGGCCGCCACAGAAGGTAATATTTTAAATTAACAAGCGTTGCTTAGCGCATATGAACAAGTTTTCAGCAGACAGGATAACAAATACGAGTCTATTCAAAATTACATCTTTGGAGCACTCATCCGCTATCTGGCGGGCACCCTTCGGGGCGCCCTCATAGTACATTTCGGGCTTGTGATGCTCCTTGCCCTTCGATTGGCCCGTCCGTCACAAGCTTCTCCGCATCCAGCTTGCCCAGTGCACTTTAGCATGGGCAAGGGCCCGGCAGGCACCTTCAATGCAGACCAAGCGCTTGATGACTTCAATCCGTAGACGGGCGTCCACCAGCGCTGCACTAGCCGAAGTAACTTCTGCATGGCTTCCAATGGCCACGGCCGAACTATGAGGCCCTTCATGGCCTGTTGGCGACCTTCAGGAGCTCGACCAGCTGCTTCAGCTGGTCGCTCAGAAACTGCCGGACGTTCGACCTCGAGCATCTTGAGACGAGAACACCTTCTCCGTCCGACTCCCCTCCTTGGCCTTGGTAGAACGCAGCAAAGACGTAGACACTCACGGGGGCAGATCTGTGAATGCTCTGGAGAGCTCGAATCCGGGTAAGTAATAGGTAATTCACTTTCACATGCTTGCTTTGCATAAAGAATGCCTTACCCGCTATCTTGTTTAATGATTCAATTTCTTGGAGGGCTTTTGGGCTTGGCCTTAGCGGCTCTGGCACTCTCAAAGAGCCGAGGCGAGCTCGGACTCTCGGAGTCTTGAGTCACGCTCCAAACTCTCGTGTTTTTCCACGAGCCTGGAGCTCTTGCCGCACCTCCGCCATCCGCTCCTCCTGCTTCTCTCGCTGGTGCTCATGCGGCCGCTTTGCTGGGTCACGGACACCGCTTCCTTCGTGGTCGCTACCTTCGTTCGTGGCCCCTACAATACCCACGTTATTCCTGTCATTTTTTGCAACCGAATCCTTTCTATAAGGTATTTCTTTAAGAAGGTATTGCTTACCTTCCTTGTCCTCGAGCTGCTTCTTGGCAAGGCCGAGCTCGATCTAAGACCGCTCGAGGCTCTTCTTCAATGCATTGACCTCCATGATTAGTCTGCGGTAGAGGTCAGCAGCGACCTGCAATCCTTATATTGACATACTTATGTTAGACTCCTCACGTATATCTTTTAGATCCTTAGTCCGGCTTTTCTTTCCGAACACGAACTAAGCATGAGACTCTTGTCTGTCTATCACGGTAATATTTTTACATATTCTAAACTTACCTCAAAGCACATTAGAAAGGCTGAGTGCAGAGCCAGCCAGCCCGCTCTTAGCGGTGAACTTTGCAGATCACCACACTCACTTAGCAGTGCGGTGCTCCTCGTTGATGGAGGCGCCGTTAAGCGCCTCCAGCTATCCTGTGCCTCGGTTGGACGGAGGACACGCCAAATCTTACCCTTCTTCTGAAGGGCCGCTTACGGACTTGGAACATTGAAGGTTCGGTATGGAATCCCGAGACGAGGGTCGGGCTTAGATCCCACGGGGTCTCGCTCCCCTCGCGCTGGAGTCCGGAGGTTGCCTTGCTTGGCGCCTCCTGCGCCACCTCCTCTTGACCAGGCCCCCTTGGTGCCCCAACTCGGCGTCGTCCGCAGCGTGAGGTGAGGAGGCGGCCAAGTGAAAGTACTCTCCACTTCCGACGAACCTCGAGGGACCCACCACGACAAAGCGGCGAGCCTGCGTCCTTGGGTGGGCTGCATGATTGTTCGGCATTAGAGAACACTATGCAATGGAAAAAAGCGATGGGTGTCAGGACACTTACGATCTCGCCGAGGGCTTGGCCCTCGTTGGCCACTCCTCCTCGTCGTTGTCGGCGTTGGTGGAGAAAGACCAGGAGGAAGGGTCCTTCCTTCTTGGACCCTCCGGTCTCTCCCGGTTAGGCGGCCTTCCTTTTCTTCTCTCCCCTGGGGAGAGAGCTTCTTTCCTCCTCCTCTTCCTCGGAGGAGGATTCCATCTCAGGGTTGTCGGGCGATGAGTCAGACAGCCCTAGCAAGGCCTGTATTATTTTTACTTACAACTTAAGATGCCGGGTCACAAAGACACGATCGCAGTGCATAGGGAGTCGCAAGAGTAGCCCTTGGAGTGTGAAGAAAGGCGATGATGCTTATCTTGAGTCTATTTACCCTTGAGCAGAGGAGCTGAAGTTTTACAAGGATAATGTTGACCCGGCGTATATGACATCTTTGAAGAAGGTGAGGGACTCTGGACTAGGGGGTGTCCGGATGGCGAACTATCATCTTTGGCGGACTCCTAAACTAAGAAGATACAAGATTGAAGACTTCGTCCCGTGTCCAGGATAGGACTTTCCTTGGCGTGGAAGGCAAGCTTGGCGTCTACGGATATGTAGATCTCCTACCATTGTAACTTGACTCTGTAGCAACCCCTAACCCTATCCGGTGTCTATATAAATCGGAGGGTTTTTAGTCAAGTAGGGCGAACAACAATCATACCATAGGCTAGCTTCTAGGGTTTAGCCTCTACGATCTCGTGGTAGATCTACTCTTGTACTACCCATATCATCAATATTAATCAAGCGGGGAGTAGGGTATTACCTCCATCGAGAGGGCCCTAACACAGGTAGAAACATCGTGTCCCTTGTCTCCTGTTACCATCCGCCCTAGGCGCACAGTTCCCGGGACCCCTACCCGAGATCCGCGGTTTTGACACCGACATTGGTGCTTTCATTGAGAGTTCATCTATGTCATCACCTATAGGCCCGATGGCTCTTTCAATCATCGGCAATGGCGCGATCCGGGGTGAGACTTTTTCCCAGCAGATCTTCGTGATTCGGCGGCTTTGCCTCGCTGGCAATTCGCTAGAGCCATCTGGAAGCAGATCGAAAGCTATGCCCACAGCCATCAGGTCAGATTTGGAAAGCTTGAACTACTCGGCCGATGTCGCGGAGACTTGATGTTTAACGGATTCGAGCCTGGCCTGAGCATACCGCCTTTGTCTCGTGAGTGCGATCTAGCTACTGCTGAATAGTGCCACAGGCCCGCACCGGTGCCCTCCGAGCCCTTAATCCGGAGCCGGTTTACGCCCGATCGAGGGCGGTTGGTTGGACACCTCGGGGCTGAAATCTCTCGGCGATTGAGCCGAACACCATTCCTGTCCTTTACCGGCTTCGTGACTCCAGTCTGCGGACTCCTTTGGGACTCCAGAACTTCTTGCGCCCCTGCCCGGTCGAATCCGGTAGGCGCGGTTATGGAGTTCAACTTGCTGCGGACATCTTCAAAGCACTCGCCCTTTGGCGACATCCACGAATTCACTAAAGTCTCTCTCTTTATCAGGAGAGCCTGGCCGGACTACGGTCCGGGAAGGTTGGGATGCAGACGGCGAAGAAATTCAACGCCCACCACCACCCACTTTGTAGCCATGCCGATGATTTAACCAACATGCCGACGACACGAGAACATCGGCGGTATGGACGGCGATCTTTGAAGCGACCAAGAACCGAGGCGCCTACAAGGCAATCGGAAGGCCACCTCGTCATATGACATATACATGGTGGACATCCCAAAAGATAGGAATGGCGATGGAATGACGGAGGATGACCCTCCAAGAAACAACCCAAGCGCCAAGCGTCGTGGCGCCGCTCTAAATCCCGCCACAGTAAAAGCGGTGATTCCGCACGGGAGACAATAATACCCGGGACGGTGCGAAGCGGCCCCCTCGGCAGGACTCAAGCGGGAGGAGGAGAAGCAGAGTCCGCCTGACGGTCTGGCCGAGAAAGAGAGGTAAGGGGCGATAATTGTCGCCCCCTCAGGAAGATGAGGCAAGCCTCGGCGACGGCCGAATTTGTCGTGCCGAGAGGACCCCGTCGAACAAGAGTGTTTTTCGCAGGGCTCATGGCCACGGCAAGCAGCCTCAAGAAACAGCAACAGCTTAGAGCTGACCAAGACACCGCTAGGTAGCGGATGGTGAAGTCCTTGCGGCCGAAGAGTATGAACTCGAGCGCCTCCAAAAGATACCCAAAACGCATGAGCTGCTACCCCAATTAGAGGAAGCGACACCCAAACCTACATCACCCGGCGCATGATGCAGCCGACCGGCCACCCGTGGCCGCATGACCAGAGGCCTCTAGACCCTCCATTCAAGCCGCACCCGGCGCCGCTCAACCAAGGCACGGGAAACGCAGCATGGACACCGCAAAACATATTGGAGGGACAAGGCAAGGCAAACAAGATCGATCACGGATCAGCGGGCGCCCACGACACGTGATGGTAACCGTCACACGCCGGATACAACAACTCGGCCGGGCCAAACACAGATGAACAAAGCTCATATGAGCTACGCCGTGATATATTGTCTGAGGCGCCGCACACCCACTATGCTTCACAGATGAAGTAATGGATCATCAAATCCCCGAGGGTTTCAAACCTGTAAACATCGAATCATACGATGGCACAAGAGATCCTGTGGTTTGGATCGAGGAATACCTCCTCCATATCCACATGGCCCGCGGCGATGATCTACATGCCATCAAATACCTCCCACTCAAGCTTAAAGGACCAGCTCGGCATTGGCTTAACAGCTTGCCAGCAGAATCAATTGGTTGTTGGGAGGACCTAGAAGCCGCATTCCTTGATAACTTCCATGGCACATATGTGCGACCACCAGATGTCGATGACCTTAGCCATATAATTCAGCAGCCACAAGAATCGGCCAGACAATTCTGGACGCGGTTCCTAACAAAGAAAAATCAGATCGTCGATTATGCGGATGCAGAGGTGCTAGCAGCCTTCAAACACAACATCCGCGACGAGTGGTGAAGGAAATATGCCCTAGAGGCAATAAAGTTATTATTTATTTCCTTATTTCATGATAAATGTTTATTATTCATGCTAGAATTGTATTAACCGGAAACATAATACATGTGTGAATATATAGACAAACATAGTGTCACTAGTGTGCCTCTACTTGACTAGCTCGTTGAATCAAAGATGGTTAAGTTTCCTAGCCATAGACATGAGTTGTCATTTGATTAAACGGGATCACATCATTAGGAGAATGATGTGATTGACATGACCCATTCCGTTAGCTTAGCACATGATGCGTTTAGTATGTTGCTATTGCTTTCTTCATGACTTATACATGTTCCTGTAACTATGAGATTATGCAACTCCCGTTTACGGAGGAACACTTTGGTACTACCAAGCGTCACAACGAATCGGGTGATTATAAAGGAGTACTACAGGTGTCTCCAAAGGTACTTGTTGGGTTGGCGTATTTCGAGATTAGGTTTTGTCACTCCGATTGTCGGAGAGGTATCTCGAGCCTTCTCGGTAATACACATCACTTAAGCCTTGCAAGCATTACAACTAATGAGTTAGTTGTGAGATGATGTATTACGGAGCGAGTAAAGAGACTTCACCGTAGCGAGATTGAACTAGGTATTGGATCTGAAGCGATCGAATCTCGGGTAAGTAACATACCGATGACAAAGGGAACAACGTATGTTGTTATCTTGGTTTGACCGATAAAGATCTTCGTAGAATATGTAGGAACCAATATGGCCATCCGAGGTTCCGCTATTGGTTATTGACCGAGAATGGTTCTAGGTCATGTCTACATAGTTCTCGAACCCGTAGGGTCACTTGCAACTTAACGTTTCGATGACGGTTCATAATGAGTTTATAAGTATTGATGCACGAAGGTTGTTGAGTCGGATGTGATCACGGACATGGCGAGGAGTCTCGAAATGGTCGAGACATAAAGATTGATATATTGGAAGCCTACATTTGGACATCGAAAGTGTTAGGGTGAAATCGAGTTTTAGGAGATGCAAGGGAGGTTACGGAACCCCGGGAGGTCCATGGGCCTTAATGGGCCATAGGAGAAGAGGAAGGGCAGCCCAAGGTGGGCTGCGCCTCCCCTCTAGTCCGAATAGGACAAGGAAGGGGGGCGCGCCTTCCCTCTTCCCCTCCTCCAATCCTAGTCCAACTAGGACAGGGGGAGTCCTACTCCCGGTGGGAGTAGGACTCCTCCTTAGTCGCCTCCCCTTGGGGCGGCCACCTCCCCTTGGCTCCTTTATATCTCTGAGGCAGGGGCACCCCAAGACACACAAGTTGATCTACGGATCTTTCCTTAGCCGTGTGCGGTGCCCCTTCCACCATATTCCACTTGGTCATATCGTCGTAGAGCTTAGGCGAAGCCTGCTTGCGGAGAAGTCATATCGTCCAGCGGAGCTTAAGGCGAAGCCCTGCGTCGGTGGAGCATCAACATCGTCCTGCCCCGTCGTCTTGTGGAACTCATCCCGACACTTTCTTTGGATCGGGTCAGGGGATCGTCATCGAGCTGAGCGTGTGCAGAACTTCGGAGGTGCCGTCACGTTCGGTACTTGGATCGGTCCGGATCGTGAAGGCGTGCGACTACATCAACCGCGTTGTTATAACGCTTCGCTTCGGTCTCACGAGTGCGTGGGCGGACACTCTTCCCTCTCGTTGCTATGCCATCACCATGGTCTTGCGTGATCGTAGGAAATTTTTGAAATTACTACGTTCCCCCAGCGATGGCATCGAGCCTGGTTTTATGCATTGATGTCATATGCACGAGTAGAACACAAGTGAGTTGTGGGCCGATACAAGTCATCTTGCCTACCAGCATGTCATACTTTGGTTCAGCGGTATTGTTGGGCGAGGGCGATCCGGACCAACCTTACGCGTGCGACGCTTCACAGCGAGACCGGTTCCCTCGGCGTGCTTTGCACATAGATGGCTTGCGGAAGACTGTCTCTCCAACTTTAGTTGAACCAAGTGTGGCTACGCCGGTCCTTGAGAAGGTTAAAGCAGGTCTATTTGACAAACTATCGTTGTGGTTTTGATGCGTGGTAAGAACGGTTCTTGCTCAGCCCGTAGCAGCCACGTAAAACTTGCAACAACAAAGTAGAGGACGTCTAACTTGTTTTTGCAGGGCATGTTGTGATGTGATATGGTCAAAGCATGATGCTATATTTTATTGTATGAGATGATCATGTTTTGTAACCGAGTTATCGGCAACTGGCTGGAGCCATATGGTTGTCGCTTTATTGTATGCAATGCAATCGCGATGTAATGCTTTACTTTATTACTAAGCGGTAGTGATAGTCGTGGAAGCATAAGATTGGCGAGGCGACAACGATGCTACGATGGAGATCAAGGTGTCGGCGCCCGGTGGCGATGGTGATCATGGCGATTGCTTGACGATGGAGATCACAAGCACAAGATGATGATGACCATATCATATCACTTATATTGATTGCATGTGATGTTTATCCTTTATGCATCTTATCTTGCTTTGATTGACGGTAGCATTATAAGATGATCTCTCACTAAAATTATCAAGAAGTGTTCTCCACAGTATGCACCGTTGCCAAAGTTAAGTAGTACCCGGACACCACGTGATGATCGGGTGTGATAAGTTCTCGTCCATCTACAACGGTGCAAAACAGTTGCACACGCGGAATACTCGGGTTAAACTTGTGAGCCTAGCATATAACAGATATGGCCTCGGAACACGGAGACCGAAAGGTCGAGCGTGAATCATATAGTAGATATGATCAACATAGTGATGTTCACCGTTGAAACTACTCCGTCTCACGTGATGATCGGACACGGTTTAGTTGATATGGATCACGTGATCACTTAGATGACTAGAGAGATGTCTGTCTAAGTGGGAGTTTTAATATGATTAATTAAACTTAAATTTATAATGAACTTAGTCCTGGTAGTATTTTGCAAATTATGTTGTAGATCAATAGCTCGCGTTGTTGCTTCCCTATGTTTTTATATGTGTTCCTAGAATTGTATTGAAAAATGTTAGTAGCAATGATGCGGATTGGATCCGTGATCTGAGGTTTATCCTCATTACTACCTTGGAAAGAATTATGTCCTTGATGCACCGCTAGGTGACAGACCTATTGCACGAGCGGTCTGAGGCGTTATGAGCGTTTGACTAGCTCAAGATGATGACTACTTGATAGTTTAGTGCACCATGCTTAACAGCTTAGAATCGGGACTTCAAAGGCGTTTTGAGCGTCATGGACCATATGAGATGTTCCAGGAATTGAAGTTAATATTTCAAGCAAATACCCGAGTTGAGAGATATGAAGTCTCCAACAAGTTCTATAGCTAAAAGATGGAGGAGAATCGCTCAACTAGTGAGCATGTGCTCAGATTATGCAGGTACTTCAATTGCTTGAATCAAGTGGGAGTTAATCTCCCAGATAAGATAGTGATTGACAGAATTCTCTAGTCACCATCACTAAGTTACTAGAACTTCGTGATGAACTATAGTATGCAAGGGATGACGAAAAAGATTCTCGAGCTCTTCGCGATGCAAAAATCGTGAAGGTAGAAATCAAAAAAAAACATCAAGTGTTGATGGTTGACAAGACCACTAGTCTCAAGGAAAAGGGCAAAGGGAAGAAGGGGAACTTCAAAGGAGCGGCAAGCAAGTTGCTGCTCGAGTGAAGAAGCCCAAGTCTGGACCTAAGCACGAGACTAAGTACTTTTGCTGCAATGGAACTGGTCCTTTGAGGCCGGAACTACCCTGAATATTTGGTGGATAAGAAGGATGGCAAAGTGAACAAAGGTATATTTGATATCTGATTATTGATGTGTATTTTACTAGTGTTCATAGCAACCCCTCGGTATTTGATCTTGGTATAGTTGCTAGAGTAGTAACTCAAAAGCGGGAGTTGCGAGAATGAGCAGGAAACTAGTTGAAGGGGAAGTAGCGATGAGTGTTGGAAATAGTTCCAAAGATTGATATGATCATCATCACACACTCCCTATATTTTCGAGATTAGTGTTAAAAGCCAAATAAATGTTATTTAGCGTTTGCGTTGAGCATAAAAATGATTTGATCATGTTTATTGCAATACGGTTATTCATTTAAGTAAGAGAATAAATTGTTGTTACATTTACATGAATAAAACCTTATATGGTTACACACCCAATGAAAATGGTTCATTGGATCTCGATCATAGTGATACACATATTCATAATATTGAAACCAAAAGATGCAAAGTTAATAATGATAGTGCAACTTATTTGTAGCCTTTGCCGTTTAGGTCATATTGGTGTAAAGCGCATGAAGAAAAATCCATCTTGATGGACTTTTGGAATCACTTGATTTTGAATCATTTGATGCTTGCGAACCGTGCCTGTTGGGCAAGATGACTAAAACTCCGTTCTCGGAACCATGGAACAAACTCTTGACTTATTGGAAATAATACATACCCGATGTATGCGATTCAATGAGTGTTGATGCTCGTGGCAAGTATCATTATTTTCGACCTTCACAGATGATTTGAGCAGATATGCGTATATCTTCTTGATGAAACATAAGTCTGAAGTAGTTGAAAAGTTCAAAGAATTTCAGAGTGAAGCAGAAAATCATCGTAACAAGAAAATAAAGTTTCTGCGATCTGATCGTGGAGATGAATATTTGAGATTCTGAGTTTGGTCTTCAACTAAAACAAAGTGGAATAGTTTCACAGCTCACGCCACGGAACACCACAACATTATGGTGTGTCGAACATAAATAACCGTACTTTTATTTTGATATGGTGCGATCAATGATGTCTCTTACCGATATACCAATATCGTTTTGGGGTTATGCATTAGAGACAGCTGCATTCACGTTTAATAGGGCACCATCTAAATCCGTTGAGGCGACACCGTATGAACTATGGTTTAACGGTAAAACCTAAGCTATCGTTTCTTAAAGTTTGGAGTTGTGATGCTTATGTGAAAAAGTTTTCACTGATAAGCTCGAACCCAAATCGGAGAATGCGTCTTCATAGAATACCCAAAGGTAACTATTGGGTACACCTTCTATCACAAGATCCGAAGGCAAGTTATTCGTTGCTAAGGTGGATCCTTTCTAGAGAAGAAGTTTCTCTCGAAAGAAGTGAGTGGGAGGAAAGTAGAACTTGATGAGGTAATTGTACCTTCTCCTTATTGGAAAGTAGTTCATCACGAGAAATCAGTTCGATGATTCCTACACCAATTAGTGAGGAAGTTAATGATGATGATCATAAAACTTCAGATCAAGTTGCTACCAAACCTCGTAGGTCTTCTAGAGCAAAATCCGCACTGAGTGGTACGATAATCGTGTTACGGAAGTCATGTTACTAGACCATGATGAACCTACGAACTATGAGGAAGCAATGATGAGCCCAGATTCGCGAAATGGCTTGAGGCCATAAAATCTGAGATAGGATCCATATATGAGAACAAAGTGTGGACTTTGGTTGACTTGCTCGATGATCAACAAGTCAAGTTAAATAAATGGATCTTCAAGAGGAAGAGCAGATGATGATAGTAGTGTTACTATCTACAAAGCTCGACTTGTCGCAAAAAGGTTTTCGACAAGTTCAAAGTGTTGACTACAATGAGATTTTCTCAAATCAGAAGCGATTCTTAAGTCCGTCGAATCATGTTAGCAATTGTCACATTTTATGAAATCTACGGCAAATGGATGTCAAAACTACATTCTTTAATGGATTTATTAAAGAAGAGTTGTATCTGATGCAACGAAGGTTTTGTCAATCCTAAAGGAGCTAACAAAATGTGCAAGCTCAATGATCCATCTATGGAATTTGGTGCAAGAATCTCGGAGTTGGAATAAACGCTTTGATAGTGTGATCAAAACATATGGTTTTA
This sequence comes from Aegilops bicornis, assembly GCA_021605145.1. Classification (NCBI taxonomy): domain Eukaryota; kingdom Viridiplantae; phylum Streptophyta; class Magnoliopsida; order Poales; family Poaceae; genus Aegilops; species Aegilops bicornis. The sequence goes on from CM038673.1 coordinate 740,676,433, forward strand.
TACAGACTTTTGGAGAAGCTTTGTATTTACAAGAAAGTGAGTGGGAGCACTACAACATTTCTGATAAGTATATGTGAATAACATATTGTTGATCGGAAATAATGTAGAATTATTCTACAAAGCATAAAGGAGTATTTGAAAGGAGTTTTTCAAAGAAGGACCTCGGTGAAGCTGCTTACATATTGAGCATCAAGATCTATAGAGATGAATCAAGGCGGCTTGATAAGTTTTTCAATAAATACATACCTTGTCAAGATTTTGAAGTAGTTCAAAATGGAACAGTCAAAGAAAGAGTTCTTGCCTGTGTTACAAGGTGTGAAATTGAGTAAGACTCAAAACCCGACCACGGCAGAAGATAGAAAGAGAATGAAAAAGTTATTCCCTATGCCTCAGTCATAGGTTCTATAAAGTATGCTATGCTATGTACCAGACCTATTGTATACCTTGCTCTGAATTTGGCAAGGGAGTACAATAGTGATCTAGGAGTAGATCACTGGACATTGGTCAAGAACATCCTTAGTGAGGACTAAGGAAATATTTCTCGATTATGGAGATGATAAAAGAGCCCGTCGTAAAGAGTTACATCGGTGCAAGCTTTTACTGATCCAGATGACTCTAAGTCTCAATCTGGATACATATTGAAAGTGGGAGCAATTAGCTAGAGTAGCTCCGTGCGAGGAGCATTGTAGACATAGAATATTTGCAAAATACATACGGACTCACGAATGTAGAGACCGTTGACTAAGCTTCTCTCACGAGCAAAACATGATCATCCCTTAGTACTCTTTGGGTGTTAATCACATAGCGATGTGAACTAGATTATTGACTCTAGTAAACCCTTTGGGTGTTGGTCACATGACAATGTGAACTATGGGTGTTAATCACATACAGATGTGAATATCAGTGTTGAATCACATGATGATGTGAACTAGATTATTGACTCTAGTGCAAGTGGGAGGCCCAGAAGGAAATATGCCCTAGAGGCAATAATAAAGTTATTATTTATTTCCTTATTTCATGATAAATGTTTATTATTCATGCTAGAATTGTATTAACCGGAAACATAATACATGTGTGAATACATAGACAAACATAGTGTCACTAGTGTGCCTCTACTTGACTAGCTCGTTGAATCAAAGATGGTTAAGTTTCCTAGCCATAGACATGAGTTGTCATTTGATTAAGCGGGATCACATCATTAGGAGAATGATGTGATTGACATGACCCATTCCGTTAGCTTAGCACATGATCGTTTAGTATGTTGCTATTGCTTTCTTCATGACTTATACATGTTCCTCGTAACTATGAGATTATGCAACTCCCGTTTACGGAGGAACACTTTGGGTACTACCAAACGTCCACAACGTAAGCTGGGTGATTATAAAGGAGTACTACAGGTGTCTCCAAAGGTACTTGTTGGGTTGGCGTATTTGAGATTAGGTTTTGTCACTCCGATTGTGGGAGAGGTATCTCCAGGCCTTCTCGGTAATACACATCACTTAAGCCTTGCAAGCATTACAACTAATGAGTTAGTTGTGAGATGATGTATTACGGAACGAGTAAAGAGACTTACCGGTAACGAGATTGAACTAGGTATTGGATACCGACGATCGAATCTCGGGTAAGTAACATACCGATGACAAAGGGAACAACGTATGTTGTTATGCGGTTTGACCGATAAAGATCTTCGTAGAATATGTAGGAACCAATATGGCCATCCAGGTTCCGCTATTGGTTATTGACCGAGAATGGTTCTAGGTCATGTCTACATAGTTCTCGAACCCGTAGGGTCCGCACGCTTAACGTTTCGATGACAGTTCATAATGAGTTTATAAGTATTGATGCACGAAGGTTGTTGGAGTCCCGGATGTGATCACGGACATGACGAGGAGTCTCGAAATGGTCGAGACATAAAGATTGATATATTGGAAGCCTACATTTGGACATCGGAAGTGTTCCGGTGAAATCGGGATTTCTTAGGATGCAGGGAGGTTACCGGAACCCCCGGGAGGTCCATGGGCCTTAATGGGCCATAGGAGAAGAGGAAGGGCAGCCCAAGGTGGGCTGCGCTTCCTCCCCTCTAGTCCGAATAGGACAAGGAAGGGGGCGGCGCCTTCCCTCTTCCCCTCCTCCAATCCTAGTCCAACTAGGACAGGGGAGTCCTACTCCCGGTGGGAGTAGGACTCCTCCTTAATCGCGCCTCCCCTTGGGCGGCCACCTCCCCTTGGCTCCTTTATGCTCAGGGGCAGGGGCACCCCAAGACACACAAGTTGATCTACGGATCTTTCCTTAGCCGTGTCGGTGCCCCTTCCACCATATTCCACTTCGGTCATATATTTCGTAGAGCTTAAGCGAAGCCTACTGTGCGGAGAAGTCATATCGTCAGCGGAGCTTAAGCGAAACCCTGCGTCGGTGGAGCATCAACATCGTCCACGCTGCCGTCGTCTTGTGGAACTCATCCCGACACTTTGCTGGATCGAGTCCGGGGATCGCTCATCGAGCTGAGCGTGTCACGGAGAACTTCGGAGGTGCCGTCGTTCGGTACTTGGATCGGTCGGATCGTGAAGGCGTCTGACTACATCAACAGCGTTGTTATAACGCTTCCGCTTTCGGTCTACGAGTGCGTGGACGGACACTCTTCCCTCTCGTTGCTATGCCATCACCATGGTCTTGCGTGATCGTAGGAAAATTTTTGAAATTACTCGTTCCCCAACAAGTGGCTAGCCGGCACCTAGGACAGGAAAAGCCGAAATCCATGGCAGCCCTCACCACACTCATGACCCGCTTTTATGCGGAGAGGACAGCTAGCTAGCTCGAAGCAACAACTTGGCCAAACACCCTAGTAGTTGGGATACCAAGGACAGCAATGGCAGGTCGGCGTCGCAGCAAGAACAAGTGCCACATTAACAGCGATAATGCTTTGAAGATCTGACAGTAAATGCCGGATTCAGAGGCTCTAAACCCGGTCAGCGGAAGAAGCCATTCAAAAGAAATACCCAGGGCCCGTCCAACTTGGACCGAATACTCGATCGCTTATGCCAGATACATGGCACCCCCGAAAAACCAGCCAACCACACCAACAGGGATTGTTGGGTCTTCAAACAGGCAGGCAAGTTAAATGCCGAACTCAATGACAAGGGCTGCATAGCGATGACGAGGAGGAGCCCCGACCGCCGAACAATAGAGGACAGAAGGATTTCCCCCCACAAGTGTGGACGGTGAACATGATATACGCAACCCACATACCCAAAAGGGAGCGGAAGCGTGCACTAAGGGGCGATATCGCGATGGAGTCGATCGCCTCAAGTTCAACCCATGGTCTTCCTGCCCGATCACCTTTGATCGAAGGACCACCCACTAGCATCCGTCACGGCGGATTCGCCGCATTGGTTCTTGACCCAATCATCATGATTTCACCTCACTAGAGTCCTGATGGACGGCGGTAGCAACCTGAACACTGCTTTATCGAGGATACGGTCGCAAAATGGGCATAGACCGCTCAAGGATTAAACCCACAAAGACGACCTTTAAAGGCGTAATACCAGGTGTAGAGGCCAATTGTACAGGCTCGGTTGCACTCGGAGTGGTCTTGGATCCCGGATAACTTCCGAAGCGAAGAGTTAATCTTGACATAGTCCTGTTCGCGGTTGTAGCATAACGCCTTTGCTTGGACGAACCGCATTTGCAAAAGTTCAATGCGGTGCCGCACTACGCATACATCAAGCTCAAGATGCCAGGCCCTCGAGGAGTAATCACGGTCAATGGAAACACCAAACGCTCTCTTCGAACGGAGGAGCACACGGCGGCCCTCGCGGCGGAGGTGCAAAGCAGCCTCTCACAGCAATTCTCGAGTCCGGCTATTAAACGTCAGGCCACCGTCAAGCTCGCCCGGAGTAACCTACAACAAGACCGCCGGGCATGATCCGAGCACGCGTAGAAATCCGGCCCCAACCCCAGCCCTCGCGAAACTGCGAAGCCAGTACTACGCGTACATAACTACGCTCTGGAGATACCATGGGCATAAGGGGAGGGGCACGACCACGACGCATACGAATGCGGCTCAACCGCACTGTGGGCTCCGATTGTGTCATTCTTTTCCTTTTTCTTTTTCTTACTTTCAGGACTCCGCTTTTCGAAGCCCTGTCCGGCACTAGAATTGCCGAACTCACGATGCGACAGCCGAGGAAGCGAAAAGCTACGTCGAGTGTCCAGGTGGTCTCTACTACGAGCATTATACCTGTTTTACATACCATCCTGCAGCTTATCCCTGGAGGGGGACATGTTAAATAGTCCCATCCCTTGCTTATCGCACTATCTATATCGTTCTGCTTTCATTGCAGTACCTTTTCGAATAAACAATACATAGCTTTCCCCTATTATTGCACTCCTTTCTTTATCTATATATATGTTCATTTCATGACATGTTGCACCCATACACTTTGGTACGGCCAATACACTAGGGGCTTAAGTACCCCAAAAGTATGGTGTGATAAGTCCGAACACTTTCACAAGTGCGGCATCCCGAACTTATAGCATTGTATGCATCGGCTCGAATCATGTCTTGGGTCAATAGTTGGGTTTGCCCGGCTCCCATGTTTTGGTACCTTACGTTCCGTCATATCGGCTAAGGTAGTTTGGGAGAACCACTGCGATTGTGCCCCGGTTGAGCTGGGTTGAGCTCCTCAGTGAAGAAAGCTAAAACTGGCCGTCATGATGGGGCGAGAGCCGGTCGCTGTTTGAGAGGTTTTTTCGGATCCCTAAAGACTTATGCCGCTTAGGCGAGGAACCGGCATTGTCGGCCAAAGGCGTGGATAGCGCCCCGAACTCGGTCTTCCGAATACTAGGGGCTTCACCAAAATTTAGAATTATAGAATTCTACGGCTAAGTGAGAGTGTTCAAGCACTATAAGTCCGGTTGTCTTGTTCGTTGCGTTGAGCGCCTCCCTCGACGGACCCAAGAATGGGAACAAGAGCGCTCAAGTTTATCCCGAACACCCAGCACTCATGGAATGGGGGCTGAAGCCAATGACTTGCCATCTCTCAAATTTGATAAACGGCCGCACAGAAGGTAATATTTTAAATTAACAAGCGTTCCTTAGCGCATATGAACAAGTTTTCAGCGTACAGGATAACAAATGCGAGTCTATTCAAAAATTACATCTTTGGAGCACTCATCCGCTATCTGGCGGGCACCCTTGTGACGCCCTCATAGTACATTTCGGGCTTGCGATGCTCCTTGCCCTTCGGTGGCTCCGTCCGTCACAAGCTTCTCCGCATCCAGCTTGCCCAGTGCACTTTAGCATGGGCAAGGGCCCGACAGGCACCTTCAATGCAGACAGAGCGCTTGATGACTTCAATCCGTGGACGGCGTCCACCGGCTACACACTAGCCGAAGTAGCTTCGAGCATGGCTTCCAATGGCCAGCCGAACTATGAGGGCCCTTCATGGCCTGTTCGGCGACCTTGTGGAGCTTCGACCAGCTGCTTGACCTGGTATGCGCTCAGAAACTGCCGGACGTTCGGCCTCGACATCTTTGAGACGAGAACACCTTCTCCGTCGAGCTCCCCTCCTTGCTTGCAGTAGAGCAGCGCAGCATCAGACACACTACGGGGCAGATCTGCGAATGCTCCTGGAGAGCTCCGAATCCGGGTAAGTAATAGGTAATTCACTTTCACATGCTTGCTTTGCATAAAGAATGCCTTACCCGCCGCTATCTTCTTTAATGATTCAATTTCTTGGAGGGCTTTTGGGCTTCGGCCTTAGCGGCTTTGGCACTCTCAAGAGCCGAGGCGAGCTCGGACTCTCGAGTCTTCGAGTCACGCTCCAAACTCTCGTGTTTTTCCACGAGAGCCTGGAGCTCTTGCCGCACCTCTGCCATCCGCTCCTCCTGCTTCTCTCGCTCGGTGCGCTCCGCCGCCGCTTTGCTTTCGGCCGCGGACACCGCTTCCTTCAGGGTCACCACCTCGTTCGTGGCCCCTACAATACCCACGTTATTCCTGTCATTTTTTGCAACCGAATCCTTTCTATAAGGTATTTCTTTAATAAGGTATTGCTTACCTTCCCTATCCTCGAGCTGCTTCTTGGCAAGGCCGAGCTTGTTCTCGAACCGCTCGAGGCTCTTCTTCAATGCATTGACCTCCGCAGTCAGTGCGGTAGAGGTCAGCAGCGCAGCCTGCATTCGCATATTGACATACTTATGTTAGACTCCTGCGTATATCTTTTTAGATCCTTAGTCCGGCTTTTCTTTCCGAACACCGAACTAAGCATCATGGGCTACTGTCTATGCGGTAATATTTTTACATATTCTAAACTTACCTCAAAGCCTGTTAGAAGGCTCGTACAGGCTTCAGCCAGCCCGCTCTTGGCGGACTGAACTTTCTGGATCACCACACTCATAACAGTGCGGTGCTCCTCGTTGATGGAGGCGCCGTTAAGCGCCTCCAGTAAGCTATCCGGTGCCTCCGGTTGGACGGAGGACACCGCCGTCTTACCCTTCTTACGAAGGGGCCGCTTGCCGGACTTTGGAACCGCTGAAGGTTCCGGTATGGAGTCCGGACGAGGGTCGGGCTTAGACCCCCTGGGGGTCTCGCTCCCCTCGCGCCTGGAGTCCGGGAGGTTGCCTTGCGGCGCCTCCTGCGCCACCTCCTCTTGACCAGGCCCCCCTTGGGGCCCCACCTCATTTGTCGTCCATGGCGTGAGGTGAGGAGGCGGCCAGAAGTGAAGTACTCTCCACTTCTGACGAACTCAGGGACCCACTCGACAAAGCGGCGAGCTCGTCCTTGGGCGGGCTGCATGATTGTTCGGCATTAGAGAACACTATGCAATGGAAAAAAGCGATGGGTATCCGGACACTTACGATCTCGCCAGGGGCTTGGCCCTCGTTGGCCACTCCTCCTCGTCGTTGTCGGCGTTGGTGGAGAAGTCCGGAGGAAGGTTCCTTCCCTTCTTGGACCCTCCGGTCTCCCCAGTTGGGGCGGCCTTCCTTTTCTTCTCTCCCCCCGCTGGGGGAGAGGCTTCTTTTTCCTCCTCCTCTTCCTCAGAGGAGGATTCCGCCTCAGGGTTGTCGGGCGATGAGTCCGACAACCCCTGGCGCCGGGAGCTCCTTCGAGTTCCCGTGGCCTTCTTCTTGGCCTTCTTCTCCGCACCACGTGAGGGACCGTGAGCCAGATCCCCTGGCCAATCGGGCGTCCGATGGGTCTTCCGGCGAGGGGTGGATAGGTTAATCTGTCCGGACGTCTTCAGCCGATCTGTCAAAGGTTAGGGAGTTTTAGATCCGCATAGAGTCAAACTATGAAAAAGAGTCCCATAAAGGGTAAAATAACTTACCTTGTCGGGCTTGACGCCGCGAGCTGAATCCGCGATCTTGATGGCGGATGTGGGAGCCTCGGCGTATGAACAACACCTTCTGCATCGTCATACGTAGTGTCGAAGAGCCTTTTCAGAGTTGGGTGTTGTGCCGGATCGAACTCCCACAATTTGAAGGCCCGTTGTTGGCATTGGAGAATCCGGCGGATGAGCATCACCTGGATTATGTTGACAAGCCTGAGATTCTTGTCCACTGTGTTTGGATGTAGGTTTGGAGTCGGATAGCTTCGTCCAAATTCCCCCACGTCAGGCCCGTCTCTTTCCATGATGAGAGCCGTGTGGGGAAGCCAGATCAGAATTCGGGGGCCGCCGCCCATTGAGAATCGCGCGGCTCGGGGATGTAGAACCACCCCGATTGCCACCCCTTTATGGTCTCCACAAAGGAGCCCTCGAGCCATACGACTTTGGCCATCTTGCCAACCATGGAGCCTCCGCACTCCTCTTGGCGGCCGCCCACTACCTTCGGCTTGCCATTGAAGATCTTCAGCCATAAGCCGAAGTGGGGCTGGATGCAGAGGAAGGCCTCGCACACGACGATAAACGCCGAGATGTTGAGTATGAAGTTCGGGGCCAGATCGTGGAAATCCAGGCCGTAGTAGAACATGAGGCCCCAGACAAATGGGTGAAGTGGAAAACCTAGTCCGCGGACAAAGTGGGTGAGGAACACCACCCTCTCATGGGGCCCGGGGGTGGGAATGAGCTGCCCCTCGTCGGGTAGCCGGCGCGCGATGTTGCTGGACAAGTATCCTGCCTTCCGCACCTTTTTGATGTGCCCCTCCGTGACGGAGGAGGCCATCCACCTACCTCCCACTCCAGACATAGTTGGAGAAGGTTGAGGTGGGGTATGCGGACTTGGGCGCTGGAGCTCGAGTGCGCGGAAATGGATGAGCAAAGGAGGAAGAAGGCGTAGGTGAAAAGGTGGATCCTTATCCCCTTATATGGACGAACGAAGCTATGTGTCCCCCACCAGCCTGGTAAAACTCGCTTATCTCCCAAGCGCCGTAATCGATGGCGCGGTTGGGTTACCCACGTCCGTATTGATGAGAATCCCGGAATAAGGGGGCACGATCTCCGCTTTGATAAGACGTGCCAAGGAAACCGCCTCGCTAAACGCGCTAAGGTGGAACAGTAAAAACGATTCGTATAAAGGCCTGGCCGTGGTGTGATGTCACGCCACGGAATACGTTAGCTGATCTGTGCAAAAGTTATTCTCTACGGTAGTATGTGGAACTTCTTTTGCGAGCGGACACTATCCTTGTGTTCAAAATCTTCTATGAAGTATTAAGAGGAACCCGCCTTGCAATGCCGAAGACAATATGCACGCCCGGACTCGTCGTCATTGAAGCCTGGTTCAGGGGCTCTTGAGGAGTCTGGACTAGGGGTGTCGGATAGCCGAACTATCATCTTTGGCCGGACTCCTAGACTATGAAGATACAAGATTGAAGACTTCATCCCGTGTCCGGATAGGACTTTCCTTGGCGTGGAAGGCAAGCTTGGCGATACGGATATGTAGATCTCCTACCATTGTAACCGACTCTGTGTAACCCTAACCCTATCCGTTGTCTATATAAACCGGAGGGTTTTAATCCAGAGGACGAACAACAATCATACCATAGGCTAGCTTCTAGGGTTTAGCCTCTACGATCTCGTGGTAGATCTACTCTTGTACTACCCATATCATCAATATTAATCAAGCGGAGTAGGGTATTACCTCCATCGAGAGGGCCCGAACCTGGGTAAAAACATCGTGTCCCTTGTCTCATGTTACCATCCGCCTAGGCGCACAGTTCGGGACCCCCTACCCGAGATCCGCCGGTTTTGACATCGACAGAAGCCAACCACAGATCATGATCCCTTGTTGAAGTTTAAATCGTCGGATGACACTAAGAAGTTCAACATTAGTGCTAATTTGGATCCGAAGTAGGAAACCGCGCTCATCGAGTTCATCCGTGAGAACCGGGACATCTTTGCATGGAAGCCTTCAGACATGCCAGGTGTACCGAGGGAACTCGCTGAGCACACTCTTAATATTGATCCAAAGTTTAAACCGGTCAAGCAATTCCGTCGCCATTTCAATGAAGAGAGGCGTAAGGCTATTGGTAAGGAGGTCGCCCGGCTCTTGGCGATTGGGTTCATTGTTGAAGTTTTTCATCCTGAGTGGTTGGCTAACCTGGTGTTGGTGCTTAAGAAAAATGGCACCTGGCGCATGTGTGAGGATTATCACGGACTTAAACAAGGCTTGTCCAGCTGATCCCTTTGCTCTCCCCCGTATTGATCAGATTATTGATGCTATGGCGGGTTGTGAGCGGTTGAGTTTTTTGGATGCTTATTCTGGTTATCATCAGATCAAGATGGCAGTTAAGGATCAGGAGAAGATAGCATTCATCACTCCGTTTGGAGCCTTCTGCTATGTGTATATGCCTTTTGGGATCAAGAGCGCCCAGGCGACTTACTAACGGTGTGTTCAGAATTGCATTCATAATCAAATCGTGCATAATGTTCATGCTTATGTGGATGATATTGTGGTGAAGAACAGGAAGAAGGAGACCCTAATTGATGATTTGAAGGAGACCTTTGACAATCTCCGGGTTTATAAGATGATGCTTAACCCTACCAAGTGTGTTTTGGTGTACCAACTTGTAAGCTTTTGGGTTTTCTGGTTTCACAACTAGGTATTGAGGCTAACCCATATAAGATAAAGGCTATCACCTCTTTGGCTAAGCCGGTGTGTATCAATGATGTTCAACATTTGGCGGGTCGTATTGCGTCCTTAAGCCGGTTCATAAGTCGGTTGGGTGAGAAGGCTATCCCTCCATGCGAGATGATGAATAAGACGAATCATTTTATGCAGGTGATCTTTGTTGATCGTGCATTTGAGGCCTTGAAGAAACAATTGGCTGAGCCGCCGATTCTTGCTGCTCCTATTGATAAGGAGCCTTTATTGTTATATGTGGCTGCCAATAGACGAGCGATCAGTGTGGCCATTGTGCTGGAAAGGAAGGAATCAGGGAAGGAGCATCCGGTTCAACGGCCGGTTTACTACATCAGTGAGGTGCTTATTGAGTCCAAACAAAGGTATCCACATCGGCAGAAGCTTGTATATGGGGTTTTCATGGCCAGCCAGAAGCTTAAGCAGTATTTTCTGGGTTATCCTATCACTGTGGTTAGTTCTGCCCCTTTAGGGGATATCATTCAAAACAGAGAAGCCATAGGTCGGGTAGCCAAATGGGCCATTGAGCTTGGACCTCATGGTTTAAAGTATATGCCTTGTACGGCCATCAAGTCTCAAGCACTTGTGGATTTTATCAATGATTGGACAGATTTGCAGATGCCTGAGGAGAAACCAGATAGCACATATTGGACTATTCACTTTGATGGGTCCCGGCAGATGGAAGGCTCGGGGGCTGGAGTTGTCTTGACTTCCCCACGAGGTGATAAATTTTCTTATGTTCTCCAGTTGATGTTCCCTTGTACTAACGCTACCTCTTGAGCATGCGTTGGTTTTCCCTTGAAGAGGAAAGGGTGATGCAGCAAAGTAGCATAAGTATTTCGCTCAGTTTTGAGAACCAAGGTATCAATCCAGTATGAGACTACACGCAAGTCCCTCGCACCTGCACAAACAATCAAGAACCTTGCAACCAACGCGATAAAGGGGTTGTCAATCCCTTCATGGCCACTTGCAAAAGTGAGATCTGATAAAGATAATAAGATAAATATTTTTGGTATTTTTGTTGTATAGATTGGAAAATAAAGATTGCAAAAATAAACGGCGGCAAAAATAGGTAGTTGACGGGAGATTAATATGATGGAAAATAGATCCGGGGGCCATAGGTCTCACTAGTGACTTCTCTCAAGATAGCAAATTCTACGGTGGGTGAACAAATCATTGTCGAGCAATTGATAGAAAAGTGCATACTTATGAGAATATCTAGGCATGATCATGTATATAGGCATCACGTCCGTGACAAGTAGACCGAAACCATTCTGCATCTACTACTATTACTCCACACATCGACTGCTATCCAGCATGCATCTAGAGTATTAAGTTCATAAGAACAGAGTAGCGCATTAGGCAAGATGACATGATGTAGAGGGATAAACTCAAGCAATATGATGTAAACCCCATCTTTTTATACTCGATACCAACATTACAATATGTGCCTTGCTGCCCCTGCTGTCAGTGGGAAAGGACACCGCAAGATTGAACCCAAAGCTAAGCACTTCTCCCGTTTCAAGAAAGATCAATCTAGTAGGCCAAACCAAACTGATAATGCAAAGAGACTTGCAAATATATTAAATCATGCATATAAGAATTCAGAGAAGAACCAAATATTTTTCATAGATAATCTTGATCATAAACCCACAATTCTTTGGATGTGTACAAACACACCGCAAAAAGAATTACATCAAATAGATCTCCAAGAAGATGAAGGAGAACTTTGTATTGAGATCCAAAGAGAGAGAATAAGCCATCTAGCTAATAACTATGGACCAGAAGGTTTGTGGTAAACTACTCACACATCATCGGAGAGGATATGGTGTTGATCTAGAAGCCCTCCATGATCGATTCCCCCTCTGACAGAGCGCCGGAAAAGGCCCCAAGATGGGATCTCACGGGTACAGAAGGTTGTGGCGGTGGAAATAGGGTTTCGTGGTGCTCTGGATGTTTTTGGGGTATATGAGTATATATAGGCGAAAGAAGTAGGTCGGTGGAGCCACGAGGGGCTCACGAGGGTGGGGGCGTGCCTACTCCCCCCTAGGCGCGCCCTCCTATCTCGTGGCCGCCTCGTTGCTTATTTGACATCCACTCCAAGTCTATTGGATTGCGTTTGTTTCGAAAACGATCCTCGCGAAGGTTTCATTCCGTTTGGATTCCGTTTGATATTCCTTTTCTGCGAAACACTGAAATAGGAAAAAAAACAGCAATTTGCACTGGGCCTTCGGTTAATAGGTTGGTCCCCAAAATAATATAAAAGTTCATAATAAAGCCCATTAAACATCCAAAATAGATAATATAACTAGCTGTGTGGCCCGCGCAATTGCGCGGCTAGATTTGCTAATAAAAAATATGAAAATTAAATAGTCATAAAAGTTGTATTGTATAAAATTTATAGAAATGTGATTATGTACTTTTGCACAAAAGTTCTTTCCATTTTAGTGCTTGGATTGTAGCGGGATTTCTAATCAAAAAAGGATAAATGGTAGACATATATGTGTCTCCCATGGAAACCCTAGACTGGATTATGACTCCCTCTCTTCCATAGTTCCACTCCACATCCATGGGGTCTACCTTTCCATCCAACAAAATTAAGGCACTTCACATCGATGGTTCAAATCTAAATGCCTATCATCTTCTCTGATCATCATCATCCATCGGGTTTGCATTTTCTACTTACCTTCTATATGCTTTCATGCATGTTCATCGTACTCAATTGTCATATGTCGCTTGGCCTTCAAAGGCAATGTAATTTCACTATACATTTATTAGAAATTTCTACAATTTTTATCTCTTACTCAATCTCATAACAGCTCGTCCTTTTTTATCGTATACACTTTTGTGAACTTATATTGTTTTTGCATAACCGAAGCAGCTCATTATGTGCATGACGTACATATGTTTGTATTCTATCGATTCATGCTTGTTAGTACATTTAATAAACTGGTACATGTTTTTTATGTCACTTTCACACTCATCATCCATCATAGCATAATAAATTCTAAAGAATGGAAATCAAATTTCTAGTTTTAATATGTATTCCACATTAGTGTATTTCTATAAAAATATATTATTTAATATGAGTATTAAATTTACGCTGAAGTCATGCTAGCTACTGAGTTCACATTAAGTTACTTAAAATAGAGATGCACTTGTTGATCCCACAAATATGTCTTATCCAAAAGAAACATTAAAACTATAAAAAGAATTAGGAAAACAGTATGGAAATTATCCAATGCAAAATTCCACATTGCTGTATTTCTATAAAAATATATTATTCAATATGAGAATTAAATTTACCCTGAAAATTATGGTACATATTGAGTTTCTTAAAATAGACATGCACTGTTTATCCAACAAATATGTCTTATCCAAAAGAAACATTAAAACTATATTTTTTAGGAAAAATATATGGAAATTCTCCAATGTAAAAAGTCCACATTAGTGTATTTCTATAAAAAGTATTATTTAATATAAGTATTAAATTACGGTGAAATCATGCTAGCTATTGAGTTGAGATTGAGTTTCTTCAAATAGAGATGTACTGTTTATCCAACAAATATATCTTATCCAGAAGAAACATTACAACTATATTTTTCTAAGGAAACTATACTGAAATTCTCCGATGAAAAAATTAGAACTAACTCTACTTCATGAAGACTTTTATCCATGTGGCTTGTTTTTGCAATACAAACATGGGTCATTCTCCCATAATTACAGATCTCTTCTCTTTATCCGTAAACACCTTGTACATCTTTTCCTTCTAGTCCAAACACCATAGAGCAGTTTTGATACCTAATCAAAAGAACTACTACCTTCTCCCAAAATAAGTGTCGCTGATTTAGTACAATTTTTAACTAAATATGTGACACTTATTCCGGGATGGAGGAAGTATATAACAGAAAGGCCAGCACATTGGCCATCTACGTAAGAAATACTTCACAACCAAGTGATCACACACATGCATCATGCGTATCCCATCTACAATTTTTTGTGGGGTATCCCATAGAGAAAAATAAGACATACAATACCCCTTGCAGGAAAAGAAACATCTGACAAACATATGCAACCTAGCTGGTATGTTCCCATGTTGTGGCTGGTGCCATGAAGAATCAATAAGCACACATAGTGCAGGCGCATGTGTACGTACGTGAGTGCTGTGCTGTGATCAGCCGAAGCTCCAGATCGTGTTCACTCCTTGATTCGACTCTACGGTGTCGCCACAACTGCGAGCCAGTGACCTACCAGCCAAGCCGCTGCATTCTTGACACACGACACGTGCCACTGTCACTACCATAGCCGACATTGTCGCTCACACACTCGTGTGGGCTAGCTTGCACTATCATTAACATCAATCCAGCTAGTAGCTAAATAGATGATGCTTCGTATTCCTCCTGCCGATTAAGTGCAATCATATACGTCTTTCATTGTTATCATGTCGTTCAGCCGCTTGCATGGCAGCACCGTCAGCGTAGGTGCGCCGCGCGACCGCGCGGAGCATGAGGAGGATATTCTACCGCTTGCTTGGCAGCAGCTTCCGCGTCTGTGCGCCAGCGAGATCGCGCGGAGCAAGAGGAGTCCGTTCTGCCGCCTGCTTGGCAGCAGCTTCAGCGTCTGTGCGCCGGTGAGATCGTGCGGAGCAGGAGGATGTTGTTCTGCCGCTTGCTTGGCAGCAGCTTCAGCGTCGGTGCGCCGGCAAGATGGCGCGGAGCATGAGGAGGTCATGGACCTCGATTTGTTGCTTCCAGAAGATGAAAACCCTAGGCACGCATGCACGCTCGATATAGAGTATTGTCAAGTATCTAATCATGTCCAACTCATAATAGGTATGGACTTGTCTATGCATGTACGCTATAGCTAGTTGGAGTCATTTTATCTCTGGGATATTCCTTTGAAAATACCTCTCCCTATTTTGCTAATCTGAATTGACGTGTGTTAGCACTAACCAAGAGTACGTCTGAACTCTGGACTTTCTATTTTAGCGCAGATGCCTATGAGTCCAGATTGACTACTGTTCCAATGCCCGGCCATACGGGCGGTTCCCTGTTTTTTTAATCGGGTGCGTCCTTTCTTTTTTTCAATTGGACTCTTACTTTGTTCGCGAATTGGCTGCCATTGCAATGCTCGTAAGCTATGTCTGGCCGTGCGGGACAGATTTGTTTTTAATAAAAAGACGTATTTGTTAGGCAGTCAAAGACGTGTTATTTGTCCGTGACACGTGATGTATCAAACTATTTATACATCACATCTTTATGTGTAACGCTACTTCTTTTAAATCACAACCGTTAATATCTATAATTTGCGGCCAAGATAATTTAATCTGTGTGGACGAACGTGATGGCTTGTTTGACTCTTGTTTTAAGTATATAATAGATAGCATGGAACAATCAAAAATTACAGATACCTTGACTTTTCAAGCATCCCCAAGCTTAATTCCTGCTCGTCCTCGAGTAGGTAAATGATAAAACAGAATTTTGATGTGGAATGCTACATAACATAATTTTATAAGTATTCTCTTTATTGTGGCATGAATGTTCAGATCCGAAAGATTCAAGACAAAAAGTTTAATATTGACATAAGAGTAATAATACTTCAAGCATACTAACAAAGTAATCATGTCTTCTCAAAATAACATGGCCAAAGAAAGTTCATCCCTACAAAATCATCTAGTTTGGCTATGCTCCATTTTCGTCACACAAAATACTCAAATCATGCACAACCCCGGTTTCAGCCAAGCAATTGTTTCATACTTTAATTTTTTCAAACTTTTTCAACTTTCATGCAATACATGAGCGTGAGCCATGGACATAGCACTATGGATGGAATAGAATATAATGATGGGGGTTGTGTGGAGAAGACAAAAAATGAGAAAGTCTCACATTGACGCGGCTAATCAACGGGCTAGGGAGATGCCCATCAATTAATATCAATGCAAGGAGTAGGGATAGCCATGCAACGAATGCACTAGAGCTATAAATGTATGAAAGCTCAACAAAAGAAACTAAGTGGGTGTGCATCCAAATTGCTTGCTCACGAAGACCTAGGGCATTTGAGGAAGCCCATTGTTGGAATATACAAGCCAAGTTCTATAATGAAAAATTCCCACTAGTATATGAAAGTGACAAAACAAGAGACTCTCTATCATAAAGATCATGGTGCTACTTTGAAGCACAAGTGTGGAAAAACAGGATAGTGGCATTGCCCCTGTTATTTATTTTTTGGGCCTTTTTTTGCCTTTTTTGGGACAATGCTCTATTAATGATGATCATCACACTTCTATTTATTTACAACTCAATGATTACAACTCGATACTAGAACAAAATATAACTCTATATGAGTGCCTCCGGCGGTGTATCGGGATGGGCAATGAATCAAGAGTGACATGTATGAAAAATTATGCATGGTGGCTTTGCCACAAATACGATGTCAACTACATGATCATCCAAGGAAATATGACAATGATGAAGCGTGTCATAATAAATGAAACGGTGGAAAGTTGCATGTCAATATATCTCGGAATGGCTATGGAAATGCCATAATAGGTAGGTATGGTTGCTGTTTTGAGGATGATATAAGGAGGTTTATCTGTGATAGAGCGTATCGTATCACGGGGTTTGGATGCACCGGCGAAGTTTGCACCAACTCTCAAGGTGAGAAAGGGCAATGCACGGTACTGAAGAGGCTAGCAATGATGGAAGGGTGAGAGTGCGTATAATCCATGGACTCAACATTACTCATAATGACCTCACATACTTATTGCAAAAATCTACAAGTCATCAAAACAAAGTACTACACGCATGCCCCTAGGGGAAGGGTTGGTAGGAGTTAACCATCACGCGATCCCGACCTCCACACAAAGGAAGACAGTCAAAGAAATACCTCATGCTTCAAATTTGTCACACAACGTTTACCGTACGTGCATGCTACGGGACTTGCCAACCTCAACACAAGTATTTATCAAATTCACAACTACTCTACTAGCATGACTCTAACATCACCATCCTCATATCTCAAAACGATCATCAAGCATCAAACTTCTCATAGTATTCAATGCACTTTTATGAAAGTTTTTATTATACCCATCTTGGATGCTTATCATATTAGGACTAATTTTATAGCCAAACCAAACTACCATGCTGTTCTAAAGGACTCTCAAAATAATATAAGTGAAGCATGAGAGATCAATAATTTCTACAAAATAAAACCACCACCGTGCTCTAAAAGATATAAGTGAAGTATTAGAGCATAATTATCTAGCTCAAAAGATATAAGTGAAGCACATAGAGTATTCTAATAAATTCTGATTCATGTGAGTCCCTCTCAAAAGGTGTGTACAGCAAGGATGATTATGGTAAACTAAAAAGCAAAGACTCAAATAATACAAGAAGCTCCAAGCAAAACACATATCATGTGGTGAATAAAAATATAGCCTCAAGTAAAGTTACCGATGGATGAAGACGAAAGAGGGGATGCCTTCCGGGGCATCCCTAAGCTTAGGCTCTTGCCACTCCTTGTTCCAAAATCCATCAAATCTTTACCCAAGAACTTGAAAACTTCACAACACAAAACTTAACAGAAAATCTCATGAGCTCCGTTAGCGAAATAAAACAAACTACCACTTTAAGGTACTGTAATGAACTCATTCTTTATTTATATTGGTGTTAAACCTACTGTATTCCAACTTATCTATGGTTCATACCCCCCGATACTAGCCATAGATTCATCAAAATAAGCAAACAACACGCGAAAAACAGAATCTGTCAAAAACAGAATAGTCTGTAGAAATCTGTATCAAACGTAAACTTATCGAACTCCAAAAATTCTACCAAATTAGGACGACCAGGGTAATTTGTATATTAAACTACGGCAAAAGGAATCAACTGAAAAGCACGTTTCTGTGATTTATAAAAACTAATCTCGTGCGCGCAAAGTTTCTGTCTTTTACAGCAAGATCAAATAACTATCATCCAAGAAGATCCTAAAGGCTTTACTTGGCACAAACACTAATTAAAACACAAAAAACACAATCATACCGTAGCATGATGAATTATTTATTACTAAACATAAACAAAAAGCAAGAAACAAAAATAAAATTGGGTTGCCTCCCAACAAGCGCTATCGTTTAACGCCCCTAGCTAGGCATAAAAACAAGAATAGATCTAGGTATTATTATCTTTGGTTGGCAATTCTTCAATAGAACACTTATAACCCTTAGGAGTTTCCTTCTTTTTATTAATGATCAAATCCCTAGGCAAGAAATCAAGAAATTCATTTGTAGCTAAAGGTTCCTTAATGATAGCGAAAAAGTTGGGATGAACACTTATTGATTTGACATCCGCATTTTCCTTACTAGAAGATTCACCTTTATTTTTAGGCACATACATAAACTTGGAAACTTTAGTAGTAGGAAGATTTGGAGTATTTTTCACGGAAGAAAAGGCAGACCCTAAGTTGGTAATAATATCCTCAAGTTTATCAATTCTTGTGGAATCTTGATCTATCTTTTCGTTAACTATGGGTTCCTTTTCTTAAAAAAATCAGAGTAACTCGTACCTTAGATCCATATTGGGTAATTTGGTTGTCGATCTTTTTATCCAAATTCTCAATCAACTCTACGTGGCAACTTTATTTTCAATAATTTCAAGCCTTTGCATCACATGTTCCAAAGTTAAAATAGTTCCATTAACCAAAAGAGGTGGTGGGCCAAACAAATCTAACATAGCATTATAAGAATCAAATGTATGATTACCCAAGAAATTCCCTCCGGTAATGGTATAAAGAATATATCTGTTCCAAGGAGTGATGCCTACATAAAAATTGCAAAGAACAACGGAAGTAGATTTCTTCCTAGTAGATCTATTCTAAGCATTGCAAATTCTATGCCAAGCATCTTTTAGATTTTCTCCCTCACTTTGTTTAAAATTAAGCACTTCATGATCGGGAGTACTAACAATGATAGAAGGACTAGCCATCACGACGAAACAAACGATCTAACACACGGACACACAAGAAGCAAGCAAAAAGAGGCGAAAGGAAAAACGGCGAATAAGAATGGCAAGGGTGAAGTGGGGGAGAGAAAAACGAGAGGCAAATGGAAAATAATGTAATGCAAGGGAGAAGAGTTTGTGATGGTTACTTGGTATATCTTGACTTGAGCGTAGATCTCCCTGGCAACGGCGCCAGAAATCCTTCTTGCTACCTCTTGAGCATGCGTTGGTTTTTCCTTGAAGAGGAAAGGGTGATGCAGAAAAGTAGCGTAAGTATTTCCCTCGGTTTTGAGAACCAAGGTATCAATCCAGTAGGAGACTACATGCAAGTCCCTCGTACCTGCACAAACAATCAAGAACCTTGCAACCAACACGATAAAGGGGTTGTCAATCCCTTCACGGCCACTCGCAAAAGTGAGATCTGATAAAGATAATAAGATAAATATTTTTGGTATTTTTGTTGTATAGATTGGAAAATAAAGATTGGAAAAATAAACGACAGCAAAAATAGGTAGTTGACGGGAGATTAATATGATGGAAAATAGACCCGGGGGCCATAGGTTTCACTAGTGACTTCTCTCAAGATAGCAAATTCTACGGTGGGTGAACAAATTACTGTCAAGCAATTGATAAAAAAGCGCATAGTTATGAGAATATCTAGGCATGATCATGTATATAGGCATCACGTCCGTAATAAGTAGACCGAAACGATTCTGCATCTACTACTATTACTCCACACATCGACCGCTATCCAGCATGCATCTAGAGTATTAAGTTCATAAGAACAGAGTAACGCATTAGGCAAGATGACATGATGTAGAGGGATAAACTCAAGCAATACGATATAAACCCCATCTTTTTATCCTCGATGGCAACAATACAATACGTGCCTTGCTGCCCCTGCTGTCACTGGGAAAGAACACCGCAAGATTGAACCCAAAGCTAAGCACTTCTCCCGTTTCAAGAAAGATCAATCTAGTAGGCAAAACCAAACTGATAATTCGAAGAGACTTGCAAAGATATTAAATCATGCATATAAGAATTCAGAGAAGAACCAAATATTGTTCATTGGTAATCTTGATCATAAACCCACAATTCTTCGGATGTGTACAAACACACCGCAAAAAGAATTACATCGAATAGATCTCCAAGAAGATGAAGGAGAACTTTGTATTGAGATCCAAAGAGAGAGAAGAACCATCTAGCTAATAACTATGGACCCGAAGGTCTGTGGTAAACTACTCACACATCATCGGAGAGGCTATGGTGTTGATGTAGAATCCCTCCGTGATTGATTCTCCCATGAGCTACCGAAAAAGGCCCCAAGATGGGATCTCACGGGTACATAAGGTTGCGGCGGTGGAAATAGGGTTTTGTGGTGCTCCTGGATGTTTTCAGGGTATATGAGTATATATAGGCGAAAGAAGTAGGTCAGTGGAGCCACGAGGGGCCCACGAGGGTGGGGCGTGCCTACCCCCTGGGCGCGCCCTTCTATCTCGTGGCCGCCTCGTTGCTTACTTTACGCCCACTCCAAGTCTCCTGGATTGCGTTTGTTCCGAAAACGATCCCCGCGAAGGTTTCATTCCATTTGGATTCCGTTTGATATCCCTTTTCTACGAAACACTGGAATAGGCACAAAAACAGCAATTTGCACTGGGCCTTCGGTTAATAGGTTAGTCCCAAAAATAATATAAAAGTGCATAATAAAGCCCATTAAACATCCAAAACAGATAATATAATAGAATGGAACAATAAAAAATTGTAGATACGTTGGAGACGTATCAACTAACAATGCAGCTGAGTATGAGGCCTTGCTCCATGGTCCTCGGATGGCTAAGGAGATGAACTTAAGCCGGATGAGGTGTTTCGGCGACTCATATCTGGTAGCTCAGCAAGTTTCTGGCACTTGGGATTCTAAGGATCCACTCATGACGGCTTATCGTCGAGAGGTTGATGCTATTGCGGGTCACTTCAAGGGTTATCAAGTTGAACATGTTGATCGCAGGAAAAATGAGGCGGCTGATGCTTTAAGCCGGTTAGGGTCTCAGCGTAAGCCGGTGCCACCTAATACTTTCCTGGATATTCTGCATAACCCTTCGGTCAAATTACCTACAGAGGAGGATCTTGCTATTCTTTACCCGGAAGCACAATTGGTGGCGGCTCTTCATGCTATTCCTGACTGGACAGTTCCGTACTTGGTTTATATGACCCGGGGCGAGTTACATGAGGATGAAACTTTGGCCAGGCAGATAACCCGGCGGTCTAAATCAATGACTATTGTCAATGGGGAGTTGCATCATCGCAGTGTCACAAGGGCGCTTCAACGTTGTGTTTCTCCTGAAGAGATTCATGAAGGAGATTGTGGTCATCATGCCGGCTCTAAATCTCTCGCAGCCAAAGCTTTCTGTCATGGGTTTTATTAGCTGACGGCTCATGCTGATGTTGAGGATTTAGTTAGTAAATGTGGTCATCATGCCGGCTCTAAACCTCTCGCAGCCAAAGCTTTCCGTCATGATTTTTATTGGCTGACGGCTCATGCTGATGCTGAGGATTTTGTTAGTAAATGTGATGGTTGTCAGAAGTTCTCACGATGAGCTCATGTGCCGGCTCAAGAACTTAGGATGATTCCAATTGCTTGGCCCTTTGCGACCTGGCGGCTTTATGGTTGGGCCCATCAAAAGGTCCAAGGATAAGAAGACCCACCTTTTGGTTGCAGTTGACAAGTTTACAAAGTGGGTTGAAGCAGAGCCGATTAGTAAGTGTGACGCAGCAATGATGGTTCAATTCATCAAAAAGGTGATTTTCCATTTTGGCTTTCTACACAGCATTATAACTGATAATGGCACTAATCTGTCCAAGGGTGCTATGAAAGAATTTTGTCAACGAGAGCATATTCGACTTGATGTATCCTCAGTGGCTCACCTCCAGTCCAATGGTCAGGCTGAGCGAGCTAACCAAGAGATTTTATGAGGTATCAAGCCCCGGCTTACGGTCCCTTTGCAAAGGACATCGGGTTGTTGGGTGGAGGAATTACCCTAAGTGTTATGGAGTATCAATACTACCCCAACAGATCTATGGGTTACACACCTTTCTTCCTGGTTTATGGAGTGGAGGTGGTTCTCCCTAGTGACATCCGTCACGATTCGCCCCGTGTGGCGGCTTATGTTGAAGCTGATAATCAAAAAGCACGTCAGGATGTACTTGACCTGTTGGATGAGGAGCGTAACCTCACGGCGGCTCATTCGGTGATTTATCAGCAAGATCTGCGCCATTATCACAACTGTCGAGTTAAAACCGGAACCTTTCAAGAAGGCGACTTCGTGCTCTGACTTATCCAGGATCAGACTGATATGCATAAACTATCCCCACCTTGGGAAGGGCCTTTTGTGGTCAGCAAGAATCCGAATAATGGGTCATACTATCTTATTGACGTTTGAGGCCACAAGGACTCACGCAAATCGGAGGAGGAGACCCGTCGGCCGTGGAATATTGCTCATCTTCGGCCTTATTATACTTGAGCCACCGGCTCTTGTGAGGTACATAGTTTGATGATGTATATATTATAATAAGTATAATAAAGCCGGCACCCCTGATAATTCAGGGCCTCTGTCATTTTCACTTCTTCGAAACTGAGTCTTTATTATCATATCACATGATTACTTAAGAGGCTCGACGCCCAAATTACAGGGACCAAAGAGAGTTGGATGCACAACACAGCTCAAACATAGGTACCCCCTGAGCACAGCTTCGAAATATATCACTTGCGGGCTTCTTGTTCAATGAATACAGCTATATTCACCCTTTTTTGGCTTGGACGCCAGGTGTATTCACAAAAATCTGGGTTATTCTGCCTATGTGCCAGATGCTTCTCCGTCAGGTAATCCTGAATGACCTGCTATGTTCTTAACAATCAATCTTTTAACTAAGACCCTGCACTTGTTAAGGTTAAAAACATTGATTGACTCATAAGAGAGCCGGCTTACGGAAAGCAAGAATAAACTCAGGCTATTCAGCCGCCTTCCTTGAAACTTGGTTACACCGGCATGTGTCGCATGATGCTACTCCAACCCCGCGTACTCTTGATAATTCAATCTTTTAATAAGACCCTGAACTTATCCAGGTTAAAATGTCGACTGGGTCAAGTGAGAGCCGACTCACAGAAAACGCGGATATTCCAATGGCTATCATGCTAGTTTTATTGAAGAAGATATTTTGGCTTGGCGGCCTATAAAAGCCTCGTGTTTTTTGGATTGTTTATTTGTCTTGGATTTATATCGCCCCTTTTATCATATAATTTTTACCACTCGGGCCACGCAGCCCTGACTATGTCTCATATTGGAGCAATTTTTGGGTTTTTAATAACCCGCCCTAACATCAGACTTTAAGTCGCCAGGAAATAATAATAATATATCCGGAGTACAATACTCTATAGCTGGGATGCTACCCCCTGCGGTGTTTGGCGTTACAAGTCGGCAGTATGAATCAATAAAAGCAGGACGAGGAGCTCTCAATTTATGGGTTATAACCCTTATTAAACTGACAGTGTAAGAAAATATCACAGGTACGGTATTTTGTTTTTTTAGAGCGGCGTTTTGGCTCCTAGGTGCATATGCACCCATTGTCAAAATACACATTTCGAAAAGCTGAAAAATTCAGAACAAAAATCCCACGTGTATATCCGAACATTTTATGTGCGTTCACAAGGTTTCGGTGAAAAACGACGTTTTCTGTGGCTTGTGTAAAAAAGATAAAGAAATGCCTCGTGAATAGTTAGAATGAAGCATCAGAAATTGTCTTTTTTATACAAGCCACAAAAAACGTCGTTTTTCACTGAAACCTTGTGCACGCATATAAAAAGTCCAGATATACACGCGGGATTTTTGTTCCAAATTTTTCAACTTTTCGAAATATGTATTTCGACAATGGGTGCATATGCACCTAGGAGCCAAAGGCAATTACCGGTTTTTTATACAATTTATAGTTAAACCAGCCTTGGTTATGGACTTTTATAGTCACCAGCAGGTTTATGTTGGGCATTGTGACCCGCCCGGCAGTAAACCGCCAGGGCAATTTTTATGATCTGTTTTTATGTAGAACAAAGAAATACAAGCTGCCCTCAATAATGATATTATACGCATAAGAGGCATATCTTCAAACTGGCAGATCAACGGTGTTATGTAATGCAAAACGTGCACGATGGCATGGCACATCAGAGTTCAACTAAACTATTACATGACTCAGCGAGCCCAAATGTTTAAGTGTTTTTTTCCAGAAGATCAAATATATGAACCGCCCAGCGGATCAATCTTCTTGACCTTGACGGCTTGAAGCTTCTGTACCATCCTTCGCCGGCTCTTTGTCCTCCTCCATCGTTTGGAAGTTTGGTGATGACCAATCAATGCCACACAAGGCTTGGAATTCAGCTTCATCATCTATAAGTTCTGACGGATCAACTTCAGGGGCGATAGTATGCTTACGGATTGGAGGGATCAGATCCATCACTTTATAAGCCGGCGTGGGCATCTTCTGATTCTCCATATCATAAGCCGGCTGATATTTTGAAAGATCCGTTTCATCAGCAATCAGACTGGTCATGGGACGTATCTCCTTCACGCAGGCAGCAAAGTATTTCTTGTCAAAGGGAGTGCCTTCTTTCAAGCTTGGATACCTTGTTGCTAGCTCGGCCGGGTCTATTTCTGCTTGCCATGCCTTGGCCCGGCTTAAGTCTGTCACGGCACGAGCTCTTGCAGATGATCGCTTTATCTCTTCAATCCTAGCAGGCAGAACAGAAAGTTTTTTCAAGACGTCGCTCAACAGAGTGGGTGCTTGAATCGTTGGAGAAATCGTGGCCAGTGTGAGCTGAGTTCCAGTATATAGCTGTTCAACAAGCATATATACGGCCTTGAGCTTCACAAGCATTTCTTGACCAAGGTTGCTGCTCCTAGGACCTGTGTAATAATTGCCGATTGACCAAAGACAATTTGTGACATGAGAAATAAGACTCGGTTATGATGCTAGCAATGCTACTTACCAAAGATAGCAGAAATCATCTAGGATATGCGGTGTTTTAAGCCGGAAAGCTCAGTGGTTATCTCTTGAAGAGAAGCTTCAGCTTTTTCAGCTCGCTGTATCAGAGCAATCCTCTCCTCAGCCCAGGCGGTTCTTTCAGTATCAAAACTGGTTTTCAGCTTTTCTGTTTCAGCCAAGCTAAATTCAAATTTTGAGTCAGCCTTCCGGGTCTCAGATTCTTGATGCTCTAGCCGGGTTTTCGCATCAGCCAATTGCGATTGAAGTTGAGTTGTAGCATCCTGTACAAGCACAGATTTGCAGCCAATATTCATATTCGGGTTACAGGAATATAAGTCCCAAGCCTTTTGCAAGCAACAACACTTGGCACTTGGGGGCTAATGCGTACCGAAAAATTCTTCATATAACGGCTCATATGAATAAAGTCCTAAGCACTTTGCAAGCAAGAGTACTTGGCACTTGGGGGCTAATGCATATTGCTCGCATTTCGTTACTACTTTATGATGACCCGGTTGGGCCACAAACGACCACAGCTGGCTCATGGGGCTACACAAGTAAGCTTTGATTTATAAACAATGATGAACATGACCGGTTCATTCATGCTGATCAAACCGGCCCTTGGGGGCTACGGATGCAATGTTAATCATTAAAGATCCGGTTTAACTCTGATGGTGAAAGCCGGCTTTTGAAGGATTCCACCAAAGATACTTTTTATACTCATGGCTATTCTATAGTCTATAACTTATTCTATTCTATTATACACACTAGACTTGGGGGCTGATAGGATATGCCTAATTTATTAAGCAGGAGCTCACACCTCATATTTCTGATGCATCTGTTTCACCATGTCAATTTCAAGACCGCGGCCGGTATGCACTTGGTTAAGATAACCAGAGATTACTTCACTGATACTTATTTGAGAGTAGTTAGCAATGTCAAATCTCACTTTCCGCCTCTTGGTAAGTTCCTCTTTGGCAGAATGTTTGGCCAAGGTAGTAGGTTTTCTCGGTTCTTGGAAGGAGGAGCCAATATAAGAACATCTTCAGCGTGTGTTTCTGACGGTTTAATTGGGCTTGATGATTCAGTGTTCAAAGGATTGACATTTGAGTGATCACTGGAGAGGTCAGGAATTTCTGGTGGCAGATCATTGACAGTTTCTTCTGGTTGTTCTACGAAGGCTTCAGACGCTGGAATTTGCGGCTCTGGTTCATGGACTTTGGGGTCTTCAGCCGGCTTGGTCACCTTGGCCTTTTTGCTAGGCTTTGCCTTTCCACTGCAAAAGGTTGTGCGAGATTAGTACAAGCATAAAGGTATAAGGTGATAGAAAATAAAAATTATTACCTAGGTGCAGTCTTGAAGGCCGATAGCTGGGTCTGCGATGAGTCGCCGGAAGAGGAATGAGTTATCCCCTGATAATTTGAATCAGAAGAATTTAGTGATTGATGAATAAGACCCGCCAGAGGATAAAAAAATGTTAATTTGGAGGGACCTTGTTTTGACGTTTCCGTGGAGCTGGAGTATTTGGTAAACTAGAGGATAACTCTCCACCTCCGCTGGTTCGAGTTTGTCGCCGGTTCTCATGCTGCTGTTGCTTCAAAAGAAAGTGAGGATCCAAATGAGCTAACGGGTGTGAAAAGCTTACTTTCCGGGTTACTTGTCGAATTTTCTGTCTTGGCAAAGGCGCTGAGTTGGAGGAAATAATAGTTACCTCTTCTTCAACCGCTTGGCTGGCCACCGTGTCATCCTGATAATAATCAGTGTCAATAAGATAATTGAAAAAGGAGCCAAGGGATTCAAGGGATACCTCCGACTCAGTACTGTCGTCAAACTCAAACATATCGGAAGCGCTTAATTTCTTTTTATTCTTCTTGGCGGCTCTTGCTTTGGCCCTGGCTTTCTTGGCAGCTTTGTGGTCATATTCCTTACTCCAAAAAGCGGATCCAGCCTGTGAAGATTATTAAAACTGAGTCAATAGAACATGTGAATGATAAGGTAAAATAAATGATTTGGAGACTTATAGCTGGTGGCTGGTTAAGTTTGCAGAAAGGGTTCAGTCCCACTTTACTGCAGTCTTCCAGGCTCTCATTAAGAACGGTTATTGTAATCTCATTGATTGTGTTATCAGTTAAACGCGTGGAGGAGTGGCGTAATGGATCTTTTGGGTCACACGTATAAGTGCACATTAAACCGGATCGGCGGCTCAAGGGTATGATTCTCCAAGAAACCCAGCACCGAACCAAATCAATATTGGTTAACCCATTTCTCAGCAGGGCTTTGACCTTTGAAATAGTGGGTGCAAGCTTTGCACGTTAAGCAGTGGTAAGCTTTTCGGGAAGATGATGTTTTGGATCGAGCCGCTGAACAAGATAACCAGGCAGTGAATCTCATCAGCTGGAGAAGTATCTTTACAATAGAACCATGTTTGATTCCAATCTTTAGGGTGACCCGGCAGGTGAGCATAGGGGAAGATAGCATCTCTTCTCCGTTGAATTGAGATTCCACCAAGTTCTAAGCTGGGTCCATTGGTGAATTCGTTCTGCCAGTTTAGATAAAAATATTCCCACAAGAGTTCAACACTAGGCTCCTCTTGAAGGTATACTTCACAAAAGACTTGAGAATTACAGATGTTTGACACAGAATTGGGTCCGATGTCCTGAGGATGAAGTTGGAAGAAATGCAGTACATCTCAGAAAAACTTGGATCCGGGTGGAGAGAAGCCCCGATTCATGTGATCAGTGAAAACAATGACCTCACCATCCTGCGGCTGAGGTCTTTCTTCACCTGGTGTGGGAGCACGCCAGTGCAGGATATTTTTTGCTTGTAAAAAGCCGACTTTGACAAAATCCAAGAGCGTGTGTTCAGTGACAGTGGAAGGAACCCAATTACACGAGGTAACTGTCTTCGGCATCGTAAAGGAAGAAGCCTAAAAGAAACATTGTCGGTTTAAGTTAATTTGTTAAGCCAGAGATAAACGTTGCAGCATATGTTTACATTGGCGGCTTAAATGGGGCCTAATGACATATGACTAGTTATAACCGGTGATGTAAGCCGCCATGACAATACTGATGTTTAAGATCTGTCAAGAGCAAATTCTACTAAGTGTTGGATAAATAGGTTTTACAGATTGGGGCAGTCAATTTCGGATCTGACGTTGTTCGGAAAATAAAATAAAATCAAAACCTAATATCGCAGCAGTGGAGGAACTAGCATATTGGCAAGATTTCTGCATCTAGGAAGCATAATCGGTGATTAAGAGAAGGTACAGAAACAGGTTCCGCATATTTTAAAAGCTATTTTTGGACTGAAGAAAGCATCAAACAGAGGTAGGATGAAGAACGACGACGAACTCCAAGAACTTCAGAAAACCCTAATGGAGATCTACAGTGGAGAAAGGGGAGGTGCTTAGTGGATCCATTGGGCAATGGAGAGGCGTCGCGTTTCTTTGGTCTTGTTCAGGTCGATGCAGCGGCCGGGGTCGAGGAAGTTGACGAGGTCACCGACGGCGGTGTTCAGATGCGCAGATGCGTCACGAGAGAAAGAAAGGTTGAAGACGAGAAGGCAAAGGGGGGAGTGAAAAGAGATCCCTCACCCTATTTATAAGGCTGGAAGGATAAGTGGCATGCGCGGGAATCGAGGAGACCAAAAAATGGATATGTGACGGCGCAAACGCCTCATTTTCAGGAGGTTCATTAAAAGAGAAGATTTATTAAGATTTGGGCCTTGTGCAATATTAATGACAGGTGATGTCATGGCGGGTTACCACAATCCCAGGAGATGACGTCATGGCGGGTTACAAGATCTCGCAAGAGTAAGTGAAAAAGGATTTTTTTTCTAAGTGTTGAAGATTGACATGAACAAGTTCAAATCAACCTGGGGCCTAATGTTGGGGATATGACTATTGGGTATGACCCGCCCAGGAGGGGCCGGGTCATACCTATGGCGGTTCATCAAATGAAGCCCGTGAAGATGTTGAAGATGGCGGTTCATGAAGCAGACCTGCTAAGGGCCCGAAGCCCAAAGGCAACTTAAGGCCCATAAGTGTAAACCTCCATATACGTATGACTTGTATTGTAGGGCAAGTATAACTAGTCACCAAGCCGGACACGTTCTATGAGCCGGACGGGACTCCGTAAGCCATAGGGCATCAACCTCAGTATATAAAGGGACGACCATGCGGCGGTTTAGGGCAAGAAACAACAGATCGAAAGCTAGGTCAAGCGTATTCGCTCCCTGGTAATCGAGAGATAAGAAATACCACCTCAAACTAGATTAGGCCTTTACCTTCACCGCAAGGGGCCGAACCAGTATAAGCTCCTTGTGCCCTTTGTCCCGTTTAACCCCTTTAAGCTAACCCTGTTGCGATGGCTCCACGACTAAGTCCTTCTGCTAGGACATCTGCCGTGACAATTCCACGACATAACTTGGTGGCTTATAGCCTTTGTAAAAATCAACAACTGATAACCCCATCCATGGAGGCTCATAATCATGTCCATTTTTTGACAAGATCACTTTGGCGGCTCATAGCCTCAATAAACTCAATATTGAACAATATAACCCGGAGCTGGATAACCCGGCAATATCTTCAGATGGCCAGATGATGTGTTTAAACTCAATGATTCATATGAGCAATAGCAGTATTCTTACTTATGTGTAAAGCTCTGCATGTCCTACACAGTTTAAACATATTCCCTGGTGACTTAACGTCAAAAGCCACGGCGGGCAACAACCCAAACATAATATAGTCTTATGTAATTATTGAAAAGACTAAGCAAGGCCATTCAAGCCTAAACATACTGGCGACTTAAAGTTCATAGCAAGGGCGGGTTATCAAACCTCACATATTCATATAACCAAGAAAACATACCAATAGGATTGATTTATACTGCTAGCTGGTTTACATTGCCATACCAAGTGAGGGTAACAATCCAATGATTTATAAGCGCATGATTCCATGGCGCAATCCGAAATATACTGGCGACTTAATGTCCAAAGCCCGGGCGGTTTATCAAACCCAAAATATTCATACCATTATTGAAAGACATACCTGTAGATTAATACCATGGTGATGCCTTGATAATTATAATCTGGGGCCAGTATCAACCCGGAGTCATGAATATCATTATTTTGAATGCTCAAGGCAAAATATCCTGGCGACTTAAAGTCTGCTATCAGGGCGGGATATCAAACCCAAAGATGCTCAATGATGAGTCATATAATCAAGGCTAGCCTGTGAAATCAGTTCATACTGCCGGCTTACAACGCCATATGCAGCAAGGGTAACATCCCAAATACTTAGAGTGAAAATCTCCAAGCGTATAATCAAATCACACTGGCGACTTATTGTCCAAAGCCAGGCCGGGTTATCCAAACTCCGGATATATTCAAATATGAGTCATGAAGATTAAGGCTACATGGCCTGAATCAATTTTAAACCACATACCAATATGGTACAAAGATATTAACCAAAACAAAGTTCAAAAACAAATAACAAAAAATCAAGGCTTTCATAGGCGGCCAAGCCTCAACATCAAGTGCTTTTCATGGGCTGCACAGCCACGAAGTTAATCCTTCATTCAAACCTGTAAGCCGGGCCTCACATGACCAACCGTTGTTTTAACTTTGACAAGTTTAGGGTCTTAATAAGATTGACTGTCAAAAGTTCGGCGGGTCATTCCAGGATTACCTGGGCGGAGTGGCATACGTACAAGGCAGGATCAACTGAAATTTTTGGTGTTTACACCTGGCGTTTCAAGCCAATCAAAAGGGTTATCAAAACTATGTTCAATTAACAGGGAACCCCCAAGTGATATATATTGAGTTGTTAAGGCAGGGTGCCCATGTTTGAGCTGTGCTCTGCACCAGACTCTCTTTGGCTCCTTTAACCCGGGCAGCAAGCCCCCAAGTGGGTTGTAGCAGTGGCGTCCAAGCCGGATCAATAGGGTAGTCACAGCTATGCTCAATGAGCAGGAAGCCCCCAAGTTTTTTGTAATCAAGGCATGTAAGCCGGATCAAGAGGGTAGTCACAGCTATGCTCAGTGAGCAAGAAGCCCCCAAGTGACCATAATAAGATAAGCCCATAAAGCAGGATACCCATGTTTGAACTACGCACTGCAGCAAGTTCTCTTTGGCTACCTTTAATTTTTCTGAGAACTCGAACTTGCAAGAGATGGATTCTTTTTGAACCAGAATTTTAAACCAAATATTGAGAGCTTCAAAGCTTTGTGGAAGACAGGTTTCTCTTGAGCCGGATTTTAAACCGGAATCCTTCATTTTAAGCCGGAAATTTTCTGACGGCCTTTAAATTTTCATCAATATGGCAGTAGCCTCCGGGACCGGGTTATTTTTCCTCCAATGACCCAGGGTCATGAATTGGCTGAGTCATGTCATTGTAGCCCCCAAGTCTTAAGACAACTCGAGGAGTTGGCTTGAGATTCTCCATACTTGACCGTGATGTAAACCGGTCAGTTGAGCAGCGGAACACTGGAATTTATATAAACCATAAGCTTGAAACGAGTTGATGATCCTCGCAATGTTTGTTATATACTCCCCGTATGAGTCATTCAATACACTCCGTGACATGACGGTCACTTTTGTAGTAGACAAATTGTCCTGCATATGAAATATATAGACCAAAGCAATTGTCCTTTGAAAAAAACAATATGTGCTATTAAAATAGACTAGACGGATATCACCTGATGTATTTGGTCGACAGATGATTCATAGGAAACGTCCGCTGAGATATCTGATTGATGAGAGACGCCCTAGTACCTCATGTTGTAGATCAAAACGTAAGGGCGGGTTGCTACGCACATGTCCATTAGGCGGGCTGGCGCGACACAGGCGGATGCTGTCATGGCCTCTAATATTTTGATGTAGACTGGACACAAGTGGCAGCACAGTTGCACGGATGCAGATGCGGCCTTAGGTAACGGCGCTTGGGACCCCTGCCAATGAAACGACATTGCTTTAGCTATAATTTAACTGCAGGGACCACCAGGTTGGAGTCGTGTTGTTGCAGATGTGGCATCAATGGTAGCGTGCCAGATCGCATCGGATGATGACTGTAGTGATGACCAGATCAGATGAACTGCGGATGCTACGTCCAGATGCCGTGTTTGATAATTGAATCTTGGAAAATATACTGCAATTTAACTGGCCAGACTAGCACTTCACGGATCAGCCAAACTCCTTGGTCCTCAGGTGGGGATCAAAAAATGCATCAATCATGTTTTTGGAATCCATGCATGGAGCTTTGCTCGGTAGTGGTTGCAGCACCATCAATTTTATTGGATAGTTTGACCGCATGAGTTTCCTTTTTTGACCGCAACAGCCATAGTCCAGCCGATTCTCCGAATTGGGATGAACCTAGCTCAGTCGTGGCTGGGTTGTGAAAACAGTAGTCGTGGTTGGGGCTGGGCCGGCGATGTGGTGCAGGTAGCAGGGCCAACCCACTCAGCCCCGGACGACCAGCGCCGCCTCGCCCCGCTTGCTGTTGACATCGCAATGCAAATACAAACAAATAGTCAGTGTTCAAAGAATTTACTGTATGGTAGTAATACCTTGGAACTGCATGGAATTCCTCGCTACTTCAAATATTCATCTTTCTTTCTTTTGAGTCGACCATGATAGGTTCCATGGCTTCTTCCTTGCTTTGCAGGATAACCAATCGTAGTATTTCTGCAGAGCAAAGGACTCACGGCCTGCTCCCCATGTCCCCTTTCTTCAGGCAGCAGCTAGCAGGAGAGCATGTAACAGCGCAGCGACTCAGAGGTAAGAACCAAGGAGGGGCGATGGGAGCAGCAACTCTGAGGTGAGGTGTGGCGGCTCAAAGCGCGGGGAGGTCTCCGATACGGCAGCTCACAGTGGCGGCGGCCCAATCGAGTCCGACGGAGGCGGCCGGTGGTTCGCCAGCGAGGCGGAGGCACGATGGCGAGTCTGAGCAGTGCGAGGGCGAGGCCGCGAAGGCAGGGAGCGTCGGCGGCTTTAGAAACAACGGCTCGCGGACAGCCACATCAAGGGCGGCGGGTCATGGCAGGTTGAGGCGGGCCCACGGCGGCTCAATCTGAGTCCGCGCGAGGGTGACGGCAGTAGCCGGCAGTGGCGGCTTAGTGCAGAAGCCGGTCGATGAAGGTCGGAAGTGACGCTGGTGAGATGAGCTACGGCCACGGTCGTGGCGATTTGTAATGGAGGCGCGGCGGCTCAGATGGCCTGCGACGGCGACTTGAAAAAGGACCGCGGCGGCTGAAAACAAGGCAAGGCCACTTGACGGAGGCAGCGGCTTGAGACCACGCAGCGGAGGTGGTGCGACGAGACCGTCTCAAGGCAGAAGTGTCGCAAGGCCAAGGCGACAGGGACCGTGTCTTGGAGCAGAGGCTGGGGCGGCTTGGTGATCAGGATGACGGAGGCCGGCCAGACCGCACATGCGAAGTCGGGTGATTCGGTTGAACCGGCGAGGCCGCAGCAGAGGACTCCGAGTCCGCGCTCACAATCTTATCCTTCTCCGAGTCATAGCCGGCTCCCTGGTCTTTTTATCGAACAATTTTCGTTCCCTTTTTTTCGTCAGGTGATGAGTAGTAGCAGTAATGACTTATCCAATCTCCATGTAACTTGATGCAACACCTGATCCTCTCGGAACTTGAACAGAAAATTTTCCTCGCCACGGTTTCTAATGACAGCTGAACAGAGATCGACCCGGATTCGATGGATCATCTATTTGCGGCGGCGCGCACCATGCAACCCTAATCTTTCTTGAAGTCAAACCGTATACAGGTATTAGATCTAACTGCTCGCCTTGGAAACAAAGTAAATTCTTCCCCAACGATTCTTCTTCATCCGGAAAATTGCAAACTTCTCGATCCCTGAAAGAGATTCTCTCAAGAACTCGACACCGTCGTGCGCAGGCCCCACGATGGGCGCCAAATGTCATGGATTTGTCACGGCATATGTCCTAGTGTGAGGACTTGTCGTGAGGCCAACGTAAGTAGGTAGTAGCCTAAATGAGGTTGATCGGAATTGAGAGACGCGAGGCGGGTTAACACACAAGACAAGGGTTTAGACAGTTTCGGGCCCCGGGAAACGTCATCCGGTAATAGCTCGACATGCTGTTTGTGGTTAGGTCTCATTATGCTCATGAGGGAGTTGCTGTATAAGCCGTCTCTCCTCTAGTTGTATCTAGCCCTCCAGATTATTTCTCCCCTTCTTAGGGTGCCCTGCCCCTCCTTATATAAGTTGAAGGGGCGGGTTACATGTGGAGTCCTAGTAGGATTAGGACTAGTCTATCATCGAATACAAGCCGGATACAAGTCCGGGTCTTGATTCCTTGTAACAGAAATATTCCTCATGCCTTTCTTCTTAAGCCGGCCCACCATAACATGAGCCAGCCTTCTGGGCCTTGGGCCTTGTCATCCATCTGAAACGCCTGCCGGGTCACCAATGAGTCACCAGGCCCAGTCGGGTCATCAGTGAGTCGCCACTCTTCAGGCGGTCTAACAATGAAACACCAAGTCCCAGCCGGGTCATATCTCCGGCTGGGTCATACCGCGGGGTATATCCCCGACAGTCGGCCAGGGCACATGCGGAGGAGGTGTGGTGCCGGCGGGCGCTACTGACGTCGAAGCAGCGCAGCGACGCCGCGTACGCCTTCGACTCGCCCAACTGGGATCGTTGGATCGCCTCCGAGCACGAGGACGCGAGGCGACACGGCGTCTGCAATGTCGCCCGTAGCTCGTCGCCCCCGCCGCTCGTTGTCCGCGATGAGGACCAGGAGGCGGAGGCTGCCTACCAGGCGGCTGTCCTCCGGGAGAGCAAGGAGGATGCGCGGCGTAGGGTGGCGGAGGAGGAGGAAGAGGAGACGACGTACCAGGCGGCCATGGCGGAGGCCATGGCCCTCTCCACGGCGGGCGACTGTGTCATGCCGCTGGTGGCCCCGTCATCCCCGGTCAAGGCCGAGCCGGAGCCGGCCCCATCGAGCACTACTCTTGGACGAGAGTAGTGCGCGAGTGGGTCAGCGCACCGCTGATCTGGATGGGGGAACGCCGGTGTAGGAGGCGGCTTACCTAGAACAATGGTGCTAGCGACGGCTTGCCGAGGAGCGCCGCCACGGCGAGTACCTCGAGCTGCTGAAGCGCGATGCCGAGGAGGAGCAGCGCGAGGCCAAGGAGGAGGCGTGCCAGGCCCAGGAATCGGCGGCACAGCCCGCGCCCGACATCAACGTCGTCTAAAACATGGTGTTCCACTCGGCCAGCCCTGCGCCGGCGCTCATCGACCTCACCGGCCCCGACTTCGTCGACGAGGACGCCTAGGGCAGCGTGCCGCCTCGTAATTAACTTTTTTAATGTTTATTAATATAGAAGTGGACGCATGGACTATCGCCGACCTTCGTGTCCGGCTTTAATGTTTAATTAATATTTGTTTTTATTTCCAAAATGTTTGTATCTATTTATTTTCGCGCGTCGTCAAAATGGGTCGGCCAGCGTTGGGCGCATGCACCGACCCAAACGTGGAAGCGGACGTTGGTGTCCACCGGGCCGACCCAAACGGACAAAAAATGGACAAATTCGCCGTCCGTTCGGGACGGCGTGTTGGAGTTGCTCTAAGAACTGAAGGAAATATGCCCTAAAGGCAATAATAAACATGTTATTTATATTTCCTTATATCATGATAAATGTTTATTATTCATGCTAGAATTGTATTAACCGGAAACTTGATACATGTGTGAATACATAGACAAAACAAAGTGTCCCTAGTATGCCTCTACTTGACAAGCTCATTAATCAAAGATGGTTAAGTTTCCTGACCATAGACATGTGTTGTCATTTGATGAATAGGATCACATCATTAG
Source organism: Aegilops bicornis (assembly GCA_021605145.1). Taxonomy (NCBI): domain Eukaryota; kingdom Viridiplantae; phylum Streptophyta; class Magnoliopsida; order Poales; family Poaceae; genus Aegilops; species Aegilops bicornis. The sequence continues at coordinate 740,712,367 of CM038673.1, forward strand.
GAGAATGATATGGTGGACAAGACCTGTTGGGGATATTACTACTGGGCGTAAACCGGCCAGGAGAGGCCGGATTAACTTGAAGCCCATGAAGACAGACGGTGACGCTGAGTAGAGGCCCAAGGCCCAGAACCGGTTTAAGGCATGTAGCTATAAACCGGCATTGATATGTAACTTGTATTGTAAGGTAGAAAGAACGGAGACCGAGCCGGACACGTTTATGAGCCGGCCTCGGGACTCTGTAAACCGACGGGCGTCAACCCATGTATATAAGTGGATGACCCGGCGGCGGTTCAGGACAATAGACAACACCTCGAGACTTAGGGGAAGCGTATTCGCTCCCTGGTCATCGAAACCCCATCAATTCCATCACAACTAGACGTAGGCTTTTACCTTCATCATAAGGGGATGAACTAGTATAAAACTCTCTTGCGTCCCTTGTCCGCTTTGACCCCTTTAAGCTAACCCGTAGCGATGGCTCCACGACTAAGTCCTTTCATGAGGACATCTGCCGTGACAAAACCACGACAGTTGGTGCCCACCGTGGGGCCATCGCACAATGGTTTCAAGTTCTTGAAGGGCAGCTTCGAAGGACTCAAGGGTTACGCTGTGGGCTGGATGACCAAAAGTCATCGCGGCAAGCTCTACATGGACGATGCAGGGTGGGGCCCCGAGGCCACTCTTCGGGCGGTCTAACAATGAAACACCAAGTCCCAGCAGGGTCATATCTCCGGCCGGGTCATACCGCGGGGTATATCCCCGACAGTCGGCCAGGGCGCATGCGGAGGACGTGTGGTGCCGGCGGGCGCTGCTGACGTCGGAGCAGCGCAGCGACGCCGCGTACGCCTTCGACTCGCCCAACTGGGATCGTTGGTTCTCCTTCGAGCACTAGGAGGCGAGGCGACACGGCGTCTGCAAAATCGCCCGTAGCTCGTCGCCGCCGCCGCTCGTTGTCCGTGATGAGGACCAGGAGGCGGAGGCTGCCTACCAGGCGGCCATGGCGGCTGTCCTCCGGGTGAGCGAGGAGGATGCGCGGCGTAGGGTGGCGGAGGAGGAGGAGGAGGAGACGACGTACCAGGCAGCCATGGCGGAGCCAATGGCCCTCTCCACGGCGGGCGACTGTGTCGTGCCGCTGGTGGCCCCGTCATCCTCGGTCAAGGCCGAGCCGGAGCTGGCCCCATCGAGCACTACTATTGGACGAGAGTAGTGCGCGAGTGGGTCAGCGCGCCGCTAATCTGGATGGGGGGACGCCGGCGTAGGAGGCGGCTTACCTCGAACAATGGTGCTAGCGACGGCTTGCCGAGGAGCGCCGCCACGGCGAGTACCTCGAGCTGCTCAAGCGTGATGCCGAGGAGGAGCATCACGAGGCCAAGGAGGAGGCGTGCCAGGCCCAGGAATCGGCGGCACAGCCCGCGGCCGACATCAACGTCGTCTAGAACATGGTGTTCCCCTCGGCCAGCCCTGCGCCGGCGCTCAACGACCTCACCGGCCCCGACGTCGTCGACGAGTACGCCTAGGGCAGCACGCCGCCTCGTAGTTAACTTTTTTTAATGTTTATTAATATAGAAGTGGACGCGTGGACTATCGCCGGCCTTCGTGTCCGGCTTTAATGTTTAATTAATATTTGTTTTTATTTTCAAAATGTTTGTATCTATTTATTTTCGCGCGCCGTCAAAATGGGTCGGCCAGCGTTGGGCGCATGCACCGACCCAAACATGGAAGCGGACGTTGGTGTCCACCGGGCCGACCCAAACGGACAAAAAATGGACAAATTCACCGTCCGTTCGGGACGGCGTGTTGGAGTTGCTCTAAGAACTGAAGGAAATATGCCCTAGAGGCAATAATAAACATGTTATTTATATTTCCTTATATCATGATAAATGTTTATTATTCATGCTAGAATTGTATTAACCGGAAACTTGATACATGTGTGAATACATAGACAAAACAAAGTGTCCCTAGTATGCACCTACTTGACTAGCTCATTAATCAAAGATGGTTAAGTTTCCTGACCATACACATGTGTTGTCATTTGATGAATAGGATCGCATCATTAGGAGAATGATATGGTGGACAAGACCTGTCGTGGAATTGTCACGGTAGATGTCCTTAGTGTCAGGACTTAGTCGCGAGGTCAACGCATCTATGTGGTAGCTTGAGAGGGGTTGAGCGGAATCGAGAGACGCAACACAAGACAGGGATTTAGACAGCTTCGGGCCCCGGGAAACATTATCCGGTAAAAACCCTACATGCTGTTTGAGGCTAGGTCTCATTATCATCACGAGGGAGTCGCCGTAAACCGGCTCTCCTCTTTGTGTCTAGCCCTAAGATTGTTTCTTCTTGCTTGTAGCTTGTCCCTATTTGGGGAGCCCTGCCCCTCCTTATATATGTTGAAGGGGCGGGTTACATGACTAGTCCTAGTAGAATTAGGATTAATCTATTACAAGTGGAGTCCTAGTCTTGCTTCCTTTGTAGGAGAATAGTCCTTACACTTTCCTCATAAACCGGCCCACCATTAAACGTGAACCGGCCTTCTGGGCCTTGGGCCTCGTCATCCATCTCACCCGCCCACCGGGTTACTAATGAACCGCCAAGACCGGGCGGGTAGCCCGTGAACCGCCAAGCTCCAGGCGGGTTACCAGTGAGTCGTCCAGTCCGGCCGGGTTATACTTCCGGCCGGTTTACGCCACGGGGTATATCCCCGACATTAGCCCCCAGTTTAATTTGGATTTATCCATGTTAAACTGATCCTGTAAAATAAACACAAGAACAAACTTGACAGGTTGTGCTCCGGGTTAAGAATTCTTGTAAACCGGCACCTGATCATCCTTAAGTCCTTGTCATTTCCTCCTTGTAGAAAATCCAGGTCAATAAGCCAGCGTCATACTCAATTTGCTGACATTGGTTTCTCACAGAAAAATATTGTGAAGAATAATCCACTTGAGTCGGATTCCAAAGCGCCGGTTTAAGAAATATTGGCCATGAAATATTCATCTGATATTCAACCGGTTTGAAGATGTAAAAACTTGCCGGTTTAACATTACCAAAATGGCCGGGTTATAAAAACTGATGATCCCGGATTATGACCGTTTATAGACGCCGGGTTATGATTGTTGCCAACGCCGGATCACACAATTAATCTTCCTGATTTGCCAAAAACTGAGAAAAAGAAGATGTTCCTCCTTTATATGCATATTACCTGTAGCCCCCAAGTCTTAAGATGAGAACATAATGATAGCTTAAGACTTGTTTCAATATAAATGTTGCAACCTTGAAGAAATCCAGATTGTTCATCTCAGTCACTAGTCACAACTGAATATTCCACATATGTAGCCCCCAAGTGCCGGGTTGTTATGCTTGCAGCAACCTGGGACTTGTAATTGCCTTATACTCATAAAAACTTCAACCAATGTAGCCCCCAAGTGCCAGGTCATTATGCAATAATGAGCAGGGACTTTTGTAAATATGATCATATAGATTTGAACAGCAACGTGTAGCCCCCAAGGGCCGGGTCATTACGCAATAATGAGCAGGGACTATGTAGATATGATCATGTAGACTTGAATTGTTGACAGGAGCAATTGGTAGCCCCCAAGGGCCGCTCATTATGATATGATGAGTCGGGTCTTCAATAAGATGAGCAAAAAATGACTTTGCATTAGCCCCCAAGTGTCATGGTGCATGCTCGCAGCGACATGAGACTTGCATATTTGATATAATCTCAACTTTGTATAATGTAGCCTCCAAGTGCCGGGTCGTGAGCCTGCAGCGACTTGGGACTATTCCTTCCATTGCAGAATAAATCATATTCATATCCATTGCGCTAAAGCGACTTTTGAAAACCTCAATCATAATATTAATAACCATAATAAAAATCCAGCCATGTTGGCTATTTGAATAATATAATCCAATGATTTATAAGCGCATGATTCCAATGGCGCAATCCAAATATATAGTGGCGACTTATAGTCCAAAGCCAGGCCGGTTTAATAAACACCGGGCAATTTCTCATCATAGACTAGCGATTTATTGTCTTAAAGCCAGGCCGGTTTAATAAACGCCGGTGATTTATAATCATGCTTTATTCAACCTGTTTCTGCATACAACAAGTTTAAAGTGTCCTGGCGGTTTACCGCCGGACGGGTCATAATGCCCAACATATAACCCAGGTTTATAACCAAGGCTGCACTTAAGAATAATCAAATATGAAATATATCATACATGTGACATTGAATCACATCGTTGGTTTACCAACTTTTTGTAGTAGAGGTAATAACCCAAATTTTGAGTACTGAACTCCTTCCATATTGTGCCGGTTTATGATAAACCGTACCGGGTTGTGATAAACACCGGATTAACCATATATAATGCTGGCGACTTATAGTCGAAACCAGACCGGGTTAATAATCGCCGAAATATAATTAGTCATGTACTGACAACTTGTAGTTAAAAGTCAAGCCGGGTTAATGAACACCGGTTTACTCCATAATAAGATGGTAACATAAAATCAAACCGGGCAGATAGTCTCCGGATTAAGATTTGACCGTGTTCCGCCAATTTGTAATTGACAGTCGAACCGGATTAACAATGTCGGTTTAAAAACGCAACAGAAGTAAAAGTTCTTTAGCAAAAAAGAACAGAATTCAAGCAAAGGCAAAATAAAACCATTGCAAATGAGGCTTTGAGCCGATCAAGAGGCATTACCATGGTCGAACATGACCAAGCCCCCAAAAAGGCGTAGCTATGGTTCGAGTCAGCCAGGTCCCCAAATGGTGCTTTGGCATTACGCCGATCAAGAGGTGTAGCTATGGTTCAGGTTCGACCAAGCCCCCAAGTGATGCTGTGGCACTAGGCCGATCAAGAGGCGTGACTATGGTTCAGATGTGACCACAAGTCCCCAAGTGATGCTTTGGCATTACGCCGATCAAGAGGTGTAGCTATGGTTCGGGTTCGACCAAGCCCCCAAGTGATGTTGTGGCACTAGGCCGATCAAGAGGCGTGACTATGGTTCAGACATGACCAAGCCCCCAAGTGATATGTGGCATTGCGCCGATCAAGAGGTGTAGCTATGGTTCGGATACGACCAAAGCCCCCAAGTGATCAATGATATGATAAGCCAATAAAGCATGATACCCATGTTTGAACCGCGCATCATGGAAGCAGGTCCTCTTTGGCACCTTTTAACTTATTGTAAGAGATAAATCCTTCTTGAACCGGATTTTGAACCGGATATTGAGAGCTTCAAAGTTTTGTGGGAGATAGCTTTCCCTTGAACCGGATTTTAAACCGGAAACCTTCTTTTTAAGCCAGAAATTTTCTGACGGCCTTTAAATTTGCACCAATATAGCAGTTTAGGGTCCTGCATTAGATAACTTTTGCAAGCCGGAGTAATTGCTTTTTCAAAGAAAGCAATATATAATATAAAAATATATTGGATGGATTTCACCTGATATGTCAGGCCAGTTGATACCCATCGCGGGGTTATACGCCAGTAGGGATAAAAGAGTCGACCGCGGCATTGCTGATGTAGTCCGGACTGCGGGGGTGGCGGTTTGTGTTCCGGTTCACCAGTGTGATATGCACAAATACCGGCGTAAAACAGCCAGTGCGCGTCGTCCGTAGTAGGGCATCACTTTTATAGTGAGCACTTGTCCTGTATAGAAAGATATAGGCCAGAGTAATCGTTCTCGGAAAAACAATATGTACAAAAAAGAAACAGATGGAAAAGATAGCACCTGGAAATTTAATTGGCCGTGCCACCAGCGAGTAGTAGCATGTTTTTTTTTGTCTGCACATACCCCCTGTTTCTCGATTGTCAAATATCACCCTTCACGTGAGCCGTAAAACGGCCGCTAGTGCTTAGTACGTACTAGCACTTAATACTGATCTGGTTTGATATTTTGATGTAATGCGTAACAACTTCCATAGCCGGAGTTAAAAACGGCTGGACCAGCTCCCACTGTAAACCGGCCAGAACACATGCTGTGGCCGGGTGATTGTTAGCACTAGGATTCGACCTTCAGGTCACCGGTTCAACTCCCACGGTCTGCTCTTTTTCTTCCTGTTTATCCTCACGCCATGGATTTGCATGGCATATAACACTCTGCACTTGCGAGGCACTGCCGCATACAGATCTTTCAGCTATTACTTTGACTTGTTGCTCACTTTGTTCTGCTCCATGCGGTACTAGTACAGATTCGAAATTTTGCGGCAGATATGATGTGTACTATGGTTGAATCTTCCACTCGGCGACACCGAGGCTGGCGATTTACAGCAAGGGCGGCTGACTCTGATAAAGCAAAGGCTGCGCAGTGTGGTTTAACACAGCCGGGTCACCGGGTAAGTTGAAGAGATGTCAGCAAAGGAAGAGCCCGTGGGTTGGCAACTTGCCGGAACAGCTGGGCGCAGTGGCAGGGGGAGCAAGGCGAGGCGGCTCGAGGCTGTGGCAGAGCTAGGGGCACTCGAGGCACGGCAGCCCGGGTTGGAGAGGCGTAGTCGTGGCCGGTTTAGCGCGAGCGCACATAGCAGCAGAGGCAACGACCACAGCTCGGCGGGTCAACCCCAGGCGGTTTGGGCAGCACCGTAACAGAGGGATCCGGCGACTCGGAGAGGCCAGATGAGTCGGCAGATGGCGAGGTGGTGGTTTGATTCGGTTTCCACGGCGATTTGGCGAAGTAAACCAGCGAGCCGGCGGTGGGTCGACGACCAAGGAGGCCGAGACCGCGGAGGCGTCCCGGCGTGCGAGTCGTAGCGACAGCAGCGATGACAGAGGTAACTCGGCGGGCTGCAGACCATGACGGCGGGTCGCCCTTGACAGCGTGAGGCCATGGCGGGTTGACGACGATGAGGCCGACAGGGCTCTGGCCTGGTCATTTCTCCGGCTAGGGCGGAGCACAGGGGTCCGGCGGGCGTCGGTCCATGGCGAGGCGGCAGCACGACGGAGGAGGCTGGAGGTTCCGCAGCAGCGGCGACAGGGAGGCGCGGCCATGGGATCGATCACGGGCGTTCTCCTGGCGCTGGATGTATGCGTGTGCGCGGCGGTTTAATACACAGGCAGTTTCGTAGTCAGAGCAGAGGCGAAGACCTCGGTGGCCTCGGCGGTTTGAGGCAGCGGAGGCGAAGGCCGCGGCGAGTCACGGCGGTTTAAGGCAGCGGATGCGAAGACCGCGGCGAATCATGGCGGTTTGCGGCTCGGAGCGAAGTCGCGGAGTCGAGGGTGACTCGGAGTACTGGGCCGGCTCCCTGGCGAATTGGTGGCATCAGCAGTAGCGAAAAGCAGGGCCGGTCTTGAGGCGAGCCATGGCAGCGGCTGCATGTACTCAAGGCTGGGACAGCGGAGGTAAACAGGCAAGACAGGCCAATAGGCTTAGGCAAGCGATGACAGTAGAGGCGGGGGCGGTTTTGACGAGGGCAGCTCGAAGCAGCCAGCCGACGAGGCGTGACTGAACCAACGGCGGATCGGAGAGGCGCGGCTACGGGTCGGCGATGGCGACTCCGAGGGAGCGAGGCGCGACTGAACCGGCAGCGGGTTGGAGAGGCGCGGCTGCGGGTTGGCGATGGCGAATCGCAGGAGGAGTCCGATCCAGTAGCCTCCGCCGAACGTTTGAACATCAGTGATTGTATCAAGCCGGCCGGTTCACAGCAACTTTGAACATCAGTGGTTTAAGATGATTTGTTTTGACCAACATGGAAATAGCAGCAGCTGGCCGGCAACGACGGCTCAGGCGACGCGAGGGCATGAGCAGCAGAGGCCTGGGTCTGCGGTCAAGTCTGTTTCCATGCCGCATGTTTTTTCGGAATCCATATCCGCCTCAACCTCCAAGTCGGGACCCTCCCCTTTTCAATAGTAATTTTCCCTTGATGACTGGAGTCCTGGTACTGGCATCTCGCATGATAGAATCAGTTATCTCCACGTGAGGGAGGTACTTCCCAGGCTTGGGCAAAGTAGTAGTAGTAGCTTTGTCTTTTCCTAGTAGCACTTTTTTTATCCAAACACCAAGCACGACCATTGCCTGTACGTGGGAAGTAGTACTTCATGCTAGTTCCCTTTTATTTAATGTAGCACAGATTCCCGTGCTCCTCCAGTAGTAGTACTACTACTAGATCGATTTTGTCTCTGTTTTGACATGCCCATGTGAAGCGGCAACCTGACAGCCGGTATGCAGGGGCGCAGGCCACGGGAGTTGCACACATTTTACTAATAGCAGAACTAGTACTCCATGTTGATAAAGAGGCCAGCGACAGCCGGTTTAGCGGAGGATTGACGTGAGGCAAAAGCGGGTTGCCGCGGTCGGCTCGAGGTCGTCTGAGGTGATGGCGAGGCCGAGTCAGCACCGGGGCCCAGCTGTCCAAAGCCCTGTTTATTTGGTGACGCCGAATCAGACTCTTGTCCGGTCTAGTTTGCAGTAGGAAAAAGTGATCTGCGCTCGGATTCGACGGGACGCCCTACAACACATGAGGCGCTGCATGCAAAACCAAAAAATCCCTACGAATCTTAATCTCATATCCTCCGCCGCAAAACGCTTCATCAATCTTTGCTGATTAACTCATTGTTGATGTGAATTTTTACCCGCCGATGTTTGTTGAACCGGCGGGTCGTAGCTTCTCGAACCCTAAAGAGATCCCTTCAAGAACTCAACACCACCGTGCGCAGGCCCCACGGTGGGCGCCAACGGTCGTGGAATTGTCACGGCAGATGTCCTTAGTGTCAGGACTTAGTCGCGAGGCCAACGCATCTATGTGGTAGCTGAGAGGGGTTGAGCGGAATCGAGAGACGCAACACAAGACAGAGATTTAGACAGCTTCGGGGCCCGGGAAACATCATCCGGTAATAGCCCTACATGCTGTTTGAGGCTAGGTCTCATTATCATCACGAAGGAGTCGCCGTAAACCGGCTCTCCTCTTTGTGTCTAGCCCTAAGATTGTTTCTTCTTGCTTGTAGCTTGTCCCTATTTGGGGAGCCCTGCCCCTCCTTATATATGTTGAAGGGGCGGGTTACATGACTAGTCCTAGTAGGATTAGGATTAATCTATTACAAGTGGAGTCCTAGTCTTGCTTCCTTTGTAGGAGAATAGTCCTTACGCTTTCCTCATAAACCACCCCACCATTAAACGTGAACCGGCCTTCTGGGCCTTGGGCCTCGTCATCCATCTAACCCGCCCACTGGGTTACTAATGAACCGCCAAGACCGGGCGGGTAGCCCATGAACCGCCAAGCTCCAGGCGGGTTACCAGTGAGTCGTCCAGTCCGGTCGGGTTATACTTCCGGCCGGTTTACGCCACGGGGTATATCCCCGACAAGACCTGTTGGGGATATTACTATTGGGCGTAAATCGGCCAGGAGAGGCCGGATTAACTTGAAGCCCATGAAGACAGACGGTGACGCTGAGTAGAGGCCCAAGGCCCAGAACCGGTTTAAGGCCTGTAGCTATAAACCGGCATTAACTTGTGTTGTAAGGTAGAAAGAACGGATACCGAGCCGGACACGTTTATGAGCCGGCCTCGGAACTCTGTAAACCGACGGGCGTCAATCCATGTATATAAGGGGATGACCCGGCGGCGGTTCAGGACAACAGACAACACCTCGAAACTTAGGCGAAGCGTATTCGCTCCCTGGTCATCGAAACCCCATCAATTCCATCACAACTAGACGTAGGCTTTTACCTTCATCGTAAGGGGCCGAACTAGTATAAAACTCTCTTGCGTCCCTTGTCCGCTTTGACCCGTTTAAGCTAACCCGTAGCGATGGCTCCATGAATAAGTCCTTTCATGAGGACATCTGCCGTGACAAAACCACGACAGTTGGTGCCCACCGTGGGGCCATCACACAATGGTTTCAAGTTCTTGAAGGGCAGCTTCGAAGGACTCAAGGGTTACGATGTGGGCCGGATGACCAAAAGTCGTCGCGGCAAGCTCTACATCGACGATGCAGGGTGGGGCCCCGAGGCCACTCTTCGGGCGGTCTAACAATGAAACACCAAGTCCCAGCCGGGTCATATCTCCGGTCGGGTCATACCGCAGGGTATATCCCCGAAAGTCGGCCAGGGCGCATGCAGAGGAGGTGTGGTGCCGGCGGGCGCTGCTGACGTCGGAGTAGCGCAGCGACGCCACGTACGCCTTCGACTCGCCCAACTGGGATCGTTGGTTCTCCTTCGAGCACGAGGACGCGAGGTGACACGGCGTCTGCAAAGTCGCCCGTAGCTCGTCGCCGCCGCCGCTCGTTGTCCGCGATGAGGACCAGGAGGAGGAGGCTGCCTATCAGGCGGCCATGGCGGCTGAGGGAGTCCTGGATTAGGGGGTGTCCGGATAGCCGAACTATCACCGTTGGCCGGACTCCTGGACTATGAAGATACAAGATTGAAGACTTCGTCCCGTGTCCGTATGGGACTTTCCTTGGCGTGGAAGGCAAGCTTGTCGTCTGAATATGTAGATCTCCTACCATTGTAACCGACTCTTTGTAACCCTAACCCTATCCGGTGTCTATATAAACCGGAGGGTTTTAGTCCGTAGGACGAACAACAATCATACCATAGGCTAGCTTCTAGGGTTTAGCCTCTCTGATCTCGTGGTAGATCTACTCTTGTACTACCCATATCATCAATATTAATCAAGCAGGAGTAGGGTTTTACCTCCATCGAGAGGTACCGAACCTGGGTAAAAACATCGTGTCCCTTGTCTCCTGTTACCAGCCGCTTAGACGCACAGTTCGGGACCCCCTACCCGATATCCGCCGGTTTTGACACCGACAATTGTGCTTTCATTGAGAGTTCCGCTGTGTCGTCATCCTTAGGCCCGATGGCTCCTTCGATCATCAACGATGACGCGGTCCAGGGTGAGACTTTTCTCCCCGGACAAATCTTCGTATTCGGCGGCTTTGCACTGCGGGCCAATTCACTTGGCCATCTGGAGCAGATCGAAAGCTACGCCCCTGGCCATCAGGTCAGATTTGGGAGTTTGAACTACACGGCCGACATCCGCGGAGACTTGATCTTCGACGGATTCAAGCCACAGCCAAGCGCGCCGCACTGTCTCGATGGGCACGATCTAGCTCTGCCACCGAACAGTGCCCTGGAGGCTGCACCAGTGTCCGCTCCGACCCTTAGCTCAGAGCCGACTCCGCCGATCGAGGATGAGTGGCTGGACACCGCCTCGGGGGCTACAATCTGTACGGCGATTGAGCGGAACTCCATCCATGTCCTTTGTGAAGACCGTGACTCCAAGGTGCCGGACTCCTCTCCGGACTCCGAACCCTCCGCGCCCCTGCCAATCGAATCCAATTGGGCGCCGGTTATGGAGTTCACTGCCGCGGACATCTTTTCAAGACTCGCCCTTTGGCGACATCCTGAATTCACTAAAGTCTCTCTCCTTATCAGGAGAGCCCTGGGCGGACTACGGTCAGGAAGGTTGGGATGCAGACGACGAAGAAATTCAACGCCCACCCACCACCCACTTTGTAACCACTGTCGATGATTTAACCGACATGCTCAACTTTGACTCTGAAGACATCGACGGTATGGATGACGATGCTGGAGACGACCAAGAACCAGCGCCTACAGGGCACTGGAAGGCCACCTCGTCATACAACATATACATGGTGGACATCCCAAAAGATGGGAACGACGATGGAACAGTGGAGGATGACCCCTCCAAGAAACAGCCCAAGCGCCGGCATCAGCGACGCCGCTCTAAATCCCGCCACAGCAAAAATGGTGATTCCGGCACGGGAGATAATAACACCCCGGACAGTGCCGAAGACAACCCCCTCCCGGCAGGATTCAGCATGAGGAGGGAGAAGCCAGCCTCATGATAGAGCGGCGCATGTGGAGGTGGAGGACGATAATTATATGCCTCCCTCGAAGATGAGGCAAGCCTCGACGACGAATTTGTCGTGCCTGAGGATCCCGCCGAACAGGAGCGTTTCAAATGCAGGCTTATGGCCACGGCAAGCAGCCTCAAGAAAAAGCAGCAGCAGCTTAGAGCTGACCAAGACTTGCTTGCTGACAGATGGAATGAAGTCCTTGCAGCCGAAGAGTACGAACTCGAACGTCCCTCCGAGAGATACTCAAAACGCAGGCTGCTACCCCAATTAGAGGAGGAAGCACCCAAATCTACATCACCAGCGCATGATGCGGCCGACCGGCCACCCCATGGCCACGACAGAGAGGCCTCTAGGCCCTCCATTCAAGCCGCACCCCGGTGTCGCTCGAAAAGTACCAAGGCACAGGGAAACATGCCAGACCTGCGAGACATATTGGAGGACAAGGCAAGGCAAACAAGATCGATCTACGGATCGCGTGGGCTCCCCACGACACGTGATGATAACCGTCACGCCGGATACAGCAATTCCGGCCGGGCTAAACACAGTAGACAAAGCTCATTTGAGCTGCGTCGTGATATAGCTCAATACAGAGGCGCCGCACACCCACTATGCTTCACAGACAAAGTGATGGATCATCGGATCCCCGAGGGTTTCAAACCCGTAAACATCGAATCATACGATGGCACAACAGATCCCGCGGTTTGGATCGAGGACTACCTCCTCCATATCCACATGGCCCGCGGTGATGATCTACACGCCATCAAATACCTCCCACTCAAGCTTAAAGGACCAGCTCGGCATTGGCTTAACAGCTTGCCAGCGGAATCAATTGGTTGTTGGGAGGACCTGGAAGCCGCATTCCTTGATAACTTCCAGGGCACATATGTGCGATCACCAGAAGCCGATGACCTCAGCCACATAATTCAGCAGCCAGAAGAATCGGCCAGACAATTCTGGACACGGTTCCTAACCAAGAAAAATCAAATCGTTGACTGTCCGGATGCAGAAACCCTTGCAGCCTTCAAACATAACATCCGCGACGAGTGGCTTGCCCGGCACCTAGGACAGGAAAAGCCGAAATCCATGGCAGCCCTCACAACACTCATGACCCGCTTTTGCTGGAGAGGACAACTGGCTAGCTCGTAGTAACAACTTGACCAAAAACCCCGTAGTTCGGATACCAAGGACAGCAATGGCAGGTCGTCACGCAACAGCACAAGCGCCGCATTAACGGCGATAATGATGAAGATACGACAGTCAATGCCGGATTCAGAGGCTCTAAACCCGGTCAGCGGAAAAAGCCGTTCAAAAGAAATACTCAGGGCCCGTCCAATCTGGACCGAATACTCGATCGCTCGTGCCATATACATGGAACCCCCAAAAAACCAGCCAACCACACCAACACGGATTGTTGGGTCTTCCAACAGGTAGGCAAGTTAAATGCCGAACTCAATGACAAGGGGCTGCATAGCGATGACGAGGAGGAGCCCCAGCCGCCGAACAATAGAGGACAGAAGGGCTTCCCTCCACAAGTGTGTACGGTGAACATGATATACGCAACCCACATACGCAAAAGGGAGCGGAAGCGCGCGCTAAGGGACGTATATGCGATGGAGCCAGTCGCCCCAAAGTTCAACCCATGGTCCTCCTGCCCGATCACCTTTGATCGAAGGGTCCACCCACTAGCATCCGCCGCGGCGGATTCGCTGCATTGGTTCTTGACCCAATCATCGACGGATTTCACCTCACTAGAGTTACGATGGTGGCGGTAGCAGCCTGAACCTGCTCTATCATTGTACAAGGCGCAAAATGGGCATAGACCCTCAAGGATTAAACCCACAAAGACGACCTTTAAAGGCGTCATACCAGGTGTAGAGGCCAATTGTACAGGCTCAGTTACACTCGAAGTGGTCTTCGGATCCCCGGATAACTTCCGAAGCGAAGAGTTAATCTTCGACATAGTCCCGTTCCACAGCGGCTATCACGCACTGCTTGGATGAACTGCATTTGCAAAGTTCAATGCGGTGCCGCACTACACATACCTCAAGCTCAAGATGCCAGGCCCTCGAGGAGTAATCACGGTCAACGGAAACACCGAACGCTCTCTCCGAACGGAGGAGCATACGGGCGTTCTCGCGCGGAGGTGCAAAGCAGCCTCTAACAGCAATTCTCGAGTCCGGCTACTAAATGTCCGGACACCGTCAAGCGCGCCCGGAGTAACCTACAACAAGACCGCCTGGCATTATCCGAGCACGCGTAGCAATCCGGCCCCAACCCCAGCCATCGCGAAATTGCGAAGCCAGTACTACGTGTACGTAACTACGCTCTGGAGATACCATGGGCATACGGGGAGGGGCACGACCACGGCACGCCCCTGGTGCGGCTCAACCGCACTAGGGGCTCCCGATCGTGTCATTCTTTTTCTTTCTTATTTTCTCTTACTTTCAAGACTCCGTTTTCCAGAAGCCCTGCCCGGCACTAGAATTGCCGAACTCATGATGCAATAGCCAGGGAAGCAGAAAGCTACATCGAGTGTCTAGGTGGTCTCTACTACGAGCATTATACATGTTTTACATACCATCCCGCAGCTTACCCCTGGTGGGGGACATGTTAAATAGTCCCATCCCTTGCTTATCGCACTATTTGCATCGTTCTGCTTTCATTGCAGTACCTTTTTGAATAAACAATACATAGCTTTTGCCTATTATTGCACTCCTTTCTTTATCTATATATATGTTCATTCATGACACGTTGCACCCGTACACTTTGGTACGGCCAATACACCAGGGGCTTAAGTACCCCAAAATATGGTGTGATAAGTCCGAACACTTTCACAAGTGCGGCACCCGAACTTATAGCAAGATATGCATCGGCTCGAATCATATCTTGGGTCAATAGTTGGGTTTGCCTGGCTCCCATGTTTGGTACCTTATGTTCCGTTATATCGGCTAAGGTAGCGCTGGGAGAACCACTGCGATTGTGCTCAGTTGAGCTGGGTTGAGCACCCCAAAGGAGAAAGCTAAAACTGATTTGTCATGATAGGGCGAGAGCCGGTCGCTGTTCGAGAGGTTTTTGGGTCCCTAAAGACTTATGCCGCTTAGAGCGAGGAGTCGGCATTGTCCGCCAAGGCGTGGATAGCGCCCGAACTCGGTCTTCCGAATACTAGGCGCCGCCAAAATTTAAAATTATAGAATTCTATGGCTAAGTGAGAGTGTTCAAGCACTATAGTCCGGTTGCCTTGTTCGTCGTGTTGAGCGCCTCCCTCGAAGGACCCAAGAATGGGAACAAGAGTGCTCAAGTTTATCCCGAACACCCCAGCACTCGTGGCATGGGGGCTGAAGCCAACGACTTGCCATCTCTCAAATTTGATAAACGGCCGCACAGAAGGTAATATTTTAAATTCACAAGCGTTGCTTAGCGCATATGAACAAGTTTTCAGCATACAGGATAACAAATGCGAGTCTATTCAAACATTACATCTTTGGAGCATTCACCGCTATAAGGCGGGCACCCTTCAGACGCCCTCATAGTACATTTCGGGCTTGCGATGCCCCTTGCCCGCCGGTGGCCCGTCCGTCCACAAGCTTCTCAAGATCCATCTTGCCCCAAAGGCACTTTAGCACGGGCAAGGCCCGACGGGCACCTTCAATTCAGACGGAGCGCTTTGATGACTTCAATCCATGGACAAAGGCCCACCAGCCGCCACACTAGCCCAAGTAGCTCCCGGACATGGCTTCAGAGGCCACAGCCGAACTATGAGGCCCTTCATGGCCTGTTCGGCGACCTTAGGAGCTCGACCAGCTGCTTCACTGGTCGCTCAGGGCACCGGATGTCCGGCCTCAAAGCATACCGAGACCAGAACACATTTTCCGTCGAGCTCCCTCCTCGGCGCGGTAGAACGCGCAAGATCGCATACACCACGGGCAGATCTGCGAATGCTCCTGGAGAGCTCCAGATTCGGGTAAGTAATAGATAATTCACTTTCACATGCTTGCTTTGCATAAAGAATGCCTTACCCGCCGATATCTTATTTAATGATTCAATTTCCTGGAGGGCTTTTTGGGTTCGGCCTTAGTGGCTTTGGCACTCTCAAGAGCCGAGGCGAGCTCGGACTCTCGAGTCTTCGAGTCACGCTCCAAACTCTCCTGTTTTTCCAAGAGAGCCTGGAGCTCTTGCCGCACCTCCGCCACCCGTGCCTCCTGCTTCTCTCGCTCGGTGCACTCCACGGCCGCTTCGCTTTTGGCCGTGGACACCGCTTCCTTCAGGGTCGCCACCTCGTTCGTGGCCCCTACAATACCCACGTTAGTCCTGTAATTTTTGCAACCAAATCCTTTCTATAAGGTATTACTTTAATAAGTTATTACTTACCTTCCTTGTCCTCGAGCTGCTTCTTGGCAAGGCCGAGCTTGTTCTCGGACCGCTCGAGGCTCTGCTTCAATGCATTGACCTCCGCAGTCAGTGTGGCAGAGGTCAAAGCGCACTGCATTCCCATATTGACATACTTATGTTAGACTCCTCACAGATATCTTTTAGATCCTCGGTCCAGCTTTTCTTTCCGAACACCGAACTAAGCATCAGGGGCTACTGTCTATGCGGTAATATTTTTACATATTCTAAACTTACCTCAAAGCCCGTTAGAAGGCTGGTACAAAGCCACCAACCCGCTCTTGGCGGATCGAACTTTCTGGATCACCACACTCATAACAAAGGCGGTGCTCCTCGTCGATGGAGGCGCCGTTAAGCGCCCAAAGCAAGCTATCCGGTGCCTCCGGATGGACGGAGGTCACCGGCGTCGCAGTCTTGCCCTTCTTACGACGGGCCGCTTGCGGACTTCGAACCATCAAGGTTCCGCAGACGGAGTCCGCATAGGGCCGGACTTAGAGCCCTCCGGGGTCTCGCCCCCTTTGCGCTGAGTCCGGAGGTCGCCTTTGCGGGCGCCTCCAGAACACCTCCTCCTGGCTGGACCTTTTGGGACTCCACCGCGGTGTCGCTCAAGGCCACGAGGAGAGGAGGCGGTCGGAAGTGAAAGTGCTATTCACATCCGACGAATCCAGGGAGCCGCCGACGGCGGGCGAGCCTGCCCTTGGGCAAGCTACATGGTTATATTCGGCGTTAGAAGACACTATGCGACAAATAAAAAGTCATGAGCTATTCCGAGTCCGGACACTTACGATCTCGCCAGGGCTTGGCCTTGGTGGCCACTCCTCCTCGTCGTTGTCGGCGTTCGTGGAGAAGTCCGGAGGAAGGGTCCTTCCTTTCTTGGACCCTCTGGCCTCCCCACCGGGCGGCCTTCCTTTCTCTCTCTTCACTGGGAGAGGCTTCTTCCTCCTCCTCGTCCTCAGGGGAGGATTCCGCCTCAGAGTCGTTGGACGATGAGTCCGACAACACCTGGCGTCGGGCGCTCCTTCGATTCCCCGTGGCCTTCTTCTTGGCCTTCTTCTCCGGCGCCACATGAAGAGGCGTCCACTGGGTCTTCTGGCAAGGGAGCCGGACAGTTAACCTGCCCGGACGTGTAACGCCAGTCCTGTCAAAGGTAAGGGAGTTTAGATCCCACATAGAGTCAAACTATGAAAAACAAGAGTCCCGTAAAGGGTAAAATAGCTTACCTCGGTAGCTTGGCGCTGCGAGCTGAATCCGCGATCTTCGGTAGCGGATGTGGGAGCCTCGGCGCCCTTGAACAGCACCTTCCAGGCATCTTCGTACGTAGTGTCGAAGAGCCTTTTCAGAGTTTGGTGCTGTGCCGGATCGAACTCCCACAATTTGAAGGCCCGTTGTTGGCATGGGAGGATCCGGCGGATGAGCATAACCTGGACTACATTGACAAGCCTGAGATTCTTGTCCACTAGGGTTTGCATGCAGGTTTGGAGTCCGGTCAACTCTTCCGGATTACCCCACGTCAGGCCCATCTCTTTCCAAGAGGTGAGCCGCGTAGGGAAACTAGAACCAAGAGGTGAATTTGGGGGGCCGCTGCCCATTTAGGGTCGCGCGGCTCGGTGATGTAGAACCACCCCGATTGCCACCCCTTCACGGTCTCCACAAAGGAGCCCTCGAGCCATAGGCCTTTGGCCATCTTGCCAACCATGGCACCTCCGCACTCCGGCTTGGCGGCCGCCCACTACCTTCGGCTTGACATTGAAGGTCTTCAGCCATGTCAAGTGGGGCTGGATGCAGAGAAAGGCCTCGCATTACGACGATGAACGCCGAGATATTGAGGATGAAATTGGGCCAGATCGTGGAAATCCAGGCCGTAGTAGAACATGAGCCCCGGACAAATGGGTGAAGTGGAAAACCTAGTCCCATGGAGGAAGTGGGTGAGGAACACCACCCTCTCATGGGGCCTGGTGGTGGGAATGAGCTTCCCCTCGTCGGGGAGCCGGTGCGCGATGTCGCTGGACAAGTATCCGGCCTTCCGCAGCTTTTTGACTTGTCCCTCCATGACGGAGGAGACCATCCACTTGCCTCCCGCTCCGGACATGGCTGGAGAAGGTTGAGGAGGGATGTGCGGACTTGGGCGCTGGAGCTCGAGTGCGCGGAAATGGATGAGCAAAGGAGGAAGAAGGCGTAGCTAAAGGGTGGATCCTTATCCCCTTATATGGACGGACGAAGCTATGCGTCCCCCGCCAGCCTGGTAAAACTCGCTTATCTCCCAAGCGCCGTAATCAATGGCGCGGTTGGGTTACCCACGTCCGTATTGATGGGAATCCCGAATAAGGGGGCACGATCTCCGCCCGATAAGACGCGTTAAGAAAACCGCCTCGCTAAATGCGCCGAGGTGGAACAGTAAAAATGATTCGTATAAAGGCACGGCCGTGGTGTGATGTCACGCAGCGGAATACGCCGCCAGATCTGTGCAAAGGTTATTCTCTACGGTGGTATGTGGAACTTGTTTTGCAGAGCCGGACACAATCCTTGTGTTCAAAATCTTCTATGAAGTATTCGGAGGAGGAACCCGCCTTGCAAAGCCGAAGACAATATGCGCGCTGGACTCATCGTCATTGAAGCCTGGTTCAGGGGCTACTAAGGGAGTCCTGGATTAGGGGGTGTCCGGATAGCCGAACTATCACCGTTGGCCGGACTCCTGGACTATGAAGATACAAGATTGAAGACTTCGTCCCGTGTCCGGATGGGACTTTCCTTGGCGTGGAAGGCAAGCTTGGCGATACGGATATGTAGATCTCCTACCGTTGTAACCGACTCATGTAACCCTAACCCTATCCGGTGTCTATATAAACCAGAGGGTTTTAGTCCATAGGACGAACAACAATCATATCATAGGCTAGCTTCTAGGGTTTAGCCTCTCTGATCTCCTGGTAGATCTACTCTTGTACTACCCATATCATCAATATTAATCATGCAGGAGTAGGGTTTTACCTCCATCGAGAGGGCCCGAACCTGGGTAAAAACATCGTGTCCCTTGTCTCCTGTTACCATCCGCCTAGACGCACAGTTCGGGACCCCCTACCCGAGATCCGCCGGTTTTGATACCGACAGCGGCTGCCCTCCGGGAGAGCGAGGAGGATGCGCGGCGTAGGGTGGCGGAGGAAGAGGAAGAGGAGACGACGTACCAGGCGGCCATGGCGGAGGCCATGGCCCTCTCCGCGGCGGGCGACTATGTCGTGCCGCTGGTGGCCCCGTCATCCCCGGTCAAGGCTGAACCGGAGCCGGCCCCATCGAGCACTACTCTTGGACGAGAGTAGTGCGCGAGTGGGTCAGCGCGCCGTTGATCTGGATGGGGGACGCCGGTGTAGGAGGCGGCTTACCTCGAACAATGGTGCTAGAGACGGCTTGCCGAGGAGCGCCGCCACGGCGAGTACCTCGAGCTGCTCAAGGGCGATGACGAGGAGGAGCAGCGCGAGGCCTAGGAGGAGGCGTGCCAGACCCAGGAATCGGCGGCACAGCCCGCGCCCGACATCAACGTCGTCTAGAACATGGTGTTCCCCTCGGCCAGCCATGCGCTGGCGCTCATCGACCTCACCGGCCCCGACATCGTCGACGAGGACGCCTAGGGCAGCGTGCCGCCTCGTAGTTAACTTTTTTTAATGTTTATTAATATAGAAGTGGACGCGTGGACTATCGCCGGCCTTCGTGTCCGGCTTTAATGTTTAATTAATATTTGTTTTTATTTTCAAAATGTTTGTATCTATTTATTTTCACGTGCCGTCAAAATGGGTCGGCCAGCGTTGGGCGCATGCATCGACCCAAACGTGGAAGCGGACGTTGGTGTCCACCGGGCCGACCCAAACGGACAAAAAATGGACAAATTAAATCCGTCTGCTCGGGACGGCGTGTTGGAGTTGCTCTAAGAACTGAAGGAAATATGCCCTAGAGGCAATAATAAACATGTTATTTATATTTCCTTATATCATGATAAATGTTTATTATTCATGCTAGAATTGTATTAATCGGAAACTTGATACATGTGTGAATACATAGACAAAACAAAGTGTCCCTAGTATGCCTCTACTTGACTAGCTCATTAATCAAAGATGGTTAAGTTTCCTGACCATAGACATGTGTTGTCATTTGATGAATAGGATTACATCATTAGGAGAATGATATGATGGACAAGACCTGTTGGGGATATTACTACTGGGCGTAAACCGGCCAGGAGAGGCCGGATTAACTTGAAGCCCATGAAGACAGACGGTGACACTGAGTAGAGGCCCAAGGCCCAGAATCGGTTTAAGGCCTGTAGCTATAAACCGGCATTGATATGTAACTTGTATTGTAAGGTAGAAAGAATGGAGACCGAGCCGGACACGTTTATGAGCCGGCCTCAGGACTCTGTAAACCGACGGGCGTCAACCCATGTATATAAGTGGATGACCCGGCGGCGGTTCAGGACAATAGACAACACCTCGAGACTTAGGAGAAGCGTAGTCGCTCCCTGGTCATTGAAACCCCATCAATTCCATCACAACTAGACGTAGGCTTTTACCTTCAGCGTAAGGGGCCGAACTAGTATAAAACTCTCTTGCGTCCCTTGTCCGCTTTGACCCCTTTAAGCTAACCTGTAGCGATGGCTCCACGACTAAGTCCTTTCACGAGGACATCTGCCGTGACAAAACCACGACAGTTGGTGCCCACCGTGGGGCCATAACACAATGGTTCCAAGTTCTTGAAGGGAAGCTTCGAAGGACTCAAGGGTTATGCTGTGGGCCGGATGACCAAAAGTCGTCGCGGCAAGCTCTACATCGACGATGCTGGGTGGGGCCCCGAGGCCGGCTCAATCGAGTACGGGTACCAGGTCCCCTTTGGTGGCATACACGTTTTCATTGGCAAGATCGGCAAACCGGGCCCTGAGCCGGACATCTGCACCGACCTTGTCGAAACGGCTCAGCGTGCGCGATCTGCCCGGGTCAAGCCTGCCATGAAGTGTGCCTTCGTGGGAGTTATCCATGGAGGGGAATACGAGGACAGATCGGTGCCGGTGGTGAGACCGTCGTTTATTCCGGCGACGAGTCATCAACCGGAGAGACCGATTCGTTATATCAGCTACAAGATGGCCGGATTGGAGGTTGTTCCGATGGCGACAGTATTCCGGACCCCTCTGATCTGCCAAACCGGGTTGGAATCTTCATGGCCGGTACACAGCCGGCGCTCCACTCTTCGACCGCAGCAGCAATGATCTCCGGATCAGCAGCAGCAACGGCAGCCGGGGCAGGAGGCCCTGTGCGGCCGCCGGCTCAGGTTTTATCTGATCTATTTGATGCGTTGGCAACACTGATGGCGGAGGCTAACCCGGCAGATCGGGATGTGCACAATGCGGAAATCGCGAAAGTAAGGGATCACATTACTCAAGCCAAGGCCGATTTGGCAGCTGAGGATACCAGGATGGCCGCGGAGCGGGCCGCTTTGGATGCACAGGCTTACCGGCTTATGCTGGATCAGAATGCATCGCACGAAGTCCTAAAGAGAAGGCACCGGTCTCGCCTGCCTCCGGTTTATGATGCTAGGAACCTCTTTAACACCCCAGGTGCAGGGACCAGTAATCCGCGGGCAGCAAATCGGGCGGAGGCACCTAGAGCGGGGGCTCCGGTTCAGCCCCGTTTGATGGATCTGCCTCAACAGAACAACAATGTGACGCAGTCTATCCCAACTCCACCGGATCATTACGCTACTCCTATGGACAATCTTGTTGCTGCCGCTTCACGGCTGGAGGCTATCCCAATTGAAGGCGATTCTCCGGCGGCGGTCGAGACGCGTCGGGTTAAAGAGCTTCTTCGGACAGCCTTGGTGCAACAGGAGGCTTATTCATACAGTCGTGATCAGATTCATTCCACTCCCCGTCCAAGCCGGAGTTATAATAGGTGTATGGATGAACCAACCGTGTCAAGCAATGCGGGGAACCGCGAACCACCCCGCGGCCACAACCCGGCAGGGGGTGCTGGTGATGCTCAGGAGGTGGTGGACCAGGCTCGCGCACGCAGGGAGGCCGAGTTAGCAGCACAGTATGAAACCCGTCAGCTTACTCCGGTTCGTCTAACCACGTTGAGAGAGCCAGGAGTTACCTCTAGCTCTTTGGGGGTGCCGTGTCTCATCCCAGCATTACGCAACGTACACCTGCGCAAGGATTTCAAGGGCCCGCGCAAGGTGCCAAATTATACCGCCGCTCCAGAGACATGGGTTGAAAGCTATGTGATGGCCATGGAGATGCTAGATGTGGATGATGCAGCTTGTGCGAAGTACTTCACCATGATGCTAGGAGGGACGGCTCGTACTTGGTTAAAGAGTCTGCCACCTAACTCTATCAGATCATGGGCCGAGTTGAGAGCCCGGTTTATCCATAATTTTAAGGATACGTGCAAGCAGTCCATGTCGATTGTGTACTTAGCCGCCTGTGTATAGGAGGAAGGATAATCAACAACCTAGTGGGTGCGCCGGATCTCGGAAATTTTGCATTCATCGGACCGCATCAACGCTGACACCGCAGTTCTAACTTTGGAAGGCAACTGCCGATTTAAAGCCTCTGAAGTTGAAGTTGGGACGGATGAAACGCCATTGCAACGACATGGGAATCCTCATGGCCTCTTTGGTAAAGTATGCTGACTCTGATAGTACCAAGGATCCCGAGTCGGATGATGATAAGACCGGGAAGGGAAAGAAGAGAGGCAACGCCAAGGGGCAGCATTACAGCCCGGCGGGTCATGGAAACGGCGGCAAACGTAAAGCGGATCACATCATGGACTTTGTGGCCAATGCCAGCGCATAGGATAAGGGCCAATGGCGCAAGGGTAAACCGTCCAAGCGCAGTGGAGCAGCTAACCCTAACCCGGACCGCCTGTCTTACCTATTGAACCAGCCCTGCCCAAAACATGGGACGAAGGAGATGCCGGCCACACACCTCTGGAAGGACTGCTATATCATGCAAGAGTTCAAAAATTCTAATGACTTCTGGTATGATCATGGACCGGGTGACGATTCAGGCCCCGGGTCTCATGGGCCGGGTTATGGAGGAGGAAATTCCGGGTCAGGCTTCCATGGAAATCAGGGCAGACATACCAAACAAGGTAATCAGGGCAACCAAAGTGGCTATAATAATCAGCAGCAGCAGCAGTCGGGTTACCAGAGCAATTCGAAGCAGTTGAATAGTGGGCAATATCATGTCTTCACCACTAGCTTGGACAAGCGTGACCAAAAGCTCCATAAGAGGGGGTGAACTCCGTTGAACCGGCAGTGCCCCGTTACCTACGCTGGTCAGAGCAGCCGATTGTGTGGAGGAGAGAAGATCATCCGCCCCGGGTTGACAATCCGGGTCATCTAGCGTTGGTGGTGGCACCTCAGGTAGGAGGTTATAAGTTCACAAAGGTACTCATGGACGGAGGGAGCAGTATCAATATCATGTATTATGAAACTTTCCGTCGCATGGGGTTAACAGATAAGAATCTTAAACCGTCACATACGGTGTTCCATGGTGTGGTGCCTGGTAAATCGGCGTATCCTGTTGGCAAGGTATCTCTGGAAGTGGCTTTTGGGGACGAACATGACTCGAGATCAGAAACCTTGACCTTTGAAGTGGTGAAAATCAGAAGTCCGTATCACGCCTTGTTTGGACGGCCGGCTTATGCTAAGTTTATGGCACGGCCTTGCTATGTTTATCTTCAGCTCAAGATGCCGGGTCACAAGGGAACTATAACCGTCCATGGGAGCCGCAAGATAGCTCTGGAGTGTGAAGAAGGTGATGCGGCTTATGCTGAGTCGGTTTGTGCCACGGAAGAGTTGAAGTTTTATAAGGACAATGTTGATCCGGCAGATATGACTCCGTTGAAGAAGCCAACTACCGAGCATGATCCGGCCTTGAAGTTTAAATCGGCTGATGAGACTAAGCTTGTTGACTTCGTACCTGGCGATTCGTCCAAGCAGTTCAGCATCAGCGCTAACTTGGATCCGAAATAGGAAAGCGCGCTCATCGAGTTCATCCATGAGAATCGAGACATCTTTGCATGGAAGCCTTCTGACATGCCAGGTGTACCGAGAGAACTCGCTGAGAACACACTTAATGTTGATCCTAAGTATAAACTGGTTAAACAGTTTCTCCGCCGGTTCAATGAAGAAAGACGCAAAGCTATTGGAGAAGAAGTGGCCAGGCTATTAGCGGCTGGATTTATCGTTGAAGTTTTCCATCCTAAGTGGTTGGCTAATCCGGTGCTGGTCCTTAAGAAGAACGGCACTTGGCGGATGTGTGTGGATTATACAGATCTCAACAATGCTTGCCCAGGAGATCCTTTTGCCTTTCCCCGTATTGATCAAATTATTGATGCTACGGCAGGTTGCGAGTGTTTGAGCTTTCTGGATGCATATTCCGGTTATCATCAGATCAAGATGGCAGTCAAGGACCAGGAGAAGACGACCTTCATAACCCCCTTTGGAGCCTTCTGCTATGTATCTATGCCCTTTCGGCTCAAGAGTGCCCAGGCGGCATATCAACGGTCCGTGGAGAATTGTCTTCATACACAAATTGGCCGTAATGTTCATGCCTATGTGGATGATATTGTGGTCAAATCAAGGAAGAAGGAGACGTTGATTCATGATTTAAAGGAAACCTTTGATAACCTGTGGGTTTACAAGATGATGCTTAATCCGGCTAAGTGCATTTTTGGTGTACCGGCAGGCAAGCTCTTGGGCTTTCTAGTATCTAACAGAGGCATTGAGGCTAATCCAGAAAAGATCAAGGCCATCACCTCCTTGGCTAAACCAAAGTGTATCAATGATGTTCAATGCTTGGCAGGCCGGATTGCCGCATTGAGCCGGTTTATCAGCCGCCTTGGCGAGAAGGCCATTCCTTTGTATCAGATGCTGAAGACAATGGATAACTTCGTCTCGAGTGATGCCGCGAATGAAGTGTTTGAGGATTTAAAGCGACAGCTAGCTAATCTGCCGGTTCTTGCTGCCCTAGTTGACAAAGAGCCATTGTTGTTATATGTGGCAGCTAATGCTCGGGCTGTCAGTGTGGCTATTGTGGTGGAGCGCAAGGAGGCAGGAAAGGATTATCCGGTTCAGCGTCCGGCTTATTATATCAGCGAGGTGCTTATTGAGTCCAGGCAGAGGTACCCGCACTGGCAGAAGCTGGTATATGGGGTTTTCATGGCAAGCCGGAAACTCAAGCAGTATTTCCAAGGTCATCCCATCACAGTGGTCAGCTCTGCTCCTTTGGGAGATATAATCCAGAACAAGGAGGCAACTGGTCAGATTGCCAAGTGGGCCATAGAGCTCGGGCCTCACGGGTTGAAGTATATACCCCAAACGGTGATCAAGTCTCAAGCGCTTGTGGATTTCATCAACGACTGGACAGAATTACAAGCACCTGAAGAGAAGCCGGATCACACTTATTGGACCATTCACTTTGATGGGTCCAGGCAATTGGATGGCTCGGGGGCTGGAGTCGTATTAACTTCCCCACGAGGTGACAAGTTTTGTTATGTTCTGTGTTTAATGTTCCCTTGCACTAACAATGCAGTTGAGTATGAAGCTTTACTCCATGGTCTTCGGATGGCTAAGCAGATGAACCTAAGCCGAGTTAAGTGCTTCGGTGACTCAGACCTAGTGGCTCAACAGGTGTCTGGCACTTGGGATTCCAAGGACCCACTCATGGCAGCATATCGTCGTGAGGTGGACATTGTCGCAGGTCACTTTAAAGGTTATCAGGTGGATCATGTGGACCAGCGGAAGAATGAAGCGGCGGATGCTTTAAGCCGCCTGGGTTCTCAACGTAAACCGGTTCCGCCTAATGTCTTCTTGGATGTTCTGCATAACCCGTCCGTCAAGCTCTCTGGTGAAGAGGATTTGGCTATTCCTGATCCAGAAGCTCAGTTGGTGGCGGCTCTTCATGTCATCCCGGATTGGACGGTTCCTTATCTTGCATATATGAACTGGGCGAAGTTACGAGAGGATGAGACATTGGCCAGCAGATAATCCGCGGTCCAAGTCTATGACTATTATCAATGGAGAGCTGCATCATTGCAAAGGTGACAGGGCGTTTCAACACCGTGGTATCTCCTGAAGAAGGCTGTGAAATTTTACGCGAGATCCACGAAGGAGATTGTGGTCACCACGCCGTTCAAAATCTTTGGTGGCTAAGGCGTTTCGTCACGGTTTCTATTGGTTAACCGCTCATGCTGATGCTGAGGATCTGGTCAGAAGATATGATGGCTGTCAGAAGTTCTCAAGGCGTGCTCATGTACCGGCTCAAGAGTTGAGGATGATTCCAATTACTTGGCCGCTTATGCGACCTGGGGGCTGGATATGGTTGGGCCTTTCAAGAGGTCCAAAGACAAGAAGACCCACCTTTTGGTGGCTGTTGACAAGTTCACAAAGTGGGTAGAGGCAGAGCCAGTTAGCAAGTGTGATGCGGCCACAGCGGTTCAATTCATCAAAAAGGTGATTTTCCGGTTTGGCTTTCCACATAGCATTATCACTGACAATGGTACCAATCTGTCAAATGGTGCCATGAAGGAGTTCTGTCAACTTGAGCACATACGGCTTGATGTATCATCAGTGGCTCACCCATACCCACCGGGTCAAGCGGAGAGGGCCAATCAAGAAATTTTGAGAGGCATCAAACCCCGACTTATGGTTCCTTTGCAGCGGACGCCGGGTTGTTGGGTTGAGGAGCTACCTTCAGTATTATGGAGCATCAACACCACACCCAACAGATCGATAGGATACACGCCAATCTTCATGGTTTATGGAGCGGAGGCGGTTCTTCCTAGTGACATCTGTCATGACTCACCTCGTGTAGCGGCATATGTTGAAGCGGACAACGAGAAGGCCCGGCAAGAAGCTCTCGACCTGTTAGATGAGGAGTGCGACATAGCGGCCGCCCGTTCGGCGATTTATCAGCAAGATCTGCGTCACTATCATAGCCGCCGGGTTAGAACCAGAACCTTTCAAGAAGGAGATTTGGTGCTTCGGCTCATCCAGGATCAGACGGATATGCACAAGTTATACCCACCTTGGGAAGGACCTTTTGTGGTCAGCAAGAATCTACACAACGGGTCATACTACCTAATCGATGTTCGAGAGCGCAAAGACTCACGTAAATCGGAGGAGACCAACCGGCCGTGGAATATTGCTCATCTTTGGCCTTACTATACTTGAGCTATAGGCTCTGCTTATGTACATATTATGCCTATGTATATATTATGATTAATATAATAAACCGGAACCTTAGCTAAAGCGGGGTATCTATTGTTTTCTTACATCATGTGTGGTTACATGGAGCTTCTGTTGTTAAAGCAGCGTCCGGTTTACCCTTTGGTTTTGGCCTCTCAAAGGCTTTATATTATATCACTTGGGGGCTTGGTCGTATCCGAACCATAGCTACACCTTTTGATAGAAGTAATGCCATAGCATCACTTGGGGGCTTGGTCGTATCCAAACCATAGCCACGCCTCTTGATCGGTGCAATGCCACAACATCACTTGGGGGCTTGGTCGTATCCGAACCATAGCCACACCTCTTGATCGGTGCAAAGCCACGGCATCACTTGGGGGCTTTGGTCGAACCCAAACCATAGCTACACCTCTTGATCGGCATAATGCCACAACATCATTTGTGGGCCTGATCGAACCCGAACCATAGCTACGCCTTCTTGGGGGCTTGGTCGTGTCCGAAACATGGTTACGCCTCTTGATCGGCTCAAAGCCTCACCTACAATGGTTTTTATTTGCCTTTGTTTGGGTTCTGTTTTCTTTTTTGACAAAGACTTTTTGTTGCTTTTTAGACCAACGTTAAACAATCCGGTCCGACTGTCAATTACAAATTGACGGTATACGATCAAATCATAGCCCGGAGACTATTTGTCCGGTCTGATTTTTAATTAAAATTTTATTACGGAATAAACCGGTGTTTGTCATAAGCCGGAACAGTTTGCATTATAAACCGGCCTTATATCAACAGGAGCAGTTTTCTCCTAAAAAGATTTGGGTTATAAGCCCCGCTACAAGGTCGACCAGCCAACATCATGCATAACAGTTGCAGGTATTATATATTTCCATCTTGGTTATATGTTACAACTTAAGTTATCATCTTTGGTTATGTATAAATATGGGTATCATGACCCGCCCGGCGGTAAACCGCCAGGGTACTTTAAGCTTCTTGTCTGTAGAAACAGCTTGGACAAATGAATATGTAGATCATATCTTATGTATGACGAATCAAGCCGGCGTCAACTGTAGATAAGTATGCGCGAAGGCATATCAGAATAAATATTTTAACTAAGCCTATTACCAGGCTTTCCAGTGCTCAACAGGATAATTGTTTTCTCAAAATACAAGTCGCAGCATGTAGAAGACTAAACCGGCCTCCGGTTCATGATTGGTCACCAGCTTGGCTTGACGGTTGCGGGTCATCTCGCGTCGGTTCAGCTTCTTATTCTCTACCCATTGGCTGGAAATCAACAGTTGCCTAGTCGATCCTAGTTAGGGCTTGGAAGACAGCTTCATCACTTATCTGCATCGACGGTTCAATGTCAGGGGCGTAAGTGTGCTTACGGATTGGCGGGATGAGATTCTGAGCTTCGGGGATTGGTGCAGCAACCCGCTTGCTCTTGTCATCATAGTTTGCTTGATAGTATGACAGGTCTGCTTCTTCGACTAGTTTACAAGCCAATGGGCGTACCTCCTGGTTTATGATCCGGAGATCATCTTCGCCGAATTCTGTCCCATCTTCCTTTAAACTAGGATAGCCTTGAGCTGCTTCAATTGGATCAAAGTCAGGTACCCATGCCTTTGCCCGGGTCAGTGCAGCCAAAGCACCCATGCTAGCAGCAGACTTTTTTAGTTTGTCAACCCGGGCAGGTAGCATGGATAACTTTTCCAAAGTATCTTTAATCAAGGTGGGAGGAGGATTGTTGTGAGAAGCAGTATATATGATCCATTGCGCACCAGTATAAAGCTGCTCTATCAGAGTATAGGCTGCTTTTAACTTCTTCTGAATGTCAGATCCCAAGTGGCCAACACGAGTTCCTATATCATTGCAAGGGTTAGTAAACCGGCAGATACATGAAAGAATATGGAAAAATCGGGAGTTACGGATGCTTACCAAACACGGCTGCGGTCATTCCATGGATCTGCCGCTTTATGCTGAGCAGTCCATCAACAACCGGTTTAAGAGTAGCTTCTGTTTTCTCAGCCCATTTGATCAAATCGGATTTCTCACTTTCCCAAACCGATCGTTCCTTGTTGAAGCCTTCTTTCAGTTTCTCCATAGCGCCTAAAGCGCTGGTCAGCTCTGCCATTGCCTTGGAGGTTTCATCTTGTTGCAATTTTAGATTTTCCTGAAGAACAACGGTTTGGCTCTCCTTTTTGCTCAGTTCAGCCTACAAAGAGACGGTCATCTGGTTAGGTAACAGTAAACAAGTTATGCCCTTGGCACTTGGGGGCTAATGCATATTTGCTCTGTCAGACAATTTTTTCGAAGTCCCAAAGCACAATACAAGTATTAAGCTTGACACTTGGGGGCTAATGTGTATTCTTGTGTAACTTGCTAAAAACGGATTTCTGCTACAAAGTCCCGCTTCATCTCTATACAGTTAAACCGGCACTTGGAGGCTACATCGGTGAAGTTAAGATGCATTGTTGCAAGCTCAAGATTGCTATTCAAGTCCCGGTTTAAGTTACTATCTTAAACCGTCACTTGGGGGCTACTACAGTTGATAAAGGTGAAGAGACAATACAAAAAGAGAAGCATGCATAAAGTTACCTCATATTTTTCCTTCATCATATTGACCAGACCGGCTTCATAGTCACGGCTGGTGAATAGACGGTTCAGATAGCCGGAATGAAGGTCTTGAGTGTTCAGATGAGTGTAGGTGGACAGATCGGCATTCCATTTGCCTTTACCAATTGCAGAAAATTCCTCCTTGGCGGTATGCTTCGATAAAGCGACAGGAATTCCCTGGACCCGTATAGCTAATGCCAGTAAACAGAACATCATCATCCTTCTCTGCAGCAGCTCGTGCTGGGGTCGCCGGTTTATTGATATTCCTGGCTGGGCTTGCCGGTTTGTCAGTCCGGAGAGAGCTGGCCGGTCGTCAGCATGGCCTGTGGTGTCAATTTCTGTCGTTTCAGGAACAAAGTCATAGTCTTGAAGTGGTGGATCATTCAGCACATCATCAAGGTTGGCTTCTACACGGTCTGGAGTTTTCTCCGATTCAGCAGTTATATCTTCTTCTGTCGGTTTGTTCAGGCGAGCTTTTTTTCTTGGTCTGGGCTTAGCGCTGACAGTAAAACGTGAAGGTCGGTATAGCGTATAAAATGCATATCAGGAATAAAGGCAAGAAAACAGCTTACCCAATAACCGTTTTGAGAGGTGGAAGTTTGGTGGCTAACGACTCGCTAGAAGATGAATGAGAGGTGCCCTGAGAATTGGAATCAGACGGATTAATAGGTTGACGAAAACAACCTACTTTGGGGCATGACATGTCAAGGGAATTAGAGACCTCTGATCGTCGTTTCCGAACCGGACTGTTCGGTAAACCAGCGGAGGTAACTACCTAGCCGCTATGCCGGGTTGTGTGGCGAGCTTCGTGCTGTTGCGTCTTCACAAGAAATTTTGGATCCAAATAAGCAAGAGGATGTGAAAATTTAACTTTCCGGTTTGCTCGACGGGTTTTTAGTGAAGGCAAAGTGTTGAATCGGAGGAAAGAACGATTACCTCTACAGCATCGGCGTGACTGACTTGAGCATCGTCCTGGCAATAATCATCATCAGTAAGGCGTATGAAAAATGAACCAAGTAAGTCAAGTTCTACCTCAAAATCCGAGTTACCCACATCATCATCAACTGGTGGATCGAAGGATGCAGTGGTTCTCTTTCGGTTAGCAGGTCTTTTAACAGCTTTGGTCTTTTGGTGGGTTGGCTTCACTGGTTTGTCTTGCGGAGGTTTCTTGTTCCAGAACGGATCATTGTCCTGCCAAAAAGTCATCACATTTTCAGAACATATTGGGACAGAAGGAATATCAGATAAAACAGATAGTATGATTCTTACAGCTGGCGGTTTATTGATGGTGCAGAAAGGGGGGAGTCCGGTTTGGGCACAGGTAGCCTCCGGTTCATTCAGCATCTTTTTTACAGCCTCAGTGACTTCGTCATCTGTCAGCTTAATATCAGTGTGCCACTGAGCATCATTCAATTCCCCTGTGTACTCACACATCAAACCGGGGCGTTGGCTCAAAGGCAAAACGCCCAAATTTTATTCAAGAAATAAGGCAAAATCAACTCCTGTCAAACCGTTGGCCATGAAGGCCCTAAGCTTGGATAGTTGAGGAGCATATTTTCTTCTTTCTTTCACAGTCAGCCTTTGAGGAAAAGGGTGTGTGTTACTCAGACATTCAGGACGGTAACCCGGTAGGGGGTTCTCATCAGCTGGAGATGTGTCCTTGCAGTAAAACCAGGTCTGGTTCCAATCTTTGGGGTGACTGTGGAGATTGGCGTGAGGAAAGGTGACTTCTTTTCTTTTCTGAATCACCATCCCGCCAAGTTATGTGTTAGGCCCATCTTTGAATTCTGTGTGGCGGTTTAGATGAAAGAAATCCCTGAATAGTTCTACGGAAGGTTCCTCTTGAAGGTAAACCTCACAAAACACTTGAAAGTGGCAGATGTTGGTTATAGAGTTAGGACCGATGTCTTGTGGGCACAGCTGAAAGTTGACCAGTACATCCCGGAAGAATTTTGAATCAGGAGGGTTGAAACCCCGACTTAGGTGATCAGCAGAAACAACAACCTCTCCGTCTTTGGGAGTAGGAGGACATTCCGGGCCAGGGACCCTCCAATGAATGACATCTTTCTTGCTTAAAGCGCCCGTTTTGACAAGGTTGTCTAACTGTTCCTCTGTTACTCGAGAAGGGACCCAATTGCATTCATACACTTGTTTGGCCATAGCAATGAAGATCTACAATATAATGATTTCCGGTTTAAGATTTACATTGGACAGCTATACAGTGATACAAGATGTAAGTATATTGCTAAACCGGAGTCAGCTATTTACAAACCGGAGTTTAACAGTGAAACAGTACACCATTGGAGGTGATAAGTAGAAATACATTGGCCGTTCAACAAGGGGACTAATGGTATATACCGGGTTGTCATTTTTTCAACGAAGTTAAACCGCCTAGTCTAAACATTGAAGAGTCAAGACTAAAGAGGTATAAGTGAAGGAAAACAGATCTCACAAGTTGGTATTATCATTTTGGATCTACGGCATATCAGAAAAAGAAAATATATTCAGACCTAAGGAGTGGTGCCGAAACAATGGAGGAAGGTTCAGATGGGATCTTCTATCTTAGCCAGGCGCATTAGATGGGAAAAAAGAGCTACGGCTATCATTGAACAGGATAATTACCAAGGTCTGGATCAAAACCCTATTATGCAGGCAATGGACACTGGTGAACACCGAAGAACATCGACGGACACCGAAACCCTAGAACAGATCTATGGCGGAAAAAGAAGAAAGCTTACATGTGATGATGAAGAAGTGGAGAGGCGCCGCAGTTTTCTGGTGCATTCAGGGTGATGCAGCGGCCGGAGTCGAGGCGGAGGCGACGGTCGACGGTGGCGGCGGAGCTCCAAGGGTTGAGCGGCGCAAGGACGACGGCGCGAAGAGGCACGAGGGGGAAAGGTGAAAATGACCCCTCGGCCCTATTTATAAAGGAAAGGGATAAGTGTCAGGCGCGAAAATCGAGGAGAAAAATTGGGAAAGCGGAGCTGCCGCCTCAATTATCGGAGACCCATTAATGAAGACATGTCATACACAGTTTTTATAACAGATGACGTCACGGCAATTTACCAGGATTTGGGAAGATGACGTCACGGCAGTTTACCAAATTACGTGAAAATGTTGAAGACGAAGTTTTCTTGAGGACTGACATGAACCAGTTCAAATCAGTCTGGTGCCTAATGTTGGGGATATTACTACTGGGCGTAAACCGACCAGGAGAGGTCGGATTAACTTGAAGCCCATGAAGATAGACGGTGACGCTGAGTAGAGGCCCAAGGCCCAGGACCGGTTTAAGGCTTGTAGCTATAAACCGGCATTGATATGTAACTTGTATTGTAAGGTAGGAAGAACGGAGACCGAGCCGGACACGTTTATGAGCTGGCCTCGGGACTTTGTAAACCGACGGCCGTCAACCCATGTATATAAGGGGATGACCTGGCGGCGGTTCAGGACAACAGACAACACCTCGAGACTTAGGCGAAGCGTATTCGCTCCCTGGTCATCGAAACCCCATCAATTCCATCACAACTAGACGTAGGCTTTTACCTTCATCCTAAGGGGCCGAACTAGTATAAAACTCTCTTGCGTCCCTTGTCCGCTTTAACCCCTTTAAGCTAACCCGTAGCGATGGCTCCACGACTAAGTCCTTTCACGAGGACATCTGCCGTGACAAAACCACGGCAAGACCCATCCGTTAGCTTAGCATAATGATCGTTTAGTTTTATTGCTATTGCTTTCTTCATGACTTATACATGTTCCTCTGACTATGAGATTATGCAACTCCCGAATACCGGAGGAACACCTTGTGTGCTATCAAACATCACAACGTAACTTGGTGATTATAAAGATGTTCTATAGGTGCCTCCGAAGGTGTTTGTTGGGTTGGCATAGATCAAGATTAGGATTTGTCACTCCATGTATCGGGGAGGTATCTCTGGGCCCTCTCGGTAATGCTCATCACTATAAGCCTTGCAAGCAATGTTACTAATGTGTTAGTTACGGGATGATGCATTATGGAACGAGTAAAGAGACTTGCCAGTAACGAGATTGAACTAGGTATGATGATACCAACGATCGAATCTTGGGCAAGTAACATACCGATGACAAAGGGAACAATGTATGTTGTTATGCGGTTTGACCGAAAAAGATCTTCGTAGAATATGTAGGAGCCAATATGAGCATCCAGGTTCCGCTATTGGTTATTGACCGGAGATGTGTCTCGGTCATGTCTACATAGTTCTCGAACCCGTAGGGTCCGCACGCTTAATGTTCGATGACGATTTGTATTATGAGTTATGTGATTTGATAACCGAAGTTTGTTCGGAGTCCCGGATGAGATCACGGACATGAAGAAGAGTCTCAAAATGGTCGAGAGGTAAAGATTCATATATTGGAAGGTTGCATTCGGATATCGGAATGGTTCCGAGTGATTCGGGCATTTTTCCGGAGTACCGGGAGGTTACCGGAACCCCCTGGGAGAAGTATTGGGCCTATTTGGCCTTATTGGAGGAGAGGAGAGAGGCCACATGAGAGGGGCGTCCCCCTTTCCCAACCCGAATTGGACTAGGGGAGGGGGCCGGGCCCCCTCTTTCCTTCTCCCTCTCTCTCCCTTCCCGTTTTCCGAGTAGGACTCCCCCCTTGGCGCGCCCCCCTTGGGCTGGCCTCCTCCTCCCCCTCCTTTATATACGTGGGAGTGGGGCACCCCAAAGGTACACCAAGTATTCTCTTAGCCGTGTGCGGTGCCCCCCTCCACAATTACACACCTCGGTCATATCGTCGTAGTGCTTAGGCGAAGCCCTGTGCTGGTAACATCATCATCATTGTCACCACGCTGTCGTGATGACGGAACTCTCCCTCGGCCTCAACTGGATCAAGATCTCAAGGGACGTCATCGAGCTGAACGTGTGCTGAACGTGGAGATGCCGTATGTTCGGTGCTTGGATCGGTTGGATCACGAAGATGTTCGACTACATCAACCGCGTTACTAAACGCTTCCGCTTCCGGT
Organism: Aegilops bicornis; assembly: GCA_021605145.1. NCBI lineage: Eukaryota > Viridiplantae > Streptophyta > Magnoliopsida > Poales > Poaceae > Aegilops > Aegilops bicornis. The sequence continues at coordinate 740,747,402 of CM038673.1, forward strand.
CTACAAGGGTACATGGACACACTCTCCCCGCTTGTTGATGTGCTTCTCCTAGATAGATCTTGCGTGTTCGTAGGAAATTTTTTTGAATTACTACGTTAACCAACAGTGGCATCTGAGCCAGGTCTATGCGTAGATGTTATATGCATGAGTAGAACACAAAGAGTTGTGGGCGATAATAGTCATCCTGCTTACCAGCAACGTCTTACTTTGATTCGGCGGTATTGTTGGATGAAGCGGCCTGGACCGACATTACATGAACGCATTCATGAGACTGGTTCTACCGACGTGCTTCGCATTACGTGTGGCTAAGCGGGTGTCTGTTTCTCCAACTTTAGTTGAATCGAGTTTGACTATGCCCGGTCCTTGTTGAAGGTTAAAAAAACACACTTGACGAAAAATCGTTATGGTTTTGATGCGTAGGTAAGAACGGTTCTTGCTAGAAGCCTGTAGCAGCCACGTAAAACTTGGAACAACAAAGTAGAGGATGTCTAACTTGTTTTTGCAGGGCATGTTGTGATGTGATATGGTCAAGACGTGATGAGATATAAATTGTTGTATGAGATGATCATGTTTTGTAAAAGTTATCGGCAACTGGCAGGAGCCTTATGGTTGTCGCTTTATTGTATGAAATGCAATCGCCATGTAATTGCTTTACTTCATCACTAAGTGGTAGCGATAGTCGTAGAAGCAATAGTTGGCGAGACGACAACGATGCTACGATAGAGATCAAGGTGTCAAGCCGGTGAAGATGGTGATCATGACGATGCTTTGGAGATGGAGATCAAAGGCACAATATGATGATGGCCATATCATATCACTTATTTTGATTGCATGTGATGTTTATCCTTTATGCATCTTATTTTGCTTAGTACGGCGGTAGCATTATAAGATGATCCCTGATACGTCTCCAACGTATCTATAATTTTTTTATTGTTCCATGCTATATTATATTCTGTTTTGGATGTTTAATGGGATTTATTATACACATTTATATTATTTTTGGGACTAACCTATTAACCGGAGGCCCAGCCCAAATTGTTGTTTTTTGCCAATTTCAGTGTTTCGAAGGAAAGGAATATCAAACGGAGTCCAAACGGAATGAAACCTTCGGGAACGTGATTTTCGGAACAAACGTGATCCAGAGGACTTGGAGTGGACGTCAAGAAATCACCGAGGACGCCACGAGGCAGGGGTGCACCTACCCCCTGGGTGCGCCCTCCACCCTCGTGGGCCGCTCGTAGCTCCACCGACCTACTTCTTCCTCCTATGTATACCTATGTACCCCCAAACCATCACCAGAGGAGCAAAAACCCTATTTCTACCGCTGCAACCTTCTGTACCCGTGAGATCCCATCTTGGGGCCTTTTCCAGCGCTCCACCGGAAGGGGCATCGATCACGGAGGGCTTCTACATCAACACCATAGCCTCTCCGATGATGTGTGAGTAGTTTACCTCAGACCTTCGGGGCATAGTTATTAGCTAGATGGCTTCTTCTCTCTCTTTGGATCTCAATACAAAGTTCTCCTTGATTCCCTTGGAGATCTATTTGATGTAACTCTTCTTTTTGCGGTGTGTTTGTCGAGATCAGATGAATTATGGGTTTATGATCAAGATTCTCTATGAACAATATTTGAATCTCCTCTGAATTCTTTTATGTATGATTGGTTATCTTTGCAAGTCTCTTTGAATTATCAGTTTGGTTTGGCCTACTAAATTGATCTTTCTTGCAATGGGAGAAGTGCTTAGCTTTGGGTTCAATCTTGCGGTGCTTGATCCCAGTCACAGTAGGGGAAACGACAAGTATTGTATTGTTGCCATCGAGGATAAAAAGATGGGGTTTATATTATATTGCATGAGTTTATCCCTATACATCATGTCATCTTGCTTAAAGCGTTACTCTGTTCTTATGAACATAATACTCTAGATGCATGCTGGATAGCGGTCGATGTGTGGAGTAATAGTAGTAGATGCAGGCAGGAGTCAGTCTACTTGTCACGGACATGATGCCTATATACATGATCTTACCTAGATATTCTCATTACTATGCTCAATTCTATCAATTGCTCGACAATAATTTGTTTACTCACTGTAATACTTATGCTATCTTGAGAGAAGCCACTAGTGACACCTATGGCCCCGGGTCTATTTTCCATCATATTAATCTCCCGTCAACAAGCTATATCTTTTGCGTTTATTTTTCTTTCTTTACTTTTAGTCTTTGCCATAAAAATACCAAAAATATTATCTTATCATCTCTATCAGATCTCACTCTCGTAAGTGACCGTGAAGGGATTGACAACCCCTTTATCGCGTTGGTTGCGAGGTTCTTATTTGTTTGTGTAGGTGCATGGGCCTCGGGCGTGGTTTGCAATGCTCTTTGCGATGCTGAAATCGGTGAAGGTAGAAATCAAGAAAAGGCATCAAGTGTTGATGATTGACAAGACCACTAGTTTCAAGTAAAAGGGCAAGGGAAAGAAAGGGAACTTCAAGAAGAATGGAAAGCAAGTTGCCACTCCCGTGAAGAAGCCCAAAGCTAGACCTAAGCCTGAAACTAAGTGCTTCCACTGCAAAGGAATGGTCACTGGAAGCGGAACTACCCCAAATACTTGGCGGATAAGAAGGATGGCAAAGTGAACAAAAGTATATTTGATATACATGTTATTGTTGGAAATATGCCCTAGAGGCAATAATAAAATGGTTATTATTGTATTTCCTCATTCATGATAATTGTCTATTGTTCATGCTATAATTGTATTAACTGGAAACCGTAATACATGTGTGAATACATAGACCACAACATGTCCCTAGTAAGCCTCTAGTTGACTAGCCCGTTGATCAATAGATGGTTATGGTTTCCAGACCATGGACATTGGATGTCATTGACAACGGAATCACATCATTAGGAGAATGATGTGATGGAAAAGACCCAATCGTAAGCATAGCACAAGATCGTGTAGTTCGTTTGCAAAGAGCTTCTCTAATGTCAAGTATCATTTCCTTAGACCATGAGATTGTGCAACTCCCGGAGACCGTAGGAATGCTTTGGGTGTACCAAACGTCACAATGTAACTAGGTGGCTATAAAGGTGCACTACAAGTATCTCCGAAAGTATCTGTTGAGTTGGCACGAATCGAGACTGGGATTTGTCACTCCGTATGACGAAGAGGTATCTCTGGGCCCACTCGGTAATGCATCATCATAATGAGCTCATTATGACTAAGGAGTTAGTCATGGGATCATGCATTACGGAACGAGTAAAGAGACTTGCCGGTAACGAGATCGAACAAGGTATAGGGATGCCGACGATCGAATCTCGGGCAAGTAACATACCGATAGACAAAGGGAATTGTATACGGGATTGATTGAATCCTCGACATTGTGGTTCATCCGATGAGATCATCGTAGAACATGTGGGAGCCAATATGGGTATCCAGATCCCGCTATTGGTTATTGGCCGGAGAGGTGTCTCGGTCATGTCTGCATGGTTCCCGAACCCGTAGGGTCTACACACTTAAGGTTCGGTGATGCTAGAGTTGTTATGGGAAATAGTATGTGATTGCCGAAGGTTGTTCGGAGTCCCGGATGAGATCCCGGACATGACGAGGAACTCCGGAATGGTCCGGAGGTGAAGATCGATATATTGGACAAAGGGTATTGGAGTCCGGAATTGTTCTGGGAGTACCGGGTGACGACCAGCGTGACCGAAAGGTGTTTCGGAGGCCCCGGCAAGCGTTGGGGGCCTTATGGGCCAAGGGAAGGGGGCACACAAGCCCACTAAGGGGCTATGCGCCCCTCCCAACCCCTCTCACGTAACCTGGAGAGGTGGGGCGCCTCCCCTAGGGCAGCCACCCCTCCCGGCTTGGGGGGGCAAGTTTCCTAGGGGTGGGGGCGCCCAAACCCATCTAGGGTTTCCCCTGTGGCCGCCACCCCTCCCCTAGGGAACCCTAGGGCGCCTCCTCCACCCCCCTTCCCCCATATATAGTGAGGGAGATAAAGGGAAGCAGCACCCCTTCCCTGGTGCAGCCCCTCCCTCCTCCAACTCTTCCTTCTCCTCCGTAGAGCTTGGCGAAGCCCGGCAGGAATACCACACGCTCCACCACCATGCCGTCGTGCTGCCGGAGTCCTCCCTCAACTTATCCTCTCCCCTTTCTGGATCAAGAAGGAGGAGACGTCCCTGGGCTGTACGTTTGATGAACGCGGAGGCGCCATCCGTTCGGCGCTAGATCGGATCTTCCGCGATTTGAATCGCCGTGAGTACGACTCCATCAACCGCTTTCTTGTAACGCTTCTGCTTAGAGATCTTCAAGGGTATGAAGATGCACTCCCTCTCTCTCATTGCTAGCATCTCCTAGATTGATCTTGGTGACACGTAGGAAAATTTTGAATTATTGCTACGTTCCCCACCAGTGGTATCATGAGCTAGGTCTATGCGTAGATTCTATGCATGAGTAGAACACAAAGTAGTTGTGGGCGATGATTTGTTCAATTTGCTTGCCGTTACTAGTCTTATCTTGATTCGGCGGCATTGTGGGATGAAGCGGCCCGGACCGACCTTACACGTACACTTACGTGAGACAGGTTCCATCGACTGACATGCACTTGATGCATAAGGTGGCTAGAGGGTGTCTGTATCTCCCACTTTAGTCGGATCGGATTTGATGAAGAGGGCCCTTACGAAGGGTAAATAGAAATTGGCATATCACCATTGTGGCTTTTGCGTCGGTAAGAAACGTTCTTGCTAGAGACCCATAGCAGCCACGTAAAACATGCAACAACATTTAGAGGACGTCTAACTTGTTTTTGCAGGGTATGCTATGTGATGTGATATGGCCAAAAGGATGTGATGAATTATATATATGTGATGTATGAGATTGATCATGTTCTTGTAATAGGAATCATGACTTGCATGTCGATGAGTATGACAACCGGCAGAAGCCATAGGAGTTGTCTTAATTTATTGTATGACATGCGTGTCTATGAAAAACGCCATGTAATTACTTTACTTTATTGCTAACCATTAGCCATAGTAGTAGAGGTAATAGTTGGCGAGACAACTTCATGAAGACATGATGATGGAGATCATGGTGTCATGCCGGTGACGAAGGTGATCATGCCGCGCCTCGAAGATGGAGATCAAAAGGCGGAAGATGATATTGGCCATATCATGTCACTTTATGATTTGCATGTGATGTTTGTCATGTTTACATCTTATTTGCTTAGAACGACGGTAGCATAAATAAGATGATCCCTCACTAAAATTTCAAGAAAGTGTTCCCCTAACTGTGCACCGTTGCGAAGGTTCGTTGTTTCGAAGCACCACGTGATGATCGGGTGTGATAGATTCTAACGTTCGCATACAACGGGTGTAAGCCAGATTTACACATGCGAAACACTTAGGTTGACTTGACGAGCCTAGCATGTACAGACATGGCCTCGGAACACAAGAGACCGAAAGGTCGAACATGAGTCGTATAGTAGATACGATCAACATGAAGATGTTCACCGATGATGACTAGTCCGTCTCACGTGATGATCGGACACGGCCTAGTTGACTCGGATCATGTATCACTTAGATGACTAGAGGGATGTCTATGTAAGTGGGAGTTCATTAAATAATCAGATGAACTTAATTATCATGGACATAGTCAAAAGGTCTTTGCAAATTATGTTGTAGCTTACGCTTTAGTTCTACTGTTTAAGATATGTTCCTAGAGAAAATTTAGTTGAAAGTTGATAGTAGAAATTATGCGGACTGGGTCCGTCAACTGAGGATTATCCTCATTGCTGCGCAGAAGGCTTATGTCCTTAATGCACTGCTCGATGTGTTGAACCTCGAGCGTCATCTGTAGATGTTGCGAAACATCTGACATACATGTTTTGATGACTACGCGATAGTTCAGTGTGTAATGCTAACGATTTAGAATTGTGGCACCAAAGACGGTTTTGAAACGTCGCAGAACATATGAGATGTTCCAAAGACTGAAATTGGGATTTCAGACTAGTGCTCACGTCAAGAGGTATGGAACCTCTGACAAGTTTCTTAAGCCTGCAAACTAAGGGGGAAAAGCTCAATCGTTGAGCATGTGCTTAGATTGTCTGAGTACTACAATTGCTTGAATCGAGTGGGAGTTAATCTTCCAGATGAGATAGTGATGGTTCTCCATAGTCACTCCCACCAAGCTATTAGAGCTTCGTGATGAACTATAACATATCAGGGATAGACATGATGATCCTTGAGCAACTCGTGATGTTTGACATCGCGAAAGTAGAAATCAAGTAGGAGCATCAATTGTTGATGGTTAGTAAAACCACTAGTTTCAATAAGGACAAGGGAAAGAAGGGATACTTCATGAAACGGCAAATCAGTTGCTGCTCTAGTGAAGAAACCCAAGGTTGAACCCAAACCCGAGACTAAGTGCTTCTGTAATGAGGGGAACGGTCACTGAAGCATAACTACCCTAGATACTTGGTAGATGAGAAGGCTGGCAAGGTCGACAGAAGTATTTTGAATACACATTATATTATTGCGTACTTTACTAGTACTCCTAGTAGCACCAGTGAAATAAATACTGGTTCGGTTGCTAAGTGTTAGTAACTCGAAATAAAAGGCTGCGGAGACTAGCTAAAGGTGAGATGACGATATGTGTTGGAAGTGTTTCCAAGGTTGATGTGATCAAACATAGCACGTTCCCTCTACCATCGGGATTGGTGTTAAACCTAAATAATTGTTATTTGGTGTTTGCTTGAGCATAGACATGATTGGATTATGTTTATCGCAATACGGTTATTCATTTAAGGAGAATAATGGTTACTCTGTTTATTTGAATAATACCTTCAATGGTCTTGCACCTAAAATGAATGGTTTATTGAATCTCGATCGTAGTGATACACATGTTCATGCCAAAAGATGTAAGATAGTAATGATAGTACCACATACTTGTGGCACTGCCATTTGAGTCATATTGGTATAAAACGCATGAAGAAGCACCATGTTTGTGGATCTTTGGACTCACTCGTTTTTGAAAAGATTGAGACATGCGAACCATGTCTATTGGTAGATATGCATGAAGAAACTCCATACAGATGGATCGTTTGGACTCACTTGATTTTGGATCACTTGAGACATGCAAATCATACCACATGGGCAAGATGACTGAAAGGCCTCGTTTTCAGTAAGATGGAACAAGAAAGCAACTTGTTGGAAGTAATACATTTTGATGTGTGCAGTCCAATGAGTCTTTGAGGCACCTTGATGGATATCGTTATGTTCTTACTTCACAAATGATTTGAGTAGATGCTAAGTATATTTACTTGATGAAACACAAGTCTGAATTATTGAAAGGTTTAAGTAATTTCAGAGTGAAGTTGAAGATCGTCGTGACAAGAGGATAAACTGCCTATGATATGATCATAGAGATGAATATCTGAGTTACGAGTTTGGCACACAATCAATACATTGTGGAAATTGTTTCACAACTAATACCTCCTGGAACACCATAGTGTGATGGTGTGTCCGAACATCATAACTGCACCCTATTGGATATGGTGCATACCATGATGTCTCTCATCGAATTACCACTATCGTTTATGGGTTAGGCATTAGAGACAACCGCATTCACTTTAAATAGGGCACCACGCAATTCCGTTGAGACGACACCGTATGAACTATGGTTTAGAGAAACCTAAGATGTCGTTTCTTAAAAGTTTGGGGCTGCGACACTTATGTGAAAAAGTTTCAGGTTGATAAGCTCAAATCCAAAGCGGATAAATGCATCTTCATAGAATACCCAAAACAGTTGGGTATACCTCCTATTTCAGAACCGGAAGCAAAAGTGATTGTTTCTAGAATCGGGTCCTTTCTCGAGGAAAAGTTTCTCTCAAAAGAATTGAGTGGGAGGATGGTGGAGACTTGATGAGGTTATTGAACTGTCACTTCAACTAGTGTGTAGCAGGGCACAGGAAGTTGTTCATGTGGCACCTACACCAATTGAAGTGGAAGCTTATGATAGTGATCATGAAACTTCGGATCAAGTCACTACCAAACCTCGTAGGTCGACAAGGATGCGTACTACTTCAGAGTGGTACGTAATCCTGTCTTGGAAGTCATGTTGCTAGACAACAATGAACCTACGAGCTATGGAGAAGCAATGGTGGGCCCGGATTCCGACGAATGGCTCGAGGCCATAAAATCCGAGAGAGGATCCATGTATAAAACAAAGTATCGACTTTGGAAGAACTACTTGAAGGTCGTAAGGCTGTTGGGTGCAGATGGATTTTAAAAGGAAGACGGACAATGATGGTAAGTGTCACCATTAAGAAAGCTCGACTTGTCGTTAAGATGTTTTCCGACAAGTTCAAGGAGTTGACTACGATGAGACTTTCTCACTCGTAGCGATGCTAAGAGTCTGTTGGAATTATATTAGCAGTTACTGAATTATTTATGAAATCTTGCAGATAGGATGTCAAAAACATTGTTTCCTCGACGATTTTCTTGAGGAAAGGTTGTATGTGATACAACCAGAAGGTTTTGTCAATCCTGAAATATGCTGACAAGTATGCAAAGCTCCAGCAAATCCTTCTAAGGACCGGAGTAAGCATCTCGGAGTTGGAATGTACGCTTTGATGAGATGATCAAAGATTTTGGGTTTATACAAAGTTTATGAGAAAGTTGTAATTCCAAAGAAGTGAGTGGGAGCACTATAGAATTTTTGATGAGTATATGTTGTTAATATATTTTTGATCAGAAATGATGTAGAATTTCTGGAAAGCATAAAGGGTTATTTGAAAAGTGTTTTTCAATTGAAAACCTGGATTAAGCTACTTGAACATTGAGCATCAAGATCTATAAGGATAGATCAAAAACGCTTAATAGTACTTTCAAATGAATACATACCGTGACAAGATTTTGAAGGAGTTCAAAATAGATCAGCAAAGAAGGAGTTCTTGGCTTTGTTACAAGGTGTGAGTATTGAGTAAGACTCAAGACCTGACCACGGCAGAAGAGAGAGAAAGGACGAAGGTCGCCCCCTATGCTTTGAAGTGTGCCTTGCCATGAGTCAGTCAAGGGGTAAAAGAGTGATCCATGAATGGACCACATGACAGCGGTCGAACTTATCCTTAGTAACTAGTGGACTAAGGATTTTCTCGATTATGGAGGTGGTAAAAGAGTTCGTCGTAAAGGGTTACGTCGATGCAAACTTTAACACTAATCCGGATGACTCTGAGTAGTAAACTGGATTCGTATAGTAGAGCAGTTATTTGGAATAGCTCCAAGTAGCGCGTGGTAGCTGCATCTACAAGATGACATAGAGATTTGTAAAGCACACACATTTCTGAAAGGTTCAGACCCGTTGACTAATAACCTCTCTCACAAGCGAGATATGAACAAACCCCATGGGTGTTGGATTCATTACAATCACATAGTGATGTGAACTAGATTATTGACTCTAGTGCAAGTGGGAGACTGTTGGAAATATGCCCTAGAGGCAATAATAAAATGGTTATTATTGTATTTCCTTGTTCATGATAATTGTCTATTGTTCATGCTATACTTGTATTAACTGTTAACCGTAATGCATGTGTGAATACATAGACCACAACATGTCCCTAGTAAGCCTCTAGTTGACTAGCTCGTTGATCAATAGGTAGTTATGGTTTCCTGACCATGGACATTGGATGTCATTGATAACGGGATCACATCATTAGGAGAATGATGTGATGGACAAAACCCAATCCTAAGCATAGCACAAGATCGTGTAGTTCGTTTGCTAAGAGCTTTTCTAATGTCAAGTATCATTTCCTTAGAACATGAGATTGTGCAACTCCCGGATACCGCAGGAATGCTTTGGGTGTACCAAACGTCACAATGTAACTGGGTGGCTATAAAGGTGCACTACAGGTATCTCCGAAATTATCTGTTGAGTTGGCACGAATCGAGACTGGGATTTGTCACTCCGTATGACGGAGAGGTATCTCTGGGCCCACTCGGTAATGCATCATCATAATGAGCTCAGTGTGACTAAGGAGTTAGTCACGGGATCATGCGTTACGGAACGAGTAAAGAGACTTGCCGGTAACAGGATTGAACAAGGTATAGGGATACCGACGATCGAATCTCGAGCAAGTAACATACCGATAAACAAAGGGAATTGTATACGGGATTGATTGAATCCTCGACATTGTGGTTCATCCAATGAGATCATCGTGGAACATTTGGGAGCCAATATGGGTATCCAGATCCCGCTATTGGTTATTGGCCGGAGAGGTGTCTCGGTCATGTCTGCATGGTTCCCGAACCCGTAGGGTCTACACACTTAAGGTTTGGTGACGCTAGAGTTGTTATAGGAAATAGTATGTGATTACCGAAGGTTGTTCGGAGTCCCGGATGAGCTCCCGGACGTGACGAGGAACTCCGGAATGGTCCGGAGGTGAAGATCGATATATTGGACGAAGGGTATTGGAGTCCAGAATTGTTCTGGGAGTACCGGGTGACGACCAGCGTGACCGAATGGTGTTTCGGAGGCCCCGGCAAGCGTTGGGGGCCTTATGGGCCAAGGGGAGGGGGCACACCAGCCCACTAAGGGGCTATGCGCCCCTCCCAACCCCTCTCACGTAACATGGAGAGGTGAGGGCGCTTCCCCTAGGGCAGCCACCCCTCTCGGCTTGGGGGGCAAGTTTCTTAGGGGTGGTGGCGCCCAAACTCATCTAGGGTTTCCCCTGTGGCTGCCGCCCCTCCCCTAGGGAACCCTAGGGCGCCTCCTCCACCCCCTTCCCCCTATATATAGTGAGGGAGATAAAGGGCAGTGGCACCCCTTCTCTGGCGCAGCCCCTCCCTCCTCCAACTCTTCCTTCTCCTCCGTAGAGCTTGGCGAAGCCCTGTAGGAATACCACAAGCTCCACCACCACGCCGTCGTGCTGCCTTAGTCCTCCCTCAACTTCTCCTCTCCCCTTGCTGGATCAAGAAGGAGGGGACGTCCCCGGGCTGTACGTGTGTTGAACGCGGAGGCGCCGTCCGTTCGGCGCTAGATCGGATCTTCCGTGATTTGAATCGCCTTGTGATGCGACTCCATCAAGCTGCGTTCTTATGGCAACGCTTAGCGGTCTTCAAGGGTATGAAGATGCACTCCCTCTCTCTCGTTGCTAGCATCTCCTAGATTGATCTTGGTGACACGTAGGAAAATTTTGAATTATTTCTACGTTCCCCAACAGTTATTGATGTGTACTTTACTAGTGCTCATAGTAGCCCTTGGGTATTTGATACTGGTTCTGTTGCTTTGATTAGTAACTCAAAACAGGAGTTACAAAATGAGCAGACACTAGTTGAGGGCGAGGTGACGATGTGTGTTGGAAACGATTCCAAGGTTGATAAGATCACCATCGAATACTCCCTCTACCTTCGGGATTAGTATTGGAACTAAATAAATGTTGTTTGGTGTTTGCATTGAGCATGAATATGATTGGATCATATTTATTGCGATACGGTTATTCATTGAAGTCAGAGAATAATTGTGTTCTGTTTACATGAATAAAACCTTCTATGGTCTTGCAACCAATGTAAATGGTTTACTGAATCTTGATCGTAGTGATACACATAATATTGATGCCAAAAGATGCAAAGTTGATAATGATAGTGCAACATATTTGTGGCACTGTCGTTTAGGTCATATTGGTGTAAAGTGCATGAAGAAACTCCATGCAGATGGACTTTTGGAATCACTTGATTATGAATCACTTGATGCTTGCGAACCATGCCTCATGGGCAAGATGACTAAGACTCCATTCTCTGGAACAATGGAGCGAGGGACTGACTTATTGGAAATAATACATACTGATGTATGCGCTCCAATGAGTGTTGAGGCTCGCGGTGGGTATCATTATTTTCTAACATTCACAGATGATTTGAGCAGATATGGGTATATCTACTTAATGAAACACAAGTCTGAAACATTTGAAAAGTTCAAAGAATTTCAGAGTGAAGTGGAGAATCATCGTAACAAGAAAATAAAGTTTCTACGATCTGATCGCAGAGACGAATATTTGAGTTACGAGTTTGGCCTTCATTTAAAACAATTTGGAATAGTTTCACAACTCACGCCACCTGGAACACCACAGCGTAATGGTGTGTCCGAACGTCGTAAATGTACTTTATTAGATATGGTGCGATCTATGATGTCAATTACCGATTTACCACTATCGTTTTGGGGTTATGCATTAGATACAGTTGCATTCATGTTAAATAGGGCACCATCAAGATCCGTTGAGACGACACTGTATGAACTGTGGTTTGGCAAGAAACCTAAGCTGTCGTTTCTTAAAGTTTGGGGCTGCGATGCTTATGTGAAAAAAGCTTCAACCTGATAAGCTCGAACCCAAATCGGAGAAATGCGTCTTCATAGGATTCCCAAAGGAGACTGTTGGGTACACATTCTATCACAGATCCGAAGGCAAGATATTTGTTGCTAAGAATGGATCCTCTCTAGAAAAGGAGTTTCTCTCGAAAGAAGTGAGTGGGAGGTAAGTAGAACTTGATGAGATAGTCGTACCTTCTCTTGAGTTGGAGAGTAGTTCATCACAGAAATCAGTTCCAGTTATGCCTACACCAGTTAGTGAGGAAGCTAATGATGATGATCATGAAACGTCAGATCAAGTTACTACTGTACCTCGTAGGTCAACCAGAGTACGATCTGCACCAGAGTGGTACGGTAATCCTGTTCTGGAGGTCATGCTACTTGACCATGACGAACCTGCGAACTATGAGGAAGCGATGAAGAGCCCAAATTCCGCAAAATGGCTTGAGGCCATGAGATCTGAGATGGGATCCATGTATGAAGAACAAAGTGTGGACTTTGGTTGACTTCCTCGATGACCGGCAAGCCATTGAGACAAATGGATCTTCAAGAAGAAGACAGACACTGATAGTAGTGTTACCATCTACAAAGCTTGAATTGTCACAAAAGGTTTTTGACAAATTCAAGGTGTTGACTACGATGAGACTTTCTCACTCGTAACGATGCTTAAGTTTCCTCGAATCATGTTAGCAATTGCCACATTTTATGAAATCTGGCAAATGGATGTCAAAACTGCATTCCTTAATGGATTTCTTAAAGAAGAGTTGTATATGATGCAACAAGAATGTTTTTTCAATCCTAAAGGTGCTAACAAAGTGTGCAAGCTCCAGCGATCCATCTATGGACTGGTGCAAGCATCTTGGAGTTGGAATCTACGCTTTGATGAGTTGATCAAAGCATATAGTTCTATACATACTTGCGGTCAAGCCTGTATTTACAAGAAAGTGAGTGGGAGCACTACAACATTTCTGATAAGTATATGTGAATGACATATTGTTGATCAGAAATAATGTAAAATTTTCTGGAAAGCATAAAGAAGTGTTTGAAAGGAGTTCTTCAAAGAAAGACCTCGGTGAAGCTGCTTACATATTGAGCATCAATATCTATAGAGATAGATCAAGACGCTTGATAAGTTTTTTAAATGAGTACATACCTTGACAAGATTTTGAAGTAGTTCAAAATGGAACAGTCAAAGAAGGAGTTCTTGCCTGTGTTGCAAGGTGTGAAGTTAAGTAAAGACTCAAAACCCCGACCACGGCAGAAAATAGAAAGAGAATGAAAAGTCATTCCCTATGCCTCAGTCATAGGTTCTATAAAGTATGCTATGTTGTGTACCAGACCTATTGTGTACCTCATCATGTGTTTGGCAAGAGGGTACAATAGTGATCCAGGAGTGGATCACTGGATAACGGTCAAAATTATCCTTAGTGGAATAAGGATATGTTTCTCAGTTATGGAGGTGACAAAAAGTTCATCGTAAAGGGTTACGTTCATGCAATGTCACGACCGGTTTTTCAATAAAAATATTTATTGAACAACCGACCTATGAAGTCCAATATGAGGAAAAATCCTTCATACCGATAGACAAAACTTTGATACAATAAACCAGTAGCATTACAATATTACAAGGTTGGACTGAAAATGCCCAACCGATTATTACAAACACGCCGATAATTATACAGGATGGTGGATATGACACAATGGTGTGGGGGTGGAAATACTACTGACTCGAGATATGAGTGGTTGGTGGAATAACACAATGGAGTGGTTAATAAGACTACTGCACTGGCGGCTCATCGAGCGTCGAGGTGAGGCTCGATGAATTTATTTGGGTAGCAGAAGCGGTTATATCACAATGACTAATCCAGAATTACGAGACTGGTAGGATTCCTCTAGGCGTCGGACTCGCTATCGAACTCTTCATCCATGAGATCGCCTTCGTCAGCATCTGGCCAAATCAACAAGCCAGGTGAGTACTTTGAAAGTACTCGCAAGACAGTTCGGACAAAAGATATAACAAATGAATGCATGAATGCGACATGATTAATTTTAACAATGTGCAATTTAATCAGTATAGCAAAGTAAATAAGAAGGGAGTCGGCGGTAGTCCGCTCGAAAACCCAAAGAAGACAAAACTCAAAACCGATCGAATTATGCGAGCGGCGCCTCGAAGGGTGAACAAATAAGTAAAACATGCCACGATCGAGGCGTCGGCGACACCTCATAAAGGGCTTATATTGAAATAAAATACATGCGTGCATGATCGGACGTCGGAGCGACATCACAGAAAGGGCTTATAAATAAGGTAAATAACAACAATGCCACAGTCGGACGTCTCAGCGACATCGCAGAAAGGGCTTATAATAAACGTAAATAACAACAATGCCACAGTCGGACGTCTGAGCGACATCGCAGAAAAGGCTTATAATAAACGTAAATAACAACAAGGCCATAGTCGGACGTCTGAGCGACATCGCAGAAAGGGCTTATAATAAACGTAAATAACAACAATGCCACAGTCGGACGTTTGAGAGACATCGCAGAAAGGGCTTATAATTTATTATTCATAACTGACAAGATATAGTGCTCACGGAAAAATATTCATTTCAAGACAATAAGCGGGTTAGTCCATTCACGGGAATTAAACATTTAATAATCCAATGGTTCTCATGAGTTTCTGCCACCGAGACTGACACTTGACAAGATGAGATGAACACGGTACTCGGATACGAATAAGATGAATTCAAGAATTTTGACTCTGCAGAGTTTGTACCAAAATTATCCACAGCCAACGGATTTCCGTAGTCACGAAGGACTAGTTCCGTTTATGGTATTTCGGAGGAAACACAACTAGCTAGTACACACCCATCATACCTCACGTTGCCAGGAATCACCCCAGACAGCGTTTAAGAAAAACTTTAAGACGAGGAGATCACAATCTCGAATAGCATGGGATCAAATTTATATCTGGCAGCGCTCTAAGGGTGCCCCCTCTCGGTCCCAACCGGAAACACCCATGCCCCTGATCGGATGAAAGGCTTTAATCCAGGGCCATGGAACCTTCATCCCGCCTCTTGATTTGGTGTGTACCAGGAAGTGGTTTGCAACTTACTAAGCCGTACCCCTTGCGGGAAGCAGGTGGTAATCTGAAAGGGGAGGCAGACGGGAATCGACTGATTTGTGTTGACACGGGGTCAACGATGCGGCATAAGCACGGCATGCTACAACACTGCCATCTTACCCATACTCATGCCAACTCATGGCCATGCAACAAGTTTCCAACAACTCATGGATTTTACCGAGCTCATTTGCCTGAACTCTTACGAGATAAACTATCATCGAAATGCTCGTGAACGTGCCATGATACAAACTAATGCAAACATGCCCAGACACTCATCATATCAAAATTTCAAAATTGCTTGCCTGGTTCGGAGTAGTCGGGGTCTAGCTCGGCGAAGTTCGCGGTTCCGTCACCTCCTTCGGTATCTACGGTACACAAAATACACGCGCTAACGTAAATACCGTGGGTCACAGAAAGTTAATCCAAATATTTTTCAAATAAATAAGATAAACAACTAGACAAAAATTTGAAGAGGACAGAAAAAGAATCACTCACAAATTCCTTTCTGTTAAAAAGTTATAAGGGTTTTGGTCGAAGGACCCATCTGTAATGAAACAGAAAGCTTCCAGGGGGTTTTACAGAAAAGTCGTAAAGCAGTTCGTTTAAAAGAAACGACGAGAGAGGCTGACAGTGGGCTCCACCTGTCAGGTTTGAAAATTTAAAAGAGGGAAGCAGGCGCGCCGAGAGGTCTTGATGGTGGCCATGGCGATCCACGGCGAGGCAGAGTGATCGGACGGTACCTTCGTGATCAGCACGTCCTTCCGCGTATGTGGGAGGTGGAAGTGGTCACCGGCGAGTACCACGTCGACGGCGACACTTGCTCCGGCGGACGGCGGTTCGGGTGGTCGTGGGCCTCGTCGGAGAGTGCTGCGGAGGTGGAATTGAGGAGGGGGTTAGACTCGTGGTAGCATGAGAGGGTAGCTGACGAGGTTAGGGCGCCGGAGACGACCTCACCGGAGTGGGATCGAGGTGGAGGCCGAGGCGGAACGAGGTGGCCGGAGTCGGGAAAGAAGAGCCCCTCGAGGCCCTTCCAGGGGCTTGGCGAGGTCTGGAGAGGTGGTGGAGTTGTGCGGGGGAGAGAGCAAGCTCGGGGGGTGCTATTTATAGCCGGCCCGAGTCGGTTGCCGAGAACGGGGTTCTCTGGCGAAGTTTACTGCGGCGTAGGGCGTTGATCGGGGAGGTTCAGAGGTTGAGCGTCGTCGTGGGGGTTCCCTGGTTCCGTTTAGGTGCTAAACGCGTCGGGGTTTGGTTGCTTAGGGGAGCTCGGCGGAGCAGGCGGCGCCGGCCCGTCGGCGGCGAGGAGCACGCTCTGTGCTTGCCGTGCCCGCAGTGACGGTGCTGCATCGTCGTTGGCAAGAAAATGGCCGCAGCGGGGCTACCAGGAGGTTTAGGCGGCGCGAACGGCGTTATGCCGCCGTTCTGCTCCTGTCGGCCGCTACGGTGGTTTTGCCGCCAAGAAGACACGCCGGCCTTGAAGCGGCTGTGGTGGCACCGACGCCGAGAATGCGCCAAGCACGCGTGTGAAGCTCGGACAAGCGAGGCTGGGCTGCGAGCAGCGTGCCAAGTGCACTTTGTGGGCATGTATTTGAAACTCTGACGGATAACGACACTGAAATCTGAATTTAGCGAAGATGAGCGGTAATAGTGCATGCAAGGTGTTCGACGAGAATGATATAGGCATTTAGGGATTTTTCCTTGAGCTGGTTTTTTGGTGGAGGGGCCTCTCATTGCATCTAGAGGCTGCCTGAATTTTTGTGGAATTTTTGGAGCAGAGAAGATATGAATTTCACCAAATTTGACAAATCTGGTCCAAACTTGCAGAGACTGAAATTTGAAATTTTTTAAAAGGAGGGGAGTGGATCTTGATTGTTCTAGGTTGTGGGTACCAAGGACTATCCAGGGGAGTTGGTTTGAGGTCAAAACTCAAATGCATTTAGGTACTTACTTTGCAAATCACCTAGGCTCAAAATAGTGAATGAGAGAAAAGATTTGGGGAGAATTAAATGAAATAAAATTCAGAAAAGGGTTGAACTTGTTGAGACAGTATGTTTGGATTGCCCAAAGTAGAAGGAGAGATTTTAGGGAAGATTTCTACCATGTGGTGTATGGAAAAATCATGAGTGGTTTCAAACATTGGAGAGGATGCAAAACTCCTAGAGTTTCTTTTTGAAAGAAAATAAACTTCAAAGATTTTTCTTGAAATTTTGAGAAGAGGGCAATCAGAAGAAAAATTTACAACCAAACACCAGAGTTGAAGGAGATGCAAGAATAAAATATTTGCTAAAGGGAAAAAGTTTTTGAGGCAGATTTTTGGAAGGGTTTAGAAGACCTTCTTCAAATCCAACAAATTTTTTGAAGAAAACCAAAAGAATATTTTTGGAGTGTCACAACACCTACCCCCTTAGGAAAAATCTCATCCCCGAGATTCCAGCTGATCCTCGAATAATTGTGGGTGCTCTGTTCGAAGGAAATCCTCTCTTTCCCAAGTGGCTTCACTTTCGGTGTGGTTGCTCCACTGAACTTTGAAGAACTTGATGGTTTTCTGTCGGATTCTCCTTTCAGACTCTTCCAAGATTTTTATCGGATGCTCCCGATATGTAAGGTATGGCTGCACGTCAATGTTTTTATGGCGTACTTGTTTCTCTGGGTTGCTTACGCACTTCCTCAATTGGGAGACGTGGAATACGTCGTGGATGTCGGATAATTCTTGGAGTGAAGTCGAGCTAGTAGGCCACCGTGCCTCTTCGTGCCACTATGCAGAATGGTCCGATGAATCTTGGTGCTAGCTTCCCTTTTATTTTGAATCGATGCAGGCCTCTCATAGGGGATACTCGTAGGTACACAAATTCACCGGGTTCAAAATTGACTCCACGATGCTTCTGATCGTAGTAACTCTTTTGTCGGCTTTGGGCTGTCTTGAGTTGGTCCTTAATTACCTTGACCTTATCTTCAGCCTCTTTGAGCAGGTCTGGTCCGAAGATATGACTGTCTCCGGTTTCCGACCAATTTAGTGGGGTACGACATCTTCGCGTCTGAGCTTCAAATGGTGCCATTTGCAGGCTGGATGATAACTGTTGTTATATCACGAATTCTGCGTATGGTAAGCTCTCTTCCCATTGGTCCCATAGGTGAGGACACATGCTCTCGGCATATCTTCAAGAATCTGGTTTACTCGCTCGGTCGCCCATACATGCAGGGATGGTATGCGGTCTGGAATGCCAGCTGAGTTCGAGCTTGTTGTAAGTGATCCCAAAATCGGAGGCGAATTGAGTGCCTCTGTAAAGATTATTTTCTTTGGGACTCCTTGTAAGAAGACGATACGGGAAAGGTAGAGCCTAGCAAGCTTATGAGTGGTGTGGGTTGTCTTCACGGGGATGAAGTGTGCTACTTTAGTCAGTCTATCAGTGATGACCCATATGGCATCATGTCCGTGCCGTGACCGAGGTAGTCCAACAATAAAATCCATTCCAATCTCGTCCCATTTCCACTCGGGTATCTTATTTGGTTGCAATAGCCCGGCCGGTTTACGGTGCCTCGGCCTTGATGCGTTGACAAGAGTCACAACATGCAATAAACGTGGCTATGTCCCTTTTTATACCATGCCACCAAAATGTTTCTTGAAGATCTTTGTACATTTTTGTCCCTCCAGGATGGATTGAATATGGGGCGGTGTGGCCTTCAGCCAGGATTTGCTGTTTAAGGTCATGGATATTGACGCATAAAGCCTATTCTCATACCACAATATTCCTTGCTCATCAATAACGAATTACGAGGCCTTGCCCAACTTCATCTTCCGTTTTATGCCTTCAATGCTTTGGGGTGCCCACGTTGAGCCTCTTTAACCTTCTCTATCGGGGTAGGCTGTAACTCTAAGTTCGACACAACGCCTTCGGTGACTACCCTCAGTTGAGCTTAGCAAATTCCTGCTGGAATTCAGGTCTCAAGTTTGGCATCTTTGTCGTTGTTCGGACTGGGGTACCGACTCAGAGCATCTGCTACAACATTTGCTTTGCATGGGTGGTAGTGGATTCCAACATCATAATCCTTTACTAACTCCAACCAGCGTCGCTGCCATAAATTCAGTTCTAGTTGTGTGAAAATATACTTGAGGCTTTTGTGGTCCGTGTATATTTCTAGCGATTACCAAGTAAGAAGTGTCTCCATTCCTTGAGTGCATGAATGGCTTTGCTAATTCCAGGTCATGAGTAGGATAATTTTCCTCATGCTTGCGAAGTTATGCGGAAACATATCGACAACCTTGCCTTCTTGCATCAATACGCACCCGAGGCCCTTTTCGAGATCGTCACAAAATACCTCAAAATTTTGTGTATATCTGGCACAATTAATCTTTGGTCTTTGTCGTCGGTTTCCTCTTGAGTTCTTGGAAACTTTTCTCAAGCTTCCGTCCATTCAAACTTCATGTCTTTCTTGAGGAGTTGCGTCATTGGCTTTGCTATGGTGGAGAATCCTTCAATAAATCTCCGGTAGTATCCTGCCATTCCCAAGAAACTTCGTACATACATCATTTGGTGGTGGCTTCCGGTAAAGTCTGGCCTTGACTTTTTCGGGTCTCTGGCGATACCTTCTTGGGTCGATCGTGGCCCAGAAAACCTACTTGCTTTAGCCAAAATTCACACTTGCTGAATTTAGCGTACAATTGATGTTTCTGAGTTCTCCTAGTACAATCCGGAGATGTTCGGCGTGTTCTTACGGTGTTTTGGAGTATACGAGAATATCATCGATAAATACCACAACAAACTTATCCATAAACTTCATGAATACTTTGTTCATGAGGTGAACAAAATATCTTGAGGCGTTTGTTAGTCCGAATGGCATTACGGTGAACTCATACAATCCGTGTCTGGAGGTGAAAGCTGTCTTGGGAATATCTTGGTTCGTACTTTCGGTTGGTGGTATCCCGACCTTAAGTCAATCTTTGAGAACACCTTGGCCTCGAAGCGAGTTGATCGAATAAATCATTTATTCGTGGCATCGGATATTTGTTCTTGATTGTGACCATGTTTAGCGCTCGATAGTCTATGCACAATCACGGTGTTCCATCCTTCTTTTGGCAAACAAAATTGGTGAACCCCAAGGTGAGGAAGCGGCTCGTATATACCCTTTTTCCAATAATTCCTTTATTTGCTTCTTGAGTTCTACCAATTCGGATGGTGCCATTACGTATGGTTTCTTGTATATGGGAGTGGTTCGGTGCTAGTTCAATGCTGAATTCTATCTCTCGATGCAGTGGCATGCATGGTAGCTCTTTGGGAAATACATCTGGGAATTCACACACTACTGGAACCTTGCTCAATTCAGAAATATCCACCTTATTCAATCTCGGTTGCCGGGATATTTTCTTTCCTTGGCTGAAACCTTTATGGTCTTCCTGTGGTGATGGGTGAGAATTACAGTCCTGTTGAAGCAGTCAATAAAACCTTTCTTGGTGGTTAACCAATCCATCCCTAAAATGACATCCAGTCCTTTATTTTCCAACACGATAAGATTTGCGTGAAACTTTAACCCTTCAAACTCGATAACCACACCCTGGCAATAATTCTGTGTAACATGCTTAATTCCAGGGGACTTGACGATCATAGATTTTTCCAAGGGAAGCATCGAAAAATTATTTTGCAAAGCAAAACTTTTCGAAACGAATGAGTGAGAAGCTCCAGAATCAAACAAAACCATGGCAGGTATTGTGTTGACGGGAAGCGTGCAGTCACGATATCTGGGGCATTTTGTGCTTCCTCTTTGGTCACGTGGTTCAGGTGACCCTTCCTGTGGTTGTTATTTGGGTTGAAATTGTTGCGCTTTGGCGCTGAATTATTGCCTCCGTTGTTCGGCTTTGGGGTCGAGTTCCTTGGCTTGAGGCACTGCTTGGCATAGTTCCCTTCTTCTCCACAAGTGTAACAGGTAACACCTGGGCGGTATGTGAACTCCTTGTCCCTTGCATGGAAATTATTGATTGGGCGTGAGACGCTTGTCGTGGGTTTGGGTGTCCAGTTTTTTCTGAACATCTGTCTTGCTGCGGTGGTTGCGGGCATGATTAGTCTGGTCCCTCTTCCGCTTGCGGAAATCTTCTAAGCTACGTCTCTCATTTTCCAAGGTAATGGCCTTATCCACCAGCGTCTTAAAATCTGGAAAGGTGTGTACGACCAATTGGCATTTAAGCGCGGGTGTCAGACCGTCTAGGAATTTCTCCATCTTTTGTTTTTCCGACATCGCTCCTCGTTGGCGTAGCGAGATAGCAGAGTAAACTGACTGTTGTATTCTGACACCGTCATTGTCCTTTGCTTGAGGTCATCAAATTCTCTCTTTTTGATCTTCATAAGACTCTTAGGAATATGTGCCCCATAAAAACCTTCTTTAAATTCCTCCCATGTTATATTATTTTTGTTGGGGTGCATGTGTAGGAAATTTTTCCACCACGATGCGGCTGCTCCAGTGAGATAGTGCGGAGCATAAAGCACTTTCTCAAGATCTGAACACTGGGCAATGATTAATTTTCTTTCCATGTATCGAAGCCAGTCCTCGGCTTCAAGAGGTTTGTCAGTGTGAGAAAACGTTTGGGGACGCGTCTTCTGTAGCTCAGATAACTTTGATTGCTGCTGATACTGTCCACGGTGATTTCCCATATTGTTGACTTGGTTCATTATTTCCTGATGTTGCTGCTGACTTTGTTCATAAAAGGCGACACATTTGGGAAAGTGCCGTTTCAACATCCTGTTGACTTATGCGCCTGTGTGAAATTGTTGCACAGGGGTGTGCCATAATTTTCCTCTGTTGGAGTTGGCATGGAGCGCGTCCAAGGAAGAGACATAGTTCACTCTGGGGATATATTTTGAAACACTCATGAGAAAAGAAATTGAGCCGCAAAAATCAATAAATTCAAGAAGACGGAAAAAGGTCGCAATTGCTCCAAGATTTTTCAAGAGAAAACACGTTCTTGTGAGGAAGGACTGTCCATTACATATCTTACACGCATAAGCAGTAATTATACAATACATCACTCGGGATATGCGTACATAATCCTGACATGTTATTTAGTCTAGTGCACTCCTCCGGATCCTACATGATGCATAAAACAAGCTACTTCTCACAGCCTATTTACATATAAACATATCGTACAAGGCAATTTTATCGCATGGCTGACTAAGCGTGCTTAGTCGGAGATGGTAAGGATTTCCTTGGCCTGCCAAGGGTGAGGCGTAGAGAGGTGGGGACTCAACCTCCTCTTCGGAGATAGGCTCAGGGCGTGAGGTGCTGCGCTGAGTTGGTGGAGCAGGTGCCTGTCTTGGGACAACTTTCGAACTGGCGGGCACGAGGGGTGGTGCAAAGCGAACCGGAGTAGGCGCAATGACATGGTTGAACTCCTCCCGTGGTAGGCAGGTGACGAGTAGCGGTGCGAGCAGTAGGAGCAAGCGATCTTGATGTGGCGAGGCGAAAGTCGGTGGCGGTCTGGCGTGCAGGAGCTCCCTCTGTTGGCGGCACAGCCATGGACTGAGTCCATGCGAGCAACTACAAAGTAAATCCACCAGGTTGTCGAAGGCTGCCTCCACAGCTCGGAGATACTCGATAAGCATCTCAAAAGCTTCGTCCCGTTCTCCTCTGGGGCAAGAGAATGCGTAGTGGCAGGTATATGGCACGTGACATGGCAGGTAGCGGTAGCGGCAGGTCTTCATCGAAGGAAGTATATCCCTGAGACGAGCTATCGCCTCACGGGCTGCCATCTGTAGTGCATGCTTCTCTGTGGGCATGGCACTCCCCACGAACCGGTAACGCTCAACTCGTCCTCTCTTGAATTCCACCACGGCTTGGTGCATGGTTAGATGGTCATTGACCTTGTGCTGAGAGAGAGAGAAGACTGGGCGCACATCTGGCCCCATCACGACTTGGACGATGAAGGAGAGAAGCTTGACGAACCCATCGGGCATGTTGGCGAACATCTGCGACTTGCAGTCGTTGCCAGCCATTTACAAAAGTAGGCAAAGATCCTGAGTAGTCAAATCATAAATTTATGCTGACTGTCAGAAATTGACTACATTTGTGAAAATAATAAATAGCTCTAGTATGCTAATAACCGATTAGTGATCGCACCTAGTGGCTTCCCTGATCGACTGGCTCTGGTACCAAGCTTGTCACGACCGGTTTTTCAATAAAAATATTTATTGAACAACCGACCTATGAAATCCAATATGAGGAAAAATCCTTCATACCGGTAGACAAAACTTTGATACAATAAGCCAGTAGCATTACAATATTACAGGGTTGGACTGAAAATGCCCAACCGATTATTACAAACACGCCGATAATTATACAGGATGGCGGATATGACACAATGGTGTGGGGGTGGAAATACTACTGACTCGAGATATGAGTGGTTGGTGGAATAACACAATGGGGTGGTTAATAAGACTACTGCCTTTGGCGGCTCATCGGCGTCGAGGTGAGGCTCGATGAATTTATTTGGGTAGCGAAGCGGATATATCACAATGACTAATCCAGGGTCATACGAGACTGGTAGGGATTCCTCTAGGCGTCGGACTCGCTATCGAACTCTTCATCCATGAGATTTCCTTCACAAGATCGGCCAAATCAACAAGCGGTGAGTACTTTGAAAGTACTCGCAAGACAGTTCGGACAAAAGATATAACAAATGAATGCATGAATGCGACATGATTAATTTTAACAATGTGCAATTTAATCGGTATAGCAAAGTAAATAAGAAGGAGTCGGCGGTAGTCCGCTCGAAAACCCAAAGAAGACAAAACTCAAAACCGATCGAATTATGCGAGCGGCGCCTCGAAGGGTGAACAAATAAGTAAAACATGCCACGGTCGAGGCGTCGGCGACACCTCATAAAGGTCTTATATTGAAATAAAATACATGCGTGCATGATGGACGTCGGAGCGACATCACGAAAGGGCTTATAAATAAGGTAAATAACAACAATGCCACGATCGGACGTCGGCGACATCGCGAAAGGGCTTATAATAGCGTAAATAACAACAATGCCACGATCGGATATGCGGCGACATCGCGAAAGGGCTTACAATAAGCGTAAATAACAACAAGGCCACGATGGGATGTCCGGCGACATCGCAGAAAGGGCTTATAATAAACGTAAATAACAACAATGCCACAGTCGGACGTCTCAGCGACATCGCAGAAAGGGCTTATAATTTATTATTCATAACTGACAAGATATAGTGCTCACGGAAAAATATTCATTTCAAGACAATAAGCGAGTTAGTCCATTCACGGGAATTAAACATTTAATACTCCAATGGTTCTCAGGAGTTTCTGCCACCGAGACTAACACTTGACAAGATGAGATGAACACGGTACTCGGATACGAATAAGATGAATTCAATAATTTTGACTCTGCAGAGTTTGTACCAAAATTATCCACAGCCAACGGATTTCCGTAGTCACGAAGGACTAGTTCCGTTTACGGTATTTCGGAGGAAACACAACTAGCTAGTACACACCCATCATACCTCACGTTGCCAGGAATCACCCTAGACAGCGTTTAAGAAAAACTTTGAGACGGGGAGATCACAATCTCGAATAGCATGGGATCAAATTTATATACGCGCGCTCTAAGGGGTGCCCCCCTCTCGGTCCCAACCGGAAACACCCATGCCCCCTGATCGGATGAAAGGCTTTAATCCAGGGCCATGGAACCTTCATCCCGGCCTCTCGATTTGGTGTGTACCAGGAAGTGGTTTGCAACTTACTAAGCCGTATCCCTTGCGGGAAACAGGTGGTAGTACGAAAGGGGAGACGGACGGGAATCTGACTGATTTGTGTTGACACGGGGTCAACAATCTGGCATAAGCCCGGCATGCTACAACACTACCATCTTACCCATACTCATGCCAACTCATGGCCATGCAACAAGTTTCCAACAACTCATGGATTTTACCGAGCTCATTTGCCTGAACTCTTACGAGATAAACTATCATCGAAATGCTCGTGAACGTGCCATGATACAAACTAATGCAAACATGCCCAGACACTCATCATATCAAAATTTCAAACATTGCTTGCCTGGTTCGGAGTAGTCGGGGTCTAGCTTGGCGAAGTTCGCGGTTCCGTCACCTCCTTCGGTATCTACGGTACACAAAATACACGCGATAACGTAAATACCGTGGGTCACAGAAAGTTAATCCAAATATTTTTCAAATAAATAAGATAAACAACTAGACAAAAATTTGAAGAGGACAGAAAAGAATCACTCAAAAATTCCTTTCTGTTAAAAAGTTATAAGGGTTTTGGTCGAAGGACCCATCTGTAATAAACGAAAGCTTCGGGGGTTTCTGAAAAGTCCGTAAAACGGTTCGTTTAAAAGAACGATCGAGAGGCTGACAGACGGCTCCACCTGTCAGGTTTGAAAATTTAAAAGAGGGAAGCAGGCGCTGACGGCGCCGAGAGGTGCGATGGTCGTCGGCGGCGATCCACGGCGAGGCAGTGATCGACGGTACCTTCGTGATCAGCACG
The DNA here is from genome assembly GCA_021605145.1 of Aegilops bicornis. Classification (NCBI taxonomy): domain Eukaryota; kingdom Viridiplantae; phylum Streptophyta; class Magnoliopsida; order Poales; family Poaceae; genus Aegilops; species Aegilops bicornis. The sequence goes on from CM038673.1 coordinate 740,773,376, forward strand.
TCCTTCCGGCGTATGTGGGAGGTGGAAGTGGTCACCAGCGAGTACCACGTCGTGGCGACACTTGCTCCGTGACGGCCAGTTCGGGTGGTCGTGGGCCTCGTCGGAGAGTGCTGCGGAGGTGGAATTGAGGAGGGGTTAGACTCGTGGTAGCATGAGAGGGTGGCAGCGAGGTTAGAGGCGCGGAGACGACCTCACCGGAGTGGGATCGAGGTGGAGGCCGAGGCGGAACGAGGTGGCCGGATTCGGGGAAGAAGAGCCCCTCGAGGCCCTTCCAGGGGCTTGGCGAGGTCTGGAGAGGTGGTGGAGTTGTGCGGGGGCGAGAGCAAGCTCGGGGGGTGCTATTTATAGCCGGCCCAAGTCGGTTGCCGAGAACGAGGTTCTCCGGCGAAGTTTACGGCGGCATAGGGCGTTGATCGGGGAGGTTCAGAGGTTGAGCATCGTCATGGGGGTTCCCTGGTTCCGTTTAGGTGCTAAACGCGTCGGGGTTTGGTTGCTTAGGGGGAGCTCGACGGAGCAGGCGGCCTTGGGCCCGTCGGTGGCGAGCACACTCTGTGCTTGCCGTGCCACGATGGCGGTGTTGCATGCATCTGTTGGCAAGGAAATGGCCGCAGCAGGGGCTACCGGGAGGTTTAGGCGGTGCCGAACAGGCGTTATGCCGCCGTTACGCTCCCGAGGTGCCACCGACGCGAGAGCAGCGCCAAGCACGCGTGTGAAGCTCCGGACAAGCAGGCTAGGCTGCGAGCAACGTGCCAAGTGCACTGTGGGCATGTGACTGAAACTTTGACAGAGAACGACACTGAAATCTGAATTTAACTGAAGATGAACAGTAATAGTGCATGCAAGGTGTTCGACAGAATGATCTAGGCATGTAGGGATTTTTCCTTGAGCTGATTTTTGGTGGAGGGGCCTCTCATTGCATCTAGAGGCTGCCTGAATTTTTGTGGAATTTTTGGAGCAGAGAAGATATGAATTTCACCAAATTTGACAAATCTGGTCCAAACTTGCATAGACTAAAATTTGAAATTTTTGAAAAGGAGGGGAGTGGATCTTGATTGTTCTAGGTTGTGGGTATCAAGGACTATCCAGGGGAGTTGGTTTGAGGTCAAAACTCAAATGCATTTAGGTACTTACTTTGCAAATCACGTAGGCTCAAAATAGTGGACAGAAAAGATTTGGGGGGAGAATTAAATGAAATAAAATTCAGAAAAGGGTTGAACTTGTTGAGACAGAATGTTTGGATTGCCCAAAGTAGAAGGAGAGATTTTAGGGAAGATTTTTACCATGTGGTGTATGGAAAAATCATGAGTGGTTTCAAACATTGGAGAGGATGCAAAACTCCTAGAGTTTCTTTTTGAAAGAAAATAAACTCCAAAGTTTTTTCTTGAAATTTTGAGAAGAGGGCAATCAGAAGAAAAATTTACAACCAAACACCAGAGTTGAAGGAGATGCAAAAATAAAATATTTGCTAAAGGGAAAAAGTTTTTGAGGCAGATGTTTGGAAGGGTTTAGAAGACCTTCTTCAAATCCAACAAATTTTTTGAAGAAAACCAAAAGAATATTTTTGGAGTGTCACATGCAAGCTTTGACACTGATCCATATGACTCTAAGTCTCAATGTGGATACATATTGAAAGTGGGAGCAATTAGCTAGAGTAGCTCCGTGTAGAGCATTGTAGACATAGAAATTTGGAAAATACATACGGATCTGAATGTGGCAGACCCATTGACTAAACTTCTCTCACAAGCAAAACATGATCACACCTTAGTACTCTTTGGGTGTTAATCACATGGTGATGTGAACTAGATTATTGACTCTAATAAACCCTTTGGGTATTGGTCACATGGCGATGTGAACTATAGAGTGTTAAATCAAATGATGATGTGAACTATTGGTGTTTAATCACATGGCGATGTGAACTAGATTATAGACTCTAGTGCAAGTGGGAGACTGAAGGAAATATGCCCTAGAGGCAATAATAAAGATGTTACTTATATTTCCTTATATCATGATAAATGTTTATTGTTCATGCTATAATTGTATTAACCGGAAACTTGATACATGTGTGAATACATAGAAAAAACAAAGTGTCCCTAGTATGCCTCCTCTTGACTAGCTCGTTAATCAAAGATGGTTAAGTTTCCTGACCATAGACATGTGTTGTGATTTGATGAACTGGATCACATCATTAGGAGAATGATATGATGGACAAGACCCATCTGTTAGCTTAGCATAATGATCATTTAGTTTTATTGCTATTGCTTTCTTCATGACTTATACATGTTCCTCTGACTATTAGATTATGCAACTCCCGAATACCGGAGGAACACCTTGTGTGCTATCAAACGTCACAACTTAACTGGGTGATTATAAAGATGTTCTACAGGTGTCTTTGAAGGTGTTTGTTGGGTCGGCATAGATCAAGATTAGGATTTGTCATTCCGTGTATCGGAGAGTTATCTCTGGGCCCTCTCGGTAATGCTCATCACACTACAAAAAATACACTTCCGTGATGATCCGTGTTTGTCACAGTAGGTCGCATTTTTTGTCATGCATGTACATCCATGACGATTTTATGACAAAATCAAGATAGTCATACCTGTGGTGTCGTAGAAGTGTTCCATGACATTACCAAAATTATCATCACGGAAGTGTCCACTTCCATGATGATAAATCGCGCGTCACAGAAGTGCTTTCGTCAAGGGTGACCTACACGTGGCATCCACCGTAACGGAACCCTGTTAAGCTATCGGGTCGGGTTTGGATCCGATAACCCGTTAACAGCCCCAACCAATGGGAAATTTCCACGTGTAAAATTCTTATTGGCCGAATGAAACACGTGTCAGCTCGTCAGTGGGTCAGATAGGTGCCTATGATATGTCGACACGTGCCACGGCCCACCACTGGCACATTTAGCTTACAAAGCCGCCCCGTTTGTCTTGGTCAAAAGTTAACGGGTTGGCCCATGAAAAGCCTGTTAACGGTCTCTTTGCAAATAGCCCATTTTACGGCCCGTTAACTCACGGCCCGTTAGGCCCTAAAGGAAATCGTCCCAACAACGTCATGTGGGCCGTCGAATATAACACCAGCCCATTTCACTTTTGGCCCATGTATGGCCCACGACGTCTTTCGGCCCATATGAGGCCTTCGTATCTTCGACCCTTTACAGGGCCCACGGTGACTCTAGCCCATAATGAGCGATGGTGTCTTTGTACCCATTAACGGCCGTGATTTACATGGGCGTTTCCTCCGTGATGACTTTCGGGCTATTGACGCCCATACATTCTTGGGCTCCTTTTCGACCCTCGATTACTTAGGCCCGTTCTTGGCCTATTCCCTAATGGGCCAAATTTGGCCCATGGCAAGAGTCGACCCGTTCTTGGCATGTTCCCCAAGTGGGCCAAATTCGCCCATGGCAAGAGTCAGCCACATCTTGGCATGTTACCTAATGGGCCAAATTCGCCCATGGCAAGAGTCGGCCCGTTTCGGCTGTTAACCCATTGCGCCGTTCCACCCGTCATATATTACGCCCATTAACGACCCGTTATGCCTGTGACAAATTAAGCCTTTGAAGTCCTCTGACCGTTAACGGCCCGTTACCATGCTGGGCCGATACCAATTACGCCCGATTACGGCCCATGTAGACCCATTTATCCGACGGCCCAAGGCCCACCGATTACAGGCCCATTTATCGATGGCCCGAGGCCCACTGATTATAGGCCCATTTATCGACGACCCGTAGGAGACCCATGGATCCTACGGCCCGTATATGGCCCATGGTAGTTGCGGCCACTAGCAAACCAGGGAAAAAGAATACTAGGAAATAAATAAGTGTGAAACTAACGCTAGGCTATTAAGGCGATAGCACAGATTACATCCACTCGGCATCAAAGATCGCCACCAGTGCAAATATAGGGAACACCCTACACTATACAAAAATGGCTTGCTGTTTTCTTCAACCGGTGGCTACGCGTTAAGAATAAATTTTGTATCGCACCAAAACAAATAACAACTATATAACAAAAGGAAGGTTGGCATAAAACTTAACAGTCTAGCAGATAAATGCACCACCGAAGTTCGAAGCTCGATTCGTTTGACTGGTATTACGTTTTCATGTTGTATTGTCCGATGGAGCACCATAACCCTCGCCTTCGTTTCCCTAGGCTCTGAACAACATAGCAAATGTCCGATAGTCTGGTTTCAAAACCATGCATATCTTGACGACATTGAGCAATGTTTCTCCTTGTTTCACAAAGGGCCTCTGTTAGGGGATGGACTTGTATGCGGGCCTTGAGATACAACATTGCTTTGAGCTTGCATATCTTGATCATGAGGCAGTTTGGACGATATGGCCTTAACAAGCAACCCAGTATTACGCAGGAACGTGCTTTTGGCACTATTAGTGGACAGGTACTGACCCACTGCAGCCAGAGATGACATTACGGTTATAGTTTCCTCGCCACCTTCAGAAGGTGGCGGTTCCACCATTTTTTCCATAGCTCGCCGAAAAGTTGAGGTTTTACATTAGTAGTACCAGAACAGAAGATATTAAGGAGGCAGCAAAACCAAACAAAATAGCTTTGGTCTATATGCAGAACTTATTCTAGTGAACCCATGTAAAATATTAGTTGTATTTTATTGCAAAGTACATAATAAAACCAGGTTCCAAACATATGACCATGTACCATCGCTAATGTAGTCTATTTCTTCACATTGTATTGAGGGCTAAGGATAAAGAGACGAAGTTTATAATACGGTAAGCATAGTATGACATCATTCATATCACAAAACAACTGAGAACAGACAAACAGACAATTGTAACATTGTGTGTGCAAGTCCAGCACAGAACTAGATTACGGGTCAAGATCAAAGGAACATGACTCCTCTCTTTTAAACCTTGTAAGGTGCAATGATAGCTAAGACAATTGTGTATAAAATTGAAAAGAGTAATAGACATTGGCTGCAAACCATGCAGTTCAAGGCACAAGTCAGAGTAAGTAGTAGTTAAAAGGCATGAGGATTAAGGACTTACAATGGCTTTTGACTTTGGTGTAGTCATGCCCTTCTTCTTCTTTGGTGTAACAGTCCTTGAAGATTTCCACAGCATTTGGTTCGGTACTTTTTGGTCCTTGCGGGCTTTCCTACGCATTTTGAACAAGTCAATATAGATCGATAATATGGTACAATGAAAAGAGTGAAGCAATGACTAATTACAAGAGCCTCGTAGTGTGCAATATAGCTACGAGATCATGTCGTCTGTTGGAATTTCACTTTCATACGGTTGGCCTTGTTCTTTGAACAGTTCACCTATAGGAAGATAGATTTGTGTGACACGTGCGTAAATAGGACTTCAACATGTGATCTGATCACATATATATAATGTACCTGATACTTCGGATCAGACCAGTGTTTAACAAGGCCCCTCCAGTCTTCATCCGATATATTTTCCTTTGGAGATGTTTGGGAAAGTTCACTATTAGCACGGCCTTCAAAGTGAGTCTTCCTCAAGTTATACCGATACTGTCACAGAGCAGACTTGAAAACATGGGTGCAAGCTTGTCTGGTTGCATCATCTTGGCTATCCAACTTGAACCTCATCTGTTGAATTATGGGAGTCTCATTATCAGCAACCTAGAAAGTATGGGACAGAGCAAGACGATATTACTAGTTTCCATACATAACCATACTTACAGATAAATGGTCGAGGAAGGTGTTGAACTGGGTTTCGTCTTTGTCATTCTTGTACCGAATCCATGTTGGGAGGATACATACATGACACCTAACGGCAACCGTTGCCTCTGATACTAACTTGGCTGACTCTCTAGCATCACGTGGTCTTTTTAAACCTACCTCAAAACGGATCTCCATTCTTCCTCCTCTAGATTTAGTTAACCTATCGAGCATTATCCATGATGTTTGTAACCTATTGAGCCAAGGAGCTAGTCAAACAACTAACATAGGAAGTGTTAGTGTACATCAAGCGTGAGACTACATATAAAGAAGCATGGAACTGTAACTTGACTCCAGCAACTACCTTCTTGCTGTTGAAGCTCACAAGGTTCATCCGATATTGCCAACTCGTCTTGTGTCAACAAAGTGCTTGGGAAGTAGTGTCGGTGGCAAGGGAGCTTGGGAACGTCTTTGCTAGCTAAGTTGGCCTTGCAGTATGTCGTGGTACCGGTAGTACTGTGGTAGGTGTTGCAAGAACTAGGGCTGTCTCTGCTTGTTTGGTGGCAGCTATTTGTTTCTGTTTGGCTTTTTTTGCAGCTCGTGTAGCATAGGATACCGTGTTTGTAGAATTTTCCGCTGGACTTTGACCTTCTATTGCACCATCGATTACCAGCAGAATCTGCGAGGATTCATCCGCTTCTCATTCCCTGCCATTCTGTGTTTCTTCCTCTTTCTCGTGCCATGTTAAGTCAAGCCGACAAGAAAAGCGAATAACAATTTAGTTCTTGAGAACAAATTGATGCGTGATGCGCATTTAACTGAACTTTGATGTTAGACAACCACATGATAGGAGGATGTAATATGTATGAAAAACAGGACGGAAGAGATAACCAGAACTATGATGTGTAAACTAAGAAGAAGACATTTCACCAAATTAGAAGCAATGCAATGGAAGGTAGACAGCATATGAAAGATGCTACAAATATCGCTCTGCCAAGTTAACAGTGTCTCATCATAAATGGCGTTTAAACAAATGTGAAGCAGTACAAGAAATAAATCATATGCAAGATGCAAACAACATCACACTACCATGTTAGAGGTATCTCGTCATTAGTGACATTGCATATTCACGGCATTGCATATTCACAGCTTATGATGTGTAAACTAAGGAGAAGGCATTTCAACAAATTAGAAGCAATGAAAGCTAGACACCATATGAAAGATGCAACGAATATCACTCTACCAAGTTAAAATTGTCTCGTCATAAGTGCCATTTCAACAAATTAGTAGTACAAGCTAGAAAAGAATGTGAGATGTAACCTATATCACACTCCAAAGTCAAACGTGTCTTATGATAACTGATTGTTGCAGGTTACACAACAGAGTAATTTGATGTAAGAACATGGTGTGATAGACAGATATTGTATGTTCTAGAAACAGGAACACGTGTCTTATTCAAGTATAATGTGTAAAGTAAGCAGATGGAATTCAACAAAATTAGAAGCAATACAAGCTAGAAATCACACATAACATGCAACCACATATAATGATTGCCAAGTTAGAGGGAGCACGGTGATCTTTGCACTAGGGGAGACGTGCTCATCATAAACACAGCTTTGTTGAGTGTCTATGCATGTATTGTCTTGGAAATCATCTTGGGGGTGTGGAGGAGTAGAAAGCTGTAGAGGCCCTCCGTTCGGAAGGAGCACCTTTATCCGCTGCCTTGCTAACTTCCTTCCGCTTTATTGATTTTGAATTGTCAAGTAAAGCGACAAGAAAAAGCACTAAAATTCTCTCTTCAGAACTCATTCATGCATGATACTAACAATCACTACTTTGATGTAAGGCAAACACATGATACCAGGATGGAATATGTACGAAAAACAGGACGACATGGCATTTTCACAACTGTTTGTGTACAACTAAGTAGAAGCCATTCCAGCAAATAAGAAGAAATGCAAGCTAGACACCACATGAAAGATGCAACCAATATGACTCTGCCAAGTTAAAAGCGTCCCATCATAAATGGAATTTCAACAAATTAGAAGCAGCGCATGCTATAAATCATATGAAAGATGCAACTAATATCGCACCATATACTAAAGGTGTCTCGTCATGTTGATTGATGCGGGATACAAAAAAACAATAGTTTTATGTAAGGACATGCTTAATAGACAGATGTACTATGTACTAAATACAGGAAGGTGTAGGATTGAAAGTATGTCTAGAGGGGGGTGATTAGACTACTTGACCAAATAGAAACTTATCCTTTTCCCAATTTTAGTCTTTGGCAGATTTTAGCTATCTTAGCACAAGTCAAGCAATCTTAACACAATTCAAGCAAGCATGCAAAGAGTATATGAGCAGCGGAAAGTAAAGCATGCAACTTGCAAGAATGTAAAGGGAAGGGTTCGGAGAATTCAAAGCGCAATTGGAGACACGGATGTTTTTGTCGTGGTTCCGATAGGTGGTGCTATCGTACATCCACGTTGATGGAGACTTCAACCCACGAAGGGTAGCAGTTGCTTGTGAGTCCACCGAGGGCTCCACCCACGAAGGGTCCACGAAGAAGCAACCTTGTCTATCCCACCATGGTCGCCCACGAAAGACTTGCCTCACTAGCGGTAGATCTTCATGAAGTAGGCGATCTCCTTGCCCTTACAAACTCCTTGGTTCAACTCCACAATCTTGTCGGAGGCTCCCAAGTGACACCTTGCCAATCTAGGAGACACCACTCTCCAAGAAGTAACAAATGGTGTGTTGATGATGAACTCCTTGCTCTTGTGCTTCAAATGATAGTCTCCCCAACACTCAACTCTCTCTCACAGGATTTGGATTTGGTGGAAAGAAGATTTGAGTGGAAAGCAACTTGGGGAAGGCTAGAGATCAAGATTCATATGGTAGGAAGAATATATTGGCCTCAACACATGAGTAGGTGTTTCCTTATCAGAAACAGCAAGTTGGAAGTGTAGGTTTGTTCTGATGGCTCTCTCCACAAATGAAGAGGAGGTGGAGGGGTATATATAGCCTCCACACAAAATCCAACCGTTACACACAACTTACCAAACTCGGTGGGACCGAATTGATAAACTCGGTCGGACCGATTCAGCAAATCTAGTGACCGTTAGGATTTTCGGTGGGACCGACATGCAACTCAGTAGGACCGATATGGTTAGGGTTAGGGCATAACGTAATCTCGGTGAGACCGATTACACAAACTCGGTGAGACCGATTTTGGTAATAAGCTAACCAGAGAGTTGGTCGGAGTAAACTCGGTGGGACCGATTCGCTCTTTTCGGTGAGACCGAAATGTTACGAAAGGGAAACAGAGAGTTTACATTGCAATCTCGGTGGGACCGATCGCTCATCTCGGTAGGACCAAAACATTACGAAGGGAAACAGAGAGATTACAATCCCATCTCGGTGAGACCTAGATCCCTATCGGTGAGATCGATTTGCATCGGGTTTGTGGCAGTGGCTATGACATCTGAACTCGGTGGCGCCGGGTAGAAAGAATCGGTAGGGCCGAGTTTGACTTTGGGTTTAGGTCATATGTGGATATGAGAAAGTAGCTGAGGGTTTTGAAGCATATCACTAAGCACTGTAGAGCAAGAAACTCATTAAAGCCACACCTCATCCCTCCTTGATAGTATTGGCTTTTCCTATAGACTCAATGTGATCTTGGATCACTAAAATATAAAATGTAGAGTCTTGAGCTTTTGAGCTTGAGCCAATCCTTTTATCCTTAGCAATTTGAGGGATCCACTTTTCTCATCCATGCCATGCCATCCATTGAGATTTTCCTGAAATATTCATCTTGGAATGATGTTAGCTCAATGAGCTATATGTTGTTAGGAATTACCAAAACCACCTAGGGATAGTTGCACTCTCAATCTCCCCCTTTTTGGTAATTGATGACAACATATAGATCAAAGCTTCGACAAATGATAATAAGAGTGTAAAACATTGTCGCTTTGAGAAGTATGTGATAAGCAAGAGCTCCCCCTAAATTTGTGCATAGTTTAAGATTTGCTTTGGCCTGCGAATGCACAAGGAGTTACGCTCATGGGTAACTCTTCCATGTCACATACATCTTGGTGGAGCGCTCAAAATGATAATGATTAAATACATGCACTCATCACCAAGCAAAATGAATGATCATATAGGGATAAGAAAGATAATATCATCCAACAAGCATAATTATAGCATATGATCAAACACATGATCATCCAGGTATCACACAGACATAATGTATCTCAAACAAGCAAATAAAGTTTAACCACCAAAGCAAGAGAGAATAAAAAGCAACACTCTCTCTCGAAGCCTATGATCTATACATTTTTCTCCCCCTTTGGCAAAAAGTTACCAAAAAGTTCATAGAAAATGCATAGTACTAAATCGACTCTCAGGCTTGATCTTGAGGTGGTAGTGTAGACAGGACACCAAGGACGAAAGCATCTGTTGATGTAGATGGAGCTGGTGGAGTAGGTGCTAGAGCTGGTGGCACTGAAGCTGTAGCTGGTGCAGATGAAGTGGCTCTGGTATCTGTCACTGGCACTGCAGCTGATCTGTGAGCTCTAGGCACTCTGGCAAATGCATCTATGGTTGACTTGCCCTTCCTCTCCTGCATGTCATCCTGAAGCTGCTCAACAACGGACTGGATCTCAGTGACCTTTATATCCATGTCATAGAACTTCTTCTCCATGATCCTCTCCAAGCTCCCCTGGTTTTGAGTCAAGGTGGCCAACACCTTCTTAATCCTTAGAGTGGATGCAATCAAGTAGCGAAGTTGACCTTGTTTGCTCTTCAGAAGGTACTGGGATGCCTCTTCCATTGTTGGCATCTTGGCAGCCTATTCTGCCCTTGCCTTCTCCTTTTTAGCCTGTGCTTGCACTGAGGATGGTTCATCTTCATCCATAACCACTTGGTTGTCCTCGAAATCTGGATAAATAGGCATATGCTCCTTATCCAACAGGTATGTGCTGTGCCCATCTTGGAGTTTATCGGCTCCACGGATCTGTGGGGCATATCCACAACTTCTTTTCTGGTCGTGATTGTCCTTTTGATAGTCTCAATTATAAGGCTCATGACCTTGAACTTCTGTGGCACATCAAATATATGTAGCAAGTTTATTGCATGGCCTCTGATCATCCTGTGATCACCAGACTTGGGCAAGAGAATGTGCCTAAGGATCCAATTAATTGTCGGCAAACCTGACAGCAGGTGTTTTACTTATCCAAACTGGTGAGCCTCAAGATCTGTTTCAGGAATCTCTTTGTACATACGTGCCATTGTGTTATGATCCATCTTTTTCTTGGCATAAACGTCCAAGTCATCCTCTTCCTCCTTAGGTGCATTGATCAGATTGGCCCATTCCTCAATAGTTGATTGGTACCTTGTACCTTCATACATCCATACTATCCTTTCATCTGGATACAAGTGGGTTGTGGAGTAGAATTGCATTATGAGCTCCTCATTCCACTTTGTGAGCTTCTGCCCAACAAAGTCTGCAACTCCACAAGTACTAAAACTATCATACACACCAGGATAGTGTTCTTCATTCTCCTTTATGTAGGTCCAGTCGACCCACCTCATATCACACAATATAGGCTTCTTGTCCAACAAGATTGTCTCATAGAAGTCCTGATGTTCCTTTGTGTGGAACACCGTAATCAACAAAGCAGTCCTCCTTCTGGTGGCATATGGATCTGACTCTCTCCATAGCCTCAACCCTGAGTCTCTCTTGATCTTCATGTTCTCAGCCACAGGATGAGCATCATTGTGGTCTGGAATCTTTGGCTTCAACTTTCTCAGGATTTGCTCTTCATCTTCTTCTTCTTCAGCAACAGTCTCAGGCACTGGGGCCTTGTTCTTCTCAGCAGCAGATATGTTCTTGGTATTCCTCTTTGGTGCACTCTTTGGTTTGGAGGCAGCTTTGGGTGCTTCTTTGGGCTTTGATGATGCAGCCCCTGACTTAATAGCATCACCCATAAGCTTCTGAGCCTTGGGTGCTGGTGCAGCAACCTCTTCTTCTTCCTCTTCTTCCATCATGGAAGGCTTTCCAATAACTCTGGGCATGGTCTTCTTGACCCTTTTCTTCTTTTTCTTTCCTTCTGCAGCAGCCACTTTGGGTTGGGATTCCAAAGATGCTTGGAGGCACTGGCTTTAGACATGGGTTGTCTTCCTGCTGGCCTTTTGATCTTCAGACCTGGCTTAACTGCAGCTGAGCTATACTCCTTCTTGAGCACCTTTTTATTTGAAATGGCATCATCCTCTACTGCCAAATAATCCTCATCCTCAGATTATGAGGTTCTCTTCTTCCTTTTCCTGGTGGCAGCTTTGGGCAGGTTGCTTGGGGTGCTTCTGCTTCCCTCATCTGAGCTGCTAGAGGGACTAGTGCCCTCACTCATCTGAATCTACTCCTCTGACTTGTTCTGGTTGTCACTCTGGTGGACATGTTGCAAACACTTGTTGCAGGACCACAATGAATAGGTATAGATGAGATAGAGTGGATGAGCATCACAAAATACGGAGATTTTTGCAAAGAATGAGTCAAAAACTTAGTTTTAGTTTTCCATGAAAGCATTTCAGATCAACCGATTTGCAAACTCGGTGACACCGAAGCAGCTTTTGGAACCTAAACTAGTGAACTTCGATTGAGCGAGTCACGGTTCGGTGGCAGCGAGACTGCTAGGGTTTCACAAAGTCCTGAACTCGGTCACACCGATTTTCAATTCTCGGTCAGACCGAGAACCACATGTGCAATGGCTTTGGCCGAATCGGTGGAACCGAGTTCTGCAACTCGGTGGGTTCGAGATGGTTTCGACGGAAACCTAACCCTAAATTTTCAATTCATCTCTAATCTACGGAGTGTTTTGACTGGATAGAGTCGTTTCAATCGTGGCAAGAATCATGATGAACACAATGTGCTAGGAATCGGACGGGGATAGCACTGTGATCGAGTCCATACCCTAGATCGGCGATGAACTCGCTACGGCGGCAACGGCGGGGATGAATTCCGTTGACAGCGGCGGAGACCAGCGACAGGAGGCGGCTGGCGACAAGGAGGACGATCCGGATACCCTGGAGGCAGAGTGAGCTATGCGCGGGCGAAGTGGTTTGGAGAAAGTTTCCAAATTTTTGCCCGTGAGTATATATATCCCGACCCTGTCGGTGTGACCGAGTGGAACAACTCAGTGGCACCGAGATGCATAACTATTGACAGTTACAGCAACTCGGTGTGAACGAAGTGTTCAAATCGGTCGCACCGAGATTGAAAACCTAGATCGACGTAGTGATCTCGGTATGACCAAAATGGAAGAATCGGTCAGACCAAAAAGCACAAAGAAGTTTTGGAAGTTTAAGTCTATGACGAATCGGGGACTCCGAGTGCTCCTCACACAGAGTGGTTCGAATCTGAGTTGATCAAATTTTGTGATGTAGCATGAATAGAGTTTGAGACGAGAAGAGCATAGATAGCTAGAGAAGGTTCTTAGGCATTCTTGTCCATCCACTTGGCCAAAGAAAATGAAACCAATCAATCAAAACCACAAGTGGATGTCCTCGAATGGGTAAAATATGCAACCAACATGCTCACACAACAAAATGACAAATGAAATATGTGACAAAGCATGCACAAACAATTCTAGCATCTATCAAACAATTGGCGATGACTAGGTCATCTATATATGAGTATATTGACTTAGGAGTCAAATGAGAACATTTGATCATCGGTCATACTCATCGTTTAAGCTCAAGTGGGGTTACCACTTTTACATAATGCATTGTTGTGTTCACACCATTAGAGTTGCTTTAGCTCAATTCTTAGAGTAAAGCTCCCCCTAGATGTGAGATCCCCCCTAAGAGGGAAGAACTAACCTTGGGTTTTGTCGATGATGACTTCATGTAGGTGTTGAAGATGTGGATGCTCAATGTTGATGTAGATCATTTGGAGCAATCCTTTGGAGTGAGTTGCACTTTCAATACCTACACGGGTTAGTCCCACAAGGAACAAACAAGGATATCCATAGACATAGAGTGATGCACACACAAGATGATGTCTATGAAAGCATTAGGTTACCTTGTCCCTTGTCTTACCAACAAGAGGGTTTGTGACTCCTTGAACTAGTGCAAGATGTGGAGGTTGATTGCACTCGTTGTTGCCAAAATGATATGAGTGAAATATGTTGGCGGAGTCACCCTCAAGAACTCTCTAGTTCTTCTTCTTCGCGATCCACATCATCTTGATGGGAATCCTTGGAGTTGTAGTCGTACTTGATGAAGTAGAACTTGTCGTAGTCTTGGTAACCCACTTGACCAAGGCCTTAGGAGCTTATTCAAATGCATCAATCTCCTCTTGAAGCTTGTCCTTGCCTTTTTGCTTGTGGTCTTGTGGTGGAAGATCATCTTGAGCTCGTGTCCCTTTGAAGGAAGTAGGATCATACTTCTCTTGTTGAGGAACAAACTTCATCTTGGCATATTGATCTTCTTCCCACTCAACTCCATTGGCATTGAACTTTCGTTCAAAACCAACGCCTCGATTCTTCCGGTGCCTTCCTTGCTTGCGTACAATTTCCTCAAATTGCTTACTCCCGGCAAGGCTTTTGTAAACACCTTTCTCTATAATTCCCTTCAATAAGCTATTTTCTTGCTCAAGTGTAACTTGGCTAAGAGAATCATTAGTGGAATCAAGAGAACTACTAGAAGCAACAAGATTTGATTTAGCAAGATTATTTTTACTACTAGAGGAAGAATCCTTCTTGTTTTTGTTAGTGGATTTGACTTGAGGCATGTAAGTAGATAAGAGTAAATGCTTGGAAATGTAAGAAGAACTTTTCTTACGAAGATCATCATTGATTGCCTTTAAGAACTCATGCTCTTGCTCAAGATTGAGCTTTTCAAAGCGTAACTTCTCATGAGTCCTTAAAAGTTCTCGATGATCTTCTAAGATAGTTTCATGAGCTAACTTAAGAGTGTTTAGTTATTTAGTTAGAAGCTCAATCTTCTCCTTATCATTGTCATTCCTTTTATCTTGATTAGCATGATTAATTGACATTTCATCATAGCATTCATCACTAGAGCTGTCAACAAGTAAATCATCATAACCTAGCAAGTCATCTTCATCACTATTGAAATCAACATACTCGGGGTGTGTTACCTTCGGGCCTTTGGCCATGAAGCATCTTCCAATTCCTTCATTTGGTGAATCAAATATGTCGTAGGAGTTGGATGACACAAGTGCTAGACCGGCAACACCTTCATCTTGAGTATATTCGGAGTCAGAGTGATAACTTCTCTCGGAGTGATTGTCGAGTCGGAGCGGATACCCATTCACCAACATGAGCTTGATGTCTTCGCTTTTGTGTAGCTCCTTGATGACTTGTCCTTCCTTTCCGAATCCTTGCTTCTCCGTGAGGGTCTTCGTTCATAACGATCATCTCTACTCCTTCTCTCTCTTGGTGGTGATTCTTCTCTTCTACTTCTTCTTTTTGGAGAATCTTCTCTTCTTTTGTAGGGTGTCGTACACTCATTGGAATAGTGTCGGGTCTTCCACAATTGTAGCAATTACGCTCCCGACTAGAAGATCTTTTTCATTGTAGGACCTTGACTTGGAGCTTCTCTCTTTGCTTCTACTCTTGTAGAATTTGTTGAAGTTCTTCACCATTAAGCTCAATTCTTCATTGAAGGTTTGTTTCTCACTTGATGATGTGGGGGCTTCACATGAGGCTTTGTAAGCACCACTTGACTTGTTGTGAAGTTCCTCCTTATCCTTGAGCGACATCTCATGAGCAACAATTCTTCCAATGACTTCCGTTGGCTTGAGATCTTTGTAATTGGGCATCATTTGGATCAATGTGCACACGGTATCATATTTTCCATCCAAAGCTCTTAGGATCTTCTTGATGATGAATTTGTCGGTCATCTCTTCACTTCCTAAGCCGGGCAATCTCATTTGTGATAAGAGCAAGCCTAGAGTACATTTCAGCGACACCTTCACCATCCTTCATTTTGAACTTGTCAAGTTGACTTTGGAGCACATCCAACTTGGATTCCTTGACGGAGTCGGTACCTTCATGCATATCAATCAAAGTATCCCAAATTTCCTTTGTATTCTCAAGACGGCTGATTTTGTTGAATCCTTCGGGGCACAATCCGTTGAAGAGGATATCGCAAGCTTGAGCGTTGTATTGCAGCATCTTCAACTCTTCCGCACTAGCTGCACGGTTCGGTTCTCTCGCATCAAAGAATTCACCTTGCAAGCCAATACACACAATAGCCCAAACGGCGGGGTTATGTCCAAGAATGTGCATTTTCATCTTATGCTTCCACCTAGCAAAATTAGTACCATCAAAGTAAGGACCTCTACGGTGATAATTTCCCTTGCTAGACGCCATACTCTCCTAGGTTGAGAAACCAATGCTATGAACACCAAAAGCTAGGAAATCAAAGCAAATGGAGACCAAAGCTCTGATACCACTTGTAAGATCGAAAGTATGTCTAGAGGGGGGTGATTAGACTACTTGACCAAATAAAAACTTATCCGTTTCCCAATTTTAGTCTTTGGCAGATTTTAGCTATCTTAGCACAAGTCAAGCAATCTTAACACAATTCAAGAAAGCATGCAAAGAGTGTATGAGCAGCGGAAAGTAAAGCATGCAACTTGCAAGAATTTAAAGGGAAGGGTTTGGAGAATTCAAACGCAATTGGAGACACGGATGTTTTTGTCGTGGTTCCGATAGGTGGTGCTATCGTACATCCACGTTGATGGAGACCTCAACCCATGAAGGGTAACGGTTGCGCGAGTCCACAGAGGGCTCCACCCACGATGGGTCCATGAAGAAGCAACCTTGTCTATCCCACCATGGCCGTCGCCCACGAAGGACTTGCCTCACTAGCGGTAGATTTTCACGAAGTAGGCGATCTCCTTGCCCTTACAAACTCCATGGTTCAACTCCACAATCTTGTCGGAGGCTCCCAAGTGACACCTTGCCAATCTAGGAGACACCACTCTCCAAGAAGTAACAAATGGTGTGTTGATGATGAACTCCTTGCTCTTGTGCTTCAAATGATAGTCTCCCCAACACTCAACTCTCTCTAACAGGATTTGGATTTGGTGGAAAGAAGATTTGAGTGGAAAGCAACTTGGGGAAGGCTAGAGATCAAGATTCATATGGTAGGAATGGAATATCTTGGCCTCAACACATGAGTAGGTGGTTCCTTCTCAGAAACAGCGAGTTGGAAGTGTAGGTTTGTTCTGATGGCTCTCTCCACGAATGAAGAGGAGGTGGAGGGGTATATATAGCCTCCACACAAAATGCAACCATTACACACAACTTACCAAACTCGGTGGGACCGAATTGATAAACTCGGTCGGACCGATTCAGCAAATCTAGTGACCGTTAGGATTTTCGGTGGGACCGACATGCAACTCGGTAGGACCGATATGGTTAGGGTTAGGGCATAACGTAATCTCGGTGAGACCGATTACACAAACTAGGTGAGATTGATTTTGGTAATAAGCTAACCAGAGAGTTGGTCACGTAAACTCGATGGGACCGATTCGCTCTTTTCGGTGAGACCGAAATGTTACGAAAGGGAAACTAAGAGTTTACATTGCAATCTCAGTGGGACCGATCGCTCATCTCGGTAGGACCGAAACGTTACAAAGGGAAACAGAGAGATTACAATCCCATCTCGGTGAGACCGATTTGCCTAGGGTTTGTGGCAGTGGCTATGACATCTGAACTCTGTGGCACCGGGTAGAAAGAATCGGTAGGGCCGAGTTTTACTTTGGGTTTAGGTCATATGTGGATATGAGAAAGTAGCTGAGGGTTTTGAAGCATATCACTAAGCACTGTAGAGCAAGAAACTCATTAAGCAACACCTCATCCCTGCTTGATATTATTGGCATTTCCTATAGACTCAATGTGATCTTGGATCACTAAAATATAACATGTAGAGTCTTGAGCTTTTGAGCTTGAGCCAATCCTTTTATCCTTAGCAATTTGAGGGATCCATTTTTCTCATCCATGCCATGCCATCCATTGAGCTTTTCTTGAAATATTCATCTTGGAATGATGTTAGCTCAATGATCTATATGTTGTTAGGAATTACCAAACCCACCTAGGGATAGTTGCACTTTCAGAAGGCATGTCACATTAACAGGTATGATGTATAAGCTAAGCAGACTAGCACATGTAGTTTAACCAGATTGGAAGAATTACAATCTAGACACCATATGCAACATGCAACCACATATCACAATGCTAAGTTAGAGAAAGCACCTGCGATGCTAGTGTAGGGGAAATGTTGTAATCAACTACAGAGCTACGTTCACTATCTTCATCTAGCATTTCTGTTTCTTGAGAATCATGTCGGGAGGCTGACGCTACATTCTTTAAATGAGGAGTAGTCCCCTTGCCTTCCTGCCTCGTCATAAGTGATTGATGAGGGATACAGGAACATTAGTTTGATGTAAGAACATGGTTAATACATGTATGTACTAGTATGTACCAAAAACAGAAAGGCATGTCATATTCAAAGGTATAATGTGTAAGCTAAGCAGATGCAATTTAACCAAATTGGAATCAATACAAGCTACACATCCGGCTGGAGTGGTGAGCATGATCATCCAGGACCTGAGAGCCTGGTGGGAGGCGGGCTGCTTCGCCACCATCGCAGCTTTTTAGTTGGCTTCCAGGTGATGCCTATCTTTGCTGGGCTTGTCACTGGCTCGGCCAGTGCCCTGACTAGCTATTTGTCTTCTGGTGCTCACGGGATGGTGGTTCATGTAAAAAAAATATCTTTCCTTATCTTACCGACTTCGGCCTTTCGAATACAAGCTAGACACCATATGGAACATGCAACCACATATGACACCGCGAAGTTAAAGCAAGCACACAGGATGGTGGTTCATTGCAGCGAGGTCATCAACTCGAGCTACGTTTACCGTCTCCATCTCACGACATCGCACCCTTTATAGCGCCAGTAACGTGTCTTGCCTACCAAAGCATCTGAAGCTGGAGCGACTTCTCTCTTTTCTTTTTGGCTTCTCTCATGGAAGCAGAGTCTGAAATACCCTTGCATAAAAACACAATAGTGAGAGTAAGGGTGAAGTGTGTGCAGAACCAGTGCCTTGTAAAAGTAGCAGATAGCAGGTGGCTGAAAAATAAATGACAGGAGACATATGATAGCTCTACAACATTGCATGGCAAACAAAATTAGATTCTACTCCGTATGATTTTGTAATATATAAGCACAGGAAATGCAGGTACTCCTCCAGCAAACCACCACATGTGGTCATATCTAAGATAACAAATGATCGAAAATAAATAGGTCACCGATTTTTTTAATGAACCGTCCGATCTATAAGGAATGGGCAGATGGCCTTCGTCTACCTCCCGCTGATCCTTGTTGACGATCTTTCTCGAACCGCCAGCGACCACCGGCCTAGACCCCTGCCTCCGCCGCCCCGCCCTCCCATCGACCTCACACCACCGCCGTGCTTGGCAGCGCCCCAAGGACATTCCTTTAATCCCGGCCGACCTCCAGATCAGGCGCCAGTAGCTCTAGGCCGCACACGCCCCTAAGATAAACACTACATGTTGCCACAAAGATAATAGGCGTACTAAGCGCACTGTTACTGGGAATGCTTCCATTAATTGGGAATCAATGGCCAGAAATTGAAATTCAGGGGGGCGACGAACCTCTAGCTAAGGTGAAATAGTATATGAGGAGAAACCTTGTGCATCGCGAGTTACTAGGAACATCTAGTATCAAGAAGAAGCGGTCAACTAGTGTCTTTTGTGGGATGAATACCGTGCAAGCAGAGATGTAAGATTTGCACGAATAAGGGAAGAGGAGTACCTTTTTCGGTTGCTGGTGTGGTCACCTCCACATGTCGCATCGATCTTCTTCTTTTTACCGGGGAAACCGATGTTCTGGAGGGTGCAGGCTTGGACGAACCCATGGCCAAATTGTTGACTATGTTGCCGTGGCCGTATGTCGGCGGAGGGGAAGGAAATCCGAGGCGGCGAAGGACGGCGTAGCAGGAACAGCTCCGGTGTGGTGGAGGGTGGCGAAGTTGGAGCGGCAGCGGTGAGGCGCAGGATGGCATGGTTGAACTGGCTCGGGTACGGACGGCTCGGCCTCGGCTTCAACTACTATCCGTGAAGGGCGTTGCGGTTGAGGTTGCAGTGGGCGGCAGCGTCGGGTATCGGCTCGGCGTGATGGAGGAGGGCGGTTGATGGGTGGGATGGGGTGGCGGACGGAGGACGCCGGGGTTTTGCGGCTGGTGGAGAGGTAGTTTTGGCGCCCACGGAGTACGAATGGGGAATCAGACGGGTGGGGGGTGAACCATGTTTCGGTCTGGGACGCGGTTGTTTTTGGCTTTTTTGAACAGAAGATGGGATGCACTTGTTTGAAATTTGGGGAAAGTAAAAACTTTGCCCCCCTCTTAAATTTCGGACCCATCATGCGGGTCGGGGGTAGGATGGTAATCCCAGGTGTCCCAATAGTGGGCGGGAGCGATTTCGGCCGCGCGCATGTGTGCTTAGGCGGCCATTGTGTATGAATGTTTTTCGGATGCGGTTGCGTGGCGTCTAGATGAAGCTACAAACCTACCCCAGTTTACACCTTTGGACGTCGGGCCGGCGGGTTTCACGGGTCGGAGTTATTAGAAAAGTAATTTCCTTGTACTACCAAACATTGGTCTCACGCGGTTTCAGGCGAGTAGAGGCTCTTTTGGCTCTTCGTTCGAAATTTTGAAACACAAGCATTCACGTTTAGAGTACTCTTGAACTATGAGGATTGACCTAAATAGACAACGTTATATTTGACCTTGTAAGTTTGAAAACCTCATTAAATTATCCGCTTCTTTTTGAAATTTTGACACTTTAAAATCCTATAACTACGATTATTTTGGAATGGAGGAGCTAAATTTGAATCTATTTTGTACACGACTACATATGCTATTATGTACAAAATCAGAGCAAAGATTGGTGCCCCCATAATTTAGGTATGGTTTACAAATGCCATGATATCAAATTGAACTAATTGAATGGACTTCATGTTGAATTCGATTTTTTTAAACCACCTTAAGTTGAATTCAAATGTATGATAGTTCATATGTAGCTATTTATAATGTCCATTGTGTAACTTTCGTATGTATAATGTGCTTTACACACAGAACATGAACTATACTCATGTTTATATTCGATTGCTAAAGCGATGCATTGTATGGAGTTCAAAATACTAACTATGTGGATCAATTGTGTCAAATAATAACATAGACATGCTCAAATCCGATAGAATCTAGATGTCTGATGGATCAATGACCGCTCCTTACGCGAATTGCAAATATCATGATCCCATCCTAATATTTGGATACAATTAATATCTTTAATCAATGTGTAGAACAGTCTTTTACGTGTAGTTTCACTCTAGATCGGTGGTCTCTCACACATGCTCACACACTCTCTCCCGAGGTGTCTTTCTCGCACACATGCTCTAGATATAACCCTCCCTCCCTCTCATAACCATTTACAACTGTTTTCACTAACCTTTATCACAAGCACTCTTCCTCTCGCAAACATACACACGCACAATCCTCATCGACCCTTTCTATATACATGGACCTGCCTACGTGTCTCATGTACGCACATTATCTTTACGCATGTCTCTCACGCATTGTCTCACACCTCTCTTCCTAATCGACGAGTATGATTCTAGCAGAGCATTCCGTAGGATGCCCCTTAAAGTTAGGTTGGATGAATAGTAATATCAGAGATAAAGGGGTTACCTTAGTCCGAGAACCTAGGGTTACAAATCCTAGACGGCTTTGTCAGTGGACACGGAGTCCTTCACAATTCTGCTATCTTTGTCTTGTACGACTAGTCATCCATGGGTCTTCCTAAATGTGTCATGGGCCGACCAATGTGGCGCAGGACGGAACCGAATGAAGGGCCTCACCTCGACCCACCGGAACTCACGCGGTGACACACCCTCTGCCCCCATGTCTCATTATCTTCTCACACCCACACATACCAACACAAACACCACACACACAGAAAATTTCTCGTGGTGCCTCTATTCCCTCCGCCCTGGCATAGGCACACTCAAGGGAATGGAATCTCTTGTCGTGACGTCATATTCGTCTCTCCCGCCCCCGTCGGCCCCTCTATCCATGCCTATCTCGAATACGTAATACACACACATACCTCTCTAGGCCCCGCCAAATGCATCAACTACACATTCACACATGTTACATCACGTACCCCATTGATCTAAAGAGCCCTCTCTTCACGTTTATTTCGCATACAACGTTCCTTTTGAATAAAGTGTGGCCAAAAATTTATTTTAGAGTTTCTACATATATACAACATTACAAAGTTATATGGAGGAGTACGAACGCTAATTTGCATTGCATGGTGCCCACAACGATATTTATTCCGCACTGTGAATTTGTATATTTTTATATTATATACAAAGTTAGTCATAATAAAGAGAAATGAAGAGCATCTCTCTCTCCGTCGCATACACCCCCTGTATGCCCCTTTCACGTATGAACACAAAACTATCTCCAGGTCCTCTAAAAGTAAGCCCCCAGAAAATTCACGCGTGTTTCATCTTTCTCTCGCGATATATGCAATGACGATCATTGTACTTGAAGCGAAAAGCACGATACATACATTGGACTTCATAATCCACTCATTACGGTCACCATTTACGTTTAGTGGTTATTATACGATCAAGGGCTCACCGTACAACTCTGTATTTGCTCATGACATGACTAGTTGACCATTTAAACGCTCCACGTGGCACCTCTAGTGTTGCATCACATTATCTCACTACCATCGTGCCCACCTGTCGACTTGTATGTACTCTACATCTACACCCTTATAAAATACATAAAATACACTCTTATAAAAAACAGAGTTGGTG
The DNA here is from genome assembly GCA_021605145.1 of Aegilops bicornis. NCBI lineage: Eukaryota > Viridiplantae > Streptophyta > Magnoliopsida > Poales > Poaceae > Aegilops > Aegilops bicornis. The sequence continues at coordinate 740,795,984 of CM038673.1, forward strand.
ATGATGGTGTGCCTGCCATCCTGCAATATAGGCCGTCCGATTTATATCTGACGGATAGGAAAGAAACTATGGAAATTTTGCAAAAAGGTACCCCCACACCTCTCGACATTTGCAAATAAGGCCTTCCCTCGTTCATCCTTTTCTCTCACAAGATAAACAAGCCATACAAATGCATCTTGATGTTACATGCAACGCACGGGCATCTTGCTAGTAAGAATGAAAACAAACGACAAAAAAATATTTTGACGGTGGTTCGAAGTGGCCTTGTATTGTATGCTAAGCCGTCTGTTTTAACACACAGGAGCTGGTGTGGTGATTATAAACACACGCACGCATACACACGAACTGCATCCACGCAACACTCACACAAACACATGCACCCATGCACGCACGCAACACTCACACGTACACATGTAGCCACACACGCATGCAACACTCACACGCACACACGCACACATGCATGCACACACCAGTACACCACACGACCAACACACACTCTCACGCTCAAGTGCTCAACCTACACGTGCATGCGCACACATCAGGCCCGACAGCAGACACATACACAACCATGTGATTCCAGCACGGGTTGGAGCCTTGTCGGCGCTGCGTAAATTTGTGTTTATCGACCTTTTCCCTATGAGAACTGGCGGTGGGACCCACAAGGAACATGGTCAATTTAACTAGTCAACATGGTGCCACGCAGACTATTTGGTCGGTCAACGAGTGCAATCCGATGCTGAACTGTGAGCAAGTGACCGGATAATCACCGCAAAACGTATATAGTGACCGTAATCAGCTTATTCTGAAGTTCGGTGACCGTATTACGCTTTTCTCTCTGTAGGCCCTCCAAAACTACATCTCTACATGTTCTTGCATGTTACATCTAACAACTATGCAATACAGCACTACTACTACACTCTAACACAATAAATCATTTTTTTTAGTTTTACTAGATATCATATTGTCTATACTCTTATAAAAACCGAGTTGGTGATGATGGTGTGCCTGCCATCCAGCAATATGGACCGTCTGATCTATATCTGACGGATAGAAAGCAAACTATGAGAATTTTGCTAAAAGATACCCGCACCCCTCTCCACATTTGCAAATAAGGACTTCCCTCGTTCATCTTCGTCTCCCACAAGATAAACAACTCGTATAAATGCATCTTGATGTTCCATGCAACGCATGGGCCTCTTGCTAGTTACTTATAATTGTTCAGTTTTCATACATTAAAATTGCCTTTGAAATGTATGGCCAGTATCATCTACCGCGCGGGAAAAATCCCGCCCTTTCCTGTTTAATCGGGTTTGTATCGATGGATCGTGCGAAACAGTAAAACTATAGTACTATACAGTACAAGTGACAGTTCACTTGGCCGTCGTGTCGTCTACTCCTCCGTCGTAAGAGTGGAGCGCTCGCTTTCATAAATCTTCTAGTCCCTTTCGCCGACATGTGGGGCATCAAGCTACCGGGTCCACGTGCCATACCGAAATACAGTGCAGAGCAGCCGGGGTGAAGCACCCAGTCATGGCGCCGGCGTAGTAATGAGCAATGAGGCGTCAAATCACAAAGTTGCACCTTTCCGCAGTTAAGTTGGAGGGACGAAGTAATAATGCTAAAAAGAAGTTGGAGTGCAAGCAACCATCATTTCACTTTCGTTGCTGAATCTGCATCTCCCTCATCTTCTTCAACTTAACCACGGTTGCTTATACGCCATTGTTACGCCTCATGTGGGACGCGGATCGGCTTGGTAAAGCACCGACACGTGGGACCGCATGTTAGCAAACCGCCATCCGCGGCAAAATCACCTCCTTTTACTAGTCTTGATTCTATAATTTTTAGATCAATATAATTGAGATTTGTATAGATAGCTCACAGGAGCAAAACCAAGTGAATGCAGTTAAGGGCATCCACAATGTGTAGCCAAATGTGAAAATAGCTTTTGGCATCATGGGAACCATTGTGGACGGTGTTGCCAAAGCCAAAAGATGGAACCGAAGCTCCACGATTGATTGATTGATTGAAGGAATAGAAAAATGCAACGTCTCTCCTCTTTCTCCCATGCTTGGGCGCATGTAGTACAAAGATAGAGCATGAGTCTACTCCCTGTCCCTTCTATCACAAATCACAAAGCGGTGAGGCGTCAAATCACAAAGCACGGACGAAGCAACCATCGTTTCACTCTTCACCGACTCGCTTCTCCATCGTCTTCTTCGAGAAACCATCTCACCGCACTAGTACTCCTAGTAGTAGTACTAGTAAAGGACTTCCTGGATGCAAATAAGGCGGTTGTCTCGGCTTGTAGGCGGCACTTGTGAACGACTTACCGTGGTCTCCCTCAATGGTGTTCTCCGCCGAACGCACTTCGCCAAACCACAAAAAAAATCATCGACGTCACCGCAATGGGGAAGGAAGTCAAATATAGTTACTACCTCCATTTTTTTGTACACAAGGCCAGTATTATCAAAATTACAATTTGCAAAGGGCCACTAACACTAATCGAGGCAAAATTGATGGGGTTAGCAACCAAGGACATTAATATCCCCTGCATGCATGCGGAAGTGAGAAGGTTGGTTTGCATGGCTCTTTGGTCTTTCGAGAAAAAAATACGCATTAATTGACACGTGAAACGAGGATTTGTATCGATTAAATCACGTGAAGGAAAACCCCGCCTTTCTTTTTTAACACTACTACTCCTAGTACGTACGTACTTATCCTGTTTCGGTCTAGGCCTTGCATTGCCAAACTTCACCGCACATTTTTGCCAAGCTTGCCTAAAGTTTTCAAAATGAGAAGGAGGTACACTTGCGCACGGCTGTCGCGGTCGCACCGCACCCTCACACGGTCGCTTCCGACGCCATGCGCATGCCGCACCGCACCTCACACGATCGCTCCTGCACGCCGCAAACCCAACCAAGGGAACGCACTCTCACTGACACGCGTTGTCGCATGTGAACAAACCAAACTCAGCCATCCTATCACTGACACATAATTTTCGTTCATAGAGTATGTTTATCCAACCGCATGTTGGGGAGTATCCGTAAGGCCCGTGCGGTGATGCATTGGGGAAGAAGAAGAGGTGAGGAAGAAGGAAAGAAGGATTAGGAGACGTGGGATATTCATCCAACCGCTTTGAAAAGGGTAGATTGACCCAAGTCAGGTGACTTGCATAACAAATATAGTACAATATGTTTTTACACAGCAAAAGATCCATAAAAACAACAACATAAAGAAAAACTATCACTGCTCGCGGAAAGAGACGGCCTCGTCGTCTTTGGCTGCCGGCGCGAACCAGCCGACGTGTGTCTCCGCACCGTGGTTGTCCTTGGCCTCCAGCTACTCGTTCAAGCGGAGCGTGTGGGTGCTCTGCACGGACGAGAGCATAGCCCGGTTCAAATCGAGGACGTTTGGTTCCGCCTGTAGGAGGGCCTCGATGGCAGCGGCATTCACGCGCTCCGCGTCGAGTCGAGCCTCCGCCGCCCGGTTCAAGTCCAGGACGTCCGGTTCCGCCTGCAGGAGGGCGTCGATGAGAGCAGCATCCGCGCGCTCTGCGTCGAGTCGAGCCTCTACCGCCCGGTTCATGTCCAGGACGTCCGGTTCCGCCTGCAAGAGGGCCTCGATGGCAGCGGCATCCGCGCGCTCCGCCTCAAGTTGAGCCTCCACCGCCCGGTTCACATCCACAACATCAGGTTCCGCCTGCAAGAGAGCCTCGATGGCAGCGGCGTGCGCGCACTCCGCGTCGAGTTGAGCCTCTGCCTCCGGGTCCTCCTTTAGCATCACCATGTTGAACCGCTGGTCCGCCTGCACCATGGGGGACTCGGACGCCCACACGAAGTCGACGTACATCGTCTCATACCCATCGGGGGCCTTCTGCGCCGCGACCTCCGCAGTGAACATTGGATCGGCTTCCTCCTCCTCGTAGCTTGGCTCCAGAGAACTCGGGGATTGGCCCGCCGCAAAGCGAGCTTGGGAACGGAGGTCTGTGGCGCCGACCGCCGCCGCGATTTCTGCGCGGCGCTCCGGCGTCAGCATCTTGTAGTAAGTGACCTTGCGGCGCACCATGGCTTTCCGGCAAACTAGGGGATGCTTGATGCGAGCTAGGGGATCGAAAGGTGGGGGAATGCGCTGGAGATTTGGTGTGGTTTTAGGGCAGTGGCTGGCGTAGGCCGAGTAGCGAAGGTTTTGGTGTGAATAGTGGTTCCGGTGACGACCGGTCAATCGGTTTTGACTGTACATCGCTCTTGTGGCGTTCGCGTTGCAGCCCGGTACGCTGGACCCTCCACGTCGCTCACCGAATGGAACACGCTTCATCTTGCGTTTTCGCTCGCTTGTGGGACCGCAGTTGAGAGCAAACCGACGTCTCTCCCCCTCCCCCGCCCGCGTCATTTATTATACCACCACTCCCTCCGTTTTATGCAGAGTAAATAAAAACAGAGGGAGTATACTACGGATGAGGATCCTGGCGTGGCGAACCCATTGAGTAAGCGACATACGGGGCCTAGCAAGCATGGGGTCCGCCGATGAAAGTGGCGAAAGGGAGGGTAAGGCAGGGATACCTACGTCAGAGGATCCACTTCCACTATACTACTTTGACCAAATGTTATAGTAATAATATATGACATGCAACTTACACAAATGTTAGAGTAAATATATATGACATGCAACTTACACAAAGCATACAGGGTCTAATGCGTTTTTCGAGGCTAACTTTGACCAAATGTTAGAGTAATAATATATGACATGCAACTTACACAAAGCATACGGTCAATTTTGTATGTGAAATGAGTTTACAATGATATAATTTTCACATTATACATCTCATGTACTATTAATCTTGTCAATAGTCAAATTGGAAACCATCTCGAGTACAAATCTAGGAGTACGTACGAATCTAACAATATTGATTGGACGTTGTTGAATGTTCATACCTTTTTTATCATAGTAGAGATACTTTGACTACACATAAAACAATATTGATTGGATGTAAAGTACAAAGGATAGGAGGGAGTATATTGTACGTTGAAAAACGAAACAAACATTGAATACCCTTTCTATATGATTTGCGGATGCTATGATCACCGGTTCAAAATTTTGAATCCGCCTTAGGTATCACGTGCCCCCACTCGTTCCCTCTCGATTTCATCTCGGGGTCCGAAGATCTATTGAAAGAGGACTAGGTTGGGTACATGTGAATGATACTCGGCGGAATGTTCAAATGAGGCATGCGGGAGGATGGACTCGACTGGAGGGCGACATGATCGATGGAGAAGAGGGTTGCAGAGGAATGAGAAATAAGCAAACGCCACAAGATTACACTTGAACGGCTCAAATAAACAATAAGTTGTCTAGCTTGGCCTACATAGTGAAAGGCCTAATGCGCAATGCGAAGCACTGGCGCTCGAATATGGCCGGGAAAACAGGGAAACCGACATGTGGGGCACACCCGTCCGGACGACATAGCGCAGAGTAGTCCAATGGAGGAGCTGGCCCACAACCTCCTCGCCACCGACAACCGTTCATGTGGGTCATTGGGGCCAACAACGGGGCGCAGCTCCAGCACCGCCTCTGGACACGGCGACCGCTGTGAGTGACACACTCATATCGTCGCTAGACACGGTCAGTTTCAGTGTGCCGAGGGTGGCGTTAGTGCTGTGGCACAACCAACAGTATGTTTGGTTTGTGCCCAAGGTTGCCCCATCAAAGCATTGGGTAGCCAAAATTTTGGTTGAGGTATTGGTTGCCCATGATTTGGCGGACATTGCCAAGAAAAATGAACTAGATTTGGCTAGAGTTCATTGGCATGCCAAAGAAATGGCAACCATCCAAACAAAGACCAATCTTTGGGTCATGACCAAAATTTTGGTTGAGGTATTGGTTGCCCATGATTTGGCCGACATTGGCAAGAAAAATGAACTACAGTTGGCTAGAGTTCATTGGCATGCCAAAGAAATGGCAACCATCCAAACAAAGACCAATCTTTGGGTCATGACCAAAATTTTGGTTGAGGTATTGGTTGCCCATGATTTGGCCGACATTGGCAAGAAAAATGAACTAGAGTTGGCTAGAGTTCATTGGCATGCCAAAAAAATGGCAACCATACAAACAAAGACCAATCTTTGGGTCATGACCAAAATTTTGGTTGAGGTATTGGTTGCCCATGATTTGGCCGACATTGGCAAGAAAAATGAACTAGAGTTGGCTAGAGTTCATTGGCATGCCAAAAAAATGGCAACCATACAAACAAAGACCAATCTTTGGGTATGACCAAAATTTTGGTAAGGTGCACTTTGGCCACAATCCAAACACACCCCAACACCCGGCTCGTCGAGGATGCACGGGGCGCCGCAACGCGTCCGCGAAGTGGTGTAGCGCAGCCAACTGCATCCTCTGGACCTGAGACCATGCCGGGTCGTCTTGCTTTTACAATGACATGCGGGGATCGCATTTGAGCAAAGGGCATCTCCAACGTTGCCACGACGGCGGTGACTACCACGCACACCAAAGCCCTCGTCCCTCGCACCGTCGCGCGGTGCGTTCCCAGCCGGCACCAGCTGCCCGCATTCATGTCGTTCGTTCGTATGTCATCATTAAGAGGCTCGGTGCCCGAGGAACCAACTCCGGCGACTTAATGACACACCCGGACGCTTGGCCTCACCGGAATGCGCTACTTAAAGTGGCAACGCCCAGCTAACCTCCACACCATAGCGCATCTTCCTCCTACATGGCACCACATCCGCCATGACCGCAAGTGCGAACTCTCTGCGGGAGAGCTTGTCTTCGGGGATGAAGCTCGAGGTCGCCACCCTTGCTCAAGTCGCCTCTCGCGATGCAATAGCGGCATAGCCGGACGCGGACGGGACCGCACAAGCGGTGGCCACGCTAGCGGCCGACGACGGGAGCACCGTCAGTCACGCGTCCTACTTGCTGCCGTCCAACGTCCGGCACCGCCGAGGTCGGGGACTCCTCCGAGGATGAGTAGGGCATGGGAGGCAGCAGGGCATGGTGTGCCAACTGGCCGGTCTGTATCCCGTGTTCTACTCTTCCTCGTCGGAGACCGCACCTTCACTTCACGGGTCTTGAAGCCCTCCCCCGTACATAGAGATCGCAGATGGAGGACGTCGGTCGCCGCCGTAGAATAGGTTTAGGGTCGGGTTTATTTTATTTTTCTGTCCTATAAAAGTTGGAAATGTAATGAAAATCTGCCGTGTTTGCATTAATATCGGCCGGTGTATATGAACTTTCACAATAATATACATATTGTGGGAGTACTAGCAAGATGCCCATGCGTTGCACGGAAGCAAGATCTTGTGGGAGAAAAGGATGAACGAGGGAAAGTCTTATCTGCAAATGTGGAGAGGAGTGCGGGTAAATTGTCATAGTTTCCTTCCTATCCGTGAGATATAGATCGGACGGCCTATATTGCAGGATGACAGGCACACCATCATCACCAACTCTGCCTTTTATTGAACCGAGACAAATCTAAAAAACCCAACTAAGCCAACCTCCCAGCATATCGCGCAGGAAAAGACCCGGGCGCGCCGTTTGAGTCGGGATTACCGGATTACTAGTAGTAGTATCGATGGATCGCGCGAAGCAACAAATTTTTTTTTGAGGGGGCGAAGCACCTACTAGTTTAAAAGGGAAAAAGGCGGTACACTCACAGCACTCCTGTCGTGGTCGCATTGCACCCCACACACGTTCTGTCCTGCACACGGCTCACACAAACGGAACGCGCTCGGCTTGCCTCTTCACTGACACGTGGGACTGCACTTGAAGAAACCTACCATGCGCCAAACTCCCCCCGCCCACCGCGCGAAAATCCCCCCCCCCCACACACACACAAAAATTCCCCCCAAATCCGATTCAACCGCCCTTCGGCCAAATATTCCCCAAACCCCCCTCCCCCCCCCCCCCGTCCCCCCTCCACTCCATTCGCTCCGCCAAAGCCGCCCTCCCCGTCGTGCCGATACATCGGTGTCGCGGTTCATCGAGGGGACGCACGGCGATCCTCTCGCTCCTACAGTACGCTCTCGTAGACTGCCATCCTCTAGCTGCGCCGCCATCTCTGGCTACGTTCTTGTGGAGGCACACGGCGGTCAGTGCCGCCACCGTTGGCGACGTTCGTGTGGAGACGCTGAAAGCACAAGTGCTCCCTAGGTGGTTTTGGTAATTAATGTCAACATATCTCTTGTTGGACTAACACCTTTATCTAGTATGTTTCAGATAAGTTCAACAATGGAGTGGCATGGACTAAAGGATGTGGGAACTCCTTCAAGATGCTAAGGACAAAGGATTGGCTCAAGCTTCAAGCTCAAGACTCTTCATTTTATATTTTAGTGATCCAAGATCACATTGAGTCTATAGGAAAAGCCAATACTATCAAGGAGGGATGAGGTGTTGCTTAATGAGCCTCTTGCTTCATGTGCTTAGTGATATGCTCCAAAACCCTCAACTAGTTTCCCACATCCACACATATGACCTAAACCTAAAGTCAAAATCGGCCCTACCGATTCTTTCTATCCGGCGCCACTGAGTTCAGATGTCATAGCCACAGCCACAAACCCTAGGCAAATCGGTCTCACCGATAGGGATCTCGGTCTCACCGAGATGGGATTGTAATCTCTCTGTGTATGTCCATTACCAAAATCGGTCTCACCGATTTTGTGCAATCGGTACTACCGAGATTACAATGTAAACTCTTTGTTTCCTTTTTGTAACTTTTCGGTCTCACCGAAAGAGCGAATCGGTCCCACCGAGTTTACCTGACCAACTCTCTAGTTAGCTAATTACCAAATTCGGTCTCACCGAGTTTGTGTAATCGGTCTCACCGATATTACGTTATGCCCTAACCCTAACCATATCGGTCCTACCGAGTTGCATATCAGTCCCACCGAAAACCCTAACGGTCACTACGTTTACTAAATCGGTCTGACCGAGTTTGTTGATTCGGTCCCACCGAGTTTGGTAAATTGTGTGTAACGGTTAGATTTTGTGTGGAGGCTATATATACCCCTCCACCTCCTCTTCATTCGTGGAGAGAGCCATCATAACAAGCCTACACTTCCAGCATCCTATTTCTGAGAGAGAACTACCTACTCATGTGTTGAGGCCAAGATATTCCATTCCAACCATATGAATCTTGATCTCTAGCCTTCCCCAAGTTTCTTTCCACTCAAATCTTCTTTCCACCAGATCCAAATCCTATGAGAGAGAGTTGAGTGTTGGGGAGACTATCATTTGAAGCACAAGAGCAAGGAGTTCATCATCAACACACCATTTTTTACTTCTTGGAGAGTGGTGTCTCCTAGATTGGCTAGGTGTCACTTGTGAGACTCAGACAAGATTTTGGAGTTGAACCAAGGAGTTTGTAAGGGCAAGGAGATCGCCTACTTCGTGAAGATCTACCGCTAGTGAGGCAAGTCCTTCGTGGGCGACGGCCATGGTGGGATAGACAAGGTTACTTCTTCGTGGACCCTTCGTGGGTGGAGCCCTCTATGGACTCGCGCAACCATTACCCTACGTGGGTTGAAGTCTCCATCAACGTGATGTACGATAGCACCACCTATCGGCACCACGACAAAAACATCTGTGTCTCCAATTGTGTTTGAATCCTCCAAACCCTTCCCTTTACATTCTTGCAAGTTGCATGCTTTACTTTCCGCTGCCTACATACTCTTTGCATGCTTGCTTGTTATGTATTGAGAAAGTTAAACTTGTGCCTAAACTCTACTTAAACCTAAAAGAAGTTAAAAACTGCAACTTTAGTACTTAGTGTCTAATCACCCCCCCCCCCCCCTCTAGACACCTCTTCTCAAGATCCTACAAGTGGTATCAGAGCTTTGGTCTCCATTGCCTTGGTTTAATCACCATTGGAGGAAGATGGATGAGTCTACTTTAGGGAGTCTTAGACTTAGAGTACCTATTCTTAATGGAGAGTATTTTCATGAGTGGAAAAATGAGATGCTTGTAATTTTCAATCAATATCATTTGAACAGGTACATTGCTAGCCCTTGTGCACCTCTTGTTGATCCTATGCATACTACCCTTGATGAATCCATAGACATGATTAGGAACCTTAGAACTGTTAATCTTATCACTAGAGGCTTGCCTAGAAACTTAATTAGAATCTTTCCTACTCTTGAGTGTGCCTACACTATATGGAAATTTCTTGAGGAATGCTTTCCAAATTATTCCTTGAAAAATCTAGATGAAATTCTCTATAAGTCTATTGCCTTGAGTAAGATGAATACTAGTGATCCTATGTTTGGTGATCGTCTATTTGAACTTAGCGACCTTATGCGTGCCAAAGGAGATGTTGGTATTATTGGTGATATTATTTTCGAAGCTATAAGAATTCATAAGCAAGATCATTGTCAAGCTCACTCTAACGAATTACCCTCTCTAGGACTTGATCCACCACATAACGATGTTGAACATGGATACTATGATGAGGATGATGATAGTGACTTCGATCTTGATGATGAAACGAGACATTTTGGTCTTATGGGAAATCTTCGGGGATATGTGTCAGGAGGAAAGGAATGGGTTCTTGACAGTGGGTGTACCGATCACATGACCGGAGATAAAGGCATGTTTCGTGAGCTTGCTGAAAATGATAGTCCTCGAAAGTATGTCACTTTCGGTGACAACTCAAAGGGTAAGGTGGTTAGCCTTGGTAAGGTAGCCATCTCACATGATAGCTCCATTCAAAATGTCATGCTCGTTGAATCTCTTGGCTACAACTTACTTTCAGTATCTAGACTTGCTGATTTCGGTTTCAATGTCCTATTTATCAAGTAGATTGTCAAGTGTTTCGTCGAGACAATCATAAAATGATCTTTACCGGTATACGTAGAGGTGATCTTTACATTGTTGATTTCTCTAAAAAGGCACAACCTAAAACTTGCTTCATTGCTATCCTCAAAAGGTTGGTTATGGCATAGACGACTAGGTCACGTTGGCATGAGAAATCTTGACAAGCTTATTAAAGGAAATCATATCCTTGGAGTTAACGATGTCATATTTGATAAGGATAGACTGTGCAGTGCTTGTCAAGCAGGTAAACAGGTTGGAGGAAGACATCCCGTGAAAAACATCATGACCACAAGGAGGCCACTCGAGCTACTTCATATGGATCTCTTTGGTCCCAACGCCTACAAAAGTCTCGGTGGAAATTCTTTTGGTCTAGTTATAGTTGATGATTTTTCAAGATTTACGTGGGTGTTCTTTCTCGATGATAAATCGCAGAGTCCAAAAGATCTTCAAAACTTCGCTAGGAAGGCCCAAAATCAGTTTGAAGTGAAGATCAAGAAGGTTCGCAGCGACAACGGAACGGAGTTCAAGAACGCAAATGTGGACACCTTTCTTGACGAAGAAGGGATTTCACACAAGTTCTCAGCTATGTACACACCTCAACAAAATGGAGTTGTTGAGAGAAAGAACCGGACGCTCATCAAAATGGCGAGAACGATGCTTGATGAGTACAAGACACCAAAGCATTTTTGGGCAGAAGCGGTTGAGACAGCTTGTCATGCAAAAAATCGCTTGTATCTTCACAAGCTACTCAGCAAGATGGCATACGAGCTCCACACCGGTAACAAACCCCAAGTTGGATACTTTCGAGTATTCGGCTCAAAGTGCTACATTCTTGATAAGCATCGTCATTCAAAATTTGCTCCTAAGTCTCATGAAGGTTTTCTACTAGGTTATGGCTCAAACTCTCACACTTACCGTGTCTACAACAATTTCACCCGAAAGGTTGAAGAGACGGTAGATGTGAAGTTTGATGAATCTAACGGCTCGCAAGTAGAGCAATTGCCAATTGATGTAGGATACAAAGACCCTTCGGAAGCAATCCAAGACTTGTCTATTGGCAAGGTCCGTCCAACGGAGGTGAAGGAGAGTACCTAGTCTGTCCAAGTGGAAGCTTCTACGTCACGACAAGGTGAACCGAGAGTTGATACGGAAGCATCCACAAGTGGAACACACCAAGATGAAGAAAACGAGGAAGAACATCACGAACGTCAACAACCTCCTTCTCCACCACGACAAGAGAACGACAACGCCAACAATGAAGAAGATCAAGAAGAAGAAGAAGATGATGATGATGAAGAAGATGTTCAACCGAGACCCAAGCAAAAGCTTTCACGAGTTCGAGCAAGAATTGCTAAAGACCATCCCGTCGAGCAAATCTACAATGATATTCAAACCGGGAGAATCACTCGCTCTAAAACTTCGTTTAGCTAACTTTTGTGAAAACTATTCTTTCATCTCTAGCATTGAACCTATGAAGGTCGAAGAAGCATTGGAAGATCCGGATTGGATAAATGCTATGCATGAAGAGCTACACAACTTTGAGAGAAACCAAGTTTGGACATTGGTTGAGAAGCCCGACAACAACCACAACAACATCGGTACCAAATGGGTGTTTCGCAACAAGCAAGATGAAGATGGACAAGTAGTTCAAAACAAAGCACGTCTAAATCGCCCAAGGCTACACACAAGTCGAAGGTATGGACTATGGTGAGACTTATGCTCCGTTGCTAGACTTGAGTCCATTCGCATCTTACTTGCCTATGCTAATCACCATGATATCACCTTGTACCAAATGGACATTAAAAGTGCTTTTCTAAATGGTGAAATAGAGGAGGAAGTTTATGTTAAACAACCTCCCGGCTTTGTTAATCCTAAGAAACCAAACCATGTTTACAAACTTCACAAAGCCCTTTATGGTCTTAAACAAGCTCCTAGAGCTTGGTATAAATGCTTGACCAAGTTTCTTCTTGAAAAAGGCTTTGAAATTGGAAAGATTGATTCCACACTTTTTACTAAAAGGGTTAATGGAGAATTATTTGTATGCCAAATTTATGTTGATGATATCATATTTGGATCAACTAACCCTCATTTTAGTGAGAAGTTTGAAAAGCTAATGTCAGAGAAGTTTGAGATGTCAATGATGAGTGAACTCAAATTCTTTCTTGGGTTGCAAATCAAGCAAACTAAGGAAGGTACTTTTGTCTCTCAAATGAAGTACACTAAGGACTTATTCAAAACATTCAATATGCAAGAGTGCAAAGGTATGTCTACACCCATGCCTACTAGTGGACATCTTGATTTGACAAAAGATGGTAAACCGGTTGATCAAAAGGTTTATCGCTCTATGATTGGATCATTGTTATACCTATGTGCTTCACGTCCCGATATTATGCTAAGTGTGTGCATGTGTGCAAGATATCAAGCTGCTCCTAAAGAATGTCATCTTAAGGCCGTGAAAAGGATAGTGAGATACTTAATTCATACACCAAATTTTGGTATTTGGTATCCTAAGAGGGCCTCTTTTGATCTTGTTGGCTACTCCGACTCGGACTATGCCGGAGACAAGGTTGATAGAAAGTCCACTTCGGGTACTTGTCAATTTCTTGGTAGATCTCTTGTGTCTTGGTCCTCCAAGAAACAAAACTCGGTATCCTTATCTACAATTTGAAGCGGAGTACATTGCCGCTGGTTCATGTTGTGCTCAATTACTTTGGATGACCCAAACTCTTAAAGATTATGGGATATATGTGAAACATGTTTCATTGCTTTGTGACAATGAAAGTGCTATCAAAATTGGTCATAATCCCGTACAACATTCTCGAAGTAAGCATATTGAAGTTCGTCATCATTTCATTCGAGATCATGTTGCTAAGGGTGACATTAATCTTAAGCATGTTCACACCGAAAAGCAATTAGCGGATATATTTACTAAACCCCTTGATGAGAAAGTGTTTTACAGGTTGAGAGGAGAATTGAACATCATTGATGCTTCAAACTTGGAGTAGATACTCCATTGGATACATGCAAGACATGAGCTTATGACTAATCCATGATATCTCTCTTGTGATGAAAATATTATGTCTTGGATATATTTGCATCTTGCATGTTATCTAACCCATGTAGGTACTTGTTTGAATCTAATTCCATGAGATTGTAATCTACTCACATCTTGAGAAATCTCTACATCACCAAGTCTCTACACTATGGTGGTTGAATACAAGGAAGCACGGAATCATTCAAACATATCCTTTGACAAACTCTATGATTGAGCTTCATGATTATTATTTTTTTGGAATATACAAGTGCTACTCCTTGCAAGAACTAACCCATGTAGGTAGATGGACTCAAATTCCAAGTGGTGCTCCCAACTCTTGATGAGCTACATCAACCTTGAGCAACCCACACAAGTTCAACTACATGGTCAACACCACCAACCAAGGTATGTTATTCCATCTTAGAGAAGCTTTACTCCGAGTCATGAGCTAAAGAAACTTGACAAGATGTGAATACATCAAGATGCTTAAACGAAAAATGGTAACCCCATTTTGAGCTTAAACGATGAGTATGACCTATGATCAAGTGACCTCACTTGACTCCTAAGTCAATATACTCTAACATAGGTGACTTTAGCACCGACCATCTCTAGATGAAGTTCTCTCGTGTTCTTTTCTGTGTTTCTGCATTTGTCTCATGCATATCTGTTTCCCCTTTCAAAAAAAAACTTCATCTAGATTTCATTCTTTTCTTTCTGTTTGCTCTGCATTTTCTGCATCCAATTCATTGCACATCATTGAGTAAATTCCTTGCAAATCTTTGTGAGATCTGTCTAGTCTATTGAGCTGAGATGACAAGTGTTTTCTCTGCGATGAACTCGGTTTCACCGATTTGTTGTTTTTGGTCTAACCGAATCCTTTCGGTACAACCGAAGCATACCACTCGGTGCCACCGATTTCACAACAGGAAAAATAGTTTGCCACTTATTCTGTGTTTCTTCTAAATCCAGCTCCACTCAATGAATCTTTTCCTCTACAAGCATCACAATTTTATCCAGTGCTTTGTGTTGTGACTCAAGGACCAAACCCATTCACAACAAGTTCCAGAAGACCCATCTTGGAAATTGATGTCAAAGGGGGAGAGAGAGATCACATCCAAGCTTATCACTTCCAAAAGGGAGAGAGTATTGAAAGGGAGAAAGAGATCTCCAGGGGGAGAGAATACTCAAGTAGAAAGTATTTCTCAAGGATCCCAGATGCTTGGTGTTCAAGAGGAGATATGCCACATGTATTTTTGGGGGAAAGACATGTTCATGTGTGCTTATTTGCATTAAGCTCTGTTCACTTATATCTTTTAGCTCTGATTTTCTGTTCCCTATCTTCTCCCAGTATCCCATGCTAGATTCAGGGGGAGCAAGACATCTAAGGGAAATGAATCATTTAAATTCATTGCATATCTTTACTCTTGGGGACATGTCTAATCCAATATGGTACTTAGTACTCGCTCTCTACATGTCATCCCAGTCTTGGTATTCTTGTGGTTTCTTCTGTTTGCTCTAGCTAGTAGATGTACCTGTGTTATCTAACCTTGTTTGTGCAGGTTCATTTCACCCCTAAGCCAACTCAAGACTACAAGGTAAGTATATGCATCACACTCATGTGTATGAGGAATTCTTGCTGATGTACATAATGTTTGCAAGAAGGACTCATGAGCATGAAGGTATTTTCTTTAATATTCTTTGCTCTGATGCATATGGCCAAGATACATGTAACACATTGCCTGCTCTATCATGGTTATGCTCTCACATGCTTCTACATTCCATATTCACATGATTGCATACATATAGGGGGAGCCTATGCTTGTTACATGTCTTTCCGAAGCTTTACTTGCTACTCTTTATATCTTTATCGAAAGCTTTGATGTATGTTGTCATCAATTACCAAAAAGGGGGAGATTTAAAGCACAAGTGCTCCCTAGGTGGTTTTGGTAATTAATGTCAACATATCTCTTGTTGGACTAACAACTTTATCTAGTATGTTTCAGATAAGTTCAACAATGGAGTGGCATGGACTAAAGGATGTGGGAACTCCTTCAAGATGCTAAGGACAAAGGATTGGCTCAAGCTTCAAGCTCAAGACTCTTCATTTTATATTTTAGTGATCCAAGATCACATTGAGTCTATAGGAAAAGCCAATACTATCAAGGAGGGATGAGGTGTTGCTTAATGAGCCTCTTGCTTCATGTGCTTAGTGATATGCTCCAAAACACTCAACTACTTTCCCACTTCCACACATATGACCTAAACCTAAAGTCAAACTCGGCCCTACCGATTCTTTCTATCCGGCGCCATCGAGTTCAGATGTCATAGCCACTGCCACAAACCCTAGGCAAATCGGTCTCACCGATAGGGATCTCGGTCTCACCGAGATGGGATTGTAATCTCTCTGTGTATGTCCATTACCAAAATCGGTCTCACCGATTTTGTGCAATCGGTACTACCGAGATTACAATGTAAACTCTCTGTTTCCTTTTTGTAACTTTTCGGTCTCACCGAAAGAGCGAATCGGTCCCACCGAGTTTACCTGACCAACTCTCTAGTTAGCTAATTACCAAATTCGGTCTCACCGAAGTTTGTATGTCGGTCTCACCGATATTACGTTATGCCCTAACCCTAACCATATCGGTCCTACCGAGTTGCATATCAGTCCACGAAAACCCTAACGGTCACTAGGTTTACTAAATCGGTGACCCGAGTTTGTTGATTCGGTCCCACCGAGTTTGGTAAATTGTGTGTAACGGTTAGATTTTGTGTGGAGGCTATATATACCCCTCCACCTCCTCTTCATTCGTGGAGAGAGCCATCATAACAAGCCTACACTTCCGACATCCTATTTACGAGAGAGAACTACCTACTCATGTGTTGAGGCCAAGATATTCCATTCCAACCATATGAATCTTGATCTCTAGCCTTCCCCAAGTTTCTTTCCACTCAAATCTTCTTTCCACCAGATCCAAATCCTATGAGAGAGAGTTGAGTGTTGGGGAGACTATCATTTGAAGCACAAGAGCAAGGAGTTCATCATCAACACACCATTTGTTACTTCTTGGAGAGTGGTGTCTCCTAGATTGGCTAGGTGTCACTTGGGAGCCTCCGACAAGATTTTGGAGTTGAACCAAGGAGTTTGTAAGGGCAAGGAGATCGCCTACTCGTGAAGATCTACCGCTAGTGAGGCAAGTCCTTCGTGGGCGGCGGCCATGGTGGGATAGACAAGGTTACTTCTTCGTGGACCCTTCGTGGGTGGAGCCCTCTATGGACTCGCGCAACCATTACCCTACGTGGGTTGAAGTCTCCATCAACGTGATGTACGATAGCACCACCTATCGGAACCACGACAAAAACATCCGTGTCTCCAATTGCGTTTGAATGCTCCTAACCCTTCCCTTTACATTCTTGCAAGTTGCATGCTTTACTTTCCGCTGCCTACATACTCTTTGCATGCTTGCTTGTTATGTATTGAGAAAGTTAATCTTGTGCCTAAACTCTACTTAAACCTAAAAGAAGTTAAAAACTGCAACTTTAGTACTTAGTGTCTAATCACCCCCCCCCCCTCTAGACACCTCTGCTCAAGATCCTCTGACGCCTTGCAGTGATCGACTTCTCCCACGATGCAGCGCATTCTAGGCTGAGGCCCGTTCATGTCGGTGTAGCGCTAAATGTTAGCCGATAGACGCTGTTAATCTCACTGTTTGCGAAGTAGTTTCTGTCAATACGCTCGCTTAAGAAGCTTCCTTGCCCTGCTACGCACTCAATGCCTTAGCTGAGATGGCATGCCAAGGCCGATTAGTTGCTAAAATATCCTGCCATATATTTATTGTGACGTAGATTGCCATGGTCTAGTAGCCAATCTGTTAGGTGAAATAGCTCTACACCGTTTATACTCGATCTTTGTTGCTGCGATGGCCTTCGATAGTTCGATGGCTGTGTGTGCTCGGCCTCATTGATCTGAAACAGCCTGCCATAATTTAGCACTCAAATTTGTTTGCTGAATTAGCTTTACATATATTTCGTTACTTAGATCTGCTCGTCCAAATATCTTGCCATAGCTTTAGACATCGACCTAGGTATTTTTTCTGGACTTCATAAAAAAGCATATATGTTTTTCCTGTAATATCTAGTAGAATAACTAATTTGTATGTCTAACAGATGGACATGACTTGGATAACTTCTGCTCGAAGATTCTCCGCTGCATATGTCGAGGGGGTTGAAAACTTCATGTTATCAGAGCTGAGTACGATGGTCCAAAATCAGATGTGCTCTGCCCATGTAGCAGTTGTATGAATTCAGTTACAAGACCCCAGTCAACTGTGCAAAATCATCTACACTTGTATGGGATGTCGGTCACATATACTAGGTGGGTTCATCATGGTGAAGCTGTGAACGTCAATGTTATTGAATACGTGGAAGCGCAGATCACCATCTTGATCCGCCTGATGCTCGTGTGGAAGAGGAGGAGGTGGTGGTGGTGGCGGAGCCGATGAGTTTGACCAACATTGAAACAATGCTACGAAATGCTCGTGCATTCCGTGAACTTTCACCTGCAGAAGAAAAATGGTGGGCTCGCATGTTGGAACAATGCAACGTTGCTGTCACCCCAGGAAATAAGCTGTCAGTATTCTCAGCTATGGTCACCTTTCTTCAGGTGAAGACATCTGTGGGATGACCAACAAATCATTCGATGCGATGTTGGCTGCTTTCCGCAAATCTTTCCCAGATGCGTCTGAGCTGCCACACACCTACAGTAAAATGAAGAATTTCCTTCGTGCAGTTGGAATTAGATATGATATGATCCATGTTTGTAAGAATAATTGTGTTCTGTTCCGGAAGGATTATGCCAACTTAAGTGAATGCCCGAAATGAAAATCCGGAAGGATTATGCCAACTTTAGTGAATGCCCGAAATGAAAATCATCAAGATGGAAAGATGGCGATGCTGTGAACAGGATTCCTCATAATGTTCTGAGACATTTTCCAATTACACCAAGATTGCAGAGGTTGTTTCATGATGCTGAAACAAGAGAGGATGTCTTGTGGCATTCTAGGAACCAGGAGTCTGAGATCGTAATGTAATGAGCCATCCATCTCATGGTAGTGAGTGGAAAAGCTTCAATGATAAACACAAAGAGTTTGCTGCTGACCGAGAAACATTAGACTTGGCTTAGCTTGGATGGATTTAACCCATTTGGCCACGAGGCGCCACATATAGCATGTGGCGATTGCTTGTTATCCCTTACAACATGCCTCCAAATGTACGCACCAAAGAATCAAACTACATGATGGCCTTGCTCATCCCAGGTCCAAAAAGTCACAGGAAGGATTTTGATTTGTTCATGGAGCCTCTTGTGGAGGAACTTCAATGACTATGGAAGGGTGTTCTCACTCGAGACCTATATAGCAGCCCACCAGCTGATTTCTTTCTACGTGCTGTTGTAATTTGGTGCATCCATGATTATCCGGCTTTGGGCACTATGTCAGGGCGAACGACACATGGTTACAATGCATGTGTTTGTTGTGACAAGAATCATTGTCATCATAATACTTAGCAAGATCTGTTACATTGGACACCGCCGTTTCCTTCCCAAGGACAAGCCGCATCCTAGAAAATACCGAAGACATGTGTTCAATGCAAAGCATGAAAACCGTGATGTGCCAAAGAGGCTCACCGCCGATGAGTTGCAAGTGGAATTAGAGAAGGTCACGCATATTACACCAGGAAACCATCCTGGTAATGGTAGCGGGAAAAGGAAGCATGGCACGGTAGAAGAGAGATTATTGTTTACCCGCATGTCCACTTTGTGGTACTTGGAGTATTGGAAAGATATGGATCTGCGGCATAATCTTGATATGATGCACATCGAAAAAAATATATGTGACAGCATTATCAGCACACTTCTTAACATTGAAGGCAAGATGAAAGATACCTTAAAATCTAGGATTGATTTGACACACCTGGGTATCAGAAAGTATTTGCAGGTGCAAGATGAAGGTAAAACCACGGGATATGGCACCAGCTGTATACGTCTTGGACAAGGTAAAAAGAAAATAATTCTGCGAGGTCCTGTCATGTGTGAGATTCCCACATGGATTTGCTTCCAACCCTGAAAGGAGAGTCAGTGCAGATGGAAACAATATACAAGGGTTGAAAACTCATGACTGTCACGTCCTACTTCAAAGGGTTTTACCTGTTATCCTTAGAGGATTGGGCATACGACTTATCTGAGCGATTGCGAGTTGGGACAATTCTTCAGGGAACTCTGCAGTACAAATATATGGATAGATGCTTTGGAACATCTTAGAGACAAGATACCAACTATCCTATGCGACCTTGAGAAGATATATCCTCCAGCCTTCTTTGATGTGATGGTGCATTTGGCTGTTCATCTACCTGATGAGGCACTACTTAGAGGTCCAAAGACGGTATGGCTGGATGTACCCTATTGAAAGGCGGCTAGGCACTTTCAAGGGCTATGTTAGGAACAGAGCTAGACCCGAGGGTTCCATTGCAGAGGCCTACATAGCTACAGAAGCATTGACATTCTGCTCAAAATACATTGAAACAGCTTATCAGCTTAGCAAAGAGGTGGGTGAAGACAATCCAGGGCTCAATGTTTTCGATTATTCTGTTCGAGTTATAGGGAAGAGTCAACAAGAGGACAAACCTAAAGATTTGGACAAAATGGTTTGGTATGTGTTGAATAACTGTCCTGAGATACTACCTTATATCAAGTAAGTGCAGTACTGCAGCTTATACATCGTAATCTACTAAAATTGCAGCACATTCTTATATATTTAGATGTTTGACGCGATCACTATGTTGTGCAGCATCTACAAAGAGGAGTTACTGCCGCAAAATCCGAGAAACATTGACAAACTGGTTATGGCAGGATTTGCGAAATGGTTCAAGAACCATGTAAGGTTTTGAAGTGCACTGTCAGTTTTTTTAATATATTGAGTAAATAAGATGATCAGCTTGTCTATTTTCTAACCATAGGTTAAGAAGATGCGGGAGGATGGGCAGGTAGTTGATGATGCCCTTTACTCACTAGCAATGGGTCCTGATACTCAGGTAAGACATTATGAATCTTGCGTTGTTGGAGATGTGCGCTACAACACCCTTGCACAAGACGAAGGCGGAAGACACAAAAGCAGTGCCATCATGAGCACGGATACGTATGACAAAGAGACAACTGAAATGTATGCTAACATAACAGACATTGTTCGATTTGCGATATATCTCGATTTCGAGGATCATCGGTGTGTGGTTTTGTTGTGCTGTCGTTGGTATAACCTGTTTTCCAGGATCGCAAAACCCAGAGCTGATGATTATTTCAAATCCATCAATGTCAAGGCGTCGTACCAGACCAACGAGCCTTTTATTTTGGCAAATTTAGCAACACAGATATTTTTCTTGGAAGACACATTTGCACGTAGCAATGACTGGAGAGTATTGCAAAGGTTTGAGCAGAGGAATTCGTTTAATGAAGTTGCACAATAAGATGATGCTTACACTGCTCCTGATGTACAAGATAACACAGATGTTCATAATATCTTTGAGAACCATCACGTCAATGACGCCGGCGAAAAGATTGCCTGTCGTGCTATGGACATACAAGAGTTGATCAAGAAGAAGCCAGTGTTCGAGGACGTTGAGGACGAAGAAGAAGATGACACCGTGGGGAATTACGATTCAGACTGATACACATGGCGAAGATGTTGACGCTGCTGTTGCGGATGATGATTACATTGCTTTTGTCGTATTTGCCTGTCAGAAGACGTTTTTTATCTGCTATGTGAAATTGTGTTTGCTACGAAAACTGAAACCTGATGAACATGTTGTTTAGTATTTTGCTGTGAGAACATCACTTGTTAAGTATGTTGATTTGTGTTTGGTGATTGTATGACAACTAAAACATGATGACATTGTTGTTTACTTGTACTCATATTTGGCTGTGAAACTTGAATTTGATGACATAGTTTGCTGTTGGACTGCAATTTTCTCGACGTCTTGAATGAGAACAAAGCTGACCCGATAGGGCCTCTCGCTATTTATTTATTTATATGAGCAAAGGGATACCCCTGATTTCCGTTAATAGAAATCATTAGATGTTCACAACATCGCTACCACTGCTACATGGTTTCATTCATTACTAGTTTTAGCAAAGTGCTCATGTCGTAGCCACTGAATTCATCACGAGTGCTACATACACTGCAAATAAAGAGACAATCATCCTACAGAGCACATCGATTTTGCCCATTATCTTCACAAGCTCTTTCATCTCCTCATTGTTGTCAAGGTCGTTCAAATAGCTTGTTGCTTGGCCATGATCAGAGGAACTGCATCTTTAACCTTCTGCTCTGCATCGTCCTCTTCTGCCGTTCCTTCAGTTACTTGTCCAACACCCCAACCTGCTGGTATTGGGATTCCTCGGCTAACTAAATAATCAGCGTAGTTGCATTCCCCCACATCAGCAACTTCCCAGAAATACAAATCAGACGAATCTTCCCTTTTTTGCACGAATCAAATTGGAAGATCATCAACCAAACTATTAAAAAGTCAAGCTGAAAGCAGCAGAACAACACTTAAACATATTATTACCCCATGATTCGGGCATTTGTAGAAGACTCGGCCAGGGTTGCGGATTGTGGTTGAGACGCGACGGATGACTCTGCATGATTTGCAGCAGTGGCACCACACCAACGGCAGCAGGTTGCGATGAGCAATCGGCTGCGGTCTTGTCTTGGGCGGGGTGTGGTGAGACCCACAGCGATGGTACGGGTGGCGACTTGGCGCATATCTGGTTGTTACTGCCGAAGAGCGGTGGACGAGTAGTGATGGACCTGGTTCGGCGAGCTTACGATGCTAAGGCGAGTAAGTAGAAGAGGAGAAGCGAACGTTGGGTATGTCAGTTTCATTACTTGCAGAGTAGCATAGCACCATATATAGTCATAGTCTAGGTTTGGATTCGAACCAGCTACAGGAGCACGTCTTTCTTTTTTCTAAAACTCAGCAACGTCTCTTTACTGGTACACTAGCTTGTTCTGTACGCCTTCCCAAGTCTTTGATTTTCTTTCCCTTTTTTTTGCGAGGACGGAAGGAGGACAAAATTGAGAGTTCCTCGGACTCGAACCCAAGACCTCTCGGTTGAAAACCAAGGGTGCTAGTCACTTATGTGGCGAACGTTCCCTGTGAGGAGGACAGCAGACGAACGCATTTTCCTCGCAGTTTTCTTCCTATATATAAAAAAGTATGCTACTTGGTGTCTGCTTAGTCAAAAAAACGATTGTGCCAACCTTGATTGTTGGATTGACATTCAACGTCTGTCGCGTTTCTTCAGTCTCTTCTTCCTCGAGCCGCCAAAGCCAAACCAGCGCTGGCGGGACCGCCTGCTCCCGCCTCCCACGACTGGCAGTGATCTTCCCCGGCTCCTGTCCGTTCCCGTCCGAGGCCTCACCATCGTCCTCCGCCTTGGTTTGCTCGCCGCGACGCCGCCCTCCGGTGTTGTTAACATGGTCAACAACCGAGATGAATAAGGAGATGATTGTACATGATGAGAATGATAGTAGGGACCCAGCAGCATCGCGCAGTAATTTTGTTTTTTCGGGACGGAATCAACTGGGTTGTGCGGGACCCATGGCCCGTCTAGCCCAAGCTTTTATTTCATATGTTTAGCACATGACCAGCCCAGTTTGTTTTTTCCTTTCTGAAAAATGGCTAGCCAGCTATTTTGTTTTTTGCAGAATAACCAACATAGGCCTACTTGCTTTTCTACGCCCTGCTGGGCCGGAAATCTTTCAAGACGAGGAGGGATGCATTTTGCCCAGAAAATGGGCTATAAATAATAAGAAATGGGCTATAAGTAATAAGGAATGGGCTATAAGTAAAATTAAATGGGTTGTAAAATGAAAAAAAATACAGCAAACAGGTAATTAGTTCCAAAATACTGTTTTCTTTCGGATTTTTGATATTTTAAATTTCATTGTTTTTGTGCGGGTAAAATTTCATTGAATTTAAATTAAGGTATATTTAGATATAAAATTAATTTGAATCTAGCTAGAAATTTCGGGCTGTATGCTGTTTGGGACAGATTTAGAGGCTGACTTGTGGGTCTACTAGGTTGACGTGTACTTTGGCTTTGTCAACTTAGTCCACAAACAATTCTAGCAGCAGTGACCGTTGGATGTTAATCCAACGGCTGTCTTCTTCTTCAATATCGATCTTCTTGCTCGGCCGCCCAAACCAGCTCGGTGGGACTGCCTGCTCCGCCTCTCGTGGCCATTTGTCTTTGCCGCACGAGCCGCACCGCCCCACCCTACTTCATTCTTGGCGTGCCATTCCTCTACTCACCCACACCTCCTGTTATTTTCCGTAGCAGTAGCGGACCAAGTAAACCCTCGTACTCCCACCGCATGGGCAACCATTGCCGAAGTCTTTCCCGGCTCCGTGTCGTTCCCTTCCTAGGCCTCGCCGTCGTCCACCGCCATGGTGCTCTCGGCTGCCTGGTCAGCGTTAATCAACGAGCGACATCCATCGGGTGGACTGTACGCGCAAAATAATGATTCCTCCACCTGACAGCTGGGACCCACCGGAAGGGCCTCTATTTTCGTGAAAAAAACGTTCCCCCCGCTGACATGTCGGACCCACCAGCTATATCTTCGCACGCAAGGAAGTGCCTCCTTATTACGCACAAAAAAAGGAATACCCTCTGCTAGCTGGGACCCACCATAGTGGGAGGATGACTTGTGGGCCAACTAAGTTGACGGGGATGGAGGGCTTTGTCAACTTAGTCAATATGAACGATTCTAGCTCCAGTGACCGTACGATGTCCATCCAACGGTCGTAGTGCTTCTTCAACCTCTGGTCTTCTTGCTCCAGCCGCCCAAAGGAGTGTCGGTCGTGCCGCATGCTCCTGCCTCCCGTGGCCGGCTGTGCTGCCACGGAGGCCTCACCGCCCCCTACTATTCCCACCGCTGGCCAGGCCCTGCGGCGACGGCAGCCGAACCAGTGAACCCTCGTACTCCTCTCCGCGCGGGCTTCCACTGCCGCGTCTTCCCCGGCTCCGCGTCGTCCCCTTCCTAGGCCTCGCCGTCGTCCACCGCCGTGGTGCTCTCAGCGCGGCCTGGTCAACGTGGTCAAGGAACGACTTCCATCGGACGTGGATCAGACGTGGAGAGGTCGATACCGGGTCCACGGCCGCAGCAAGGAAGTGCCTCCTTATTACGCGGAAAATAATGATTCCTCCACCTGATAGCTGGGACCCACTAGACGGGCCACTGTATTTTGCGGAAAAAACATTTCCCCCTGACTGCTCGGACCCACCAGCTTCATCTTCGCACGCAAGGAAGTGCGTCCGGGCAAAAAAAACCATTCGCCCCCCTGACTGCTGGGACCCACCAGCTACACCTTCGCACGCAAGGAAGTGCGTCCGGGCAAAAAAACGATTCGCCCCCCTGGCTGCTGGGACCCACCAGCTACATCTTGTGAGCAAGGAAGTGCACGGCGGTCGGGACCCACCTGGTCAAAGCGTATGTAGTGTTATCATCCTGGTCGCGAATGTGTACGTACATACTGGTCGATGTAGAGGCGCGCACGTGTCGTAGTAGAGGCGCGCACGTGTCGTAGTAGAGGCGCGCACGTAGCATGTACATGTACGTACAGCCGGCGGTGCAAGAAAGAAAATACGCCACGTATGTGTACATCTGGCGGGGTCTCGAACGCCTACTCACGCATACGTATGGCGGGGCTCGTGTACATGGCTGGGTCGAGAAACGGGCTTGGCGTCGTCGCCCGTGTTCATGGGGAGGCAACGGAATGCGTCGTATTCATGGGGAGGCAATGGAATGCGTCGTGTTCATCGGGAGGCAACAGGAACGTGGGAGCCAACCGCTTGGATGGAACGGCGATGGAAGCGAGGCTGGCGTATCGCAGAACGGAGGAACGGCCTTATGTTCAACCGCCACGTTCGGAAGCGGGTCCTGTTGATCGGGAGGTGTGGAGTACCGCAAAATGGAGGAAACGGACCTCCCTACGGTCGAAACGGGGTCTGTTGATCGGGAGGGTGTGGCGTTCCGCAAAAGCAGGCATTTAAACGGACCTCCTACGGTCGAAACGGGGTCTGTTGGTCGAGGGTGTGGCATACCGCAAAAGCGGACAAACGGACTTGTGTTGGGCGCTACGGTCAAAACGGGGTCTGTTCATCGGGAGGGTGTGGCGTACCGCAAAAGCAGGACTCCACGGGATACTGTTCATCTCCGCCGTCGACCTCCTCCGGCCTCCACGGGCTACCGTCGACCTCCTCCAGTCTCCACGGGCTCCTGTTCATCCAGCCTCCACTGCGCGTTACTCCACCGGCTACTGTTCAACCACCCCTCCACCGTCTACTGTTCATCCAGCCCTCCACATCACGGGGTCCTGTTCAACCACCCCTCCACGGGCACCCCTCCATTGTCTACTATTCATCCAGCCCTCCACACCACGGGGTCCTGTTCAACCACCCCTCCACGGGCACCACTCCACCGTCTACTGTTCAACCAGCCCTCCACCACACCACGGGGTCCTATTCATCCAGAGGCAAACGCCACCGCCAATCGCTCATCCAACCCCCCCGCAACGCCATCGCTCATCCCAGAGGCGGCATCGATCGGCTTGATTAGCGAGTAGCGAAGAAATCGCTCGATCGGGTTCGATTAACAGCCATCGATTGATCGCTCGGGTTCGATAGCAGCGTAACTGCGGTCTGTCCTTTCGAGTTGATTAGAGCCCAACGCCTCGCTCGGGTTCAGTTAGAGCCAACGCCTCGCACTCACGTGTGTACGTGTACGAGAGAAACGCGCATCGCTCGGCCCCCGACCTCCCACCGTAACCAGGAACTCCCCGAAATTTTCCTCCCCCTCGCTTCTACCACGGTTTTTTCCGTCATGGACGGCCCAAAGAATGTCATGCAGCTGCGTCTCCGGCCCGCCCAGGACGAAAAGCCCATTTTTGTCATGATTTTTTGTCATAGAAGTAGGAGCCCACCACATCTATGATGATACCGGGTTTTGTCACAATTATTGTCATAGAAGTGTCATATGTATGACAGAAAAAAATTCGTTCGGCCCAAAATGTCACGGATGTGTCTTTTTTTGTAGTGTCACTATAAGCCTTGCAAGCAATGTGACTAATGAGTTAGTTACGGGATGATGCATTACGGAACGAGTAAAGAGACTTGCCGGTAACGAGATTGAACTAGGTATGATGATACCGACGATCGAATCTTGGGCAAGTAACATACCGATGACAAAGGGAACAACGTATGTTGTTATGCGGTTTGACCGATAAAGATCTTTGTAGAATATGTAGGAGCCAATATGAGCATCCAGGTTCCGCTATTGGTTATTGACCGGAGATGTGTCTCTATCATGTCTACATAGTTCTCGAACCCGTAGGGTCCGCACGCTTAACGTTCAATGACGATTGGTATTATGAGTTATGTGATTTGATGACCGATGTTTGTTTGGAGTCCCGGATGAGATCATGGACATTACGAGGAGTCTCGAAATGGTCTAGAGGTAAAGATTCATATATTGGAAGGTTGCATTCAGACATCGGAATGGTTCTGAGTGATTCGGGCATTTTTTCAGAGTACCGGGAGGTTACCGGAACCCCCCGGGAGAAGTATTGGGCCTATTGGGCCTTATTGGAGGAGAGGAGAGAGGCCACGTGAGAGGGGTGCCCCCCCCCCTTGCCCAAACCAAATTGGACTAGGGGAGGGGGTCAGCCCCCTCTTTCCTTCTTCCTCTCTCTCCCTTCGCCTTTTCCATCTCCGGTGCAAGGAAGGAGGGGGGTCGAATCCTACTTGGACTAGGAGTACAAGTAGGACTCTCCCCTTGGCGCCCCCCCCCCCCCTTAGCCCGGCCTCCTCCTCCCCCCTCCTTTATATACGTGGGAGGGGGCACCCCAAAGGTACACCAAGTCTTATCTTAGCCATGTGCGGTGCCTCCTCCACAGTTACACACCTCGGTCATATCATCGTAGTGCTTAGGTGAAGCCCTGTGCCGGTAACATCATCATCACCACGCCGTCGTGCTGACGGAACTCTCCCTCAGCCTCAACTAGATCAAGAGCTCCAGGGACGTCATCGAGCTGAACGTGTGCTGAACGCGGAGGTGTCGTACGTTCGGTGCTTGGATCGGTTGGATCGCGAAGACGTTCGACTACATCAACCACGTTACTAAAAGCTTCCGCTTTCATTCTACGAGGGTATGTGGACACACTCTCCCCGCTCGTTTCTATGCTTCTCCTAGATAGATCTTGCGTGTTCGTAGGAAATTTTTTGAATTACTACGTTCTCCAACAAGAACTTCTAAGTCAACGCGAAGAATCATCCGATCGGAAAATCTACAATCTTGCGAGAAAGATGGAAAGACTTGATCGGACGATTATAGATGTCTATGTCTAAGTCAATTGATTGGTAGCCACTTCAAATTAAATATCATGTTTGGATACACCGGGTCCAGTGTTTCAGGCCTCGCAGTAGAATATGTGTGAGGGGGTTTCCTCAAACTCATTTCTCATCATTGTTATGTTAATCATGACTATCTATTAACTAGATGGTGCCCCGCGCGTTGTTGCGGGAATTTTGTATTACTTGAAATTAGAAGTTAAGTGTAAAACAATGGAGTTAAATAATATGATGGTATTGGATGTTTAATATACAAATTAAATATATGATGTCAAACTCATACTTGCTTAACAATATCACCATCATGTTTCTCGAGGTTTAGTGGAACAAATCACTTGTTTTACCAAAACAATGTCCAACATGAAGTAAATCAAGGCAATACAATGAAGAAGTGTTGGTAAAAATGTTGACTTTAGGATGGAATCGCCCCCAAGATGATTGAAAGGATCGGTATGGTCGACTAGAGGGGGAGGGGGTGATTGGACAACTAACATAATTTTATCCTCTTTTACAAATTGAGGCTCAACAATAAAGTAGGTTGTCTAGATAAGCAACTAGTTGGACAACCTATATGACAAGCAACACAAGTAACAAGTGAAAGCAAGAGTAAACACAAGAAATAAACTTGCACAAAGTAAAGGACCGAAATAACCGCAAGTGGAGTCAATGGAGACCGGGATGTGCTTCAGAAGTTCCCTCCTTTGGGGGAGGTATGTATCCGTTTGGAGGGGTGTGGAGGCGCGATGCTCCCCAAGCTTCCCAAGGACTCATCCCATTCTCCTCTCGCCCTTGCACGATGCAAGTTGTCGTGAACCTACTAGTAGTGCCCTTGAAGGCGGCAACCGGGACCTTTAAAAACAAGTTTGGGGCTCTCTCTCTCGGCAACTCAATTGGAGGCTCCCAACACCACTACATAGTTTCACCACAATGGAATGTGGGTCCGAGGTGACCTCTTCCATCTATGGTTCTCAAAGACCCAAGAGTAATAATATCCAGAAGAGAAAGTATGGGGAATCAAATTTCTTTTGGTGGAAGTGTAGATGTAGTTCTCCTCCCTCAATTCCTAGAAAATACAAGTTTGCTTGGCTAGAGAAAGAGATCGGGCAAATATGAGCTTCGGGCAACAATGGAGGAGGGACAGAGAGAGAGGGGGGAAGAGGGTAAGAGGGAGGTGGAAGAGCACCCTCCTTATATAGTGGGTCACCAAATCTAACCATTATGTCCAGAAACACACGAGGTGATACAATCGCTTGGGGCAGCGGTACAACTGTCCTAGGCATAAGTTCACAACTGCAGGGCCGGAGTGGTACAACTATTGGGCATCCCAGTTGTACCGGTAATTAAATAACTACTGGAATAATCGTTCCACCATTGACTGGTACCACCCACAAAACCCGAGCGGAGTCATTCGACTCGCGGTTGTTGGGGCGGTACAAGCGTCAGTTCAACCACCCAGAAGCGACATCCAGTGGTCGCTAAGTCCCTTGCGGTACAACCGCCCTGGACCCCGGATGTACTGATATATAAACTATACACCAGAACAACCGGGCAGCAACCGCCCGGTACAACATGCCATACCCGAGGAAAATCACCACCCGGGCAGTGGTTGGGCCGGTCCCGGCAGTACCGCCCGCAAGCAGGCCGGTACAAAAGCCTCAGCACACGGTACAACCACTGTGACTGTAACAGTGTGACCACTCCACAAGGGAGTTGTGAAACCACTGGTACCTACAGTACAACCGCTCTGGACAAGTTTCTCTGCACAAGTTAGATAAGAGACCCTCTCCTCGAAACGGAAGGCTATATGGTAGGTGCAATAAGAGTTTGTGTACGTGTTTGATTCCACCGTACCTTCCGATGCGGACCCCCTCTAAATAGTATAGATTTCCTATGACCAAAGAAATAAAAAGCGTCAGAAATGTCGTCTTCGCTCTTTTCCATCCGAAGGGGTGCGCAACCATCATGCACCATATAGAGTATACCTGAGTAGCTTGGGTACATGGTTAGTCTGCAAGTTGCATTGTCATCAACACGAAAGCACTTAAGGCGAGAAATGCCTTTTTAGTGATGCGGTGCACCTACTACATAACTCCCATACTACCTTGTTGTAGCCATCGTTTGTTATACTAAAATGTAGATTATCTTAGATAGTTTCCGAGAAATGTTAATTTAGGAACCTTACAAGTACAACATGCATTATTTTCACTATTACTAATCTTAATTCACGTGTCAAAGTAGTTATTATGCATCTGAGCATGTGCTTGCATCTTTCATCACATCTGTCTTGCTTGTTTTCTGTTCAAATTGTGGTACCATGGCATTAGCACAGTAATAAATGATTTACTACTCATAATCGTAGCATGACAAAAAATCACGACATATTTGCATATTTTGTGCATATTAGGCAACTTAAATATGACATGAGTCACCCCTCTTGGATGTCTAGCAAAGGTGCAAAAAATCATGGTACGATAGCCATGTCTATAGGTTTATATGCTAATGTTACCAAATATGTGAAACCAAAAAGAAATATGAGATATTGTATTTGACTGTAGGATGCCATCTCTGCAAACATGAATAATAAAGGAACAACCCTTGTAGATGAACACCGCAATGATCCCATAAAAATTGAAAGATGAATTTAAGGCTACATAGAGCATGGTTCCTAAAAGCAGATGGACTATAGTTGATCAAAGTTTCTAGTAAAATTGCCATACACCTTATTAAAGTATATAAGTTTACTACTGTCTATAATCTCCTTTTAGCTTCTAATTAGTGCAAAGTAATCATGCACATCATACTGAATCAAACTATGATGGTATGATATGTAAAAAGATTAAATAGTCATTGTTTTTTCCCCTGACAATATACTCAAATACGCACGAGTGTGCGTATTATTCACTAAAGGAGAAGGGAAAGACATCCCAAAGATCCACACTTTACAACATTGTTACACTGCCATTATCGGCCACACTCCACGGTACTCCATGCTACATGTGAAAGACTACTCATTCACTACCAACGTCGCCAAACCCTTAAAGAAGTCGTCAAGGTCCCCTTTGAGTAGGTCGGCCTTCTTCCAAACCCTACCCTCGGTATCTATACGTTGTGTTAAGTTGGCAATTGAGGGCGAAGCACCATTGAAGACAATGTCATTGTGGTGCTTCCGCAACTCCCACATGCCAAGTATGCACAAAGCCTTTGTAGCTTTCCGTTGATCGCCTCGGAGCTCTTGCCTCACACACCATTCTCCTAAGGATTCATCGCCCACCAGTTCAAACTCTTGCTTTCCATGTGCTACGCTCATTCTATGCCACATCTCCTTAGCGAACACACATCCCAACATAAGGTGATTCATTGTCTCCTCGTGCTGATCATAGAGAGGACAAGCATATTGATGCGGCATTCCTCACCTCGCGAGTCTGTCAAAGGTCCAACATCGGTTTTTCAGAGCTATCCATGTGAAGAAACGACACTGAAGGGGTGCCTTGGATTTCCAAGTGAAATCAGCCGTCAGTCTGACCTTGAGTGTAGCAAACTATAGTTTCATTACATGTAACATGTCCATAAACCGTCTCAATATAAAGTTACAGTGACTCTGGTTATATGTAGTGCCAGTTACTATACATGCAGTCTATGATCCAATTCATCCTAATCCAAATCTTCAATAGAAAAACTATTCCAGGATGAAAAAATAAAAAAAAGGAACAAAGAACAACATTAACTACAAAATTTTAGACCATTCATATCTTTGAAAACTTTAAATCCACAAGGAAAGAAGATAATCTCCGATGTTTAGGTTAAAAAATCAAGCTTCTAAAAGAAATATGTCCCTTATCCTACCTATATATGTTGCATATGTTTTTATCTTCCATAGCTCAATATGCAAGGACCGATTCAAAGTAGGCTTAACCATGGATGTTTTGTGAAAGAGGAAGATTAGAAGAAACAAGACCTAAGAAGAACAAGAGAAGAAAGGTTTAATGAATAATGGTATAACTTCTACTTAATATTTACGAAGAAGAAATATGTTGATAATCTCTATCTATTTCAACCAACCTTCCGGTAGAAGTCCACTTGCATTGTTGATAATCAGTGTCTATCGTAAGATGCAAACTAGAAAGTGAGAGATAACAACGAAGAAGAACGGAAGAAGAGCTAGCTATCTATACTGTGAATTGATCGTTTTACTTGGGACTTTTATATGTGCAGATACACCTACCGTATATACCCCATGCCAAGAGTTATCTAGCCCCACAGGAAAACAAATATACAAATAGATATCCATAACATTACAAACATATACTGTAACATCCCAAATTTTCAATTTGGAATGTTATACATAGGTCATTCATGCATACCATATTTTATTGCACCTTCGTTCCGCAATCCTCAAAATCCTAAGCAACTCAAGGACCCTCGGAGAGAGTTGGGGATTTTCCGGGTTTCATATTTGATCTTTATTGAATATTGAAACAAGGATTTTTTATTTTAATTATTTTTCTCTCTGAAAAATATTTCATATTAAAATAAATGAGAGGAGATAATATGACTTCTCCAAAACAATTGAAATATCGGAGGAGAAATGTTAAAATCATTTATTTGATTTTATTTGGATTTTATTCGCCTTAGAAAAATTGCACGTTTTCAAAATTGCATTTTAGGGCCAAGAAAATGTTCATCTCGTTCTAAATATTTCATTAGACGGTGAAAATTTGTTTTGGCATTTTTATGTTTTTATTTTATTTTCTAGGATTTTATTTCTGTCGGCAAAATTATTTTCTTCCCGCGCCCGACTGGGCCGAAGCCCAGCCGAGCCAGGCCGACCCGCCCGCGCCACCGCCTCCCGTCTGCGTCATTGGGACTCGGGAGAGTCCGAGCCGCCGCAAGCCTGACCTCCCAAGTCGGAGCCGCTGCCTCTCCCCCTTAAATACCACCCGGGGCCCTGGAGCCCCAAGTCATTGTCGTCGCAGCCCGCCAGCCCGCCGCCTCCCGACTCGCCCCGAGCCGCCGCCTCCCACCGCCGCCGCACCGGAGCCCCGCCGGAGCCGAGCCGAGGTAGCCGCCCGCCGCCGCCAGTTTACTGACAAAAACCGTTTCGTTTTTTTAGAAAACCCTAGTTTTCGTTTTTTTAAATAGATTGGTTTTTCTCTGTTTTATTTATTTAGTGAGTGTGCGCTCGTTCGTTCGTTTTAACGAACGCGCTCATCGTTTAGATCCAGATAACGAACGTCCGTTCGTTAATCTGTTCATCGTTTTATTTTTCTCGGATTTTTTTCCGCGATTTTTCTGATCGCAATTTCTGATCCGATCTTGGTTTATGTTTATCTTTTCGCTCGTTAGTCGAAATCAGGCGATTCAAGCGCCTAGATCTTCGTCTCGAGACCCTTTTCTATCTAATCAACTTAAACAAGATTTTGGTACTGTAAAATTTGACCTTAGTTCAGATTAGTAAATGGATCTTGTTTCTTACGCCGTTTGAGTTTCGTTGTTCCGTTTGGTTTGATTCTTTTCGTGAACCGGAGTTCTTAAGTTGAACTTTCTGGTCAACTTCTTTTATTTGTGTTTTGCTTGTGCATCTTTGCTTGTTGCTTATGTATGTTATTGTTTGCTTGCGATAGAATTCCCGGAGTGCGAAGCGTGTTACTACGACTCTCTAGGATTTGCGGATCGTCAGCAAGGCAAGTAACACATTGATCATACTCTTTTCATACCCAGTTTTTATGCATTAGTTCAATCCTCAAACATTGCATGATTAGGATGTCATTAACTTGTGGGTTGGGAAATAGTTGTTGAGGTAGAACCTATTGCCCTGTTACTATCAAACCCTCGGGAGTTACTTCTATGTGTTGCTTATATTGCTATGCTATGCTCGTAGACGTGGTTTGGGTTTGAGTGAATCCATGACAGATGTGATATTGTTAATTAATGGTTCAACTTAAGGTGGCAACTTAAAATTAACATCTAGGTGGATCGAGGCACACAGGGAACCCAGTGTTATGCATTTTATTATTTTTTGGGAAATCCCGGGGTACCCGTGTGATCTTCCTATGGACCGCCACCCAGGTTCAAAGAGAACTGAGATGATTCATGCTAGAAAATTCCGTGTGCAACCACAAGCTATTATGGGCTCTAGCATAGTTGAGTAGGTTACGTGAAGCTCTTGAAGAGGTAGATCAGCAGGTAGCGGGTTTTGTAGGTTTGGTATGGTATGCCCAGAGTAGAGAGTTAATGTTTCTGAAAGACTGTGTCTCGGTCATCCGTTTCTCAAACACCGTGCAGTGCGAGAAATCAACAAAGGCGATCGAGTCTTGTGGGGAAAAGTGCGCAAACCTCTGCTGAGTGTACAATCTAATCATGGTTAGCCGTGTCCCCGGTTATGGACAATCTTGAGTATCTAGTACTTGGGTTATCACATGTATCTCATCACTTTTAATTAATCTTTGTTGGGTTGTTAACTACTTTAATTGGGATTGAGTTGGGGTTATACCTTCTCAATGTTTCAACCACCATGATAGTTAAATTAAAATATATTCCTTTGTTGTAGGGAAAAATTGGCTTTTCGCAAAACTATATCCATAGAGCTTTCCACCAGCCAAATATGCATGTAGTGATAGCATTATTCTATTCTTGCTCTACTGTGTTATATTGCCAGCATATTCCATGTGATGACCCATTCTCGGGCTGCAACGTATTATGTTGCAAACTTTTCAGACGAGGAGTAAGGTTCGTTAGGTCGTTGCCGTGCAGCTCAGCTATGTCGTTGGAGTTGATGGACTCACTTTATCTTCCAAGCCTTCCGCTGTTATCGCATTAGATGGCCTTAAGCCATATTATTGTAATAAGTTCTCTTCTAAGACATTCGATGTAATAAGTGTGTGATTGCTACTCTATTATAAATCCTTCGAGTATTGTGTGTCAAGACATTCTTGATCCGAGGATGACAACAAGCGCAGAGACTTGACCATCCGAGGTCGGGTCACTACAAGATGGTATCGAGCACAAAGTGAGTGTAGGACACGACCACTAAGATAAACCATAGGTCACTCTTCTCTACTCATTTCTGACTCCTCTCCATTTTTCCACTCTTTAGGATGATGGAGATGAAGAACAAGTTTGCACAACCGGATGAAGACACACCTTTTGGACGCCACTTGAAGGAAGTCACTAGGTACTTGAACATTGGAATACCAAGCTTCACCGGGACGTACAACGCCACCTTACCAGAAGAGGAGTGCTGGATGATTCAAGTACAAGTTCCAGGAAGGACGTTCTCGCCAACCTCTAAACCCATAGAATTTTCTTTCAAAGCACCCACCTGGAGTCTAGGCAAGAGCATGGCAGCTCACATTACCATGGGACGTATTGGAGAAGTCTACAACAGGGAGATTAAGTACACCATCTATCAAATATGTGGGCGCCGAGACGAGTAATGGGAAGTAATCAGCACCAAGAAGGATAGATCCATTGCAGCTTTCATCCAGGAGGTAAACCAGCACATTCGACGTCAGGAGAACCAGATGTGCGCAGACATGATGGAGTTGAAGAAGGCGAAGACCAGGATCATTGAGCTGGAGGAAGAACCCAAGTTTACACGCGATGGATATGAGGAGGAAATCAAGACACTACTGGAGAAGAATGACGACCTAGTTAAGAAGATCGGAGTATTCATGGGAGGACCAGCACCGGAAGAAGAAGACGACGACCCCACTTGCCCGGACAACTACATCATCATCGATGACACCGATTCTGATCCTAGTGATGATGACTACAAAGACGAAGCTGGAGCAGACATCATTGAGTCTTCCACCGATCAACATTTCTAGATGACCACCATATATTAGTACTATTCCCCCCATGTATTTAGTAGTAGTTGAGCACTTATGCGATAGTTCTAGACCGTTTGTATGCCCTTGCTTGATTGATTGAGTGAAATGATTGTGTTTGTCTCGTGTGCATATGGGTAGTGCTTTCTCGTTAGACCCTTTTTCTATTCTAATCTCTTCCATCTAAACCCATCAGATGCCTCCGAGACGTGACACCGGTTTTGCTTTCCCACCGGAGCTTACCCAGTTGATCCAACAGCAGAATGATGCAATTGCTAGTTCAGAACCAGGGCAACAAAAACAACAACCCGCCTCCAGTTGACAACCTAGCCCGTTTTCTGAGGTTGCAGCCGCCGGTGTTCTCTAGTAGCACCGAGCCAATAGTTGCTGATGATTGGCTACGCCGTATTGGAAGGGAGTTAACCACCGCAGGTTGCACAGATGCTGAGAAGGTGCGCTTTGCCGCACACCAATTGGATGGACAAGCGGACTCATGGTGGGAGAATTACACGGCTACTTTTCCTATAGCCAATGTCACTTGGGACCAGTTTCAGCAAGCTTTTCACACAGCCCATGTCTCAACTGGAGCCATGCAGATGAAGAAGCGGGAGTTCTGCAATTTACGCCAGGGGAACCGTACTGTGGCTCAGTACGTGGATGAGTTTAGCAAATTATGACGCTATGCCCCTGATGATGTGGCCACAGATGCCGCGAAGCAGGAGAAGTTTATGGAAGGGTTGAATGATGAGATGAGCATGCAGTTGATGGTGGCAACTTTCAACAACTACCAGGAGTTGGTAGATAAGGCCCTTATGATTGAAGGGAAGCGGCAGATTGAGAGCCGTAAGAGGAAGTATGGACAAGGAAAGAGTATAACTCAGAGCTCGTGAAGCCTCGCTTAACCCCGAACTCAGGAGGACTTGTTCATAACCATGGAGGTCACAACCACACTGGAGGAGGATCACATAACCACAATGGTGCCAAGAACAGAAATGGGAACGGAGTTAATAACAACCAGAACCGCTCCAATCCAGCCACACCCGCCAAAAGAGACCTAAGTCAAGTTACTTGCTTTAAATGCGGGAAGACAGGGCACTATGCCAATGATTGCCTTGAAGGAAGGAAAGGAAACGGAAATGGGAGCGCTGGGAAGAAGCCTAATCCATTCAATAAAGGACAAGTGAACCACATTAACGTGGAGGAGGTTGAAGAGCAGCCGGACGCGGTAATAGGTAAGTTTTTGGTTAAGTCATTTACCGCTCTTGTTCTTTTTTATACTGGTGCATCGCATTCATACATATCAAGGGGATTTGTGGATAAGTTTAAACTACCAACCCAAACCCTTAGGACCCCTCTTTTAGTGAGCTCACCTGGAGCAGAGTATATGGCTAGCCGATGGTGCAACCAGATACCCCTAACCATTGGCACACATGTTTTTCCGTCCGACCTAATTATCTTGGAGTCACAAGGATTGGATGTGATATTAGGTATGGACTGGATGTCAAAGTATGGAGGAAGCATTGACTGTGCTAGCAAATCAATTTATCTCACCACCCCAGAGGGAAAAAGGATTAAGTATGTATCTAGGCATGTGCCTAGGAGGAGCCAAGTGAATGCCCTCACGGGAGTTGTTCAAGAGGAAGTGCCTGTAGTAAAGGATTTTCCAGATGTTTTCCCAGAGGAGTTACCAGGCATGCCACCGGATCGAGACATCGAGTTTTTGATAGAGCTATTGCCAGGTACAGGGCCAATATCAAAGAGACACTATCGGATGCACGCAAATGATCTGGAGGAAATTAAGAAACAGATCAAGGAGTTATTGGAGAAAGGTTACATTCAAAGGAGTTCCTCGCCTTGGGGGGGCCCAGTGCTTTTGGTTGAGAAGAAGGATAAATCCCTAAGGATGGTTGTTGATTACCGAGCCTTGAATGAAGTAATGATTAAGAATAAGTACCTGCTGCCAATGATCAATGATCTGTCTGATCAGCTACAAGGAGCTAAGGTGTTTTCGAAGATCGATCTACGATCAGGATACCATCAGTTGAAGATCCGTGAGAAGGATATACCAAAGACAGCATTTACCACGCGATATGGATTATATGAGTATACGGTCATGTCGTTTGGACTGACTAACGTCCCTGCCTATTTCATGAGCATGATGAACAAGGTGTTCATGGAGTACTTGGGCAAGTTTGTTGTGGTGTTTATTGATGATATTATGGTACACTCGAAGAATGAAGAGGAGCACAAGGAGCATTTGCGTCTAATTCTCGAGAAACTCAGGGAACACCAACTATACGCCAAGTTCAGCAAGTGCGAGTTTTGGTTGAAGGAAGTTGGATTTCTTGGGCATGTTATATCAGGAGAGGGTATAGCAGTGGATCGGCAAGGTTCGATCGATCGAATGGTTGGCACCCACTTCAGTTAGCGAGATCCACAGTTTCCTTGGACTCGCAGGATACTATCGGAGATTCAATGAGAATTTTTCCAAGATTGCTAAGCCAATGACTGAACTATTGAAGAAGGATACCAAGTTTAAATGGATGAGATGATTGCGAGGCAAGTTTTGAGGAGTTGAAGAAAGCGTTTGACTACAGCCCAGTGCTAACTTGCCAGGATATACATAAGGAGTTCCAAGTTTATTGCGACGCCTCTCGCTTAGGACTTGGATGTGTGCTTATGCAGGACGGAAGAGTTGTTTCGTATGCCTCACGGCAACTAAAACCCCATGAGTTGAACTATGCCACGCATGATTTGGAATTAGCAGCCGTAGTGCATGCATTGAAAACCTGGAGACATTATCTTATTGGAAACCGTTGTGATGTGGACACGGATCATAAGAATTTGAAGTACATTTTCACGCAAAAGGAGCTGAACCTTAGGCAGAGGAGATGGTTGGAGCTTATAAAGGATTACGATATGAAGCTACACTATCATCGAGAAAGGCCAATGTCGTAGCGCACGCTTTGAGCCGGAAGAGTTATGCTAATATCCTTGAAAGTAAGGGATTGCGAAGGAGTTAATGAGGATATCATGGAACTTCGGTTGGAGATTGTTCCAAGAGGTTTCATTGCAACAATGGAGGTTCGGTCAACATTGTTGGACAAGATTCGAGAAGCTCAGAAGAATGACAAAGAGATTGCCGAGATAAAGGAGAAGATGAGCAAAGGAAAGGCCAAAGGTTTTCGTGAGGATGAGCACGATACCTTATGGTTTGAGGACCGAGTTTATGTGCCCAATGACCCAGAGATCAGGAAGTTAATACTTCAGGAGGCTCATGACTCACCATACTCTATACACCCAGAAAACACCAAGATGTATTTGGATTTGAAAGAACGTTTCTGGTGGACTGGTATGAAGAAGGATATTGCCGAGTATGTAGCCGTATGTGATGTATGTCAGAGAGTGAAGGCAGAGCATCAGAATCCAGCAGGACTGTTACAGCCTATGTCGATACCCGAATGGAAGTGGGATAAACTTGGCATGGATTTTATCACCGGATTGCCCAGGACCAAATCAAGATATGATTCAATATGGGTAGCATTGTTGAGGAAATCGTTAACTGGTAGCTGCTCGGTTCGCTGGTGAGTAGGGGATTAATCGGCTAATCGGCAAGTTAATCAGCCATTTATTCAATTAATTGGATGATTTACCGGTTTATAGGCTACTCGGTGACCCTAGGAGTAGGGATTAATCGGCAAGTTAACTGGTTAATCGGATGAATTCTTGAACAGGGATGGGTAGTAGTGGATCGCTTGACCAAAGTGGCTCACTTCATCCCAGTGAAAACAACCTATACAAGTGCGAAGTTGGCCAAGATATATATGTCCAGGATCATATGTTTGCATCGAGTTCTGAGGACCATCGTATCAGATAGAGGAACACAGTTTACCTCAAAGTTTTGGCATCAACTGCACCAGACATTGGGAACAAGATTGGAGTTCAAGACAAAGATTTCACCCGCAGACGGATGGATGGACCAAGAGAGTCAACCAGATTACGGAGGACATGTTGAGAGCTTGTGCGCTAGATTATGGATCTAGTTGGGATGACAATTTGCCTTACGCAGAAGTTCTCCTACAACAATAGCTACCGGGCCGGTTTGAAGATGGCATCGTTCGAAGCTCTGTATGGACGCAGAATCACGAGAACACCGATGTGGGATGAGGTAGGAGACCGATAGCTGTTTGGATCGAGACTTGATCAAGGAGTGCGAGGAGAAGGTTAAAGCGATCCGTGATAGGCGAAGATTGCTCGATCGAGCAGAAGAGTTATGCAGACACGAAACGCAAGGAGGTAACTTATGAAATTGGAGACAGGGTATATATGCGAGTATCACCCTTGCGAGGAGTGAAATGATTTCGAGTTAAGGGAAAATTAGCCCCAAGATTTGTAGGACTGTACTGTGATTTGGAATGGATGGGAGAAGTTGCCTACAAGCTGGAATTACCAGACGGATTGTCAGGAGTTCACGATGTGTTCCACGTCTCACAGTTGAAGAAGTGTCATGCTGAAATAGCCGATATACCATTAAGAGATACAGTACCCTAGAGGCAATTCGGTTGGACAATGAATTTGACCTATGAGGAGAAGCGGTGAAGATTCATGACTTTGCCACCGAGTCACCCGCACAAGGTTATTAAATTTTGCAAAGTTCGATTGGAGCCACCATACCGAGGAGGAAGCCACACAGGAGCGAGAGGATGATATTCGCAAGGACCACCGCACCTATTTTCTAGTTAACCCGAATCTCGAGGACGAGATTCATCTTAAGGGGGTAGGTTTGTAACATCCCAAATTTTCAATTTGGAATGTTATACATAGGTCATTCATGCATATCATATTTTATTGCACCTTCGTTCCGCAATCCTCGAAATCCTAAGCAACTCAAGGACCCTCGGAGAGAGTTGGGGATTTTCCGGGTTTCATATTTGATCTTTATCGAATATTGAAACGAGGATTTTTTATTTTAATTATTTTTTTCTCCGAAAAATATTTCATATTAAAATAAATGAGAGGAGATAATATGACTTCTCCAAAACAATTGAAATATCGGAGGGAAAATGTTAAAATCATTTATTTGATTTTATTTGATTTTATTTGGATTTTATTTGCCTTAGAAAAATTGCACGTTTTCAAAATTGCATTTTAGGGCCAAGAAAATGTCCATCTCGTTCTAAATATTTCATTTAGACGGTGAAAATTTGTTTTGGCATTTTTAGGTTTTTTTTATTTTCTAGGATTTTATTTCTGTCGTGAAATTATTTAAAAATTCTCCCATTGGGTCAAGCCAATGAGCAGGCCAGCCGCCAGCGCCACCGCCTCCCGTCGATGCCAGCCGGGACTCGGGAGAGTCCGAGCCGCCTGACCCCCTCCCAAGTCGGAGCCGCCGCCTCCCACTTAAATACCACCGGGGCCCCACAGAGCCCCAAGTCG
Source organism: Aegilops bicornis (assembly GCA_021605145.1). Lineage (NCBI taxonomy): Eukaryota > Viridiplantae > Streptophyta > Magnoliopsida > Poales > Poaceae > Aegilops > Aegilops bicornis. Next base: position 740,837,556 of record CM038673.1, read on the forward strand.
CCAGCACTTGACCAGCCCGCCTCCCGACCATACAGCCGCCCGCCGCCTCCGCCGCCACCCACGCCCGCCCGCCGCCCTGAACCCGGAGCCGAGCCGAGGTAGCCGCCCGCCGCGGTTGTACGAGAAAAACCGTTTCGGTTTTTTAGAAAACCCTAGTTTTCGTTTTTTAAATAGATCGGTTTTTCTCCGGTTTATTTATTTAGCGAGCGTTCGCTCGTTCGTTCATTTTAACGAACGCGTTCATCGTTTAGATCCAGATAACGAACGTCCGTTCGTTAATCTGTTTGTTGTTTTAATTTTCTTGGATTTTTTCCGTGATTTTTCTAATCGCGATTCCTGATCCGATCTTAGTTTCTGTTTATCTTTTCGCTCGTTAGTCGGAATCAGGCGATTCAAGCGCCTAGATCTTCGTCTCGAGACCCTCTTTCTGTCTAATCAACTTAAACAAGATTTTGGTACTGTAAAATTTGACCTTAGTTCAAATTAGTAAACGGATCATGTTTCTTACGCCGTTTGAGTTTCGTTGTTCCGTTTGGTTTGATTCTTTTCGCGAACCGGAGTTCTTAAGTTGAACTTTCTGGTCAACCTATTTTATTTGAGTTTTTCTTGTGCATCTTTGGTTGTTGCTTATGTATGTTATTGTTTTCTTGCGATAGAATTCCCGGAGTGCGAAGCGTGTTACTACGAGTCTCTAGGATTCGCGGATCGTCAGCAAGGCAAGTAACACATTGATCATACTCTTTTCATACCTAGTGTTTATGCATGAGTTCAATCCTAAAACATTGCATGATTAGGATGTCATTAACTTGTGGGTTGGGAAGTAGTTGTTGAGGTAGAACCTATTGCCCTGTTACTATCAAACCCTTGGGAGTTACTTCTACGTGTTGCTTATATTGCTATGCTATGCTCGTAGACGTGGTTTGGGTTTGAGTGAATCCATGACAGATGTGAGATTTTTAATTAATGGTTCAACTTAAGGTGGCAACTTAAAATTAACATCTGGGTGGATTGAGGCACCTGGGGAACCCAGTGTTATGCATTTTATTTTATTTTTTGAAAATCCCGGGTACCCGTGTGATCTTCCTATGGACCGCCACCCGTGTTCAAAGGAACTGAGATGATTCATGCTAGAAACTTCCGTGTGCAGCCACAAGCTATTATGGGCTCTAGCATAGTTGAGTAGGTTACGTGAAGCTCTTGAAGAGGTAGATCAGCCAGGTAGTGGGTTTTGTAGGTTTGGTATGGTCTACGGAGTAGAGAGTTAATGTTTCGAAAGATCGTGTCTCGGTCATCCGCTTTCTCAAACACCGTGCGGTCACGAGAAATCAACGGAGGCGATCGAGTCTTGTGGGGAAAAGTGTGCAAACCTCTGCAGAGTGTACAATCTATTCATGATTAGCCGTGTCCCCGGTTATGGACAATCTTGAGTATCTAGTACTTGGGTTATCACATGTATCTCATCACTTTTAATTAATACTGTTGGGTTGTTAACTACTTTAATTGGGATTGAGTTGGGGTTATACCTTCTCAATGTTTCAACCACCATGATAGTTAAATTAAAATCTATTCCTTTATTGTAGGGAAAAATTGGCTTTTCACAAAACTATATCCATAGAGCTTTCCACCAGCCAAATATGCATGTAGTGATAGCATTATTCTGTTCTTGCTCTACTGTGTTATATTGCCAGCATATTCCATGTGCTGACCCATTCTCGGGCTGCAACGTATTATTTTGCAGACTTTTCAGACGAGGAGTAAGGTTCGTTAGGTCGTTGCCGTGCAGCTCAGCTATGCCGTTGGAGTTGATGGACTCACTTTATCTTCCAAGCCTTCCGTTTTTATCGCATTAGATGGCCTTAAGCCATATTATTGTAATAAGTTCTCTTCTGAGACATTCGATGTAATAAGTGTGTGATTGCTACTCTGTTATAAATCCTTGATCGTGTGTGTCGGCATTCTTGATCCAGGATGACCTTTGAAGCACAAAGACTTGACCATCTGAGGTCGGGTCGCTACATATACAAACTGTTATACAACATAAAAAGCCTATATACACAAACATATGTGTGAATCTTGGCGCGCATCAATGGCCGACAAAGTGTGTGCCCCCGCAATTGGGTGTTGTAAATCCTCTCCCTAGTTTGTGCTCCCAACTTCCAGAGTATCCGTTTCACGTCACCACACACTAATCCCTGAGCTGCGTGAAAGTAAACAACTCACTTATCAAGTGTCACACATAAGAATAACCTGAACTCAACATACACTACTAGGAAAAAGATTATAGGTGGCCTCAAATGAGTGGCAAGCAGGGCTAGATACCCGCCATTGCTACTTTAGAGAAGTAGCATTGGCGGGTAGCAGGGTGTACCCGCCACAGGAATCGACACATTAGTGGCGGGCGGATATATATACCTGCCACACGTAAACTCTTATATATTTGCCCGTGTGATGAAAGCAACAGTGGCGGGCTCGTACTCTGCGCCCGCCACTGGTACATGAGCCAACAGTGGTGGGCCAGTCGTATACCCAGCCGCCACAAATGAATGTTTGTAACCCGTGCAAAAAAGTAATCAAAATATCTAGTAGTTCGTTGTGGCAGGCTCTAGTGTACGCGCGCCACACATAAATTAGGTCCAAAACAGGTGTCGGCCAGGCCAAGTGGCACAGTGTGTTAGGCACCGGAGTTGGTTTCTCGGTCGAAGCAAGCAGTTTGAATGCGGTAGATAGTCCCCTCGTCCCATCTAGTCACGCCGTACCGGCATGGAACATACAGGGAGAACATGACATAGCGCCGGCAGTGCTCCCGTTAGGCATGCTGCTTCAACGCCAAGTCCTGTGTGTGGTCGTGTTCACTCTGGGCCAGCATGAATACGGTGCTTGTGCTCTGGAGCGACGTCAGCAGACATAAATGTGCGGCAACCGCTTCGCGCGGGAGAGGGGGCGGGAGCAGACTACGTTGAGGACCGCATTGGATGACACACTACATCCGGATGTATGTGTGTATTTAGAGTCACAAGTTGGAGATGCCCTAAGAGCATCTACAGCCGGACTTGGCAAATACGGCCCCTCAAACGCCCGCGGACGCGTCCGGGCACGCTCGCGGGCGCATCCGGACGGGCCCTCATACTTCCTTCCGTGCATCCACATATCTCAAATCCGGACTCTCAAATCCATGCAAATACATGCACATCGATCATGCAACACAATGTCGCACGTAAATAACAAATGTTGGTATCAAGCATACATAACGTTTACATAAATTTATTTGAAGTGCCAAACTCAAGCATTGCCTCCTTGGTTGCCATTGTGGATCCACATGTGCTCCACAAGATCATTGAGTAGCTGCGTGTGCACCTGCTGATTTTGAAGATTCTGATGCATCTGCAGAAAGTTCATAAGCTGAGCCGCATCTTGATCTTCCGGGATTTCAACTTGTTCTCCGGGTGCTTCAAAATCATGGGTTTGGGCTACACCATCACCCTCGTCCTCGACAATCATATTGTGCATAATAACACAACATGTCATCAGCTGCCACAAAGTTTCTGATTCCCACATCATCGCAGCGTTCTGCACAATTCCTCAACGAGCTTGAAGAACACCAAATGACCTCTCCACGTCCTTCCTAGACGCTTCCTGCATTGTTGCAAAGTGGCTCTGTTTATTGCCACGTGGCCCGAATATGGTCTTCACAAACGCCGCCCACTGAGGATAGATACCATCGGCAAGATAGTACCCCATGTTGTAGTCCCGGTCGTTGACGGTATAGTTGCACGGCGGTGATTCCCCATTGCAAAGCCTCCTGAACACCGGAGATTGTTGAAGCACGTTGATGTCGTTGTGAGAACCAGGCATTCCAAAGAAAGCATGCCAAATCCATAAGTCATGTGATGCCACAGCTTCTAGTATGATGGTGGCCTCTCTGGTGTGACCTTGATACATTCCCCGCAAACCTTTGGGGCAGTTTTTCCATTGCCAATGCATGCAATCAATTGATCCGAGCATTCCTGGAAACCCCCTTGCCTCTCCAATAGCCAACAACTTCTTCGTGTCCTCCACATTTGGTTCTCTGAGATACTCCGGTCCAAACACCTCAATCACGGCGTGAGCAAATTTGACAGTCGTCTTGAGGCACGTGATCTCCCCCATCCCGACCATCTCACCAAGGTGTCTGCAGCAGTACCAAGCGCAAGCATCCCCAGAGCAGCCGTGCACTTCTGCTTGGCCGAGAAGAGAGTTGGCCGCAGCAATCCCTTCTCAGCTTGAAGTAGTCGACGTGTGCCTCCACTCCCTCCACAATGCGCAAAAACAATGGTTTCCGCATGGAAAACGGCGACAAAACCATGGATCATCCGGGAAAGCAGGTGTGGGAGCAAAGTAGTCATTGTGCAATAGCTTTGCTCTGGACAGTCTGTCCCGGTTGATCACTCTTCTCCCTTTGATTGAGCCCTTGAAGTTGAGAATATGCTCCACTTGCCGGTCCATTTCCTATTGCATGCTCATGAGCATGATCATGTCCACTTATTCGTCGGAATCGGACGAATCGAAGAACTCATCTTGAATCATTTGGTCAAGCTCCGTCGGTCCATACTCCTCATCCGACGAAGCATCGGAATCCATCATTTACCTAACAAAATCACAATAATTTCGGCCGGTCAATGTGTTAAACACATCAAGCGCAAGGCAGAGCCGGAGAGTTGCCGGACGTACCATGGTGGTGTCCGGCCGACGACAACGTCCCCCGTGGCGAGGACGGGAGCGCTCTTCCAGAGCTGGCGGCGGAGAGCCTGGGAACGACTGTGGAGCGGGCGCAGCGGCGAAGCTGCGAGCCGGACGGCGCGGAGGAGAAAGAACAGAGGAGAGAGCAAATGTATCCGGCAGCTCGGGGGAGGAGGGAGGCGAGGGATTTGGTGCAATTTGGGATGAGGTCGGGTTGCCGGGTCCGACGTGGCGGGCGTGCCCGGATGCGTCCGGGCGCCCCCATATCCGCCCCATATTTGGGCTGGATATGGGGGTTGCCGGTCAGCTCGGGCGTTTGAGGGCCATTTGAGAGGCCCGTCTGGTCAAAAAGTTGTGACCGGGCAGTGACCGGGCGACCTGCCCAGACGTATGAGGTGGATTTGAGAGGTCCGGTTGAAGATGCTCTAACATCTCTACCAAAATTCTACTCCCTCTGTTCACTATTATAAGATGTTTTGGTAATTTTAATATAGACTATAGACAGACTAAAATATGATTTAGAAACAAGTTAGAAGAACGGAGGGGTGATTTAGAAACAAGTTAGAACTTAGAAGAGCGGCGTGAGTATCGTATGTAACTCAGCTCTAAAGATTAACTTTGGAAAATATAAAAACTCTAAGACTACCCACAGTAGGGAGTTACATAGGTAATAACATTACACATATCTAGATAAAATAGATAATATGGCAAGCAATAAATGAGAAATGAAGAAAAGTGATAACATAGCTAGTTACTAGTAGTATGAGTAACATCACACATATAAAGCAAAATGAGTCTATAGCCTAATAAATGAAGTGTTGCATGTTACCATACATATGTTACTCCCCACTGTAGAGGTAGTAATATAGATTAGTAAGAATGTGTCCATTGTGCCTAGTCTAAACGTCAAAGGGACAATAGCTGTAGTAAAGCAGAAAGGGATGAAACACACGATTTATTTTCTTATTTTCCATGAAGTAAGAGCCAAGCTGGAGGTGGAGTTCGAGGCGGCAGCACTGAAAATGAAGCTGCCATCAGTTTGCACTTGAAGCGGCGTAAGATCTGAGGTGCTGGACAAATTCGTCGATGTACCTATCATGGAGTTCCGTATCAGCTACTACCGCCTGCATCTTCGCTGCACCTGCCACGAAGCCCCTTCTGGCCTCTTCGTCAACCATGACGGCTCGGACCGCGCTCGCGACGCCGTGGCGGTCGAACGAGCCGTCGTCCTCATTCCTCGTCACCTGCAACCCCACCTTCTTCGCCTCCATTTGCCGCGCGTTCGGCCCTTGGTCGCCGAAGATGGGCAGCATGACAAGCGGGTGCCCGAACATGAGGCCCTCGATCAGCGAGTTCCGGCCGCAGTGCGTCAGGAACCCGCCCACGGCGGCGTGCGCCAGGATGCTCACCTGAGGAACCCATCCCGTGGTCACCAGCCCCTGGCCGCGAGTGCGCTCTTGGAATTCCGGAGGAAGCATGTCCACGCCGTCGTCGTCGTGTACAGCGGCACCGCTGGGCTTTCTCAGGGCCCAGAGGAAGCGCGTCCCGGCGAGCTCCAGCCCGAACGCCAGCTCGTGCACTTGCTCCACGCGCAGCGGCACCTCGCTTCCTAGGGCGACGTAAACAACGGAGTCGGGAGGCTGCGCGTCCAGCCACCGCACGGTGGCATGCTCTGCTCCTTTGGCAGCGGCACGGCGGGCTCCGTCGGGTGACGGCGGCAGAAGGCCGAGGGGAACGACCGGCTTGCCGAGGAGCGTCGCCGCCAGTGGGAAGGACTCGGGTTCCCACTCGATGCAGCTCCGGATGGCCGCGACGGTGCACCTGTCTTTTGTCAAGTTAAAGCGCCGGATGATGGACATACCCGATATGCCATAGTTGTTGTAAGCCGGGTCCATCACCTCCTGCTCGTAACGGGGAAGATCACGTGCTCCACGGTGCTCCGGCGGCAGGTGGGGCGCGGTCGCGATCAACGCTGCGGTCGGGAGAAGCATCGCGCATGGCACCTGGTGCTCTAGGGAGGCGGCGGCTGCCCAGTGGTGAAAAGAGTCGGCGATGATCCAGTGAGGCCTCGTGGTCTCGTCGGCGCACGCGCCGGCCAGGAACTCCGCGAACGGCGCGGCGAGGCCGTCGAAGGCCTTCCAGTGGAGCTCGCGGTCGTCGTCGGGGACGTCGTTGGTGGACTCGGCACCGTCGGCGAGGCCGTCGACGCGCGGGAGAGGGAGCGCGACGAGCTCCACGCGCGGCTCCGCCGCGGGACGCAGCGGGAGTGGGAGGCGGGCGAGGTTGCGCGGCGTGGACACATAGGACACGCGGTGGCCCCGCTCGGCGAGCCGTTCGGAGAGTTCCAGGTACGGGAGCAGGTGGCCGAATGCGAGCCACGGCACGATCACAATGCGCAGCGGCGACGATGAGGACCCGGCGTCCATGGCGAAGATCAGGAGCTAGCTAGCTCGTCGACTTGCCGGCCCGGGCGTGGCGAGAAGAACCGTGAGGTTAGCTTGTGGTGCCAAGTGCTCTGCTCCGCTCACACCGTAGTAGTAATATTTGTTGTCTCGGCGTGTAGCCATTGTCGATCAACGTTTATACACTCCAGATTCCACTGCAGTTCTACGTAGGAGTGTGCAACTTGGCCTCACCATACGTATTCTGCACGGCAAGTACATGCATGGATGGTCATTGGTCAATCTCTCCACGTGGACAAAATTTAGAAATGGTTGTCAGAGTCTGGATCATGCGCATATAAAATGAGACTGGATACGTGTCTTATGAAAAGGAAGCGAAGTCCTCTAAGAATAAAAGTGTAATCCGGATAGTACAAATGCCGTATGTTAATGAATGTCAAAATAGTTAAGTACTGCTCCCCCGTCCCCATAATATGAGATCATTTTGCAAGCTGTTTTAGTTTGCAAAATGAACCTATAATATACTCCCTCCGTTTTTAAATATAAGTTTTTTTAGAGATTCAAATATATATTACATACAGAGCAAAATGACAAAATCTACCCTCCAAAATACATCAATATATATATGTATGTCGTTCATATTAAAATCTTTAAAAAAACTTATTTTTAAGACGGAGGGAGTATGTTACTTACATTTTATAGTCGTTAGACGGCACCGTAGCCTAAATACCACGTGTTTTTCTTTTGTTCATTTCATTTTTTTTCAAGGAAAATACTCTTACGTAGACTTTTTAGATGATAAATCTATATACTAAGGGCCTGTTTGGTAATCCATCAGCTCCACGAATCTGGCGGAGCACCTATTACACCACTCTGAAAATTTGAACTGCAGCTCCGCTCCGTGGCAGAGTCGTGGAGCGGAGGGGCTCCGAACGGGCACAAAATAAACTTAAATATCAGGTTAACAAAAAAAAAATATTGAAAAGATAGAAAATCTCACAAAAATTAATAATTTTATTTAAAAAAATAACAGCCGAATTTAAGCAGGAGTCTCCGCCTCAACCCTGCTTCGTTTACTCCTCCAGGTTCCAGTCTGGCAGACCTAGATGTCTTCCTGATCTTCTCTCTGCATTACTTGCAGCAGTGCTGGTTTTCTCACTCTCGAACTATTGTTGCCAAGATCGATTCAGAGCCGATTGCTGTAACCACAACCTCATCTTCTCGCCGCCCATTCCCAAGGTCGCAGACAAACCCTTCCTTTCTTGTCCACCAGTCCCAATTGCGCCATGGTATAACATATAGCAATTATAAGGTAAACTTTCTTCACATGGTTGTGGCAGAAAAAAAAAACGATTTTCTGTGCGTTGGACCATATAGTTGTGATCCGTCACAGGCGTTCCTTATTAGGGCATCTCCAATAGATTGTATGTTACTCTTGTTGGTAAAATGTCCATGTCATCAACCAACAAGCTATCATACAACTACTTCAATGGTTGTATGTAAGCTATCCAATAGATGATGAGAAAATAAATGTAGTTGCTCTCTATTTCATCTTGGAGCTTGTGCAAAGGTTGTTGGTTATTCTACATACAACTTTGTTCTCTCTCCATATTTATTACATGCCACATCATCACTATGTTCTGGGTGGCAAATTTACCAACACCTATTTTACAGCTGTTGGAGATGCCCTTACCAGTCCACACGAGACTTTTGTCTGCACACGCGATGTCTTCTACTACCTCTCTCTCAGTTTACAGGGCGTGCGGGTACCCCTAGATCGTCAATTTGACCAACCTAATACAAGTCATATATTACAAAAAATACACCAACATGAACTATGAAGTTTCTACTTTCAAAAGGTAGTACTAGATGTTGCATCATTTGATATTTGAATTTAACCACCATATAGTCTTTTAATGTGATCGGTACTTTGGTAAGACAAAGGATTGAGTTAATACCACTTCTAGTACATAAACTTGTCCTAGTGGGAACAAGTTCATACAAGAACTAAAGAACCCCACAAAAGTAGTACACCAACTTTGCTAATGGAACATTTTAGTCCATTTCCGTCTATTCTGCCGGTGTGCCATCTCCTGCCGTTATAACGTGCTTCGACATTTGCTGACGTCGAACCAGGCCCACTTGTCAGTGTCACGAACGGGAGATTTCGCGCATATTTTGCCCAGAGGCAGCAACGCGCTAACCACCCCGACATACGGCAGTTTTTTGAGCAAAATAGAGCTGCACATTATATAGTCTTTTGGTCACGCACCGTTTTTTTTTTTGAATTTTGGTCACGCACTGTTTAATCCTCCTAGTGCCACTGAATCTGGGTGGCTGCCTAACTAATGGCACGAGAACGCTTCAACCATCACAGATCGGTATACCTAAAAGAAATACGTACTCCTACTTAATACTAATGCTCTTTTTTTGTGGGCCTAACAGAAATACGTACTCCTACTTAATACTAATAATCTCTTTTTTGTGGGGGAATACTAATACTCAATCTTATCAGTTCACAAAATAAAAACTTGACCTTAAACAACATTTGTTCCAAAATATTATATGATGTTAGAGAAAATTCCTGTCGCCGATTTTATTATACAGTTGACCCCCTAACTATATGAAGATTTTTTTTTAACGAAATCTAACTATATGAAGCTCTCCTCTCCCTGGAAATTGCAGAACGGTCGAAGTGCTTCTCATACCGGCCGGTTTGGTAAAACAAAAAATCCTGTGTTCGATATGATCCACTAGCCGCCGCGCCCACTCCCTTCCCGTTTTCTTGACATCCACATTATTTAATGAGAACTTGCCAAGTTAAGGAGGAGGTTTCTTTAGACATGATGTGACACATGAGAATTCTTTTCACTCTTGCGACATTACAAACCCAAAAGTTTGGCGCTTGCAATGGACCAAAGAGCAGCCCCTTCCTTCATTTTGTAGGATGGCCATCATGTGGGTGGAAGTGTTGCATATAGTGGTGGAGGCGGGATTAATTTGTAGGTGTGGCAGAGCTGATACAACACGTGGCTCATCGACTGCTGCCTCGGTTCACAAGTGTAAACTATGCCTCAAGCAAAGAATATAAGATGTACAACTCTGCGTACTACAACAAGTCACGTGGTCGGGGTGGTTTTAAACTGTGATTCTATGCAAAACAACAACAACAACAACAACAACAACAACAACAACAACAACAACAATAATAATAATAATAATAATAAATAATCCTATTTTGTTTGAAACTGTGCTTCTTTGCAAAGTAGCTTCCCATGTGATAAAATGTGATAATTTTATATTTTTTTAAAAAGGATGATAACCCACCCAACCAATGATTTATGATCACTAATGGTGAATTATGAGAAAATGATTCCCTACAGTCGCCGCCTCCCCAAAGCTATGGTTTCTCTTTCCCGCAAAAAAACTATGGTTTCTCTGCCTCCGGCCGGCGTCGTCCCCGGTCCGCCTCACCTCCGGTGAAGGGGACAATGTTGTATTGTGGGATAGTGACTGTATCAGCGGGGTGACGGGGTCTGTCATTGAAGAGATGCCAGTGGGTCATACATCGAAGCTAGTGAACAGCGGCATCGTGGTCCAGCTCATATACAACAAACCTGGGCTCAAACGTGAAGCATAACATACTCAAATGGATCACTGAACGTATCTTTAGCGAGGAATACAACTCTCGGTATTTAAGAAAAAAATATGAGTGTAAACTGTGCGTGACAAAAAGAATATAAACATGATAGCTCCAATTAGTATGATAAGTTCAGTGATCAGCGGGGTGGTCATCGCGTTGCAGCTTTGGGCAGGCAGGACTCTGCGCGAGGTCTCCGATTCGAAACAGGCTGCGTATTTATTTTATGCTTTGGTTTATTCTTTTGTCTGTGACACTGACAAGTGGGCCTGGTTCCACGTCAGCGAACGTTATAACAGCAGGAGACGGTGCACCAGCAGAATAGACGGAAATGGACTAAAATGTTCCGTTAGCAAAAGTTTGTGTACTATTTTTATGGGGTTTTCTAGTTCTTGTATGAACTTGTTCCCACCAGAACAAGTTTATGTACTAGAAGTGGTATTAACTCTAAAGGATTATGTAACAACTTATTTTTGTCATTTTCAGAAAACATGAGAGCACAAAGGAAAATGATGACTATCTTTATTCTGTCATAAAAACGTCATGGATATATATGGATGACAAAAAATCTCCTATGACATACACGTATCATCACAGACATGTCATTAGTTTAGTGAGCCAAACCTTGACAAACTTGCTGGGGGTAAATCATAAGTTGATTCCTCACTGAAGATACCCGCCACCTAGGAGTCTCCAACCTCCAATAGTAGCAAGAACAAAGGGTAAATGCTCAGAAGTTTCTCAAATCACAAATTGCTTTAGTCAAAAGAGAGGAGAGCAGATCTGTTCTTGGGTGAATTCTCTGTCAAATCTCTCAAGAATCTCTGAAGAAATCTTCGATTTGGTGTGGGGGAAATGAAAGGGAGCCTTTCTCAAATTTAGGGTAACATATTTCAAAGTGGTCAAACCTTCACGAAGTGATGAAGGGGTATATATAGGTGTAGATCCAACTATATGGTTGAGATCGTATTGTTGGCAATCTGGCCCAATTCAACCTAGACAATGAGGCCGTTGGGAAGTGTACATATACATCAGCCGCGCACTGCATTAGGGCAACAATACGACCACTTCTGGCACAGACAATCTGGCCGCAACACTGCATCCGCAAGGACTAAAACGTGTAGATTTACTTAGCATACACATTAGTCCCTTATTAGTATATTGTCATTAATATCAAAATATAATTAAGGGCATAATTGCACATTCGACATGGGGGCACCTAGCTGGGTCGTGTGGCCCCTCTGGAGCTCCCCCCAAGGCAACCTTTTGGCTTCTCGCTTTCTTATTTTTATATTTCTTCATAGTGTTTTTCTTGCATTTTTTCCGACACATAAAATGCCTTTTCTGCTCCATCTTCTCTTATTTCTAGCTCCAACAACCCCCACCTATCTGTTTATTTGTAAATGCAGGGGGCAAAGGTAAAATAAATAAATATATGATTAAGTATGCATGATAAAAGGGCAATTTATCGTATGAAATAGTGATGCAAAATGCAAATAGCAGTCACTTTAGAGGACGAGCGACCCATACACAACAATGTGGCTATACAATAGAAAGACCCACATGCAACCTCACATTAGTGCCACGTATTGCAAAATGAATGGAACTAGTGGGATCAGAATAAGGGAGAGAGAGATAAACCCCAAAGACCCACATGCAGCGTCGCACAAGTGCCATGCATCACAAAATGAATGGAGTTGATGTGATCGGAATTTGAGAGATGTTGATTTCAGGATTATCATACCCAAAGATGTCGATCTAACCAATTTTAGTCGTATGACCGATGGTACATAACCTTCTCATACCCAATCCCATTCCGGTAGTGCCAGCACAGCTTCCATCACCGGTGCAAAAGGTTTTGTCGCCAAACCTCAAGTGTGTGGAGTGATTTTGAACAAGAACCACACGAGGTGGAAGGCTATCTACAAAAGATGCAGGAAGGAGCTGACTGGGCAGTCCGGGAAAAGAACCAACCACTTGAAGAGGCACATCGCTGGCCACAATAAGGAGACACTGATGGTGGCGAGGCAGTCCTAGCAGGGACGGAGCTCCCATGTAAGCATTGGGGTCAATTGACACCAATGAAATTAGGTAATACTTCATTAGTCCTTTACTAGTTTAGTACTAATTACTGTCCATTTAGACAAGATGACCCCACTGTCATAGAGATGACCCCATCAAACATTTTTTCTAGCTTCGTCCCTGAGTCCTAGGTTACCCAACTCCAATACAAGCCACACGGTTTGGTAAGTTGGGGCTATGTTCCTGTTGCAGCTCGAGAAGATCTTTGTCATTTAATTTTGTCATTTAATTGTTGCTAATGATTTACCATTATTTTTTGGTGAGTCTCCAGCTTTTTCACTATATACTCAGACTGCTCATATCCTATATTTGTTCCAGTTTCTAGACAAACTACAACTACGGGTATGATTAAGTAATGCAAAACTAGTCTTCAGAAAATAAAAGAAGACTTTACTACATATACCTTTTCTGTTTCTTTAACATCTTTATATCTGGAGTGGTCGGCCTAAGGAAGACTTCGTTAGTGTGGTTGCTCATTATGTTAACGTAAAACGACAACTAGAAAAAAGAATCATAGGATTCGAAATTAATTGATGCATTGCATATCGGTGAGAACATTGCTGGATCTATAGTTAAAGTTGTCGAAGATTTTGGTCTGAGGAAATATCTTTGTATAGCTTTGGATAACGCTTCATCAAATACAAGTGCAATGAGTATCCTCACTCCTTAGCTCTTATGCTACACCTTTTTTTACTGCATCAACGTTGTGTTTTCCATATAATTAATCTTATTGTTAAATTTACTTTAAATAGATTGACTTTATACATTGACAATTTGCGAACTACAGTTTCTTTTCTGAATGCTTCTAATACACGCGAATTGCAAACTATAGGAGGTATTGCCTTCTTTTAAGAGTACACCCTTGTAAGTTTGCTTTAGACATGCTGGTTTGATGGAACCCTACATATATGATGCTTAAGCATCTTAGGCCCACACAAAGATAGATTTGCTTTCTTTATTAATTCAAATTATCCTAACATTGATGGAACACCCCTACTCAACGCTAATGATTGGGCATGTTGTTGGAGTATTGCTAAGTTTTTGGGTGCTTATTTACTATTCTCATTTAATGGTGCATCCTATTTTAGAAATTGTTACCCACATGAAACCATACAAATGTGATTTATTGTTACATGATACTTGAAGAGAAAAATTGGGAGTACATTCTAACATTGTATGCATTTGCAGTTATTTTGGATCCTAGGGCTAAACTTGCAGGGTTTGGTAATGTTCTCTCACTTTTAAGTGATGTCGTAAATGTAGATTATGATAAGCTTCCTGAAATTCATGGTAAGTACGATGAAAAGTATGTCAGAGTTTGGCTGCAACGGCCTCCACTAGTACCAACGGCTAGAAAGAAGAAAGGAGTGTGGAGGGGGGGGGGGGAGATATTTGGTTCCTCTTCCTCGAACTCTTCGATACCAATAGCAATATCACTTGTAATGATTGGTAGTAGGGACCGGGAGTTGGTGAAATACCTCAACAATGACAAAATCAACTATCAAGAACAAAATGATGACGACTTCAATATTTGCAGTGGTGGCATGACCACAAGCTTACATATTTAGTGATTGACATATTAGCACAAGATGTGTTAACAATATTCATCTCAATGGTATCATCAGAGTCTGCTTTCATTCTAGCTGGAATAATACTTGGCGAGAGAGGAACCAATCTCACAAGTGATATGGTGAGGACACTGATGACCGTGAAAGATGGGGAACTAGCCAGACGAAAAGCCCAACACACTACGCGTAACACATATCTACATCCACGTTCGGAAACTTTTACCTAGACAATGAACAACCAGAAGATTAGTTGTTATCTTTGTAATTTTCTTTTCCTTTTGTAATTTCGAGCCAAGTTTGTACTCTGCTTCAAGGGGAGTTTTACCTAGAAGGTTTTAATGAGACATCTACTAATAAAGCTCAATATTTATTCCTATGACACTTTGTCTCTTCGAGATTTTTTTTGTATTTCTCAATATTTTCCTCTTAATTTAGTTTTTTCTGAATTAAAAAAATAAAAGGCTCGGATGGCTGAAATGGCCCACAAGGCCGAAAAGCAACACGGGCCGGCCCACAGCTGTGCTGTGCCGGGCCGATCCCCATGGCCTGGGGCCGTCACGGCACAGCCCATTTACAAAATGGCCGACACGTCCATGCCGCGCCGGCCCATGCCCACGTGGCCAGGTTTGTTGCGCACCGGCCGCCGGCCCCACCCCCGTACCTCCGGCTCGATGGCATCATCCCCGCTTCGGCTTCGTCCCCTCACGCAACCACCCTCCGCCCGTCCAATCCACCTCACAATTCCGCCGCCGGCCGGCGCCATGTCGCCCCCATCCACCTCATTCCCCTCCACGGCCTCGCTGCTCCTCGCCGGCAGCAGGCTCCCGCGGCTCCAGATCCAGTCGCCCCGCGCCCCCACCAAGCCCCCGTACCGCTCCGCCTCCCCCTCCCCCTACCGCCCGTGGCTCCGCGGCGTCGCCAGGCGCCCCCTGCTCGTCCCCACCTCCGCTTCCCTCCGGTTGACGGCTGCTCCTTCGCCGGGGGTGGAGGCTGCGGATGAATCGGGCCGGCTGGCGGCTTCTCCTCCCCTGGCGGCGGAGGCTGAGGATGAATCGGGCGGCCGGCTGGCGGCTGCGAGGAGGGTCGCAGTGGCGCTTATCTGCAGCGCGCTGGCGGCGGTGTGGTGCCATCGGGCGCTTGCCGCTGGGGCCGCCGCCGCGGCGGGAGCAGGCGCGGGGGCGTCCACGGCGGTGGAGGCGGCCGATGTGGTCAGCTGGGTGGCGCTGCGACTGCGAGGGAGCTGGCCCACGGTGCTGCAGGTTCTGCAGCTGCTCAGGGAGCAGGGCCTTGTTCTCGCCCTATTGCTCGGCCTCTCCGCCTTCTTCTCCATGGCCGAGACCTCCATCACCACGCTCTGGCCCTGGAAGGTCCGTGAGCTGGCTGACAAGGAACCTGAGAACGGCGTGTTCAAAATGCTCCGAAATGATGTCACTCGCTTCCTCACAACCATACTCATCGGCACGACTGTGGTTAACATTGGCGCGACAGCAATTGTCACCGAGGCAGCCACAGCAATGTTTGGTGAAGCAGGTGTCAGTGCAGCAACAGGCGTCATGACTGTTGCCGTTCTACTTCTTACAGAAATCACACCCAAGAATGTTGCAGTCCACAATGCCACGGAAGTTGCCAGGTTTGTGGTCAGACCAATCGCTTGGCTTTCAATCATCCTGTATCCCGTTGGGCGTATTGTTACAATTATATCCATGGGAATTCTAAAGCTTCTAGGCCTGAAAGGAAGAAGTGAGCCATATGTGACTGAAGATGAACTGAAGCTAATGCTCCGGGGAGCGGAGTTGAGTGGTGCGATTGCGGAAGACGAGCAGGATATGATTGAGAATGTGCTCGAGATTAAAGACACACATGTCAGGGAGGTGATGACACCTTTGGTAGATGTGGTTGCAATTGATGCAGCCGCAACACTGATTGATTTCAAGAACCTATGGGAAACCCACCAGTACTCTAGAGTTCCTGTATTTGAGGAGCGCATAGATAATATCGTAGGAATTGTATATGCAATGGACATGCTTGAATATGTTGAAGAGGCTGAGAAGTTGATGGACATCACTGTGAAGGAAATTGCACATATGCCTATATACTTTGTCCCAGATTCCATGTCCGTTTGGAACCTGCTGAGAGAGTTCCGGATCAGGCAGGTTCATATGGCAGTGGTCCTCAATGAGTATGGTGGAACGATTGGTATCGTGACATTAGAAGATGTAGTGGAAGAAATAGTCGGTGAAATCTTTGATGAGAATGATTCAAAGGAGGAAATCCAGAAGAAAACAGGTAATATAGTAATGCTGGAAGATGGAACATTTGTTGTTGATGCAAACACATCTATAGACGATCTTTCTGAAGAGCTTGGTGTTAAAATACCAGAGGGCCATCAGTATGAGACCGTGTCTGGTTTTGTTTGTGAATCCTTTGGCTATATACCAGAAGAAGGTGGGAAAATGCTTGTGATACTCGAAAGGGATAAAAGTGAGGAGAATGGTGAATATCAGGACGAAGGATCTGATCACCAAGATGATCGAGAAGCGACTCAAGCTTATGAACTTGAGATACTCGAAGCTAATGCAAGAAAGGTCAGCAAAGTACGTTTCAAGCCAATAAGCAGCGAATGTGTAGACGTTGACAACAAGGGTGTCAACCGGCTGATGTCAAAAAAGATTATCAAACGGAAGAAGAAGGACTCTGGTAATTCTTCCGATAGCGATGATGACGACGAGTGTCCTGATATAACTGAAAATGGTTGCCCTGCAGAGCTAGTTTCATACTCAGATGATAGTGCGGAGCTAGAAGATTCTGGCAGTTCTATGGGACAAGGTAACAAAGTAAACAATTAGCACTATTGTACTACTGGCAATAATTACAGCTCACCAACCTCCTGCCCCTTGTTGCAACATACAACCGAAGAAGAGAAAAGAGGGAAACATAGTAGGCTACGGAAAACAACGACAGTAACACTGAGGAGACTGCGAAGACTAACAGCTTAGGACAACATTTCTAGTAGCAGTAGTAGTAATCTAGAGGTGCAATGAGGTGTCAGACATCAACTTCGCTGGGCCACAGTGAGCGAATCGCTGCCGAGCTGGATGGTTTTGCATTCCGAAGCAGTTGTGGTGGCTGGCATGACCGGACAGAAGGCAGTAGTGCCACACAGAGGCCTGTATGGATGCAGCAGCTCTGAGTGGAAGAATCATCTGACCGGCGACTCTGTTCGATTCTGGTTTTGTTACTGACAACGTGAGTGAAGTCGGGTCCGTGAGGGGCGAGTATCTGGTAAAGCCTCACCTCCCGTTTCTCCTTGATCCTCTCCAGCTCGCTGAACCTTTGCTGCAGCAGCGGGATGGAGGAGAACATCAGTGTGCCTTCAGTGTCATGCGCCCCCATTGATGATTGACGAAGAGACATGCGATGATTGACTGCTCTCGTGTTGAGTTGGTGGAGTTTTCGTTTGTCTGGCTACTTTGGTCTGCTTTCTGTGTGTGTGTGTGTGTGTGGCTTTAGTGGTGGCAGCGGGGAAGAGCATTGTGAGTGCTTTTTTAACCAGTAAGTTTTGTCGCGGTGCAGCTCGTAAAAATAAGTCAATTCCTGGATCCAACTTTTCATAACTGAATTGCATGATCTGTTCATTGAGTGCCTCTGCCATGTTCCTACTATTATAGGTGGGGATTTTAGTTTAGTTAGATATCAATCTGATAAGAATAGTGACTCTCTGGATTTTAAATGACATGATAGGTTCAATGCATGGGTACATATCTAGTCTCTCATGCACATTCACTTATCTGGTAGACAGTTTACCTGGGCTAACAACCAGAGAAACTTCATTATGTCTAGGATTGATAGGATCTTTTGCACCACAAATTTAGATGCTATTTTCCCTTTATCTGCTGCTGGAGGCTTGGCAGTGATCATGTCACTTTTTCTGTGGGAACCTGCGTATAACAAGACACCTAGGAAATCTAGTTTAAGTTTGAGAAATGGTGGTTGGCTAGGACTGACTTCTTGAAACTATTAGGAAGCTTGGAATAGTCACTGTGATTGTTCCAACTCTATAGATGTTTGGCAATAATTAAAAGTAAGAAAAATTAAGAAACCATAAATGGGTTGGAGTGCTAACCTAGAGGTTGCAATGAGAGACCATAAGAAAAGTATGTTGGAGGAGTATGATCTCTTAGATATAAATCTAAGATATCCTATGTGTCTTATGTGGAGCATGCTAGAATCCAGGAGGTTATTATAGAAATGAATAGCTTTTCATCTTTGGGTAATTGGAAGAAACTAAGGCTAGAGATCTAGGGATAGATATTTTCTCTAGGGGGATACAAGTACATCTTGCTAATCAAAGGGAGAGGAAAACCCTAATCCATGAACTAGCGAGACATGAGGGCCTTGTAATGTAACTGAAGCGGAGGACGATAGAGGCAGCAACTGATTACTACAAATATGTTGTTAGCTTTGAGAACAGACCTGACATATCATCCCTTGGAGAAGACTTCTTTAGAGAAGAGGAAAAGTTAACTTAAGGAAAACAATTCACTTGATGCACCTTTCTCCGAGGAGGAAGTGAAAGATGTTGCTTTTTATTCTTCTTCTGATGGAGCTCCAGGCCTTGATGGCCTTTCTTTTACAGTATGCCATAGTGATTGCTTGGGGAAGCAATGATTTAGACTTGTTTAGACTGAACTTTGTCATGCTTATTCTCACTCCTGTTTAGCGAGTATCCCTGTTAACGTACTCTCCTTTTTTAAACTCCTCAAATGGGCTTTAGAAATGATCAACACTCTAATGGCCAATTGCATGTGGAATCATTTCGAAGGGCCGCCAAGTCAACTGTACTTTTCGTACGAGTTTTACCCCGAAGCTTGTAGAGCAATGTCAAGACCTAGAATCTACTGTGCCTGTTAGAGCATTATCTGGCAGTATGAATCGATGGGTGTTTACTCCTCTAGCTCTCTCTATAAAATTGTTAATTTCAGAGGAGTCACACCTATATCTACCTTCCGGTTGTTTTGAAACTGAAAGTCCCTCCTAAACTTTCGTGTGTTCCCATGGTTGTTTTCCCAGAATAAAATTATGACTAAAGACAACTTGAGTAAGATGCATATGAAGAAACCACTTGAGTGTGTTTCCTGTAAAGAACTGGAATCGGTGCACTACTGATTAATTATTTGAATGTCTGGTTTCCAAAGTAATCTGGAACGATTTTATTGATTCATTTGGCAGTAGTGAAATTGCCATCAGTTGGTTGTACCTGCAGCGGAGTAAGATCTGAGCTGCTGCACAAACTCGTCGATGTATCTCTCATGCCGCTCTGTATCGGCTACCACCTCCTGCATCCTCGCTGCGCCTGCTAAGAAGCCACTCCGGGCCTCTCCCTCAGCCATGACGGCCCGGACCGCCGCCGCGACGCCATGGCGGTCGAACGAGCCGTCGTTCTCGTCCCTCGCCACCTGCAGCCCCACCTTCTTCGCCTCCATTTGCCGCGCGTTCGGCCCCTGGTCACCGAAGATGGGCAGCAAGACGAGCGGGTGCCCGAACAGGAGGCCCTCGATCAGCGAGCTCCGGCCGCAGTGCGTCAGGAACCCGCCCACGGCCGCGTGCGCCAGGATGCTCATCTGGGGAACCCACTCCGTGGTCACCAGCCCCTGGCCACGCGAGCGCTCTCGGAAATCAGGAGGAAGGATGTCGGCGTCGACGACGGCGGCGGCGGGCTTCCTGAGAGCCCAGAGGAAGCCAATCCCGGAGAGCTCCAGCCCGAGGCCCAGCTCGTGCACCTGCTCCACGCGCAGCGGCACCTCGCTCCCCAGCGCCACGTACACCACCGAGCCGGAAGGTTGCGACTCCAGCCAGCGCACGGTGGCATGCTCTGCCCCGTTGGCGGCTGCACGCCGGGCTGCATCGGCTGACGGCGGCAGAAGGCCGAGAGGCACGACCGGCTTGCTGAGGATCGTGGCCGCCAGTGGGAAGGACTTGGGTTCCCACTCGACGCAGCTCCGGATGGCCACCACCGTGCACCTCTCCTTCGTCAACAATAAGCGCTGCATGATGGACATACCCGACACGCCATGGTTGCTGTAAATCGGCTCCCTCCCCTTTTGCTCGTAACGGGGAGGAGCGCGCGCTCCGTCGTGCTCCGACGGCTGGCTGTGACTGAGCACGGTGGCGATCAGAGCAGCGGTCGGGGGAAGTATCGCGCACGGCACCCGGTGCTCCAGGGCGGCGGCGGCGGCGGCCCAGTGGTGGAAAGTGTCGGCGATGATCCAGTGAGGCCTCGTGGCCTCGCCGGCGCACGCGGCGGCTAGGAACTCAGCGAAGGGCGCGGCGAGGCCGTCGAAGGCCTTCCAGTGGAGCTCCCGCTGGCCTTCCGGGACGTCGTTGGTGGACTCGGCGCCGTCGGGGAGGCCGTCCACGCGCGGCAGCGGGAGCGCCACGAGCTCCACGCGCGGCGCCGGCGGTGGGAGGCGCGCGAGGTTGCGCGGCGTGGAGACGTAGGACACGCGGTGGCCCCGGGACGCGAGCCGCTCGGTGAGCTCCAGGCACGGGAGCAGGTGGCCCAGCGCGAGCCACGGGACGATCACGATGCGCAGCGGCGAGGATGATGGCCCGGCGTCCATGGCGAAGATCAGGAGGTAGCTAGCTCGTCCACTTGGCGGTGCGTGGCCTGGAATCGGGAGCTTGGTGGTGCTCTGTTCGTGCTCAGTGCTCTGCTCACGCTGTGGACTGGGCGAAATGAGGTTCCGTGTATTTGTTGGACTGTGCTACTCGGCCTCACCTGTAGCGGTAAATCTTGTTCTCGCATTTTACTTATAGTCTTTTCGACGATGTTTAGGGGAGATGTTTTGGTCGACTACGAGGTGTTATTGGCAATATTTTTGTCAATTTAAAAAACATATTTCAGTCATTTCAAAAACGATTCTAACAAATCAAGAAACAAACTACTCTTTTAAAAAAACATGCTTTCACTCGTTTCAAAAGTAAATTTCACTCATTTCGACACTGATTTAACTCTATTTTAAAAGTTAAATTCACTCATTCCAAAAACTGATTTTACTCGTTTATAAAAACAAATACACTCAATTCAAAAAATACTCCCTCTGTCCCATAATATAAGAACGTTTTTGACACTACACTAGTGTCAAAAACATTTTTATATTATGGGACGGAGGGAGTAGATTGGAACCACACAAAAATCAACCTGAAGGTTTTTACGCGAGGAATTTGGTTACATAAAAAGTTTGAGAAATCAAAATATGGGTTTAAAAGACATAGCTGATTTAAGTTAGGAAAGGTGGAATAAAATGGTGGATTTGTTTGGAAGAGAGAAGAGAGAATGAGGAGCGCATGCATGCAACTCTGTTGTAGGCCTCTTTTGATTTGGAGGAATTCTGTAGGAATTTCATAGGTTTGTATAGAAAAAAAATTCTTTGGAACCCTATGATTTGTAGGAATAGAATCCTATTTTTATGAAGGAATTATTCCTATCCTCTATTTCATAGTAAAATAAACATTAGTTTAGACTCAATGAAAAAAGTCTTATGATGTGAACCAAAGAACATCTTTTTTTTCTATTCCTCTTCATATGATTTAAGATACATGTTATCTTATTTTGTATGACTCTTTTGTTCGTACAATTTTTCTATCCTATAAATATAAACCAAAGGAGGTCGTAGTGTCTCATAGGAAGTGGTAGACCACATGAGCTGGCGTAAATAGACATACCTAGGAGAGTGCACAATAAAGTGAAATACTCCTAGCATGGAAACCCTATTGCACGAAATTTTGGAACAGTCGAGTGGTGGATTCCCTTGTCGTCACATACCGTCGCCAGTAGAAATATCTTTGCGTAGCGTACATACCAGTTTTCTTTCGGTAATTGCCTTTGGCTCCTAGGTGCATATGCATCCATTGTCGAAATACACATTTCAAAAAGTTAAAAAATTCGGAACAACAATCCCGCGTGTATATCCGGACATTTTATGTGCGTGCATAAGGTTTCAATGAAAAACGACGTTTTTTGTAGCTTGTGTAAAGAAGACAATTTCTGATGCTTCATTCTAACTATTCACTAGGCATTTATTTATCTTTTTTACACAAGCCACAAAAAACGTCGTTTTTCACCGAAACCTTGTGAACGCACATAAAATGTCCGGATATACACGTGGGATTTTTGTTCCGAATTTTTCAAATTTTCAGAATGTGTATTTCGACAATGGGTGCATATGCATCTAAAAGCCAAAATGCCGCTCTCTCTTTCTTTTCTTATTTAAAGACAATATAACTGAATATTCAGCCTTTAAGACCGCACTGGGTTTGGAAGAGTAGAAGAGAGTGCAGACCAAGGAAAGGAGAAGAAGATGGTCCCTCTCTCGATCCACCATGAGAGAAACTTCTGTTCATATCCATTGGGGGTGACAAATGGCATTGTAGATGTTGATAGTTTAATTGTTTTTAGTTTTAGGATATTTAATGTTATTTTTGTCACTATTGGATCCTAAACGAACAGAAAGAAAAAGAAAAAAAAAGTCCATTTTACTATACCCTGAAGAAACTTGATGGTTCACGTAACCCTTTGGTGTTTATTTTGGTTCCCTTAACCCCCTCAACAATACCAAACCAGTCAAAAATCGTCCCTAACTTTGCACTGGCTGGTTGCTGACTTGGACATAGTCAACAACGGTATTTGACCACGGGAGCCCGAGGCCCACACACCACCAAGCCTCCTCCTCCTTCCATTTCCTGGAAGCGGATCCCTAATATCCTGAAGGGATGTCACGTAATCTACAGTAACCATGACATCCCTTCTTCACATTCATATGGTTAAGCCTATAATGATTATAATTTATTTGCAAATTACAAATCTACTGTATACATTTACAAAAATTACAACCAAACAAAATTATGGTGCAATAAAATTATTTTTTGATTTTTTTGTACATGTTATAGTAAATCCGCACAGTGATTGCTACAGTATTTCACTGTAGCTCGTGACATCCCTTCTTCGTTTTACATACACATGTCACTGTAGCTTCGTGACATTCCTTCAGGATGTTAGAGGATCCACTTCCCCATTTCCTTGTCTCGTCGCCGCCAGAAATAGGACAGTGCCTTCGACATGCCAGATCCCACACGAACACCCGGCCATGCCGACCCTAGCTGCCGCCGGCGAAGAACCACCACCCCTGCGCCTCAGTTCCCCCTCTCCCTCCTTCTTTTCCCACAGGACGCCAGCCGTGCGCCGATCGCACATGCGTCGTCTTGCCTGCTCGCGCCCTGCCGTCGTAGTGCCGTCCTGCTCCGCTAGCCCATCGACCCTGCCACCGAGTCGTTGCCCTGTTCCCCCAGTGGCCCTTGCTGCCGCCTCCATGCCCATGGCTGGTCACCTCTGGTCGATGGGAGGCTACGACCCCTCATGCTCAACGCTGCTCCGGCAATGGTCGACGGTACTAGTCACGCCGCCTCCACAAGCTCGTTGTCGTACCGTCTTCACACCACCGCCAAACTCCAGATCCGGCCGGAACCAAACCAGATCGGGCCGGAACTAGACCAAATCGGGCCGCCCCTCACCTCCATGCGCCACATGTGTCGCTGCAGCGCTGCCGCCGTTGCCACATCCGGGCCCTCTGTAGCAACTCCCTGTCGTCCGCACCCTTAGCTGCTGCTCCGGTCAGCCACGCCACCACAACCCCCTAGGGTGTCGCCGAGAGACATTGCTGGGTCGGGGGCCCATTGGTCAAATACCACCATTGACCATGTCCACGTCAGCAACCAGCCAGTGCAAACCAGTTAGGGACGATTTTGACCGGTTTGGGATTGTTGAGGGAGGTGAGGGAACCCAAATAAACATAAGTGGGTTATGTGAACCACCAATCTTTAGGGTAGTAAAACAGACTTTTTTCAAAAATAAATGACTGATCGGCACAAAAATTTCAGTCACCTTACACATAGTCGCCCCCAAAGGTACATCATGGATCCTAGTTGTGGTAGAATTGAGATGGACCTATTGGGTAGTGATGTTTATACTTCATAATAGTATCACAAAATCTTGAAAATATATATTTAGCACAATACACAATCCATTCCCTTCATTATCCAATATTCATGAAGTCTGACGTAATGAGGGGTTGATATTCGCTGACTTTATCTTAGCTGACTTACGGCCATTGACATGCGGGGCGGCAAACATGCTGACGCACCGGTCAGTAGCTCAAAGTGAGGTACGCGCTGTACTGAAATGGCTTCCGGTGGAGCATCTCCAACAGCCACGCTAAACTAGCGCCGCGCCGTAAATTAGGCCGGTTTAGCGCGCGCGCAATGCGGCGGGTCGCTTCAGCAGACGCGCAGAAACGGCGCGCGCTATAACGGGTTGGGCGTGCGGTTGAAAACACTTACTCGCTGGTGTATTTGGGCTCCGCACATGGCCAGGCACACTCGAAGCGCCGCGTCGCACTCTTTCTCTCCTCTCTCCTCGTCCCTCGCCCAGCAAGGCCGGGCGCCCTGCCATCCACCCATGGACACGCACACCGGCACCCTGCTCACCCGTTATGCTGACGCGACTTCACCCCCGCCTTGGCGCCGCAGGCCGGAAACCCTAAGCGGAAGTATCAAGGCGTCGCCACCGTCGGAACTTCACGTGATGCGGTGCGTGATGAGGAGAGGGAGGAAGATTCATCTTCGGAGGCGGAAGAGTCGTCTTTGGAAGATGAGGACGAAGACGAGGAAGATGAAGATTGATGTGTCTTCTCATGTCTTGAACTTTAGTTTGCATTTGAACTTGGTTGGATGAACTTGTGGGCATGATCTTTTATTCATCAACTTGTTTGTGTCAAATTTCGCATGTTTATTACATTTTGATGAATGTTCAAACTCATTTTGTGTCCAAAATATCATATATGTAAATGCCAGTAGTCATGCTGTATTTTTTACTGCGCTCTTTGAGCGGCGCTTCGCTTGAATTATAAGCGCTGCTTTGGAGCCAGGCTGGCGGTCGCGCTATTAACACGCAAAGCGCAGCAGCGGCAACAGGTTTTTGCGCGCTGCGCTTTGCGCGGCTGTTGGAGATGCTCTAACATCTAAGGCGATGAACAAACTCGTCAACGTACCTCTCCTGCCGTTCTGTACTACCTACGACCTCCTGCATCTTCGCTGCACCTGCCACGAAGCTCCTCCTGGCATCTCCGTCAACCATCACAGCCCGGACCGCGCTCGCGACGCCATGGCGGTCGAACGATCCGTCGTCCTCGTTCCTCGCCACCTGCAACCCCACCTTCTTCACCTCCATCTGCCGCGCGTTGGGCCCTTGGTCCCCGAAGATGGGCAGCATGACGAGCGGGTGCCCGAACAGGAGGCCCTCGATCAGCGAGTTCCGGCCGCAGTGCGTCAGGAACCCGCCCACGGCGGCGTGCGCCAGGATGCTCATCTGGGGAACCCACCCGTGGTCACCAGCCCCTGGTCACGAGTGCGCTCCTGGAAACCGGGAGGAAGCATGTCGGCGCCGTCGTCGTGGACTGCTGCGCCGCTTGGCTTCCTAAGAGCCCAGAGGAAGCGTGTCCCGGCGAGCTCCAGCCCGAGGGCAAGCTCGTGCACCTGCTCCACACGCAGCGGCACTTCACTCCCCAGCGCTACGTACACAACCGAACCCGGCGGCTGCGCGTCCAGCCAGCGCACGGTGGCATGCTCTGCTGATCCGTTGGTGCCGTCGGCACGGCGGCCTCCGTCTGGTGACGGCGGCAGAAGGCCGAGGGGCACGACCGGCAGGCCGATGACCGTCGGCACCAGCGGGAAGGACTCGGGCTCCCACTCGACGCAGCTCCGGATGGCTGCGAGCGCACACTTCTCTTTCGTCAAGTAGAAGCGCTGGACGATGGACATGCCCGACGTGCCATGGTCGTCGTAAATTTGCGCTGTCTCCTCCTCCTCGTAACGAGGGCGGGTGTGGGTCACAGCCCGCGCTTCCGCCGGCTGGTCGCGGTGCGCGGTAGCGATCAAAGCAGCGGTCGGGAGAAGTAACGCGCATGGGACCTGGTGAACGATGGAGCATCGAGCAAGATTTGAGATATAGTCCTATTACATGGGATGGAATTACTGGAACCAAGCGGCGACAGCGCGCGCAGATCTGCCGAACCTTGTGCTCGAAGGCGGCGGCGGCGACCCAGTGGTGGAAGCAGTCGGCGATGACCCAGTGAGGCCTCGTGGCCTCGTCAGCGCACGCGGCGGCCATGAACTCCGCGAAGGGCGCGGCGAGGCCGTCGAAGGCCTTCCAGTGGAGCTCCCGCTGGTCGTCGGGGACGTCGTTGGTGGACTCGGCACCGTCCGGGAGGCCGTCGACGCGCGGGAGCGGGAGCGCGACGAGGTCCACGCGCGGCGCCGCGGCTGGGCGCAGCGTCGGGAGGCGAGCGAGGTTGCGCGGCGTGGAGACGTAGGACACGCGGTGGCCGCGCTCGGCGAGCCGCTCGGAGAGCTCCAGGTACGGGAGCAGGTGGCCGAACGCGAGCCACGGGACGACCACGATGTGCAGCGGCGAGGATGAGGAACCGGCGTCCATGGCGCGATCAGGAGCTGGACTTGCCAGCGGCGAGCGGCGACTGGCGACTGGCGAGAAGGATCGGCGGCTTAGTGAGCTAGGTGGTGTTCAGGCTCAGCGCTCTGCTCCCGCCGTGGCTATCCACGCACGAAGTATTTTACTGGTGGTCAAATAGGAGCGTGCTACTTGCTCTCCACGGTGCACGCCATGTGAACTTCTTTTTAGTTTTGAGATTTGGGAACATCCACGCCGACGCACGTAGAGAGGCGAAATATTTGATCCGTATCCATGATTTTCCCATCAACTCTGATAAAATATGCAGAGAGGCGGCATATTATAGTTGATCCGTATCCACGATCCATGATCAGCTGTATCCGCCTGAAGTACAAGCCACCAACCCCTTGCTGTGGAGCCTTTTTTTCTTTTTACAGTTACACTTTTGCACTTAGTTGTGCTTTTCCGTGGGTTTTGTCCTTACTTTCCAGCTCTGCTTGTTTTGCCCTTATATTTGAATCTCAGGTCGTCCGAGTGCCCTTTACCCGTTTGATCAATATTTTAAAAATTCATAAACAATATATATGAACTCATAAAAACACAAATAAGATATCAAAACATTTAGAAAAACATTACTTTTATGTGCATGTCATTTGCATTCAGGAAAAAAAATATTGTTCAGAGTACCCGAGGTAACTAATGTTATTAACACTATTAAACAAAAAGGGTATAAGCAATACTTTTTTCATGAACAAAAATCACTTTTTTCATGAACAAAAATCACATGCAAATATATGTGATGTTTTCCGGCCATTTTGATATCTTATTTGCATTTTCTGGGTTCATACAAATTTGTTATGAATTTTCAAACAAATTTGCCCATTACTTTGAAAATTCATATGAACTCAGAGAAATGCAAATAAGATACCAGAACGTATAGAAAATATCACCTATAATTGTGATTTTTATTCATGAAAATTTATTGTTTATACCTTTTTATGCTTAATAATATTAATGACATCTGGTAGTTTAAACATTACTTTTTATTGAATATAATTACATGCACATAAAGTTAATGTCTTTTTGAGCATTTGATATCTTAGCATTATTTGTTATGAATTTTCAAAGTATTGGTCAAAGGGCACTTGGGCGGCCACATAGACAAATCTAAAGTAAAGAAAAAATGAGCAGAGTCAAAAGGTAAGGGCAAATCCCGTGGGGCGGTTCCGACTAAGGGAACAAAATATATAGGGCCCTTTTTTTTCTTCAGAGATGTTGCTGCGGAGCCTTGACTAACAAAAAATGTTTAGAAATGACTATAGCCTTTTGTTTTTATTGAAAGAAAATATATGTTGGGCCATTTCTACAAGGGTATGGCTAAGTCTCGGTCACTGAGACTTAACCAATCTAAGATTAAGTGACATAGCGTGTAAGAAATAAAAAACTGAAGATAATTTTTTTCACGGATCTTCACATAATGAGATTTAGCAATCTCGTTTCTACAATTCTAAGTGAAAATATACACCACATATGCTACAGTTCAATGTTTCAACACCATCAGTGAAAAACTAAAAATACAGTAGCTGTAGAGAAGCAAACATGCATGAAAGTATCAAATACAAAAATTTCCCTTATTGCTCACGAAGTAGTGGCCGTAGTGGCTTTGTCATCAGTTGCAATGGCGGCGCCGTGAGATCTAAGGTGTTGTACAAATTCGTCGATGTACCGCTCCTGCCGTTCCGAATTAGCTACCACCTCCTGCATCTTCGCTGCACCTGCCACGAACCTCCTCCTTGCCTCTCCGTCAACCATTACGGCCCGGACCGCGCTCGCGATGCCATGGCGGTCGAACGACCCATCGCTCTCGTCCCTCGCCACCTGCAATCCCGCCATCTTGGCCTCCATTTGGCGCGCATTCGGGCCTTGGTCGCCGAAGATGGGCAGCATGACGAGAGGGTGACCGAACAGGAGCCCTTCGATCAGCGAGTTCCGGCCGCAGTGCGTCAGGAACCCGCCCACGGCGGCGTGCGCCAGGATGCTCATCTGGGGAACCCAGCCCGTGGTCACCAGCCCCTGGTCACGAGTGCGCTCCTGGAAATCGGGTGGAAGCATGTCGGCCCCGTCATCCAGGACGGTGGCGCCGCTGGGTTTCCTAAGAGCCCAGAGGAAGCGTGTCCCTGTGAGCTCCAGCCCGAGGGCAAGCTCGTGCACCTGCTCCAGGGGCAGCGGCACTTCGCTCCCCAGCGCCACGTACACCACCAAGACGGGCGGCTGCGCGTCCAGCCAGCGCACGGTGGCGTGCTCTGCTGATCCGTTGGTGCCGCCGGCACGACGGCCTCCGTCGGGTGACGGCGACAGAAGGCCGAGAGGCACGACTGGCATGCCGAGGAGCGGTTGCACCAGCGGGAAGGACTCGGGCTCCCACTCCACGCAGCTCCGGATGACTCCGAGCACGCACCTCTCTTTCGTCAACCGCCAGCGCTGGACGACAGACATACCCGACGCGCCTTGGTCGTTGTACATGGGCGCACTCTCCTCCTGCTCGTAACGAGGGCGGGTCCCGGCGGGCGCTCCACCGTCCTCCGTCGGCGGGGGTTGCGCGATAGCGATCACAGCAGCCGTCGGGAGAAGCATCGCGCATGGCACCTGATTGTTTGAGCATCGAGCTAGATTTGACAAGTGCATGGGATGGAATTAATGGAACGAAGCGACCAGCGCGCGCGGCAAGTGAGCCGAACCTTGTGTTGAACGGCGGCGGCGGCGACCCAGTGGTGGAAGCTGTCGGCGATGACCCAGTGAGGCCTGGTGGCCACGTAGGCGCACGCGGCGGCCATGAACTCCGCGAAAGGCGCGGCGAGGCCGTCGAAGGCCTTCCAGTGGAGCTCCCGCTGGTGGTCGGGGACGTCGTTGGTGGACTCGGCGCCGTCGGGGAGGCCGTCGACGCGGGGCAGCGGGAGCGCGACGAGGTCCACGCGCGGGGCCGCGGCGGGGCGCAGCGGCGGGAGGCGCGCGATGTTGCGCGGCGTGGAGACGTAGGACACGCGGTGGCCCCGGGACGCGAGCCGCTCGGCGAGCTCCAGGTACGGGAGCATGTGGCCGAACGCCAGCCACGGGACAATGACGACGTGCAGCGGCTCTGGCGATGACCCGGCGCTGGTCATGGAGCTGGCCATGGAGCTAGTTCGGCGTGACGACGGGGCGTGCGGCGGCGAGAAGTGAAGAACCGGCAGCTGCTCAGTGGGAAGCGCGTCACTGACCACTGGTTGACACCTACTCAGTATTTTGTTTCTTGTCGAACGTTAAATAAGTTCCACGCCACCCACCATCCGATCTGCAATCTGCAGCCTCACGAGATACTGGTGTGTATAGACTATGTCCAGTGGGCCCAGGGTGGTCCCGCCATGATCCTCAACAAACAGGAGTAGTGTACGAGAATAACTACATTTGCAATTATGATCTACGTATACGTTGACGATTTAGCTGCTACGAGTACTTTGACTGTGCATGATGCATCATCGGTAGATCTAGCAGGCCATGTGCTATTTCTAAGCTGCCGTCTAGTAGAAAATACGTACGCATATCACATGTAGTACGTACCATAGATGATGGGCAACAATCTTAAACTCACGATCATGATGGATATGGTTGGTGACAATTTTGGAGCCACCAGCCCACTTTCTGTGAGATGAGATGGAGCGTCAAAGTAACCCGGAAATGTGATCATGGTCATCACCCGCTCCGTAGAGGCGTTGACCACAACAACCCGGCTGGAGCGACCAAGCAGCAAGGCGTGTTTGGTTTCCTGGGCGCATCAGGCCTGCATCGTACTCCCTCCGTCTCAATATACTTGTCATTAAAATAGACAAAAAGGGATGTATGTAGAACCAAAATACATCTAGATACATTCCCTTTTATTTATTTTGATGACAAGTATTTCCGGACGGAGAGAGTATGAGGGAGCTTGGCTGGGGCTGACATGGTTCAGCTGATGCAAGATCGAGTCGAGATGTGTGTTTGGTGTACTTGCATGATATGGGCCAGGCTCATCACAGATGTTGTTTGGTAGGTTGCATGAGCCCAAATAATATGATAGATGTGGAATCAATGTATGCAAAATAATTAAAAGATTGTTTCGGTGACATGCACTCCAACTAAGATATCTTTGATGATTGAAGTAAAATAATATAACCAAATACAGATAAGAGATCATAATATCTGAAATTTCATATGAAATCCTTGGAATCAAAGAGGCACCTAAACAGGGAAAGAAAACAAATGAAAACCATGTACTTCTATGTGTATTCCATTGTCAACATTCACAAGGTCCTATATTTTGCATAAATGCACAGAACAGCTAGCTCTGAAGGCACTTTTTACTGTCTATAAATCTGCTCTAGCTAGCTGATCTCTTAATCCCAGCGGCACAAATACAAAACAAACTAGCTTGTCAGTCTTGTTCTTCTTCCTCTAGCTAGCTGATCTCTTGTTCTTCTTTCTCCTGATCAAATCAAAAGAAACATATACACAAATTATTCATGAAGTTAACAAAAAAAATGCAGAATCGTCTCTAATCCATAGGATCTCACAACCAGATCGGGCCTCCAGCGGCAAAATCAAACAGGAGATCGAGCTGCTCAACCGGCAAGGGCACATCGAGCAGGTCCTGTGCTTGCTCACATGCATGGATCTGGTTGGCAGCAGCTCTCACAGGCAGATCAGGCGGGCGGCCGGGGGTGAGGGACTAGAGCTTGGGACAGGAGGGAGGGGGAAGAGAGAAGGAGAGCTTTACCTTGGCACCGGTGAGGAGATGCGGCGGCGAACGGTAGAGGCAGCGAGGACGGCGAGATCCAAACACGTCGCATCGGAGAAGAGAGGGGCGGGGAGCGGGGGGAAATGCGAGCCTACAGGACTAGAAGACGAGACCTGGCTCGCGACTTCGCACGCGCGGGTGCAGGCGCGGGCCTGGCTCACGGAAACGGCCGATCCCTACGTTTCCGCTCAGCCTGGCTGGGAGCCCGATTTTGCATCGGTCAGGCCTGGCCCAGTGAGACGTGCAGCCTACCAAACGTGAAGAAAATTGCGTGATGGATGCGATGCAGGTGCAAGCCAAGGAACCAAACACGCCCTATAAGTTTCTCCTCCTTTCGCGGCGAAAGGTGCTTTGAGATTCATTGTTGGAGTCCTGGAGACTGTAGATGTCTGAGTAGGTGGTGTGGGCCTCTTCTGCTGGTGCTTTTTCTTGGGGCCGCTCCTCTTCCTCGTCGTTAGCGAGTTCTCACCATAAGCTCTGCTGCTGTGACGCCTTATTTAATGACAAAGACCAAGGGTTGTTACAAACCACTTCAAGGTCTCTGACAAACATAGTGCTCGAGTAAAGTCTCCAAGTGGGCCAGAGAGACACAATGAGAAACTAAAACTTCCGGCTTCCATTTCAATTTTTCCATGCATTAACATCTGAACTACACAACAGATCACTCGAAGAAATCACTAGGCGTTTGAAGAAGCAAAGAAAGAGCATGGAAAACAAAACTACTCCAAAGCCGATTGTAAGGGCATATTTATCCCTTAAGTAGTTTTGGTGATTGATGACAATACTTTTGCGGACTAATCATGTGCACTAAGCATTTCAGGTGATCTAATATAAGGGCACTTTGCGATTGTTACCCCTCGAGGACTTCACTTTAGACGGATTATTTTTCTTCGTTTCTTTTCGGTGGAATTGAGTCGTAGGGATAACCGTACTGTCAAGAGGGGATCCGTTTCGGAAGAGTATGGGTGGAATCATCACGTTCACTTTCTCCTTGCACCCATGCTTTCTTCCTGCTTGTTGGAGTTTCCGTGTTGTGCAAAACAAGGGGTGCCTTGTGCTAAGCGGTAGTACCGCGGCCAGTGCGGTAGTACCGCCTATCGGCGGTCACTAGTAGAAAAAGGGTCATTAGTCCCGGTTCATAAGGGCTTTTAGTCCCGGTTCTCGAACCGGGACTAAAGGGTCGATTAAAACCCCCTTTAGTCGGTTCTTACACCTAACCGGGACTAAAAACCTCCACGTGGTCACGGCTAGAGCTCCACCAGCTCCACCTTTAGTCCCGGTTAGTAACACCAACCGGGACTAAAGGTAATTTTTTTTTAAAAAAATTGATTTTTTTTAAATTTCTGAATTATTTTATAATTTAATCTCTAATCACCCATCCCTCATCACTGCTCAATTTAACCTCTAACCTCTAATCGCCCCTCATCATTCCAAATCATCTAACTTCCCGACCGATCACCCATCCCTCTCACTACTCCAGCCCGAGCACGCTTAACTTTCGGGTTCTATTCTCCTTCGTTTCCAAGTCTGCACTTGTTGTTTTCCTGACAATAGTAAGATGTCAATCCTATTAACCCTCGGGAGTTTAGCTTGAGCATGAAGTCACACATTTCATTGTTTGAGTTTAAAACTAGGGTCTTTTACATCTGTGTCCCTAACTCGAACCCACTACTCACATTTGCCCCTAATTCAAAAGCCTGCTCAAAAATGCCCCTCCGCCGTTAGGTGCCCTTACAGAAATGCCCTTCCGTCCCGTTTCCGTGCAGTGAGGGGTTTGACCGTCTACTCGGTGTTTATTGGACATTTTGCCCTGCCTCCATGTGCCACTTACACGTGGGACCCAGTCAAAACATAAATAAAATGAAAAACACTTTCTCTCACCCCTCTCTCTCACACACACTTACATGTGGGCCCCTCATTTATAGAAAAATGAAAAGGAAAAACTATCTCTCTCACCTCTCTCCCGCCCCCCACGAGCAGCCGACGGCGACTACCTCTCAACTCCGTGAAATCTTGAGCAGCCACCGCCTCTGTCAGCTGGCCTCCCCAGCGCCGTAGTCCTCATGCCTCATGCTCTCTCCGCCGCCCGCCTCGTTCCTCTCCCGCCCTCTCCCATAGCGCGTCGTGAAGTGCCCGTCACGGCGTCGATCAAGGACGTGGCTAACGGCAACTTGAAGCGCCGCTACCTCGCCAGAAGCTCATATGCCATGACCTTGTCCAACCGGTGACGATTTTGACCAGAGATATCCAGCACAGAGCGCCACAACGCATCTTCCCCGCCTCTGAGCTCGGACCGCCGCCTTCGATTCGACTCCGTTGAAGCATGTCGGCCGATCCCGGCGGCTCCTATGGCATACTTATGCACCACAGAAGACTTGGGAGTCCTCCATAGCAAGCTCCATGACCTCGGGTCGTCTTCCCCATGAGCTCCGAGCTCTTCCATGGCCGCCATCGTCGAAGTCATCGCTTTGGTCACCCCGAGCCCAATGCATCGCCGTCGTGCTCCAAGTGTGCTCCCTATTGTCACACAAACCGTTCCCCTCTCTCTACCCCTCGCATGGTTGCTGCCCCACTTGCGTCGCCGGAGCCCCTGGAATGGCCGCCGCCGTTTGCTCGGCGACCATATGGTCCGACGACCACATCCCTGGATGCGGTAGAGCCACGCCTATAGCCTGGTTCCCTCAGCCGTCCTCCTCGCAGCATCCCGGCGTGCCTCCACCGCGGGATTTGGTCGCCGCCGGCCACCGTCGACCCAATCCACAGTTAAGAATTAATTAAGGCACTAATTAAAACAAAATATTTCTGGAAAATATTAATAAGGCAATGACATGTGGGCCCAATATCTGTTTGAAAAGTCCTTTTTTCCTTTTCTTTTTTTAGACTGGCCCCACATGTAAGTGTGTGTGTGTGAGAGAGAGAGAGGGTGAGAGAAAGTGTTTTTCATTTTATTTTTTGAGAGTGGGACCCACCGGTAAGTGGCACATGGACACAGGGGCAAAAATGTCAAAGAAACGGCCAGATAGCGGTCAAAGCTCTTTGACCGGACGGTAACGGCACGGAAGGACATTTCTGTAAGGGCAACTAACGGCGGAGGGGCATTTTTGAGCAGGCTTTCGAATTAGGGGTATATCTGATTAGGTGGTTCGAGTTAGGGATAGAAATGCAAATGGCCCTTAAAACTATTACTGTACAAAACAATAATTATTTAGTAACACTAATATTTCTTGAATAAATAGTTTGACCATAGTTTGACCAGATTTGACCAAAATTCAAAAAAACCGAAATAATTATTTAGTAACACTAATATTTCTTGAATAAATAGTTTGACCATAGTTTGACCATTGTTAGACCATAATTTGACCAGATTTGACAAAAATTCAAAAAAACTGAAATAATTATTTAGTAACACTAATATTCTTGAATAATTATTTAGTAACACTAATACTTCTTGAATAAGTAGTTTGACCATAGTTTGACCAGATTTAACAAAAATTAAAAAAAACTAAAATTTGAGCATAACTTTTTTTTCCTTTTAGAATTTTAGGATTCTAAAAATTTGCAAACATGCCATAGGCTGTCAAAATCGGAAGCGGATTTTCGTTCTGAACATTTTGATATATTATACGTTTTTTTCCGACATCGTATGCAAAAGTTATAGCCGTTTTACATTTTCCCTACACTTTTTGCAAAACATGTTCAAATTTAAGTTTTTAAATTTTCCTAACTAGTAGATGTAGTAATATAACTACCTCTCGAAGGATTTTATTTTTTGAAGTTTTTATCATTTTCTTTTGATTTTTCAAAACTAAAAGGCGATCCGTGGGTAGAGTTTGAAAATGGGACCTTTAGTCCCGGTTTGAGACACAAACCGGGACTAAAGGGCATCGCACCCTTTAGTCCCGGTTCGTGTCTTAAACCGGGACTAAAGGTCTAATCTTTAGTTCCAATTTGAGTCACAAACCGGGACTAAAGGGCATTGCACCCTTTAGTCCCGGTTCGTGTCTCAAACCGGGACTAAAGGGCTCATTTGAACCGGGATTAATGCCTTTAGCCGCACGAACCGGGACCAGTGCTCACATTAGTCTCGGCTCGTGACTGAACCGGGACTAATGTGAATATTGCCCTGTGACCAAAGCCATGTTTTCTACTAGTGGGTAGTACCGCTTGTTAGTGCCGCTGGTACTACCGCCCCTGCTGTGGTCTCGACTTTTTAGTGTCGGGTTTTCGTAAAGGACCACACAGGAGGCGGTAGTAGGGACGATAGTAGGGTGCGGTAGTACCGCCTCTCGGCAGTAGTACCGCTCCTACTTCCGCTCCACTGCCGCTCAGCTCGCTGTCCTCCCCTGTTTTTCCAGCGGCTGTAGGAAGCAGTAGTACCGCCCTCAGGGCGGTAGTACCGCCCTAGTGCGTGTACTTCTTCCCCCTCAGTCCTGGTTGCCCTTTTTCCTGCTTGCCACAACGGTAGTACCGCTGTGACAGCTGTACTGCCGCTCCAGCAACGTAGTACCGCCCAGATGCGGGCTGCGAGCTGCATAACGGTTGGATGTGTCCCCCCAGTATATAAAGGGGTCTTCTTCTCCAAGAAGACTCATGATACGTCCATTTTGCATCATGCTTTTATATCGATATTTATTGCATTATGGACTGTTATTACACGTTATGTCACAATACTTATGGCTATTCTCTCTTATTTTACAAGGTTTAACATGAAGAGGGAGAATGCAGGTAGCTGGGATTCTGGGCTGGAAAAGGAGCAAATATCGGAAACCTATTCTGCACAGCTCCATAAGTCCTGAAAATCCACGAAAGTCATTTTTGGAATTAATGAAAAATATCCAGCGGAAGAAATACCTGAGGGGGGCCACCCACTGTCCACGAGGGTGGGGGCGCGCTCACCCTTACAAGGCGCGCCCCCTGCCTCGTGGGCCCCCTGGCAGCCCTCCGGTGCCCATCTTCTGCTATATGAAGGCTTTTACCCTGGAAAAAAATCATAAGCGAGCTTACGGGGCGAAACTCCGCCGCCACGAGGCGGAACCTTGGCAGAACCAATCTAGGGCTCCGGCGGAGCTGTTCTGCCGGGCAAACTTCCATCCGGAAGGGGGAAATCATCACCATCGTCATCACCAACGATCCTCTCATCAGGAGGGGGTCAATCTCCATCAACATCTTCACCAGCACCATCTCCTCTCAAACCCTAGTTCATCTCTTGTATCCAATCTTTGTACCAAAACCTCAGATTGGTACTGTGGGTTGCTAGTAGTGTTGATTACTCCTTGTAGTTGATGCTAGTTGGTTTATTTGGTGGGCGATCATATGTTCAGATCCTTAATGCATATTAATACCCCTCTGATTATGAACATGAATATGCTTTGTGAGTAGTTACGTTTGTTCACGAGGACATGGGTGAAGTCTTGCTATTAGTAGTCATGTGAATTTGGTATTCGTTCGATATTTTGATGAGATGTATGTTGTCTCTCCTCTAGTGGTGTTGTGTGAATGTCGACTACATGACACTTCACCATTATTTGGGCCTAGAGGAAGGCATTGGAAAGTAATAAGTAGATGATGGGTTGCTAGAGTGACAGAAGCTTAAACCCTAGTTTATGCGTTGCTTCGTAAGGGGTTGATTTGGATCCATATGTCTCATGTTGTGGTTAGGTTTACCTTAATACTTCTTTTGTAGTTGCGGATGCTTGCAATAGGGGTTAATTATAAGTGGGATGCTTGTCCAAGAAAGGGCAGTACCCAAGCACCGGTCCACGCACATATCAAATTATCAAAGTAACGAACGTGAATCATATGAGCGTGATGAAAACTAGCTTGATGATAATTCCCATGTGTCCTCGGGAGCGCTTTTCTCATTATAAGAACTTGTCCAGGCTTGTCCTTTGCTACAAAAAGGATTGGGCCACCTTGCTGGACCTTATTTACTTTCATTGCTTGTTACCCGTTACAAATTATCCTATCACAAAACTATCTGTTACCTACAATTTCAGTGCTTGCAGAGAATACCTTACTGAAAAACGCTTGTCATTTCCTTCTGCTCCTCGTTGGGTTCGACACTCTTACTTATCGAAAGGACTACGATAGATCCCCTATACTGTTAAGAAGAAGGTCTTCCCTTATGTCGGGGGTTGGATGCGACATATGCCAAAGGATGGCTTATCATGGTGGGAGTGAGTAGAACGTCACCGGTTCCTGGAAGCGGGATGATCGTAGACACGAACGCCGGCGCACTTTACCCAGGTTCGGGGCTCTCCTAGGAGATAACACCCCTAGTCCTGCTCTGCGGGGTCTACGCATGATCACTAAGGCACTAGTGGATACAATGGTGCTCCTCGAGCTGTGTGCTAGAGGTAGAAGGAGGCAGGGCTAGCTCTCTTCTTCCTCTAGGGTGGAAGCTAGTTCTAACAGGTCCGGAACCCTTTGCATGGGTGCCCTGGGGGCTTTATGTAGGCCTACCCCCCAGGGGTACAATGTTAATCTGGCCGGGTGCTGGACCCGGCTGTCAGTGTCTCAGTCGTGGCTTCTCCGCCCGGTGGCCCGCCGCTGGTGGGCCCATGGCTGATGCAATGCAGCCGACAGGCCGCCCCCGCCGCTGGCGGGTCTGGTTGGTGGCTGATCACTGTAGCCATGATGCTAATGACGCAGGCTTGGTCAGCGGAGCGTGGCTACAGTCCCGCCGCCTGGTGGGAGATCACTGTAGCCACTCCACGTCTTATCTGGTTAATGGTGCACGGGCCTCAAGGGAAGAACTGGCCGCCTGCTAGAAGCCGGACTCCCTCAGTTCCGGCTGGTCCGGCCTCCACCGTCTTCTGGGCTCTCTCTGCTTGGTAGGGCCCGCTGCCTGCGGGCCGTACTGACAGGCCGTCATGGGAATAGGGCCCGACCTGTCAGAAATGACGTCAAGGGGGAAGTGGCAACAATGTCGCGTCGTGCGAAGATCTCCGCCTGTACGGGGCACTGTAGCCATGCCGCGCCCAGGATTTGATGGTGAGGGGCTACACTGTAGCCTCACCCAATCTTGTCCTCTTGATGAGGGGCGCAGACTCTGAGGGCGCTGAGTGGCCGCCTGCTAGAAGCCGGCCTCTCTGGAGGCCGTCTGCCGGCGCATAGCCGTCTTCGGGCATCCGACCATTGAGCCAGCCGGCCACCGAAAGGCGGCGCTTTATTCTGAAGTCTTGTGGGGCGGAGCCGGCCCAAAGTCTTGAAAGGCTCAGGGACTCGGGTGAGGCTACCAGTGGCCCATTACTCTGAAAGTAGTCCCCGAAGCTGGTGAGGCGCCGCGGTTGACGCACCATGGAGTCTCAGCAGCTTCCCCTCTTGCCGCGCTCTGAACGAACACTTGGTCCGCCTTGTGACGCGCCGACTGCCGGAGTCGATTTGACAAGGCAGGCTCGTCCGCCAATTTCGAACGCCAAGGTGGGAAACGGGTGGCGTGCCTTCTAAGCTTCCCCAGGCCTGCCACCCGCCACGAGCACGCCACGCGGCGCGTGTCAGCCTAGCTAGCCTGCCACCCCACGCTCTCGATGGGACGTGACAGAGGGCCGGGCCCGCCACCACCGGGCCTCGGCACGTGAGCGGATCCGCTGCGGTCGAGGCGGGCGGTTGCAATTCCCGCAAGAGATACTGCGCAGTAACTCTGCATGGTAATCGGGGGGTCGTGGGGTCGTGGGCGCAGTTAATCCCACGATCCCATGTCCCGCCCCCTCGGCTTCGTAGCCCGAGGGCTATAAGTAGGGGGAGGCAGGGAGCGGCGGAGCACGCGCGCCCTCCTCCCTACTCTTTCTTCCTCCTCTCTCTCTGCTGCTGCCACTCAGTGCCGGCCGTAGCGCCACCGCTGCTTGCCATCGTCGAGCCCATCCTCCCCACACAGCTCCGCTCGGACGCCATGGCTCGCGAGAAGGGAGGAGACTGGGACGGCTCACCGGTGATCGAGGATCACCTCACATTCCTCCGGGCCACGCGCCGGATGCCCAACGCGGCCTTCGTCAAGGTGCGGGTGCCGCCGCGGGAGGAGATCTCGCCGGCGCCGCAGTGGGACGAGCGGGTCATCTTCCATTCGCACTTCCTCCGCGGCTTCGGCCTCCCGGTGAGCGGGTTCCTCCGCTCGTTCATGGACTTCAACCAC
This sequence comes from Aegilops bicornis, assembly GCA_021605145.1. Lineage (NCBI taxonomy): Eukaryota > Viridiplantae > Streptophyta > Magnoliopsida > Poales > Poaceae > Aegilops > Aegilops bicornis. The sequence continues at coordinate 740,877,425 of CM038673.1, forward strand.
ATCCAGCCGCACCACTTGACGCTCAACACCGTGACGCTGCTATCCGCCTTCGTCACGGCGTGCGAGGGCTACCTCGGCATCCTCCCCACCACTGAGCTGTGGGGAGCCTTTTTCTACGCCAAACTAGGCACCTCCGCCAAGGAGACGGCGGCCGAGTGCGGCGCCTTCATCGCCGTGCGCCGACCGTCGAAGAAGAACGCCTTGCCGGTCATCAAGATGTCACAGTCGGTGAAACTGTGGCAGCAATCATACTTCTATGTGGAGAACATCGACCCGGCAGTCGACTTCATCAACCTGCCGGCCTACAAGGCCGGCCCCCCTGTTGGGCTTCGGCCCAACTGGGGCTATAAGCCGAAGCCCGTGTCGGCCGACACGGCCGCCGCCATCAGCCGGCTCCGAGTGCTGACGGAGGAGGAGGGTCTCGTGGCGTCCGACCTGCTGATCGCCTTTGTCGAGCGCCGGGTTCTTCCGCTCCAAGGCCGCCCTCATCTGATCTGTCAGATGAGCGGGCACCGTGACCCATGCCGGATGTGCACGAAGGAGATGCCGACTGCCGAGGTGGTGAGGATGGTGAACGAGATCTCCAACCTCAAGGTGTCGGAGGGATCCTCGCGGTTCGGGAAGCGACCGTACTCCCGCGACAACCCGCCGCCGGCCGTAAGTCTCTTAGTTTCTTCTTTTCAGTTCTTGCTTTAGTCTTGATCTTGGTATGAAGTGGTTCCTTCTCTGGAGCGCAGATCTACATGTCTGCGGCGATGGCCGCCATCGTGGGGCCGGGTGGTGACTACCAGCCGGACCGGGAGGTGAGCGACGAGGACGACCCCGACTTGGGGGCGGCCGCCTTGGAGGACGACGCTGTAGGCGGCGGCGACGGAGTGATACGTCCATTTTGCATCATGCTTTTATATCAATATTTATCGCATTATGGGTTGTTATTTCACATTATGTCACAATACTTATGGCTATTCTCTCTTATTTTACAAGGTTTACATGAAGAGGGAGAATGTCGGCAGCTGGAATTCTGGGCTGGAAAAGGAGCAAATATTGGAGACCTATTCTGCGCAACTCCAAAAGTCCTGAAACTCCACGGAATATCTTAAAATAAATAAAGAAAAATCATCGCCAAAGATGAAGGCCAGGGGGCCCACACCCTGCTCACGAGGGTGGGCGCGCCCCCTACCTCGTGGGCCCCCTGGTGGCTCTCCGACGCCCATCTTCTCCTATATGAAGTCTTTCGATGAGAAAAAAACATTAAGCAACCTTTCGGGACGAGACTCCGCCGCCACGAGGCGGAACCTTGGCGGAACCAATCTAGGGCTTCGGCAGAGTTGTTCTGCCGGGGACACTTCCCTCCGGGAGGGGGAAATCATCACCATCATCATCACCAACGCTCCTTTCATCGGGAGAGGGCAATCTCCGTCAACATCTTCACCAGCACTATCTCCTCTCAAAACCCTAGTTCATCTCTTGTATCCAATTCTTGTCTCCAAGTCTGGGATTGGTGCTAGTAGGTTGCTAGTAGTGTTGATTACTCCTTGTAGTTGATGCTAGTTGGTTTATTTGGTGGAAGATCATATGTTCAGATCCTTTATGCATATTATTACCCCTCTGATTATGAACATGATATGCTTTGTGAGTAGTTACGTTTGTTCACGAGGACAAGGGAGAAGTCTTGCTATTAGTAGTCATGTGAATTTGGTATTAGATTCGATATTTTGATGAGATGTATGTTGTCTAGCCTCTAGTGGTGTTATGTGAACGTCGACTACATAACACTTCACCATTATTTGGGCCTAGAGGAAGGCATTGGGAAGTAATAAGTATATGATGGGTTGCTACTGTGATGTAAGCTTAAACCCTAGTTTATGCGTTGCTTCGTAAGGGGCTGATTTGGATCCATATGTTTCATGCTATGGTTAGGTTTACCTTAATACTTCTATTGTAGTTGCGGATGCTTGCAATAGAGGTTAATCATAAGTGGGATGCTTGTTCAAGCAAGAACAGCACCCAAGCACCGGTCCACCCACATATCAAATTATCAAAGTACCGAACGCGAATCATATGAACGTGATGAAAACTGGCTTGACGATATTCCCATGTGTCCTCGGGAGCGCTTTTCCTATTATAAGAGTTTGTCCAGGCTTGTCCTTTGCTACAAAAAGGATTGGGCCACCTTGCTGCACTTTATTTACTCTTGTTACTTGTTGCTCGTTACAATTTATCTTATCACAAAACTATCTATTACCACTTATTTCAGTACTTGCAGAGAATACCTTGCTGAAAACCTCTTGTCATTTCCTTCTGCTCCTCGTTGGGTTCGACACTCTTACTTATCGAAAGGAATACGATAGATCCCCTATACTTGTGGGTCATCAAGACTCTTTTCTGGCGCCATTGCCGGGGAGTGTAGCGCCTTTGGTAGGTGGAATTTGGTAAGGAAAAATTTATATAGTGTGCTGATATTTACTGTCACTTGTTACTATGGAAAGTAATTCTCCGAGGGGCTTGTTCGGGGTATCTTCACCCCGTCGATGAGCAAAGAGTTGCTCCTCAACCTACTGAACCTATTGAAAAAGAAACTCCTTTTGAAATTCCTTCGGGTATGATGGAAAAACTGCTAGCTAATACTTTTGTAGGAGATGGAACCAAGCATCCTGATGAACACTTAATATATGTGGATGAGGTTTGTGGACTATTTAAGCTTGCAGGTATACCCGATGATGTTGTTAAGAAGAAGGTCTTACCTTTATCTTTGAAGGGAGACACATTGAGGTCTTACCTTTATCTTTGAAGGGAGACACATTGACATGGTATAGGCTATGTGATGATACGAGATCATGGAACTATAAAAGATTGAAATTGGATTTTCATCAAAAAAATTACCCTATGCATCTTGTTCATCGTGATCGCAATTATATATATAATTTTTGGCCTCAGGAAGTAAAAAGCATCGCTCAAGCTTGGGGGAGGCTTAAATCAATGTTATATTCATGCCCCAATCATGAGCTCTCAAGAGTGACAATTCTTGAAATTTTTATGCTCGGCTTTACGATAACAATCGCACCATGCTCGATACTTCTTGTCGGGCTCTTTTATGATGAAGACTATTGAATTCAAATGGAATTTATTGGATAGAATTAAACGCAACTCTGAAGATTTGGACCTCGACGAAGGTAAGGAGTCAGGTATGACACCTAAGTTTGATTGTGTTAAATCTTTTATGGATACCGATGTTTTCCGTAAGTTTAGCACTAAATATGGACTTGACTCTGAGATAGTAGCTTCTTTCTGTGAATATTTTGCTACTTATGTTGGTCTCCCCAAGGAGAAGTGGTTTAAATATCATCCTCCCATAGAAGTAAAAGTAGCTGCACCTATTAAAGTTGAAGAAAAGACTGTCACTTATAATGATCCTATTGTTCCTACCTCTTATGTTGAGAAACCACCTTTCCTGTTAAAATAAAGGATCATGCTAAAGCTTCAATCAGTTAAGTAAAAGCAATATTAGAACTTATACACCTCCTGAGCAAGTCAAAGTAGAACCTAATATTGCTATTGTTAAAGATCTGTTGTCTGATAATATTGATGGGCATGTTATTCAATTCTGCGGTGAAACTGCTAGAATTGCTAAACCGTGTGCTAAAGATAAACATAGACCTGTGGTAGGCGTGCACATTATTTACATTAAAATAGGAGATCATTGTTATCATGGCTTATGTGATATGGGCGCTAGTGCTAGTGTAATACCCATTGAATTATACAAAGAAATTATGCATGATATTGCACCTAATGAGTTAGAAGAAGTTGATGTCACAATTAAGCTTGCCAATAGAGATACTATTTCACCAGTGGGAATTGTTAGAGATGTTGAAGTCTTGTGTGGGAAAACTAAATATCCTGCTGATTTTCTTGTTCTTGGTTCTCCACAAGATAGCTTGTGTCCCATTATAATTGGTAGACCCTTCTTGAACACTGTTAATGCTAAGATAGATTGCGAAAAGAATGTTGTTACTATTGGCTTGGATGATATGATGCATGAGTTTAATTTCTCTAAATTTAGTAAACAACATCGTGAGGAAGAATTTCCTAGTAAGGATGAAATTATCGGTCTTGCTTCTATTTACGTACCTCCTAGTGATCCTTTAGAACACTATTTGCTAGACCATGAAAATGATATGTTTATGAATGAAAGAAGGGAAATAGATGAAGTATTCTTTAAACAAGAACCTATTCTGCAACACAATTTGCCTGTTGAAATCCTAGGGGATCCCCCTCCACCCAAGGGTGATCCCGTGTTTGAGCTTAAACCGTTGCCTGATAATCTTAAATATGCTTATCTTGATGAAAATAAAATATATCCTGTTATATTAGTGCTAACCTTTCAGAGCATGAAGAAGAAAGATTATTGAAAACTCTGAAGAAGCATCATGCTGCTATTGGATATACTCTTGATGATCTTAAGGGCATTAGTCCCACTATGTCGGGGATATACCCCGCGGTATGACCCGGCCGGATGTATAACCCGGCCGGACTTGGTGACTCACTAATGACCCGCCCTGACTGGACGACTCACTAAGTGACCCTCCCGAGCCTGGCGACTTATCGGTGACCCGGCAAGCGGATCAGAGGAGCGACAAGACCCGGGGGCCCAAGAGGCTCAAGGCCCAGAAGGCCGGCTTACGTTATGGTAGGCCGGCTTTAGAGGAAGGAAGCAAGACCGGACTTGTATTCAACTTGTAAGAAAAGATAACCCGGTCCCGGAGGCTACTGCTATATTGATGAAAATTTAAAGGCCGTCAAAGAATTTCCGGCTCAAAAAGTATGTCGGATTTCGGGTTCCGGCAGACCCTTAAGGTTCGAACACTGGGGTGCGCACGGAGATCCAACCTTCCACCGTCTCGCACCTGCCGAATCGCAGGGACCTAAACTACTAACGGAACAGCACAAGAGACATGAGATTTATACTGGTTCGGGCCACCATTGTGGTGTAATACCCTACTCCAGTGTGTGTGGTGTGGTAGATTGCCTCTTGGGCTGATGAGGAACAATACAAGGAAGAACAGCCTCATGAGGGTGCATTCTTGGCGAAAAGCGATGAACTGCTAGGTGGGGTTCAGTCGCTCTAGCTACTGGTTTCTTGATGAGGATCCGGATCCCCTGCCTTGGGGGTGGCTACTCCTATTTATAGGCGAAGGCCCTGGGCCTCTTCCTAAATATTGAGCGGGAAGGGCGCCAACAATTGGCCATTTTGAAGGGGAACAATGGGTACACTTATCCTGACTAAAGTTGGTCCTCGCCTGCCAAAGGCTCTGGTGATGACGCCTGCTTGGGCTCCACGATGACTCCCTTCCAGCCGTTGGGCTGGTCTTGGTCTTGTTGCACCGAAATGGATGCCTTTGCTTGATACTCGCTGCGCTTGCTCCCTTTGCACCAAAGAGGAAAGGAGGACCTTCATAGCGGGCTGGCGCTGATCGGGCGCCCTCGGTAAATCATGGCTATGCGTCATGGGCACCTCGCGAGGTACCACGCCTTGAACTCTCCGCCTCCTCATGAGCCAGCCTGACGAGGCCGTGCCTGAGGAAGCTCCTTGTCGTCCGCCCCGCAAGGCTTGGCCCCTCGCTAGGGTCTTGAGCTTGCGTTGATAAACATGGGCCGTGCTGGGCCTCCTTCGAGCCACGCCGCAGGCCGCAGTGCAAGTCTGGGACCCGTTCCTCGAACGCCGACAAGAGCCCGGGCCCACGGCGCGCTGAACTTGGCCGGCAGAGGCGAAAGGGCAAGTGAAGCGTCGCGGGCCCTAACAGCTCGCGGCCTTGGGCGACGCGTGGCGGTTGATTGGACGCGTGCAAGACGCTTTCCCCACGATGCCTCGGTAACCACCCGGATTCGACAAGTCCCTGCATGCAGAGTCGGTCATGATTACCGATGATCGTGGAGGCCGATGGTTGGCCATCACCGGCTATAAGTACGGAACGGCGCGCGCCCTTTCAGTCTATCCTTTCTTGTCTCTCCCTCTTCTCCATGGCTCCACCAAGGAAGTTCTCGGCCGCAGAGAAGGGGAAGGGACGTCAGGTCGAGTCTTCCTCTCCTCCGCCTAAGCGTGGTCGGGGTCGCCCTCGCAAGCCTCCCGTGGCCTCCACGGCGGTCCCCCGCGGTCGTGGGGGAGGCTCTTAGCATGGCGACGAGCGGCTGGCCATGGTCGGAGGGCGTGCCCCGGCCGCGCGTCCCCCGAGGGCAGCACGCGGGCGGCTGGCGATGCCCGTGACTCCTCACGCTTCACCAGCTCTGACGTGGATGGAGAGGGCAGCACGCGGGCGGCTGGCGATGCCCGTGACTCCTCACGCTTCACCAGCTCTTCTTCGGGTGGTGATTTTTCCAGCAGCGGCCGCGGCCAGCCCCCACGCCGCCGCGCCTGCTTGGGGGGTGGCAGCGGGTCCACTTGCCGCCGCGCCCCGGTGAAGCGCGAGAGGGAGTCCGCCTGAGCTCCGGAGACGGCTCGAGCCTTCCAAGAGGGCCGGCACGGGGCGTGCTTCACCTGCTTTTGTCCTTTTCCTTTCTTTTCTCCTGCGCAAAAAAGGCAACAATGTGTGGCCCCGTGGGGGCGCGTTTAGGTTAACGCTGTTAATTATTGTACTGCTTTCGTTATCCTGACACTGTTCCTTTCTGTTGTACGCCCATTCGCAAGTGAACTCCAGCCGTGGCCGCGGGGGCGACCGATCCAGGCCCCGTGTTCGCGTTGTGCTGCCCGTGAGGCATGGTCAGGAGGGGTGCTCCAGCTATGGACCAGGGCCGTGAAAACTTGAGCGATAGGGGCAGGAATGCTCACGATGGCTCTCGAGGCTTCTGCCTCGCGAGTCCCCACGCAAGAGAAATCGAGGCAGGAGAGCGAAAAAGATCGAAGAACCACGGACCAAAAGAGGGCGATAGTTTCGATAAAAACTCCAAATGGAAATAACTAGTCAACTGCAGAAAGCAAATGAAAAAGCCGCGTCCGGCACCTAGTCTAGTCTTCGACGTCTTCTCACCAGCGCGGAGCTAAGTGCTGCCACTGGGCGTGGGAGGGAGCCCCAGGGCCTGAGGCCGGCACTCCTGAGACTCCGGTGCGTGTATAGCCCCAACTCATTATTACGTGAGAGTGTCACGGGCGGCGAGCTTCACAGTGCGTTGGCCTTCTTCACGAGCTCGGGCCTTTCTTCTGGGAAGCGAGCTTCACGGGCGTTGGCCCTCTTCACGGGCTCCGGGCCCTTTCTAGAACGCGTCAGCTTCACAGGCGTTCGCCTTCTTCACATGCTCTGGGCCTTTCTCGAAAAAGATGATCTTCACATGCATTCGCCTTCTTCTCAGGCACTGGGCCTTTTCCAAAAAGAATGAGCTTCACAGGCATTCGCCTTCTTCACAGGCACCAGGCCTTTTCCAAAAAGAATGAGCTTCACAGGCATTCTCCTTCTTCACAGGCACTGGGCCTTTTCCAAAAAGAATGAGCTTCACAGGCATTCGCCTTCTTCACGAACCTTTGGGCCTTTTAGGGGTAAAACCTCCGGAGGTGCTGGATGTTCCACACGTTACGTATAGGTACTCCTCTTGAGTCTCCAAGCGCCTGGAGCCAGGCACGGAAACATGAACAACCTTGAACAGGCCCTCCCACATGGGAGAGAGCTTATGCAGTCCCTCCCTAGAGAGGACCCGTTGAGCACGAGGTCCCCTACCTCGAGAGTTACAGGGCGGATGTTGCGGCGGTGGTATCGCCGGAGTGCTGCTGGTACCTTGCCGCCGCAGCGCAGCTTCTCGTCGGTGCTCCTCCCCAAAGACGAGGGCCGTCCCCGCATGGCGCCTGCAGCTGCTTTCATCGAATGCGGGACCAGCAGCGGATTGACGCTTGACCTCGTGAGGGAGGACCGCTTCGGCTCCGTAGACCAGGAAGAAGGGGGTTTCCCTAGTTGGCTTGGTTGCGGTTGTGCGGATGGACCACAACACGGACGGAAGCTCGTCATACCAACCTCTGCCACATGCCTCCAGTTTCTTCTTGAACGTCCTGGTCTTGAGGCCTATCAGGACCTCTGCGTTGGCCCGCTCGGCCTGTCCGTTGCTGCGGGGGTGCGCCACCGAAGCGTAGCATATCTGCGTCCCAAGGTTAGCGCAGACGCGTTTTAAAAGGGTTATTGGTGAACTGCGAACCGTTGTCGGTGATGATGCGGTTCGGCACTCCGAACCGGCTCACGATGCCCTTGATGAACTTGACCGCAGAACCAGCGGGGATGGTGCGGACGGCCTCGACTTCGGCCCACTTGGTGAATTTGTCCACGACGACGTAGAGGTAGAGATAGCCCCCTGGCGCCCGAGGAAAAGGGCCCAAGATGTCCGCACCCTGCACCGCGAATGGCCAAGTGAGGGGATGGTTTGCAGAACCTCTGGTGGTGGACCTGCTTGGCATGGAATTGGCAAGCCTCACAAGCCTTCGCGAGTTCAACAACGTCATTGAGTGCGATGGGCCAATAGAAACCGGCTATGAACGCTTTGCCGACGAGGGCCCGTGGATTTACGAATGGTGCCCACAATCTCCACCATGTATATCTGCTGCCAGTTCCTTCCCTGTTCCTCGGTGATGCAGCGAGGGATACGCTGCTCGGTCGCTTCGGTAGAGCTCTCCATCCATGATGCTGTATGCCGTGGCTTGCCGCGCCACACACTCTGCCTCCTCCTCCTTCTCTGGCAAAGTTCCACGCGTTAAGTAACTCTTGAGCTCCGTGATCCAGCACCCCTCTTGAGGTTCCATCGTTAGGAGCAGGCATGCTCCTGAGGCCGGGCCACAGGCTGGGGCTCCCGAGGCAGGTGGCTGAGGGAGCTCCTCCCGAGGCTGTGCTGTGCTTGATAACGGTGGCAGGGATGAGGGCTTGAAGAGCCGTTCCTCAAAGACGCCCGGCTCTGGGGTAATCTCACGGAGGCTCGTTTGGCGATGTCGTCGGCCTCTTGATTGGTGCCGCGGGGCACGTGCTGCAGCTCCAACCCCCAAAACTGTTTCTCCATCCTGCGGACCTCCGCAAGGTAGGCCTCCATGTGTTCATCTCTTGGCTCGTACACCTTGTTGGAGAAATTGACGAGGAGCTGCGAATCGCCCTTAATGGTAAGGCGCTTCACCCCCAGGGCAGCGGCAGCCTTCGGACCGCTTCTCAGCCCCTCGTATTCTGCTATATTGTTGGAGACCTTCTCGCCATCTTTGGAAAGCAGAGCTGCACGACATAGTAGAGCTTGTCTGGCGGGAGATATGAGCACTTGCCCCAGCCCAGCGCCTGTCTGAGAACGCTCCGTCAAGTACATGACCCAACCTTCGGGCGCTTCGCTTCTGGGAGAGGGATCGATCCTCGCCGCCACGAGGCCGGTGCTTCATCCCATTCAGCCACGAAATCTGCGGTAGCGACCCCTTGATGACTCTGGTTGTCGAACTCGAGCTGGAATGCTTGCAACTCAATGTTCCACTCGGCGACCCTTCCGGCCGAAGTTGGGGCTCCTGAGCACCCTCTCCGTGGGGTATGCCGAGACAACCTTGATTGGATGACCACGGAAGTAGTGCCGCAGCTTGCAAAGCCACCAACAACGCGAGGAGGAGCTTCATGCGGCATGGGGTACCGTGCCCTCGCATCCCGTAACACTATGCTGACGAAGTACACCGGGTGCTCGACAAGGCTAGGGGCGTCGGTGCTGGTGGCGTCTTCCGGAAGCTGTGGTGCCTCCCGAGGTGACGGCGCCTCCGGAAGCTGGGTGCTTGGATGGGGGGCCTCTCCCGCCTTTGGCGTGCTCTACCGTGACGGCTGATCTTCTTCCGTTCTTGGTCTTGGCTTCTGCGAGTTCCTTCGATTCAGCCTTGCCTTAGCTCGGGTGGCCGCCGTAGTCTTGGCCTGACGCTCCTCCCTAACTGCCACCAGGGCTGCACTAGCGGAGTAGGGAGTGGCGGAGAGGTAGAGTACCAAGGGCTCCTGAGGGCGCGGGGCCACCATCACTGGAGGGCTGGTCAGGTACCTCTTGAGGTCTTGGGACACTTTGTCGGCCTCTTCAGTCCATTTGAAGGGCCCCTTTTTCTTCATCAGCTGGAAGAAAGGCAGCGCCCGCTCCCCCAATCGGGAGATGAAACGGCCCAGCGCCGTTACGCGCCCCGTGAGCTTCTGCATTTCCCTGAGGGTCTTTGGTGGGCTCATGTCCTCAACTGCCTTGACTTTTTCCGGGTTGGCCTCGATGCCTCGGTGGGACACGGAGCTTGCCCGAGGGAACTCCAAACACACACTTCTCCGGGTTGAGTCGCAGGCTTACTGCGTTGAGGCTCGCGAAGGTTTCTTCCAGGTCTTGTATCAAGGTCTTGGCCTCGCGAGACTTCACCATGATGTCGTCGACGTAAGCCTCCACATTCTTCCCGAGCTGTGGGCCCAAGGTGATGTGCATGAGCCGCTGGAAGGTTACCCCCGCGTTGCGCAGCCCGAATGGCATGCATGTATAGCAGTACACTCCACACGGGGTTAAGAAGGCCGTCTTTTCCACGTCTTCCACCGCCATCTTGATTTGGTGATACCCGGAAAAGGCGTCCAAGAAGCATAACAGGTCACACTCGGCGGTGGAATCGACGATCTGGTCGACGCGAGGGAGTGGGAACGGATCCTGCGGGCATGCTTTGTTGAGGTTGGTGAAGTCGACACACATGCGCTCCTTTCCTCCCTTCTTTGGCACCACCACGGGTTGGCCAGCCAATCTGGAGTATCGAACCTCGCGAATAACCCCCGCGGCTTCTAGCTTGCGGGTCTCTTGGACGATGAAGGCTCGCTTTTGATGGACTGCCTTTCTCGCCTTTATACGCTTCTTCACAGATTTACATTGGGGCACACATTGAGGTGGTGCTCGATTACGTCCCGTGGGATCCCCGCCAGCTGATCGGGCTCCCAGGCGAACACCTTCTTGTTCGCACGTAGGAACTTGACCAGGGCTTCTTCCTGTTCGGGCTCGAGGTTGGCGCCTATCGTGAAGGTGGCGTTTGTGGACCCGTCCTCGTCGGCAGTATCTGCTTGGTCTCCGCCTTGTCTTGAGTGAACAATCGCTTCTTCTTGGTCGGCGCAGCCCTTGGGCTTGAGGGCTTCCGCATCAGCCGGCTGCGCTGCGGCTGCCTTGAGGGCGTCTTGAGCGACCTAAGCGCCAGCCAGACCTTCGGTATCTCCAGGTACGGTGAGGATGCCGCTGCTCCCGGGCATCTTCATGAGGTTGTACCCCGGGTGGGTTGCGGCCATGAATTTGGCCAATGCTGGATAGCCAAGGATGGCATTGTAAGGGAGGCCGATGGGGGCGATGTCGAAGTCGACCAGTTCCGTGCGGAAGTTGTCGTAGGTGCCGAAGGTCACCGGGAGCCGGATTGGCTCCAAGGAGCTGGATGACCCTCCTCCTACGCCCGAAAAAGGCTGGCTGGGCTGCAGCCGCTCCCTGGGTATGCAGAGGAGGTTGAAGGCCTCGACTGAGAGTACGTTGAGGCCGGCGCCGCCGTCGATGAGGGTCCTGGTGACGGCAACCTGGCAGATGGTGGGTGTACAGAGCATGGGGAGCGCACCCGAGCCGGCCGAGTTGGCGGGGTGGTCCCGAGAGTCGAAGGTCAGCCCAGCCGACGTTTTGGTCCGGCCCGAGGGAGCCCCCTGCCACGTGGAGGCGGCGCCGACCCAGCGGACGAATGTCTTGACATGGCGGCTGGAAGGCGGCGCCTGCGAGCCGCCCAGGAGGGCCGCGACAACCGGAGGGACCGGCGCGACGGGGCGGGTGACGAGGATGCTGCGCGGCTCCTCCCCAGAGGTCGCCGAGGAGCGCAGGGACGATGCTTGCTGCCCGTTCCCCACCGGGCCGGTGGCGGTGTTGGCAGCGGGCGGCGAGGAACGACGAGGGCGCCCGCCGTCGGAAGCCGTCCGGGCGACACGGGAGGTGAGGGTGGCTCGGCGCTCGACGCGAGCTCGACGAGCGTCAGACATGGTTGCGGTGGTCGGGGAAGAACGAGGCAACGGAAGGCAGATTCCGGCGCACCCCTACCTGGCGCGCCAAATGTCGGATTTCGGGTTCCGGCAGACCCTTAAGGTTCGAACACTGGGGTGCGCGCGGAGATCCAACCTTCCACCGTCTCGCACCTCGCCGAATCGCAGGGACCTAAACTACTAACGGAACAACACAAGAGACACGAGATTTATACTGGTTCGGGCCACCATTGTGGTGTAATACCCTACTCCAGTGTGTGTGGTGTGGTAGATTGCCTCTTGGGCTGATGAGGAACAATACAAGGAAGAACAGCCTCGCGAGGGTCTGTTATAGGCGAAAAGCGATGAACTGCTAGGTGGGGTTCGATCGCTCTAGCTACCGGTTTCTTGATGAGGATCCGGATCCCCGCCTTTGGGGTGGCTACTCCTATTTATAGGCGAAGGCCTGGGCCTCTTCCCAAATATTGAGCGGAAGGGCGCCAACAATTGGCCATTTTGAAGGGGAACAGCGGGTACACTTATCCCGACTAAAGTTGGTCCTCGCCGCCAAAGGCTCTGGTGATGACGCTTGCTTGGGCTCCACAATGACTCCCTTCCAGCCGTTGGGCTGGTCTTGGTCTTGTTGCACTGGAATGGATGCCTTTGCTTGATGCTCTCGCCTGCGCTTGCTCCCTTTGCACCAAAGAGGAAAGGAGGACACTGCGCGGGCTGGCGCCCGACTGGCGCCCTCGGTCGTCATGGCTTGCGTCATGGGCACCTCGCGAGGTACCCTGCCTTGAACTCTCCGCCTCCTCATGAGCCAGCCTGACGAGGCCGTGCCTGAGGAAGCTCCTTGTCGTCCGCCCCGTGAGGCTTGGCTCCTCGCAAGGGTCTTGAGCTTGCGTTGATGAAGAGGGGCCGTGCTGGGCCTCCTTCGAGCCACGCCGCAGGCCGCAGGCAGGCAAGTTTGGGGACCCCCGTTCCCAGAACACCGACAAAGTATATGACAAAATACCGGCTCAGTGAAGAAGTTCTGGGTCATCAGAAAGGATTCCGGTTCAAAATCCGGTTCAAAGGAAGTCAGTCCCACTGAAGCTCTCAAATATCCGTTTTACAATCCGGTTCAAGGGAAATCTATCTCCTACAAAGCTTTGAAGCTCTCAATATCTGGTTTAACATCCGGTTCAAGAAGTAATAATCTCTAGGGTTAGACACAACTAGAGAAGAGCCGGTTTACCGGCGACTCTCTCATGAGCATAATGAGACCTAGCCACAAACATCATGTAGGGCTATTACCGGATGATGTTTCCCGGGGCCCGAAGCTGTCTAAATCCTTGTCTTGTGTGTTGATCCGCCTTGCGTCTCTCGATTCCGCTCAACCCCTCTCAAGCTACTACATAGATGCGCTGGCCTCACGACTAAGTCCTTTTCACGAGGACATCTGCCGTGACAAATCCACGACTGTTGGCGCCCACCGTGGGGCTTGCGCACGGTGGTGATGAGTTCTTGGAGGGTTCTTCCCAGGGATCAAGGGATTGGCAATTTTTTTAGATGAAGATTTTTTAAAAAGATGGAAGCTGAGGTAGAAATTAGGGTTTGGTATTCTGTGTGCCGCTGAGCCATCGAATCGGATAGAAGATTGATTTCTACTGCAACTGCCATAGTTTGCCAAGATCGAGAAGAGGTTTTTTCCGTCGAAACCGAGATACTGCGGCAGTCAAACGAAGCTGCCAGTGGTGGCCGGGTCAGATTGGTACTGCTTCCACAAGCAGCAGTCCTATCGACCGGATTATTGCTGACCCATGTTACGAGTCCCGAGGGCATCAACTGGTACCTGCTGCTGCTTTTTTGCGGTAAAGCATCTGTGATCGGGCGCAACTATTTTCTATCACGAAGACTAGAACAAGTTGAGATAATCATCAAGTAGTAGTACACCTATTACTACTGTAACCCGGAGTAGCCTTTCCAGCGAAGCTACCAAGTACTACTAGTTCTTTGCAAAACCAATCAGTCAGGAGTACGAAGTTGGATTAGAGAAAAAGAAAAAGGGAGGAGTCAACGACTTGGAAGTAGATTCTGCCAACAAGTCAATCCGCCGCCGTGGCCGGCTCGAGGCGCCGCTAAAATCATCACCCGTATCCTACTGCGTCACGGCCATGTGACCTGCTGCATGATGCCAGGATCAAGTGCAGAAAAAGATCAGCCCAGACTGCATTGCTTCAAACCACCGTCGCGGCCTCACTCCGAGCCGCCCTCGTCTCCAAATCCTTCTCGCCTCTGCCATGACCCGCCAGCGCGTCGCACATCGAGCCATACCAGCCTCGCTCCTCTGCTGCGAGCCGGTCTCCGTAAGCTTCGCCGGTGAGCCGCCCGCCCAGCCGGACTCCGCCTCCGTCGTCGCACCTCGTGGAGCCGCCTGGAGCCACTGTTTGCCTCTGCCCTGCCGTTTTCATGGCAGCCTTGAACACCGGCCACGCGGCCTCCACCAGCACACTTCTGCATAAAACCGCCACCCAGCGCCCGTGGACCCGCGCCACTGCAAACCGCCGTGCTGGCCGGCCTTGAACCGCCTGCCGCGCCTCCCTGTCCTCTGAATCGCCTGCAGCGCGCAAACCCCCGAGGCTCCGCCTCCTCTCAGCGGGTCCGCCTTCGAGTCGGCCGACTTCTGCCGTTACCTCGTCCAAAATAACCACGACTTGGAGGAGAAAAAACATTCCTTGACCGCTTCGTCTCCGTTCCAGGTCAACCTCACCTCGCGGAACTGCCGCCATTGCCTTCGCATGTCAGGCCGCTACCTGTTTTCTACCATCAACGCAGTTCCGCCTCGCGCCACCGCCCGGTCTGCAGCCTGTTTTTTGCGGTCGTTGCTCTGGTCTCACGTGCTCGCGGTCCGACTCCGCCAGGTTCTACCTGCCCTACCTCCGGCTTGGCCGCGCGCCGGCGTCGCTCTGAGGGCCGGCCTCTGCTTCTCTGCCTTGGATTTTGAGCCGCCAGTCTCCAAATCTTCCTCGCCTGCTGCTGCACCCCGAGCTGCCAAGTCGCCTGCTGCTGCGTCACCTCCGCCTCGGCGCGAGTCACTGCGCTAAATCGCCCATTCCAGGCCTCCGCATGGCGGAGTCACCCGCGTCGTGAGCCGCCACGGCCTCGCGCCGGTTTTGCTACAGTTTCTTCAAGTCGCCATGGGCCTCGGCCATAGCCGCGCCTGGTTGCCTCCGAGCGCGTGGCCTCTACTGCCCCTGCGTGGCCGGCCGCTCCCGCGCCCGCCACCGGCTCCGACCCGCCTTGTGGTCCCGCCTCCGTCTGGTTTTGGTTCTGCTCTACTCCGTTCCTTGCCCTGCGTTGCTCCTGCAGGCTCCTCTGTCATCCGAAGAAAGAGACAGCAACACAGGAAAAGAAGGGAGTACTGCGTGAATTAAAAAAAACGGGGCCACGTGGGGGCTACTGTTTATCAGACCTATGTCTAGGAAATCATCTGACACCGTCCGACATTATCTGATTCCAGCGCCGGTGTTCATATGACGGAATATATCAGGTGCTATTTACCTTATTTATTTTTAAGTACATATTTATTCATCCAAGCAAAACTACTTTGCCCTGTTGTATTTTCTATGCAGGAGAATTATTCATTACAAAGTGGCATCATACTGCGGAGATAGAGGCGCACCAATATCATTTGGTACAGGTGGTCGTCGTTACTCAACAGACTCCCACACCGGCTTACAACGCCGCGGCCATCTCTCGCGACCGCGCCGGCTTACAACGCCGTGGCCGTCTCTCGCGACCGCGCCAGTTTACAACAAGGAGGTCAACTTGCCCGTCCGCACCGGCTTACAACGCCACGGCCGGTTCGTCTATCTGTGCCGCCTCAGATGTTGCGGTCGTTTTTACTGCCCGTCTCTCGCGGCCTGGTCTACATCAATGCACCGGGCCGCACTTGTCTGGGTGAGCTGTTTATTGAGTATGAGCAAGTCACTACTTGGGAAGCCCGGTTTTCTTCCAACAAATTAGAGGCAATTTATCATATATTATCAGCCGTCGTCTGCACTGGATGGTTCAATGGGCAGGTGCACAAGTCGCCGCCACTACAGTTTGGTTAACTTCAAACAGCGAGTTGGAAGGAACCATTGGCCGAGTTGCTGACACGGCTCATACGGGATCATTTATAACCCGCCGCGGTCACCTCAATCTTCTGTGGATTCACATCGCGCTATCAACACCAATGATGTATACCTTCTGCTATGGTCAAATATGGAGAATCTCAAGCCAACTCCTCGAGTTGTCTTGAGACTCGGGGGCTACAATGGTATGACTCGGCAAAATTAGCCGGTTTCAATGAATTCAAGAACTCCGGGTCATTGAAGGGAAAAATAACCCGGGCCCTGGAGATTACTGCTAGATCGATGAAAATTTAAAAGTCGTCAGAAGATTTCCGGCTCAAAATAAGGACTCTAGTTTAAAATCCGGTTCAAGAGACATCTTTCTCTCACAAAGCACTGAAGCTCTCAAATCCGGTTTGAAAGCCGGCCCAGGGTAAATTTGTCCCTCACAAATTTTTGAAGCTCTCAAATCCGGTTCAAATTCGGCTCAAGGTAAATTTATCTCTCACAAAGTTTTGAAGCTTTCAAATCCGGTTTAAACTTCCGGTTCAAAAATAATTAATCTCTCGCAAGTTCGAGTTCTCAGAAAGATTAAAGGGTGCCAAAAAGAGCTCGCTGCCATGATGCGCGGGTCAAACATGGGTATCCTGCCTTACGGCTTATCTTATTATGGTCATTTGGGGGCTTCCTGCTCATCGAGCATAGCTGTCGGTACCCTCTTGCTCGGTGCGATGCCAAAATTTATATAGTCACTTGGGGCTTCTGTTCAAACATAGGTCGATTCGAACCAAAGAGAACATAGCTGTCGGTACCCTTTTGATTGGCACACTGCCAAACCCACTAGGGGGCTTCTTGATCGTATCCGAATCATAGCTCAACCCCTTTGGGTCCGACGTGGATCGTATTTGAATCAGCGTCGTTAAACAACTCTTATGGTCACTTGGGGGCTTCCTGTTCAAACATAGGTCGTATTTGAACCAAAGAGAACATAGCTGTCGATACCCATTTGATCGGCATCGGCAAAGCCACTGGGGGCTATATCGAATCGTAGCTCAACCCCTTTGGAACGGTTTTCTGATCGTATACGAATCAGAAGCCTTAAATTTTGTCAGTCTTTTTTGCGAACAATTTTGGGTTTGACTTGAGACCTTTTTTGGATTATATCTCAAATGTATATAAGTATTTTATGCTTAACCCGGCTTGACTTTTGACTATAAGTCGCCAGCTTATGACAATCATCATCTATGTGGAAGCATTGGCTTCTAAGGATTGGGTTATCACCCTTACTGCACATGTCATGTAAACTGGCAGTACAAATTCAATATCACAGTAGTTATATGTGAGGTATTAAGACACGCACTTCGGCAAACTGCCAAGGGTTCATGTGATCTACTTGTGTGCAGGGTAAGACTACATTTGGGTGGTTACCCGCCCTGGCTCTTGACGTTAAGTCGTCAGGGCGTATGTTGTTTAAACTCTGTGCAGGATTTGTAAAACTATGACTTATATAAATGCTTCAGTCCAAGCTCATCACTGAAATTGGTGTCTCAAAAGGGTTATCGATTATTGATTTTCTCAAAGGTTATAGGCCGCCGGGTTACAAAAATTCCGGCTTGCAATGAATGCGCATTAAGTCGTCATCGGCCAAGAGCCGCCAGGTATTTAAACTCCGGATTTACTTGTCAACCGATGAGGTATTTAAATCTTTAATAGCCAAAACTGGCTGGATTTTCATGATGATATTGAATGATTGAGGTTTTCATACCGGATTATATTATTCAAATCTTGAATAGCCAACATGGCTGGATTTCTATCGTGATTATAGATAACCAGTGTTATGATTGAGGTTTTCAAAGTCGCTTTAGCGCAACGGCTATTATTTTTATCAATGGGCATGATTTATTTTACAATGGAGGAAATAGTCCCGAGTCGTTGCAGGCTTACGACACGGCACTTGGGGGCTACATTAAGCATCGAATATACAAGTCCCATGTCACTGCCAGCATGCACCATGGCACTTGGGGGCTAATGCAAAGTCATTTTTTGCTCAACTTATTGAAGACCCGACTCATCACATTTGAAATGAGCCGGCCCTTGGGGGCTACCAATTGCTCCTGTCGAAAATTCAAGGTACACAAGCCTTATTCCATTATATTGAAGGATCCACTGCTCAATTGGTAAAGCACAAAGCTCTTAACCTTGTGGACGTGGGTTCAAGCCCCAGGATGGGGGTTACATCATATGATATTATTTTCAAGGAAAAGTCCCAGTTCAGTATTATCTTACTGAGCCGGCCCTTGGGGCTACACGTTGCTGCCCAAGTTTACATGATCATATTTACAAAGTCCATGCTCATTATTGCATAATGACCCGGCCCTTGGGAGCTACACTGGTTGAAGTTTTTATGAGCATAAAGCAATTACAAGTCCCAGGTTGCTGCAAGCATGACAACCCGGCACTTGGGGGCTACATTTGTGGAATATTCAGTTTATATGATTGGGATGAATAAACCGGATTTCTTCAAGGTTGCAACATTTATTGGAGCAAGTCTTAAATCATCACTTTGTTCTGCTCAAGACTTGGGGGCTACAGGTAATATGGATATAAGGGAGAAAAATCTTCAAATTATCAGTGTGGAGCAAATCAGGAGGATCAATTACATAAACCGGTGTCAGCAACAATGATGACCCGCATCGTCTGCTTTTATAATCCGCAATTTTTGGTAATGATAAACCGGCAAGTTTTACATCTTCAAGCTGGTTGAATATCGATGAATATTTGAAGACCAAAATTATTTAACGGCGCCTTTGGAAGCCGACTCAAGTGGATTATTCTTCACAATATTTTCCTGTGAGAAACCAACATCAAGAACCGAGTATGAAGCTAGCTTATTTGACCCGGATTTTCTAGATGAAGGAAATGACAATTGGACTTAAGGATAATCAGGTCCCGTCTCAGGAGAATATTTAACCCGGAGCACAAGGAGTTAAGGATGATCAAGTACCGACTTACAAGAATATTTAACCCGGAGTACAACCTGTCAATTTGTTCTTGTGTTTATGTTGCAGATCAGTTTAACATGGATAAATCCAAATTAAACTTGGGGGCTAATGTCGGGGATATACCCCGCGGTATGACCCGGCCGGATGTATAACCCGGCCGGACTTGGCGACTCACTAATGACCCGCCCTGACTGGACGACTCACTAAGTGACCCGCCCGAGCCTGGCGACTTATGGGTGACCTGGCAAGCGGATCAGAGGAGCGACAAGACCCGGGGGCCCAAGATGCTCAAGGCCCAGAAGGCCAACTTACGTTATGGTAGGCCGGCTTAAGAGGAAGGAAGCAATACCCGGACTTGTATTCAACTTGTAAGAAAAGATAGACTAGTCCTAGTCCTACTAGGACTCCACATGTAACCCCCCCCTTCAACATATATAAGGAGGGGAGGGCTCCCCAAAGAGGGACAAGCAAGAAGCAATAATCTCTAGGGTTAGACACAACTAGAGAAGAGCCGGTTTACCGGCGACTCTCTCATGAGCATAATGAGACCTAGCCACAAACAGCATGTAGGTCTATTGCCGGATGTTGTTTCCGGGGCCCGAAGCTGTCTCAATCCTTGTCTTGTGTGTTGATCCGCCTTGCGTCTCTCGATTCCGCTCAACCCCTCTCAAGCTACTACATAGATGCGCTGGCCTCACGACTTATAAGTCCTTTTCACGAGGACATCTGACGTGACAAATCCACGACACACTCTATGTCAACATAAAATAAATTTTTAAGCGGATGCCAAACCAGTTCGTGATCCTCAACGACGTTTGAATCCTAAAATGAAAGAAGTGGTAAGAAAAGAAATACTCAAGCTTCTGGAGGCAGGTATAATTTATCCCGCTGGCGATAGTCGCGGGTAAGTCCTGTCCATTGTGTCCCTAAGAAGGAGGTATTACTGTTGTCCCTAATGATAAAGATGAATTGATCCCGCAAAGAATTATCGGAGGTTATAGGATGGTAATTGATTTCCGCAAATTAAAAAAATCTACTAAGAAAGATCATTACCCCTTACCTTTTATTGATCAAATGCTAGAAAGATTATGCAAACATACACATTATCGCTTTCTAGATGGTTATTCTGGTTTCTCTCAAATACTTGTGTCGGCTAAAGATCAATCAAAGACTACTTTTACTAGCCCTTTTGGTACTTTTGCTTATAGACGTATGCCTTTTGGTTTATGTAATGCACCTGCTACCTTTCAAAGATGCATGATGGCTATATTCTCAGATTTTTGTGAAAAAATTTGTGAGGTTTTCATGGACGATTTTTCCGTCTATGGTTCCTCTTTTGATGATTGCTTGAGCAATCTTGATCGAGTTTTGCAGAGATGTGAATAAACTAATCTTGTCTTGAATTGGGAAAAGTGCCACTTTATGGTTAATGAAGGTATTGTCTTGGGGCACAAAGTTTCTGAAAGAGGTATTGAAGTTGATAAAGCCAAGATTGATGCTATTGAAAAGATGCCATGTCCCAAGGACATCAAAGGTATAAGAAGTTTCCTTGGTCACGCCGGATTTTATAGGAGGTTCATTAAGGACTTCTCAAAAATTTCTCGGCCTCTGACTAATTTATTACAAAAAGATGTACCATTTGTCTTTGATGATGATTGTGTAGAAGCATTTGAAATACTTAAGAAAGCATTAGTCTCGCACTTTTTGTTGTTCAGCCACCGATTGAATTTACCCTTTGAAATTATGTGTGATGCTAGTGATTATGTCAGTAGGGTGCTGTTCTAGGGCAAAGAGTTGACAAGAAATTAGATGTTATCCATTATGCTAGTAAGACTCTAGACAATGCTCAAAGAAATTATGCTACTACCGAAAAGGAACTTTTAGCAGTTGTATTTGCTTGTGATAAATTCAGACCCTATATTATTGATTCTAAAGTAATTAGTCACACTGATCATGCTACTATTAAATATCTTATGGAAAAGAAAGATGCAAAACCTAGACTTATTAGATGGGTTCTCTTGCTGCAAGAATTTGATTTGCATATTGTTGATAGAAAGGGAGCTGAGAACCCCGTTGCAGATAACTTATCTAGGTTAGAGAATGTTCTTGATGACCCACTACCTATTGATGATAGCTTTCCTGATGAACAATTAAATGTCATAAGCACTTCTCGTAGTACTCCATGGTATGTTGATTATGCTAATTACATTGTTGCTAAATTTATACCACCTAGCTTCACATACCAACAAAAGAAAAAGTTTTTCCATGATTTGCGGCATTACTTTTGGGATGAACCACATCTTTATAAAGAAGGAGTAGATGGTGTTATTAGACGTTGTGTACCTGAGCATGAACAGGAACAGATCCTACGCAAGTGTCACTCCGAAGCTTATGGAGGACACCACGCTGGAGATAGAACTGTACATAAGGTATTGCAATCCGTTTTTTATTGGCTTACTCTCTTCAAGGATGCCCGTAAGTTTGTCTTGTCTTGTGATGAATGTCAAAGAATTGGTAATATTAGTAGACGTCAAGAAAATGCCTATGAATTATTCACTTGTTATTGAACCATTTGATGTTTGGGGCTTTGATTATATGGGACCTTTTCCTGACTCTAATGGATATACACATATTTTGGTTCTTTGTTGATTACGTTACTAAGTGGGTAGAAGCTATTCCAACTAGTAGCGCTGATCATAACACTTCTATTAAAATGCTTAAGGAAGTTATTTTTCCGAGGTTTGGAGTCCCTAAATATTTAATGACTGATGGTGGTTCACACTTTATTCATGGTGCTTTCCATAAAATGCTTGCTAAATATGATGTTAATCATAGAATTGCATCTCCATATCACCCACAGTCTAGTGGTCAAGTAGAATTGAGCAATAGAGAGCTCAAATTAATTTTGCAAAAGACTGTTAATAGGTCTAGAAAGAATTGGTCCAAGAAACTTGATGATGCATTATGGGCCTATAGAACTGCATATAAAAATCCTATGGTTATGTCTCCGTATAAAATGGTTTATGGAAAAGCATGTCACTTACCTCTCGAACTAGAACATAAGGCATATTGGGCTATTAAAGAGCTCAACTATGATTTCAAACTTGCCGTGAGAAGAGGTTATTTGATATTAGCTCACTTGACGTAATGGAGAACCCAAGCTTATGAAAATGCCAAGTTGTTTAAAGAAAAAGTTAAAAGATGGCATGATAAAAGGATACAAAAGCGTGAGTTTAATGTAGGTGATTATGTATTGCTATACAACTCTCGTTTAAGATTCTTTGCAGAAAAACTTCTCTCTAAATGGGAAGGTCCCTACGTTATCGAGGAGGTCTATCGTTCCGGTGCCATAAAAATCAACAACTTCAAGGCACAACCAAGGTGGTAAACGGTCAAAGGATCAAACATTATATCTCGCTTAATCCCATAAATGTTGAAACCAATATTATTGAAACCGTAACCCCGGAGGAATACATAAGGGACACTTTCCAGACCACTTCAGACTCCAAAAAGGAATAGGTATGTGGTACAGTAAGTAAACCGACTTCAAAACAATTTCTAAGGCAATATTTCTCCGTTTTGGAATATTTAGAAAAATAGAAAAATAAGTAGCAGTCCGGGAAGGACACGAGGGCCCCACGAGGGTGGTGGGCGCGCCCCCCTACCTCGTGAGCACCTCGTGTGCCCTCCGGACTCCGTTTTCTTGCACAATACGTATTTTGGTCGGTAAAAATTCATTATATATTCTCCCGAAGGTTTTGACTCCCGTATCACGCAAATCTCCTCTGTTTTTGTTTTGAGCCGTTGCTGCTTCAGATTAGAGCAAGATGTCTTCTCAAGAGTCAGTCGGGGAGAGCCGGGTATCTAATCCGACACCGGAACCAAGGGCAGACAGCGATGCTGACCACTTTGGGCCAGCAACAGAGGAAGAGATGGAGGCCGACTTGATGAGGGTAGATGCCATGGAAGATCAAGAAGTCATCTCTCGCCTCCGAGTTGGGTTTACGATGGGGGAACTACAAAGCTCAGCTATTCCAAACTCGGTTATCCCTTCCAATGTTAGATTTCTTTCTTATGAAAATATGAGGAGGAGTGTCTCTTGTTCTCCCGCAGCTATGCAACACCCTTGGGTGCAAGGAGCTTTAGCCGTTACAGTGAAAGCTTCGCAAGGAAATAATGGACCTCAAGCGGCAAGTCAATAAGCTCGAGGAGGAGAACCAGATCTTGAGGGGAATCATCGCCAAGAATATTACACCAACAACAAAGAAGGAGACATAATCACATGGGTATGGGCACTCCCTTGGCAACTGCCAAGCTTGGGGAGGTGCCCAGATCGTATCACCATCACAACTCCTATCTTTACCGCTTTTCTTAGTTCGATCCTTTTAGTAGTATCTTGATCTAGTAGAATAAAGTTTATGGCATGATCTAGTTTTGAGTTTTGCTTTATGATCCCTCTATGTAATCGAGTCCGTGAGCTATATAATAAAGTTTAGTGTTGAGTCAAGGGCTTGATTATTTTGCCATGATCTTGGATAAAGAATAGAAAGAAGAAAAAGAATAAAAAGAAATAAAGAGTTCATATTGATCTTATTGAGAGTAATGACTTCACATAGAAAGAGTATGATGATTAAATGTTGTTGGGAGTTGGAAAATATAGCTTTGGTCATCGTTGCAATTAATAGGAAGTAATAAGGAAAGAGAGGTTTCACATATAGATATATTATCATTGACATCTTTTATGATTGGGAGCACTCATTAAAATGTAACATGCTAAAGAGTTGATGTTGGACAAGAAAGACAACGTGATGAGTTATGTTTTCTTATATCTGAGATAAAGTATGTTGTCATGGATCCTCTAACATGTTGTGCTTGCCTTTCCCCCTCATGCTAGCCAAATTCTCAGCACCAAGTAGAGATACTACTTGTGCTTCCAAATACCCTTAAACCAGTTTAGCCATGAGAGTCCACCATATCTACCTATGGATTGAGTAAGATCCTTCAAGTAAGTTGTCATTGGTGCAAAGCAATAAAAATTGCTCTCTAAATATGTATGATTGATTGGTGTGGGAGAAATAAGCTTTATACGATCTTGTGGTATGGAAGAAATAAAAGCGACGGACTGCATAATAAAGGTTCATATCACAAGGGGCAATATAAAGTGGCGTTCTTTCGCATCGAGATTTTGTGCATCCAACCATAAAAGCGCATGGCAAACTCTGCTTCCCTCTGCGAAGGGCCTATCTTTTATTATTATCCTCTACCTTATGCAAGAGTCACGGTGATCATCACCTTTCCCTTTTTCATTCTATCTTTTGGCAAGCCCAGCATGTTGGAAAGAACATGATATATATATATATATATATATATATATATATATATATATATATATATATATATCTAATTGGATGTAGGGGGCATGAATTATTATTGTTGACATTACCCTTGAGGTAAAAGGTTGTGGGGAAAAACTATAATCCCCTATCTTTCTGTGTGTCTGATTAAAACTCCGTAACCACAAGTATTGCATGAGTGTTAGCAATTATGAAGGACTAAGTGATAGTTGAGTATGTGGACTTGCTTTTAAGCTCTGACATATACTCTTTCCGATGTTATGATAAATTGCAATTGCTTCAATGATTGAGGTTATAATTTGTTGGTGCTTGTCGGTGTCAAAACCGGCGGATCTCGGGTAGGGGGTCCCGAACTGTGCGTCTAGGCGGATGGTAACAGGAGACAGGGGACACGATGTTTTTACCCAGGTTCGGGCCCTCTCGATGGAGGTAATACCCTACTCCTGCTTGATTAATATTGATGATATGGGTAGTACAAGAGTAGATCTACCACGAGATCAAGGAGGCTAAACCCTAGAAGCTAGCCTATGGTATGATTGTTGTTCGCCCTACGGACTAAAACCCTCCGGTTTATATAGACACCGGATAGGTTAGGGTTACACAGAGTCGGTTACAATGGTAGGAGATCTACATATCCGTATCGCCAAGCTTGCCTTCCATGCCAAGGAAAGTCCCATCCGGACACGGGACGAAGTCTTCAATCTTGTATCTTCATAGTCTTGGAGTCCGGCCGTGACGCTAGTTCGGCTATCCGGACACCCCTAGTCCGGGACTCCTCAAGAGCCCCTGAACCAGGCTTCAATGACGATGAGTCCGGCGCGTTGATTGTCTTCGGCATTGCGAGGCGGGCTCCTCCTCCGAATACTTCATAGAAGATTTTGAACACAAGGATAGTGTCCGGCTCTGCAAAAAAAGTTCCACATAACACCGTAGAGAGAATAATTTTTGCACAGTTCTGCTGACGTATTCCGCGGCGTGACATCACACCACGGCCAGGCCTTTATATGAATCGTTTTTTACTATTCCACCTCAGTGTGTTTAGCGAGGCGGTTTCCTTGGCACGTCTTATTAAAGCATAGATCGTGCCCCCTTATTTCGGGATTCTCATCAATACGGACGTGGGTAACCCAACCGTGCCCGTTGGCCTACCTCCTCTATCAAAGGCGAGCCCCAATCGACCACGGGGTGGGCTCTTGGTATTCAACCTCTTTATAATGAGACCAAGGCCCTCTTCTTTTTACACCCTCCATCGAAGTTCGCCTCGGCCGAGTTCCAACACCCAAAGTTTCAGATTCAGGCGCTTCGGACTTTCGATGATGTCCGGATCCGACCAGCACGGCCGATGGATGTCTTCCTCCGTCACAGAAGAAGATGTGCTAAAGCTGCGCGACGCCAGGTATCTAACCGGCGATATCTCGCATAGGCTGCCTGCTCCAGGGCAGGTCATTCCGACTCCTGAGCCCGACGAGAACGTGGTGTTGGTGCCCCACTTCCTTCGGGGTTTAGGCTTCCCGACGGATCCCTTTGTGCGGGGGCTCATGTTTTATTATGGGCTTGATTTCCATGACTTGAATCCGGAGTCCATCCTCCAGATCTCGTCATTCATTGTCGTATGTGAGGCCTTCCTCCATATTACCCCCCCCCTGAAAGTGCGTTATGTCGACTAGAGGGGGGGGGGGGTGAATAGGCGATTTTTATGAATTCTTCACTGAGGAATTTGCCGGTCAGGAAATTCCTTAACGAAGAACTATTAGCAGCGGAATAAGTACTCAGAAGTAAGCATAACAGAATACACGCATGGTCATCATGATGAAATGAAGACTAGCACAGAGTACAGAAAGCGTAATCACAGGATAACACAAGATGAAGACAAACAGACTAAAGAAATTGAACTGAGGAAATTGAGAAAGTCTTCTGTCAAAGTCTTCAAACACAGATATGAACAAACACTCAACACAAAGAATGAGGAAATGAAAGGGTTGAGGAAATAGAACCAGTTAGGTTGGTGAAGACAATGATTTGGTAGACCAGTTCCCAACTGCTGTCTCGGTTGTACGTCTGGTTGGAGCGGCTGAGTATTTAAACTCGAGGACACATGGCCTCGGACACCCAGTCGCTGAAAGCACGCAGCTCAGACACCAAGTCCTCACCGTATTCTCCTTGAACTAAGGTCACATGCACCTCGGCCCAATCACTCGTGGTAAGTCTTCAGCGACTTCCAAACCTTCCCAGACTTGGTCACTCGGCGATCCACAATTCCTGTTGGATGCTTCTAGACCATGACGGCTAACCGTCTGGAAGAAGCACAGTCTTCAAAGGTAACAAGCGCCGGATCCACACAGGATCAATCTCTTGATGATGCTCAATCACTTTGGGTTGTAGGGGTTTGGTTTTGGGTTTTCCTCACTTTCGATGATTTTCGCTCAAAGTCCTCGAGAGGATGGGTTGCTCTCAAATGACAAGTGTCAAGTTTCTCTCGAGCAGCCAACCAGCTAGTGGTTGTAGGGGCGGCTATTTATAGCCTAGGGAGCAGCCCGACATGATAAGACATAAATGCCCTTCAATGATATGACCGTTAGGTGGATAAGATATTTTGGGACAGGTCACAAGAAGACATCAACGGTCGGAAATTTGACTCTCAAATTCCTCGGGGCTATCATGTTCCTCATCGTGTACGCAATCCGCCTTTGGCGAATTCCTAACTCCTCGGTCAGAACAAATTCTCGGCGACCGTAAGAACTTCGTCTCTCACATCAAGAAATTGATCGAATCTGTATGAGATTTCCAATGGCTTCACTCGAAGGGATTGGTAGGTGTAGGATTTTGAGTTGAGCATCACATGGAAATTTTTCCTTAGTATTTCCTCGACCCCCTTTAATAGTACGGTGTTTTATATGACTCAAGAAAGAGAAAATGAAACTACGAAAACAAAAGTTTTCACGCTTCATGTTCCTCAAATGAATACCAAGTCTTCAAGATCACACCAATTTGTTCACTTTCAAAGTCTTCAGAAAGTCTTCAGAATATCAAAGTCTTCAGTCGAAGAACTTCATTTTTAGGGGTCGACTTTCTCTATAAATATCAAACTCCTCATAGACTTATAGACCTATGTACACTCACAAACAAGATAGTTCCTTAACCTATAAGTCTTCAATACACCAAAATCACTAAGGGCACTAGATGCACTTACAATCTCCCCTTTTGGTGATTGATGACAATATAGGTTAAGTTTTCAACAGGGATAAACATATGAAGTGTAAATACTGATAATGAGGAATTTGATTGCAAGATATAGAATAACTCCCCCTGAAGATGTGCATAGTGAGGAATTTTCTTTTGAGGCAATGCACATTTGAAGAGTTGAATCATGGAGATCTCCCCCTATATCTTGTAATTTATACACGTATTTGACATATAATATGAAGAATTTGAAATGCATGATGAAATATGGTGCTTGATGTAATTCAGCATGCGTATGATAACATTAATGAGGAACAAGCATGCAAAATAACGCATCAAGAGTATCGAGCTCAAGAAGCTCAAGAGAATCGAGCATAGTGCATCAAAAGTATCAAAGCACCATCGGGTTTAAGATTACAACTCGATCGATAAAAGTTTCGTAAGAACGAGAGTTGTAACTTCACAAAAATAAATTGTTGTATATGGGCAATAAAATAGACCCGCTTGAAGACTAACTCAAATTTCTCCCCTTTGTCATCGAATGACCAAAAGGATCGAAACTGAGGACTAACGCTCCTGAAGAATTTCAAGTTGAAGAAGGAGCGCCAGAGTTGTTGGGGTCGGTTGTTGTAGTAGGACCCGCCGCGGTGTCGTCCAAGTATTCATTTTCATCAGTGTCGCGCGATGAAGAATAGGAACTGGCCACCAAGGAAGGAACTTTGACCTTCTTGTATTTCTTCGGAGGAGGTGCAGACCACCAAATTCTTCCTTGAGTCCCATTGACGTCAGTTCTTCCAAGACTTTGTAGACATGTGAAAGAACAGCCCAAAGTGCTTGAAGGTTTCATGGAGGTAGTAGTGGTTTTTCTTCACCGCATTGTGTGTTGAGGTCATGTTGTGAAGAATTGAACCAAACCGACGCTTGACCCATTTATGATTGCGATCAACCTTCCGATGAAGACCGAGGAGTAACTCACGATCAGTCATCACCACAGGTGCGAGCTTGAGGACTTTGCTTGACCGAGGTATTTGCGGCAGAGTCATGTGTGGCGAGTCATCACCGGTGGAGTAGGATGCTGCTTTGGCTAAACTGTCCATCCAATGGACGAATGCCTTCATCGATCACAGCAGTAGCCTTGCCCTTGTCATCACCGAGGTAAATGTCCGCTTGAGGACTTCAATCGGGGCAAGTAGCTGCAGTGGTTCGTAGTATCAGCCTTTGTAATTGAGTGAAGACCTTGTCCCGATGAATCTCATTATCCAAGGCGCATAAGGCTTCAGCTCAAATGGTGACATAGCAATGTTTGCCGTGAGTCCTCATGAAGAAATCATGGAAGTTGACGGAACGCCATGGATGATGTTGAAAAGCATATTCTTCATGATGCCAACGACTTCTTCATCGCTTGAGTCGTGGCCTTTGATGGGACTCATTGTCTTCGCTGTAATCCGATAGACAGTCCGAGGCACATACAATAATTCCTTGACGAGGAATTTGGTTCTTGGGGCCTGCCTTGGCTTCAAAGGCTTCATCAACACTTGCATATAGTGATTTGAAAGTTCAGGTTTGTTGTAAATACAACGAGCACCGTCAAGTGGAGGACTGAGTGGTAGAGCACGAAGCAATTCAGTTGCTGGTGCCTTGTAGTGAGTATTTTCAGACATCTAGTCTAATACCCATGAGTTCACGTCTTCAGCGTCTCCGGTGATGTGCAGCGTTGCATAGAATTGAAGAATGAGTTCTTCATTCCAGTCACAGATATCAGTGCAGAAATTAGTAAGTCTGGGCCGTGAAGAACATCGAGAACGGCTCAAAGCCCGGCAGAGACTCCATGACCACATGAGGAATATGAGCATGATCAAGACTTTGTCTTTGTTGAAGAGCACCGAGGAATAGAAATTGGCTTGGCCGGCAGTCCGTAAACGCCTCTTCCTTATGCGCAGCGTAATCATATGGATTATAGTTAGTGAAGAATACGTGCTCGGCAAAGAAATCTTCAGCCTTGAAATTTTGTTTGCTTGAGAACGGATTCTTTTGCTTGGGCAAGAGGGGTGTCGGTGAGTTGCATCACCACCTCGTGAATCGTGGAGCTCGTGTTCTTCAGCCGAGGGATTTCTTGTTCCTCAACAGTGCAGCCCGAGGATCAGCAGCAGCAGTTCATCAAGACTAGTGGCTGGAATTTCTTCATGCACAGAGCAAGTGGGTTGAGTTTCTTGAGTCCATTTGAACTGTTGGTGCAGGGACTGAGGAATCTGTTGGAGCGGGGTGAAGAGAGGAGTATTGGGATGCCGACTTTCCCAAAAGTCATCATTCATCACAGGTGTGTGGCGCACCCTATATCCACATCTTCATCTTCAATTTCTCAACACCGCCTCTTCACCGTGAACTGAGGCATAGGTGAGGAAATGACTGGGGTTGAAGGGATTGCGTCCACTTCAATTTCTTCATCAATCTGCTCTGATGAAGCAGCAGAATGATGTTCTTCATCAGATCCGATTGGGATCTCATAGTCTTCTCCAAAAGGAACAAGGTCCTTTGATGGCATGGAGGAAATCGGAACAACATCAATTGGATTTTCGAATGAGCTGGTCATTGGCTTCATTTTCTTCGCAGCCGAAGAATTTGACACAGCTGATGCTTTCCGTTTCTTCACAGCAGCTCGTTCTGCAGCCTTGGTTTTCTTCACATCAGAGGCAGATGGAAGAATTGGAGTTGGTGTTGGCGCAGGAGGAGCTGAGGAATCTGGTTGAATTTCCTCAGGCGCAACTGATGCAGTTGCCCTGTCTTGTTCAGTTTCTTCAGGCGCACCACTAGTGGATGCCCTGGTAATTTCTTCAGCGGCTGGAATGGGATCATCAGCCCTGGAACTAGCATTTTCATCAGCCGCCTGAACTTCATCAGCGATGCTGGCATGTTCTTCAGTCGGCTGAGCTGAGGCTTCAGCCTGAGGAATCTCATGTTGCGTTGGGGCAGCAACATTAGTGAATTTCTTCGTCAGATTGACGAATCTGACCTTGGCTCCTTGCCAATCAGCATAATAAGAATCAAAGTTTTTGCTGAGGTCTTGAATTTCAGTCTAGACCTTGAGAAGATCCTCGTGTCATTTTGACAACGCTTTTCTTCGTGAACTTCTCCTTTCTCGTATTGAGCCTTCTTGATCTCTCTTGCCTTTTCAAACTTCCATTTCTCTTCAGCGATGAAATGGGTCAACATATGACTTTGTCCAGGGTCGATGAAAATCAGGCATAGGGTGTTTGGATCCTTGTGCCAGAGATCAATATAATCGAGGATTTTCCTCAGATCCAACAGCAGTGGCACAGATGTGCCTTTGGCTCTAGCGGCCCTTTCTTGGCGATCTCTGATGATTTTCGCAAGTTCATCATCAGAAGCTTCATCATCAGAAGGCACATGGAATGCAACCTGTTTCTTCTTTGGACTTGGCCGAGGACCTCGTCCAGCTGTTGCTTTGGTCTTCAGCAGAGTCGGGCCAGACGATGAAATTGGTGCTGCTGAGGAACTTGCTGAAACACTAGAGGCAATCGAGAAACCAGCAGTCCTTTGACATGTAGCCAGATGCACAGGAGCTGAGGACTTTGAAGGAGCTGTTGAGGACTTTGGTGGAGCTGTAGCAGTGTGAGGAATTTGCCTTGAGGGCGCTGCTGAGGAACTTGGCCGTGAGGGCGCTGATGGTGAAGCACTTCGCTTATGAGCAGGCTTCTTTGGCATGGATTTCCTCGATTTGACTGAGGCCTCAGTAGCAGTAGCAGTGGCAGAATCCTCATTGAATTTCTTCACTGCCTCCTTGGCTTGTCTTGCCAATTTAGCTTGGCGCTTAGCCCATTCTTCGTGAAAGTCCTCACCACGCTTGATGCTTGTGGGATCAGCTACTTGGCGGTGCCAATGGAGCTCTTGGGCATGGAGGATTGAGAGCGAATTTCTTCATGTACTTTGGAGTCACATATCTGTAGTCCCTCCATTCCCTTGCCCATCTCCTCGCTCAATCTTACGAATGCGCACCTTGCGCTGATTTTTGTTTTCTTTGCCAAATTTTGCTTCATCGTGTGTGCAATAGTCAGCATAAATTTCCTCGTGGATCTCAAAAGCAGTCATAACCTCAGGTTTCTTTCCTCCTTCGTGGCTTCTTACCGTCGCCATATTCTTCAGGGCTTGAGGAATTTGAACAATTGAGTTCTCTCAAGAAGTATGCATTTTTCTTCGAGGAACGCTGCAAATGAGTTAAGTTGATGAGAACCTAGTGATTCAAAGAGACATGAGTACCGTGGAACAGAGTACAAAAGTGCGAGGAATTTGGAGAGGTCATATGCTCGAGAAGGTTTTTCAAAAAGAACAAGTTTTGAGGAATTTGACCGGATGTGCCTTGAAGGATTTCACTAAGCGTTCTTGTCTTAGGTTCCCGAGTTGTACAGATCGAAGATCCACACAATTAGGGAATCTTGAAGAAAATGATTGCTTAGTAAAACAGTTCAAGATCATATGATGTGTGTGGTGTTCATATGTGTGAAGATTTGAAGAATAAACACCTTTGAAGATTTTCAGGAAAGCTTGAGAATCAAGGAGAATAATAAAAGTAACTTTTAATTACCCGAAATGAAGAACACGACGAACTGAGAAGAACGGATGGGAAGTTCGTCAGGTTAGATCTTCCTTGCCCTAACTCGGCGGAGGAAGACAGCTACGGCGGCGGCGGAGTGAAGATTCCCGCGGTCGGCGTGAGTACGACGGCGACGAGGTCGAGGCAATGAAGCTCTTCCTCACCGGGCGACGATGGAGAAGCGGGCGGCGCTTAGGGTTTGAGGAGCTCGAACGGGAGAGAGAGGTCGAGCGGGTAAAAGAAGTGAGGATGGAGAGGGGTATTTATAGAGGCAGTGAAAAACTGTTCGCCCGAAGATTTAGGACGAACGTGCCCCTGACCATTCTCCTTCTCATGACATGTGTCACCCACATACTGTGTAGTGGAGATCGTGTACGATCGTGGGTGAGTAGAATAATGCATCATGGGATGCGGAACGGTTTGAGCGGCAAAATCGAAAATTTGGATAAGATCAGTTTTAAAGTTTCGTTCGCAATTTCTTCAGCTGACCAGGACATAGTGAAGATTTTGAACGAGTTTCAAATAGAACGCACATGAAGAATTTGTGAATAGATTGGGTTGAGTATAGCATAGAGGGGGAAGGGTCCGATCACATTCACTTAGCAAAAAAAACAGCTTGAAGAAATAACTATAAGTGAATGCTGTAGAGGACATAAACTCATATATAAATATATATAGCCAAATGAAGAAAAACGAAGGAACCAGTGAAGATTTTGAAAAATTGAAGAATTAGAAAAACTGAAGAATTTCAAAACTGAGGAAAAACTCAAATTGAAGATTTTCAACTTTGGTGGTGGCGTGACTCAATCAGATAAGAATGATGATTTCAGACACCGCTGCATAATTGTCGTAGGGTTCTCGAGAATCAAATTCTTCATTAATTTCTTCACACTTAGAGTGTTATTCTTCATTGATTGAAGAAAACGCTTTCTTCATGTGTTGCACATCTAAGTCATCAATTTTGCACAAGTGTTAGGATGTGTGTCTTTTTCAAAGAACATTCTAAGATTCTAAGATATTTAGCTAACAACGCAACTTGCTAAATCTCTTCTCATCCAAGGGCTTATTGAAGACATCAGATAGCTGTTCTTCTTCGCCTTCACGTGCTCGATGGAGATGTCGCCTTCAACACATGATCACGAAGAAAATGATGACGAATCTGAATGTGCTTTGTCTTCGAGTGCTGAACTGGGTTGTGAGCAATCTTGATGGCACTCTCATTGTCGCAGAGGAGAGGCACATTCTTCACGTTGACTCCATAGTCCTTGAGTGTTTGCTTCATCCAAAGCAGCTTGAGCACAAAGAAGAGCCACAGCAATGTATTCAGCTTCCGCAGAGACGGTGATACACAGTTCGCTTTCTTCGAGGACCAATGCATCAAAGATCGTCCGAGGAAATGACAAGTGCCGTAACTTGACTTGCGGTCCACACGATCACCAACATAGTCGAGTCGTAATATCCAATGAGATCAAAAGCGAGCCCTTGGGGTACCATAATCCTAGTGTTGGTGTGTGAGCTAGATATCGAAGAATATGCTTCACAGCCTTATGGTGTGATTCCTTCTGCAGCTTGAAATCGGGCACACATGCAAACACTAAGCATTATATCTGGCCTAGATGCACATAAGTACGGTAAAGAACCAATCATGGAGCGGTATACCTTGTGATCAAGTCAATACCATTTTCATCAAGGCATAGATGGCCATTTGTGGGCATAGGAATTTTGACGCCTTTGCAATCTTGCATGCCGAATTTCCTCGTAACATCTTTGAGGTATTTCTCACGAGATATGAATATGCCATTGCGCTGTTGATTTAATTTGAAGACCTAAGAAGAATTTCAACTCTCCCATCATAGACATTTGATATTCTTCACTCATCATATAGGCAAATTCATCACTATAACGTTGGTCAAGACAGCCAAAGATAATATCATCAACATATATTTGGCACACAAACAGTTCACCATCATAAGATTTAGTAAAGAGAGTAGGGTCGAGTGAACCTGGTGTGAAGCCATTCTTCACGAAGAATTCCTTCAATGTATCATACCACGCCCGTGGGGCTTGTTTGAGACCATAGAGGGCCTTATTAAGTCTGAAGACTTTGTCAGGATTCTTTGGATCTTCAAAACCTGGGGGTTGAGCAAC
Organism: Aegilops bicornis; assembly: GCA_021605145.1. Classification (NCBI taxonomy): domain Eukaryota; kingdom Viridiplantae; phylum Streptophyta; class Magnoliopsida; order Poales; family Poaceae; genus Aegilops; species Aegilops bicornis. The sequence goes on from CM038673.1 coordinate 740,911,778, forward strand.
ATATACTTCTTCCTCAAGCTTACCATTGAGGAATGCACTTTTCACATCCATTTGATATAAGATAATATCATGATGATTAGCATAAGCAAGTAATATCACGAATAACCTCAAGTCTAGCAACAGTGCAAAAGTTTCATCGAAATCAATTCCTTCAACCTGTGTGTAGCCTTGAGCTACCGATCGTGCATTATTCCTTACCACAAGACCATTTTCATCTTGCTTGTTGCGGTAGATCCACTTTGTGCCAATGATATTATGCTTGCGAGGATCCGGACGTTTGACCAGTTGGGACATTGTTGAGCTCGAACTGATGTAATTCTTCTTGCATAGCCTGAATCCACTCTGGTTCCAGAAATTCTTCATCTACCTTAGTGGGCTCTGTGATAAAGACAAAAGCATAGTGCCCACAAAAGTTAGATAAATGTGAAGCTTTTGAGCGCGTGAGAGGACCTGGCGCTTCAATGTCATCGATGATCTTCTCCACTTGCACTTCTTTTGCAACCCGAGGATGAGCTGGTTGTCGTCGAGGAATTTGATCATTTTCCTCAGCACCATTGTCTTCAGCATTATCTTCAGGTGCTTCAGCTCGACGTTCTTCGCGTACAGGAACGAATTCTTCAGCAGATTCTTCAGTCGGAATGACATCCTCAGTTGCCTTGAACTTGATTGAATCCTCAGGTACTGGTTCATCTAACACAGAAGGTAGGTGCTCTCTTTGCGAGCCATTAGTTTCATCGAACCGCACATCTACAGTGTCAACAATCTTGTGAAGAGCGATGTTGAAGACTCTATAGGTGTGCGAGTCCTTTCCGTAACCAAGCATAAAACCTTCATGTGCTTTCGGTGCAAATTTAGAATTGTGATGATGATCTCTAATCCAGCATTTAGCACCGAAGACTTTGAAATAACTTACATTGGGTTTTTTGTCAGTGAGGAGTTCATAGGCAGTCTTCTTAAAGAATTTGTGAAGATATACTCTGTTTATGATGTGGCACGCAATATCAATTGCATCAATCCAAAAAGGACTAGGCGTTTTGTATTCATCAAGCATAGTGCGAGCCATCTCAACAAGAGTTCTGTTCTTGCGCTCCACGACGCCATTTTGCTGAGGAGTATAAGGAGCAGATAACTCATGAGTAATACCAAGTTCATCAAGATAGGCATAAAGACCGGAATTCTTGAACTTAGTTCCATTGTCACTCCTGATGTGTTTGATCTTCACACCAAAGTTAGTTGAAGCCCTCGAGGAAGATCGTTTGAAGACTTCCTGCACTTGATTTTTGTAAGTAACAATGTGTACCCATGTGTAACGAGAGTAATCATCAACAATAACAAAGCCATATAGAGATGCATCATTAACGATACCGAGTAATGATTGGGACCAAAGAGGTCCATGTGAAGCAATTCGAAGGGACGAGTAGTGGTCATGATAGTCTTCGCTGGATGCTTGGCCTTGGTCATTTTTCCAGCTTCACAGGCTCCGCACAAGTGATCCTTGAGGAATTTGACATTTTCAATGCCAATGACATGCTTCTTCTTTGCAAGCGTGTGCAAATTCCTCATGCCTGCGTGACCAAGTCGCCGATGCCATAGCCAGCCTTCTGAAGCTTTGCAAGTAGACACACGGCTGGTTGTGGTCCTCAGAGAAATCAACAATATACAAGTCCGCTCTCCTAAAGCCTTCAAGACTTTGGAATTGTCAGCTTCCATAATCACAACACAACGACATTTGCCAAAGATAACAACCATATCAAGATCACAAAGCATTGAGATCGACATGAGATTGTATCCTAAGGACTCAACAAGCATGACTTTGTCCATGTGTTTATCCTTAGAGATCGCAACCTTACCAAGACCCAATACCTGACTTTTGCCTTTGTCAGCAAAGATGATATGCTTCAGATGTGACGGTGATAAGGGAGCATCCATCAATAGATTCTTGTCACCAAATCATGTGATTTGTACATCCACTATCGAGAACCCACTCGGTGGCTTTGGGTTGATCATCCTGCAGATGAATTAGTACAACTTACGATCTCATATACTTCATCGGTGAAGAATATGATATCAAGTTCATCGATGAATTTCATCACCAAGATAATGATAAGCAAGATGAGGACGTGTGAAATGAAAGTTCATTTCATCATGATTAGCTGCGTCCTTTCGTGCATTTTGTCGGGTCCCTAGCAAATTCTTCAGACGTTAAGGCACGCCCGAGACATGACCCCTGCAGAAGAGATTAGTTCTTTTCTTCACCACCCACATCCAAGGGGTGGCAAAGAGTTCATCACTCTGCGAGCACCAGACGAGACTGGTGGCATAGAGGCCAAACCATTTCGTTTCACATAAGAGGGGTTAGGGTAAGCATATGAATAAGCAGATAAATTCTTCGAGGACTTATGAACATATTGGTTTGAAGAATAATGCACATATTCATAGCCCTTAGCTCTACCCTGTGAAACAGAGTTGTTAGCACGATGATAATCGTATGAGGACTTTGATCCTTTTGAGGAATTTGATCCACGTGAGGAATTTGGTCCGTATGAGGACTTGGATCCATATGAAGAATTTGGTCCATATGAAGAATTTGATCTGGGGTTCCTATTCTTCGCTGTGTGGTGTCATGAGGACATTCACCAAGACTTTCAAGGCACTTCTTGGGAACCCAGATTTTCTTCATAGGGGAACCGTTCCTGCAGTTAGTACCAACATATCTAGGAAATACTTCACCATTCCGATTTTTGAACAGTTTATAGTTGGAGTCAAATGACTCATCAGAAGAATTAGGAGATTCGCATGTAAAGCCAGATAAGTTAGATGGATCAACTGGAGGTCCCTTTGCAGCAACCCATGAGGTTTTGGGATACTGCTCAGGCTTCCAATATGTTCCATCAGCATTGAGTTTCCTCTCAAAGGCAATACCCTCTTTCCTAGGGTTCTTGTTGAGCATCTCGCTTTTAAGCACATCACAAAGAGTCCGATGCCCTTTGAGACTTTTGTACATGCCTCGTGTACAGTTCCTTCAGCCCTCGCATCGTCAAGGATACTAGCAATGTCCTCAGATGAGGAATTAGTGATAGCAGAGGCAGGTGAAGAATTTGTAACAGTTGAAATTTGAACATTGGTGAAGAATTAGCAGATTCACATTCAATGCACTTTAAGCATGGAGGAACAAATTCTTCCTGAGAAGCGCTGATTTGTTGAGCAAGTAATGAATCGCGCTCCTTCAGAAGATCTTCATAATTCACTCTTAGCTTCTCAAGATCTTGCTTTCTTTGAAGAAATTCATAAGAAAGTTTCTCATGATCAGATAAGAGAGTGTTATGATGACCTTGAAAGGCTGTCAAACCTAGATGAAGTCTCTCAAGATTTTCATCAGGGCTTTAGTGCGATCCATTTCTTCACCTAACATATCATCACTCTTATCTAGCATGTTTTGAACCTTTTCTAAATCCCTTTGTTGTTTTACAACAATCTTAGCAAGTTTTGAGTAACTGGGCTTTAGATCTTCATCAGATTCATTTTCACTAGATTCAGAGGAGGTATATTTGAGTACCTTGGCACCCTTTGCCATGAAGCAATAGGTGGGAGCGTAGTCATCACTATCTTCATCAGCTTTGTTGGTGAGGTCATTTTCTTCAGAGTTGAAGATGGACTTGTCGATGAAAGCGATGGCGAGAGCTAGACTCGCCACACCCGGACTCAGATTCTTCTGATGCCTCCTCTTCATCATGATCCTCAGATTCAGCTTCAGAGTCCATTTCCTTGCCAACGAATGCCCGAGCCTTTTTGGAGCTGCTCTTCTTGTGAGAAGAAGGCTTTGAGGATTTTGATGATGAAGATTTCGATGATTTCTTCTTCTTCTTCGTGTCATCAGAACTGTAATCCTTGTGTTTTTCTCTTCTTTAATTCCTTTTCCCACTGAGGAAAATCTTGGATGTAGTGACCAGGTTTCTTGCATTTGTGACAAAATCTTCTCTTATAGTCACTGGATGAGGAATCACTGTTTCTTGAGGATTTTCCAAAGCGACCACATCTTGAGAACTTCTGGAATTTCTTCACGAAAGCGGTGCTAGCTCCTGGCCTAATTCTTCAGGATCTCCAAGGCTACTACCGTAATCTTCACACTCAGATTCAGACACAACCTTGGCCTTCAGGGCACGTGTTTTTCCATAGCTAGAACCATAGAGATCTCTCTTTTCAGCAAGCTGGAACTCATGAGTATTTAGCCTTTCGAGGATATCGGCAGGATCAAGAGACTTGTAGTCAGCCCGTTCTTGTATCATCAGACCCAGAGTATCAAATGAGGAATCAAGCGATCTCAACAGTTTCTTCACCACCTCATGGTCAGTGATGTCAGTGGCACCGAGGGCTTGAAGCTCATTTGAGATGTCAGTGAGGCGATCAAAGGTTTGTTGGACATTTTCATTGTCGAAGTCTTTTGAAGCGGTTGAAGAGATTCGAAGAACATCAACTCGAGAGTCATGCTGAGTTGAGACTCCTTCATTCACTTTGGACAGCCTATCCCAGATGAGCTTGGCAGTTTCCAAAGCACTCACTCTTCCATATTGACCTTTGCTCAGATGGCCACATATGATATTCTTTGCTTGAGAATCGAGTTGCTTGAATCTCTTCACATCAACAACATTCAGAGAAGGTGTGACTGAGGGAACACCATTTTCCACAACATACCAGAGATCGTTGTCAATTGCTTCAAGATGCATTCGCATCTTGTTCTTCCAGTAGGGGTAGTCCGTCCCATCAATGGTAGGACACCTGCTGAGACCTTGATCATACCTGCGCGGTCGACATAACTAAAACCGTGTGGTTAAACCAAAATCACACGTAACAAGGGAGTACCTTGCTCTGATACCAATTGAAAGTGCGTTATGTCGACTAGAGGGGGGGGTGAATAGGCGATTTTTATGAATTCTTCACTGAGGAATTTGCCGGTGAGGAAATTCCTTAACAAAGAACTATTAGCAGCGGAATAAGTACTCAGAAGTAAGCATAACAGAATACACGCATGGTCATCATGATGAAATGAAGACTAGCACAGAGTACAGAAAGCGTAATCACAGGATAACACAAGATGAAGACAAACAGACTAAAGAAATTGAACTGAGGAAATTGAGAAAGTCTTCAGTCAAAGTCTTCAAACACAGATATGAACAAACACTCAACACAGTAATGAGGAAATGAAAGGGTTGAGGAAATAGAACCAGTTAGGTTGGTGAAGACAATGATTTGGTAGACCAGTTCCAACTGCTATCTCAGTTGTACGTCTGGTTGGAGCGGCTGAGTATTTAAACTCGAGGACACACATTCCCGGACACCCAGTCGCTGAGCACGCAGCTCGGACACCAAGTCCTCACCGTATTCTCCTTGAACTAAGGTCACACAGACCTCGTCCAATCACTCGTGGTAAGTCTTCAGGCGACTTCCAAACCTTCACAGACTTGGTCACTCGGCGATCCACAATTCCTGTTGGATGCTCTAGACCATGACGCCTAACCGTCTGGAAGAAGCACAATCTTCAAATGTAACAAGCGTCGGATCCACGCAGGATCAATCTCTTGATGATGCTCAATCACTTTGGGTTTGTAGGGTTTGGTTTTGGGTTTTTCCTCACTCGATGATTTTCGTCAAGTCCTCGGAGGATGGGTTGCTCTCAAATGACAAGTGTCAAGTTTCTCTCGGAGCAGCCAACCAGCTAGTGGTTGTAGGGGCTATTTATAGCCTAGGGAGCAGCCCGACATGATAAGACATAAATGCCCTTCAATGATATGACCCTTAGGTGGATAAGATATTTTGGGACAGTCATGCCAAGAAGACAAAGAACGGTCGGAAATTTGACTCTCAAATTCCTCAGGGCTATCATGTTCCTCACTGTGTAGGCAATCCGCACTGGCGAATTCCTAACTCCTCAGTCAGAACAAATTCCTCAGCGACTAGAAGAACTTCGTCTCTTTCACTGAAGAAATTGACTGAACTGTATGAGATTTCCAATGGCTTCACTCGAAGGATTGGTAGGTGTAGGATTTTGAGTTGAGCATCACATGGAAATTTTTCCTTAGTATTTCCTCGACCCCCTTTAATAGTACGGTGTTTCCTATGACACAAGAAAGAGAAAATGAAACTACGAAAAGAAAAGTCTTCACGCTTCATGTTCCTCAAATGAATACCAAGTCTTCAAGGTCACACCAATTTCTTCACTTTCAAAGTCTTGAAAGTCTTCAGAATATCAAAGTCTTCAGTCGAAGAACTTCATTTTTAGGGGTCGACTTTCTCTATAAATATCAAACTCCTCATAGACTTATAGACCTATGTACACTCACAAACGCATTAGTTCCTTAACCTATAAGTCTTCAATACACCAAAATCACTAAGGGGCACTAGATGCACTTACACCCCCCCCCCACTTTGGATTGTGGCTCAAGACCTTCAAGGTGGAGCCGAAGATGATCGAGGGGCAACAAGCAGGGTGTGGAGGGGCGGTCATAAGAAAATGTGCTGATGCTCCGTGGCCCGAGGGCTCTTTTCAAGAGGAGCTTGGTTTGTGGCAACGAGAGTGGTTTTATATCACCGCTCCCAGGGGCACCAAATGGGCGGTGCTCCCTGCCTTCCGCTCAGGTCCACCACAGCGGCTGGCATCATGGTTTAAGAAGGGGCTCGACTGGGGGCCGTCCAAGGACGTTCCCTTGCTACAGGGCCGTATTCGAGACCTCTAGGAAAGAGGGATCAATCTGGTCACAGTGGTGCATGTTATGGTGATCCGGCGCCTTCAGCCCTGCAAGCGTCGCCCCCTCCAACTGTGGGAATTCAATCCGGAGGGACCACGAGCTCTCCAAAATTTTATGGGCACAACGCCCGTGGAGATGTATAAACTGTTCTTCGGATCACAAGAGAAGTGTCTGGACTTGACTGAGGACGCAGGACTAAGCTGCAATCGCCCAGATACTCAAGTAAGTAGTCCTGTAACCGGACAAGCTGTTCATTCATTTATTATATATATATGCCCTTTAAAGGAGCCGTTTCTTGAACATGAGTGGATAGCCAGGGCAAAGTTAATAAGGTGTCCGGCTCCCCTCCCAGAGACCACGCCGGATCCCATGCTGACCAGGATGTTGAAGGTCACGCCTTCTAAAGAAGGCAAAGGGGGGAGCGGGGAAGCAACTGCCTCTACGAAGGAGGCTATCAAGGAAGGAGGGATTAAGAGTCCCACCTTCCGAGGAGAGAAGAGGACCGCTTCGGAAGATCCGGAGGTCAAGGCCTCAAAGAGGGGAAAGGAATCTTCGGCAGAGAGTTCGGCGCTGGGAAGTAACCCAACCGCATTATTTCCCCAAGGGGATCAGCCCTCCAGCAAGCCGTAAGTAAAATGAAGGGGTCTTGTCAATAAGGAACATCCTTGTACTTATTTATGAAGATAACCAAAATTGTACCTTGTAGTTCAGACCTCAGCCCTTCTCAGCAGAGCTCGTCTTCGGGGGATTTTCTTCCGGAGATGATGGAGAGCGAAACGCCTCCACCTGTCGCACCCTCATGCGAAGCGGACGACCCGGAGGTGTCGTCGCGGAGGGTTCCCCCAAGTCCGGCGGGGCGGAAGGTCCGCGCCAAGTGGTGTGCGGTCGGAGGAGTCAAGGATCTGCTCGGGCGGCGACTATTTCAGAAGATCACCGTGCTCTAATGGGTACGGTGATTGAAAGAATTGCATCCGCTGGAGAGCGGATTTCATGAAGCCGCCGTAAGCTTATCGACGGGGTTTGAGGTACGCAAAAATGATGTACCTTCGGCGCTTATGCATATAAAATGCGCCATGTATAGATAGTAGCCCCGAGACTCGGTATGTTGTCAAAATTGACAACGTGCAAGGATCAAATTCTCGATTATAACATATCGCCGCTCCTAAATAGGTGGCGAGGTATCCGGAGGCCAACCGGACTGATGAATATGCCGAACTAAAGCGGCAACTTGACGAGGCGGATGCGGACATCGCGCTGGTCAATAAACGGTTTGACGAGTCACAAGGTATGCGACTTCTATGCGGACACCTGGTAAGGGAGCTTGACGCCCATGTCTTACTATTCGTATGCTTAATGCAGATGGTGCCGCCGCCGTGGAGGAGCTGCGGGCGGAACTTGCCCGAGCGAAAGAGCAAGCCAGGGTCAATAATGCGGCCGCTTTAAAGGCGTCCGAAGAGCTAGAAGCCGAACGGGCTGCTCACTGCCGAAGCAAAGAGGAAATGGCCGATATGGCCGAAAAGTTGAGGAATACTACCGATCGCTGCGAGGTTCTTGAAAAAGAACGTCAAGCGGAACAAGAGGGCCTGAAAAAGGCCGCCGCCGAATCCAAGAATGCCCAGTCGGCTTTGAGAGCTGCCAAGGAGGAGCTGAGTCAGGCCGGGGCAATTGCGGCTGGAAAACCGTTTCTACTGTGAAGGAAATATACAGATCCAAAGTATGCTCAGCTGGATAAGTTGTGGAGTTTGGAGGATGCTTATCTGGACTTGGCGGCGAGCGCTGCGGACGCGGTTGAGCACTTCCGGGGCCAGAAGGGGCATCGAAGGGAAGAGCTATATTGGCGCAATTCCATAGTCCGGAGCGTCCTCTCGCCACGACCGATCGGTTGGCGAATGGGCCGAGCTGAAACGGTTGTCCGGATTTGCCATGAAGCATGTCTTGACTCACTTGTGGTCGGGCGGACCCCAGCCAAGAGCTATTTTGGTTTAGTGCAGCAGTTCCTTGGTGCGGTATCGCGACGACGCAATGAAGCGATCGACGTGTATTGAGGGAGCGCGGATGGCTCTTGCCCATGTCAAGACATACTGGGCAGAGATGAAGGCCACCGATGTTGCATCCCAAGATTCGGATAGAAGCCGAGTACCTGCCGAGCACTACTTTGAAGAAGTCCTGCCGGGCGCTCATTTAATAGAGACGCAGTGCTCGAAGGATATTATGTTTAAATGACATGTATGATTTGTGAAAGCAATGTTTCAATATAATATAAGAGCTTTTTATACTTGTGCGTTCGAGTAGTAAACTACTCCTCGCGGCCGCTTATGTATATGTGTATATAACCCGAAAGAAGGCAGTCCTTGGTTTCAGCCCCCACGCACATAGTGCGGGGTGTTTGCAAAGAAAGCGCTTTTTCACACTTGATCCAACGCCTTGGTCCTGTTAAGGAGGTGATAGCGTAGCAAACCGTGCAACCGGACTATAATGCTTTATCACTTTCACTTAGCCATAAGAGTTCGAGGGTGGGGCTACTATATAGCCCTGGGGCACCGCACTCTCCCGAATTCGGGGTGCGTATGTGCACGACCAAAACCGGTCCTTCGTTAATGCGGAGGAATCCTAAACATTCCTGTGAGTCATCGAGTGGTTGACCAGTCTCGCTATATCATGACAGTCAGTTTTCGGCTTTCTCTCGAGGTGCTCGCCGGCCGAACCAGGGCACAATCGCAGTAGTTCTCCTGGTGCCGCGTTAGCCGTGAAAACGGAATGTAAGGCAGCAAAATACAGGAGCCGGGCAACCCAACATTTGACCAAAGACATGATTCGGAGCTGATGCATATAAGGCCTAACTCGAGACGCCGAATACTCCCTAAGGTATTCGGTCTTTATGAAAATGGGCAGAATAATGCCCTAAGCCCCTGGTGTCCAGGTACGTGCAAAAATTCTGGTGCAGCCAATGCCAAAACGCCAGCCTCCTCCTCGGTTATAGTAAGGAACCGGGGGATGTATATCAACAAGAGACAGTAAAAAAGGTTTACGCAGGGTCTTAATCTGAAAAGAATCCTTGCAACGGGTCCCTACTGCACGCCTCTGCTTTGTGTCTCCGTTGTGCCGTATCCTGGACGGGTGTAGCACGTTGTTCATCTGTAAAAGAGAGGAACTTAGTTTAAAAGAAAAGGATCGTGTGAAAGATGTACTTAATATTAAATAAATAGAGTATGGTTCGAAGAAGTGAATGAAGTTGAGCTTTATTGTCTCTTGTTATGCATGCAGCCCCTCGTATGGGGGTATGCCGCTAGTAGGCGCCGGACTCGTCTAGCCGTGTTCGGGGTTTGAATGACCAATTCAGGTTCTTTGCCTAGCAGAGCTGGATAGCTGTGGGGCTGTCAAGGCAGTCTCCCGTTCTTCCATGCTCAAGTAACACTTAATACTTCCTTTTAACGAGATGATGCCGCGTGGACCGGGCATTTTAAGTGTTAGAGATGCATAATGCGGTATTGCATTAAAGCGGGCGAAAGCTTCGCGTCCCAATAGTGCTTGATGGCTACTTTTAAACGGGCGATATGGAAGAGTAACCTTCATGACGGAAGTTGTCGGATGAACCGAACACAACTTCTAGCAAGATGGAGCCCGTACAATGGGCATATTTGCCTGGCATTACTCCTTTAAAGGAGGTGTTGCTACGGCGAATTTTGGTTGGGTTTATCCCCATCCTGCGGATTGTGTCCTGATATATCAGGTTTATGTCACTGCCACTATCCATGAGGACTCGTGTAAATTGGAATCCGTCGATTATAGGATCCAGTATCAGGGCAGTCCATCCTGCGTTCCGGACATTTTCGGAATAGTCCTGATGGTCGAAGGTGATTGGTTTTGACAACCAGTGTGCGGCGCACCTTTTAGTGGGTGCCGCTCTGTTTTTCCCTTTGATCACGTGAAGTGAGTTTACTGTTTTAACCTCTTGTGGGAAAGTCTTTTGTTTTCCGGGGCTCTGCTTGTGGTGCCTGGCCGTCATCTTCACTTGGTGTGTCGAGCCCCTTGTGTTCGGGCGTTCACCGCGGACTGTTTGAAGACCCAACAATTTCGTGGGTATGGTTAGTAGGCCTCCCAGGAGTACTGTGGATTTGACATATCTTGTCCAAGATTTTGTTGAAGTTGGATAGCTCATCGCTATTGTCCTTAAGGGGCAGTTTTTGTTGTTCTGCCGTGAGCTTTTGAATCCGGCGTTGACTGCCGTGCTCTTTGGACTGTTCCTTTTAATCCGGCGCTGGTCCTTGTTGCGTCGTGGTTTCCCATTTCCATCCCTGATTTCGGATGTACTTGGGTCGCTGGTGCTGCATCTTGCTAGCCAGCTATCCTCTCCCGCGCAAAAGCGGGTCATGAGGCTTGTTAATGCGGCCATTGTTCTTGGCTTTTCTTGGCCGAGGTGTCTGGCGAGCCATTCGCCTCGGACATTGTGTTTGAAAGCTGCTAAGGCTTCGGCGTTCGGACAGTCGACTATTTGGTTCTTTTTAGTAAGGAACCTGTTCCAGAATTTCCAGGCTGACTCTCCGGGCTGTTGAGTTATGTCACTTAGATCGTCTGCATCCGGAGGGCGGACATAAGTCCCCTAAAATTTTTCCCGAAATGCATCCTCGAGCTCTTCCCAGCTTCCAATGGTATTTTCGGGGAGGCTCTTAAGCCAATGCCGAGCTGGCCCTTTGAGTTTAAGGGGTAAGTATTTTATGGCGTGGAGATCATCTCCTCTAGCCATGTGTATGTGGAGGATTTAATCCTCAATCCGCACTCTGTGGTCTGTTGTTCCGTCAGATGCCTCTATGTTTACGGGTTTGAATCCCGCTGGAAATTCATGACCCAAAGACCTCATCGGTGAAACATAGGGGTGTCTGGCGCCTATATTTGGGTGTGCCGTGATCTTGAATTTTGGCTTATTGCATTGCTTTGACGAGCATGCTTTCTTGGCCCATAGATGGACCTAATCGGGCCATCCTTTTGATGTGAATCCTTGCGCGGATCGCATATTGGCTTGTGTGCGGCACCATTCACCGCTCTCTTTTTGCTGTGAGGTCGCCCATCCGACCGGGTGGCCTTCTTGCTTTTTAATTGTGGGGGCTCTAAGGCCTCCTCATCGGTCGGCCGTAGCTTTCTTTTTCGGTAGCTCTTTGTTCGCGATCGTCGCCAGATCTCTACGGTGCTGAATACTTTGCTCCATCTCGATCCTCGAGTGCATCTTCCGCTGTTTTGAGCTTCCGCTTCGCTTTTTAGGCTACGCTACCGTGGCGAACAGCCTTTTTCCGGAGGTCATTTTGCTCCAATAGTTTGTCCGGCGCCAGATCGTCCGGATCGTTGTCTTCGCCGGGGACAGATTGTTTATCCAAGTTGTCTTGTTCGGACGATTGCTCGATAGCTTGTTCGTTGTCCACCGGTTCACCCTGCTCTATGGCCGGGTCTTTGTTGAGGCGGGACTTTGTTCGGCGTTTACGTTGCCGTTTTGACTGCTTTTCAAGGGATTTATCCTTCGTAGCATCCCGTTGTTCCTCGTCTTCATTTCCTTTAGGTGTATCCACCATGCATACATCATGGGATGAGGTGGTTGTCCAGCATCCTATAGGTGCTGGCTCATTGTTGTCTCCTACATCGCCCGTCCATACCGCCGATGTCTTCGAAGTCGAAATCGAGCACGCCGTGTAAGCTTTCGATGGGCTCTAAGTGGGTGGTGGGTGGGCGTTGAATTTCTTCGTCGTCCGCATCCCAACCTTCCTGACCGTAGTCCGGCCAGGGCTCTCCGGATAAAGAGAGAGACTTTAGTGAATTCAGGATGTCGCCCAAGGGCGAGTGCTGAAAGATGTCCGCGGCCGTGAACTCCATGACAGGCGCCCAATCGGATTCGATTAAGGGCGCTGGGGTTCGGAGTCCGGAAGGGAGTCCGGCACCCTGGAGTCGAGGTCTTCGCGAAGGACAGGGATGGAGTTCGGCTCAATTGCCATAGGGATTGTAGCCCCCGAGGCGGTGTCCAACCACTCGTCCTCGATCGGGGAATCCGGCTCCGGATTAAGGGCCGGAGCGGATGCTGGTGCGGCCTCCAGAGTGTTGTTCGGCTGCAGAGCTAGATCATGCCCATCGAGACAAAGGCGGCGCTGCTATTGCGGCTCGAATCCGCCAAGATCAAGTCTCCGCGGATATCGGCCGTATAGTTCAAACTTCCAAATCTGACACGATGGCGGGCGAAGCTTCGATCCGCTCCAGATGGCTGCTTAATTGGCCCGCAGTGCAAAGCCGCGAATACGAAGATCTGTCCGGGAGAAAAGTCTCATCCTCGGACCGCTGCCGTTGTTGATGATCAAGGAGCCATCGGGCCTATCGGTGACGCATACGTAGGAACTCTCAATGAAAGCACCAATGTCGGTGTCAAAACCGCGGATCTCGGTAGGGGGTCCCGAACTGCAAGGCCTAGGCAGATGGTAACAGGAGACAGGGGCACGATGTTTTTACCTGTGTTCGGGCCCTCTCGATGGAGGTAATACCATACTCCTGCTTGATTAATATTGATGATATGGGTAGTACAAGAGTAGATCTACCACGAGATCAAGGAGGCTAAACCCTAGAAGCTAGCCTATGGTATGATTGTTATTCGTCCTATGGACTAAAACCATCCGGTTTATATAGACACCGGATAGGTTAGGGTTACACAGAGTCGGTTACAATGGTAGGAGATCTACATATCCGTATCGCCAAGCTTGCCTTCCACGCCAAGGAAAGTCCCATCCAGACACGGGACGAAGTCTTCAATCTTGTATCTTCATAGTCATGGAGTCAGGCCGTGATGATAGTCCGGCTATCCGGACACCCCCTAGTCCGGGACTCCCTCAGTGCTCAATAAGGTTTCTGATTCATACCTTTGCATTGTGAAAAGATCATCACTTGAACATAAGTAATCATATGACAAAATCTATACATGTTGCTGTTATGAGAATAATCATGATGCCTTCATGTCCGTGTTTTATTTTTATCGACGCCTCTACCTCTAAACATGAGGACATATTTATTGTTATCGGCTTTTCGCTTAAGGACAAGCGAGGTCTAAGCTTGGGGGAGTTGATACGTCCATTTTGCATCATGCTTTTATATCGATATTTATCGCATTATGGGCTGTTATTTCACATTATGTCACAATACTTATGGCTATTATCTCTTATTTTACAATGTTTACATGAAGAGGGAGAATGCCAGCAGCTGAAATTCTGGGCTAGAAAAGGAGCAAATATTGGAGACCTATTCTGCACAACTTCAAAAGTCCTGAAACTCCACGAAATATCTTAAAATAAATAAAGAAAAATCATCACCAAAGATGAAGGCCAGGGGGCCCACACCCTGCTCACGAGGGTGGGGGGCGCCCCCCCTGGGGCGCGCCCCCTACCTCATGGGCCCCCTGGTGGCTCTCCGACGCCCATCTTCTCCTATATGAAGTCTTTCGATGAGAAAAAACATTAAGCAACCTTTCGGGACGAGACTTTGCCGCCACGAGGCGGAACCTTGGCGGAACCAATCTAGGGCTCCGGCAGAGCTGTTCTGCCGGGGACACTTCCCTCCGGGAGGGGGAAACCATCACCATCATCATTACCAACGCTCCTCTCATCGGGAGAGGGCAATCTCCATCAACATCTTCACCAGCACCATCTCCTCTCAAAACCCTAGTTCATCTCTTGTATCCAATTCTTATCTCCAAGTCCGGGATTGGTGCTAGTAGGTTGCTAGTAGTGTTGATTACTCCTTGTAGTTGATGCTAGTTGGTTTATTTGGTGGAAGATCATATGTTCAGATCCTTTATGCATATTATTACCCCTCTGATTATGAACATGAATATGCTTTGTGAGTAGTTACGTTTGTTCCCGAGGACAAGGGAGAAGTCTTGCTATTAGTTGTCATGTGAATTTGGTATTCATTCGATATTTTGATGAGATGTATGTTGTCTAGCCTCTAGTGGTGTTATGTGAACATCGACTACATAACACTTAACCATTATTTGGGCCTAGAGGAAGGCATTGGGAAGTAATAAGTAGATGATGGGTTGCTAGAGTGATGAAGCTTAAACCCTAGTTTATGCGTTGCTTCGTAAGGGGCTGATTTGGATCCATATATTTCATGCTATTGTTAGGTTTACCTTAATACTTTTGTTGTAGTTGCGGATGCTTGCAATAGAGGTTAATCATAAGTGGGATGCTTGTTCAAGTAAGAATATCACCCAAGCACCGGCCCACCCACATATCAAATTATCAAAGTACCGAACGTGAATCATATGAACGTGATGAAAACTGGCTTGACGATATTCCCATGTGTCCTCGGGAGCGCTTTTCCTATTATAAGAGTTTGTCCAGGCTTGTCCTTTGCTACAAAAAGGATTGGGCCACCTTGCTGCACTTTATTTACTCTTGTTACTTGTTGCTCGTTACAATTTATCTTATCACAAAACTATCTGTTACCACCTATTTCAGTACTTGCAGAGAATACCTTGCTAAAAACCGCTTATCATTTCCTTCTGCTCCTTGTTGGGTTCGACACTATTACTTATCAAAAGTACTACGATAGATCCCCTATACTTGTGGGTCATCACGGAGCAGGCGGCTCCAAAGAAGGGGGCGGCATGGAGACCTGGCGTGACAATGATGGCGACGAAGACGAGCCGCGCCCTGCCCGGAGCGCCGCTAACACAGGCGCGGGCCCCTCCGCCGGCCGTCTGGTCGTGGCGGCAAGCGCAAGCGGAAACAGGGCGCCGCCTTGTTCGGCAGCGTGCCGAAGAAGCCCAAGAACCCGACCGCGGCGACCAGGCGAAAAGAGGCCGCGGCGAAGGTGGCCAAGTTCCAGAGGCAGCCAAAGGTGCCGCCCATGGTGTCGGCGTAAGTATTTCTCTTACGCTTCCACTTTCTTGCCGATCTGGCCTAAAAAACTTTTTATCTTGCTTTCTTATCTCAGGGCCCCGCTCACCCTCAACAAGTCAGCCGCTGCCTCGGTCATCAGGTCGACAGAGACTTCCACCACCTCCCGGCGAATCGATCCGGTCGCCGACCTCCGGGAGGCGCAGGAGCGAAACGCGCGGGAGGTGCACGAGGAGCAGGAAGCCTCCCGCCTAGAGAAGGCGGAGGCGCTCATACCGAGGAAGTCGGGCATGAGGAGGCCGACACCGCTGGCGAAGCGAGCTGCTTGGAGGTCACACAGGCCAACGAAAGCCGCTGCTCGTGACTCCCCTGAATTCCACGCCACCTCCGCCAGAGTTTGTGGCCACGATTGGGGGAGCCAGCGACGAGCAGCCGGTCATGGAGAGGGAGGGCGGCGACGTTGCCATGCAGGACGTCATCGTGCCTCCGCCACCGCCGACCAGCGGAACGCAAGACAGGCAGCCGGCCGCCCCGCCGGCGCCACCAGCCAGGAATGAGGTGGTGATGGGCCCAACTCCTGAGGCCCACACACCCGTGCGTCGCCGTCTTGCGAAGGCAGCCTCGGCACCGCGACCGCTGGAGGCCGATGCCGCGAGTCCATTGGTCCCCGACACTGAGGCGACCAGCGCCGCACCCGCCGGCTGGGTACACGGAGGCGGGACAGGAGCCTTGAACCAGGCGGCCCTCGTCGTCCAGGCCAAGCTCCGGGCTGAAGCCGACGCCCTCAAGCGGTGCAATGAGGCGTTCCTGGATTCGCGAGCAGCCATCCGGGTATGCTTCTTACTTCTTTGTTTTGATCTTCTTACTTCTTGGTGGGGGCGCGCCAGTGCACCCACTGGGTGTAGTCCCCAAGTTTCGGGCCGGCTGCTGAGCAGGCGGTCCGGAACTTTAACTTGCGAGCATCAAACGCTAACTCCTTCTGACATCCCTATTGCAGGATTATCACAACCTTCGCACGGCCACCTTCAACTCCGGAGTCTGGGAGCTGGAGAATCAGACCGCCAACTTGTCCGAGAGCTGGAGTAAGTCTTGTCTTTCTTTCTCCGCGGGGGCACGCTGGCGCACCCGCGGGCTGTAGTCCTCGAGATTCGGGCCAACTGTTGAGCAGTCGGGCCGGATCTTCCCAGTAACTATATTTCTTTGTTGAAAATTGATGACTTCTTTCTCTGCGGGGGCGCGATAGCGCACACACGGGCTGTAGTCCTCGAGATTCGGGTCAACTTCTGAGCAGTCGGGCCGGATCTCCCCGGCAACTGCGTCCCTTCTCTATTGATTGATTGACGTCCTTTCTTCTTCTCTCTTTGCAGAAGCCAACGCCGCCTTGTAGCAGCAGCTGGGCGAAGCCAACACCGCATCAAGGGTAAGGAGGCAGAAAAGAATCGACTGAGGAGTGTGACCAACTGGTCACGCAGCTCGCGAAGCAGACGGAGCATCTCAAGACGGCTCAGAAGGAGGTGAAGACAAAGGAGACCGACCTCCTCGCTGAGTTCGAGATCGAGCGCTCCACCTGGGCTGACAAGGAGGCACAGCTGACTGCCTGCTTTGGCAGCATTGAGGACTTGGTCGACGGTAGGCCTCTTCTTTTTCTTTCTTTCTTTCAGTCACCGGCCCCTATCCAGGCCGACTGCTGGCTTCTAACCTCTGGCTTCCTTGCCCTTCATCCAAACAGACTTCTTCCCGGGCACTCCGTCGCCGTGAACCAGGCCATCGAGGCTCATCGCCAGGAGCGGAGGGCGGAAGGCATGCAGATTGCTGCCGAGGCCCCCCTGACCTTCAACGAGCAGCTCCTCAGCATCTAGGCCCGCCGTCGGCCGGCTCACCAGATGCTGCGCCGTCTTCAACGCATCGGGGCCCAGGCGATCTCCGCCCTCTGGCCAGGCATGCAGGCTCCATGCACTCCCATTCGGACTGCCGACTGGCTGGAGGTGGTGGCCGGCCACCTGGAAGCCTGGAAGGGCTCCTCGGCCCGGGTTGGGGCACGCCGGGCCCTGGAGTTCATCAAGGCGTGGTACCCTGGGCTAGATCTAGCCCAGCTGACCACGTTTCGGCTGGAGGCACAGGAGGAGCTGGTGGCGGTGGAAGGCGACCTTGTCAGGAGGGCGGCGGCGATTGCCGACTACACCGACACCAGCGTCTTCATCCCAGAGCTGGTTGACGAAGGCGCCGAGGCGCCACTGGAGTGGTTTGGGCTGAACCCGGAGGACAGCGAGGACTTGGCCTAGGTGATCGATTCCAGCAACAAAGGGGAGGAGACGGAGGACGAGGAAAGCGAGGAGGACGCGCCGGAGGTCGGAGCAGATGGCCAGCCTCAACCTGACCGCGCCTCAAGCAACGACCCGCGTTCAAGTGCACCGACTGTTACTGGAGGCGGCCAGGCGGAGACCGACCAGCCGCCCGTTCCACCAACTGGTGCCGCCGACTCTAAGGTCCAGCCATCCACTGCTCCGACCGGTGCCAGCGACTCTCCATCCAACCGGAATCCTCTGCTGCCCCAAGCGGCACCGTCGAATCCACCGTCCAGCCGGAACCCTATGCTGCTCCTTAGGGTGTTGTCTTTATTTTCCCTGTTTATCAGTCTCAACGAACTTTGTTTAAATTTGCACAATTCCACCCGCGGGGTGAATATCAAACTCTGTTGAATGCTGGCCAATGGGCCTTTTGCTATGTAAATACCCTTTGTCGCAAATTACGCTTTGTTTGCCGGCTTCTGACTTTTCTTGCTTCTGCTCCTTGCTTTTTTCCTTTGCCGCCCTCCCTTGGCTATCCTCTTGCCAGCCAAACAGCCGCTCTGCAGACTGCGGCTGGGTTGAGTACTTAGCTATTTTTGGGAGGGCAAGTACTTAGCCGTTTGGAGTGTTGGCAAGGTAAGCAGAAGCCGGCCGGCCGGCTGCTCGGCAGCCGGCCGAAAAGGCGGGATGCCGGCCCAGCTATATGCGCATTTTTCCTTAGCCATTTTTCATGTGCGCATCGCTTTGCGACCCCTGTCCACCGTACAGTCCCTCTGCGAGCTGTGGCTTCTGGCAGGAGAAGTTTTTTGGTACCGACACACTACTTGTCCGACTGCGGGAAATGGTAAGCAGAAGGTGGCGAGCCTCCGGGCTGACTGGTCGAACCCGGTGCCAGGCGGAATAATAAAACAACACATTCATAGGCATAACCCTTATCATATAGATAAAAGAGGGTAGTCCCCGAGCTCTTCTCGGGGGACCCCGAGTCTTCGTACTTAATACAAAAGGTAGCGTGATACATACTGCTTTTAACTGTAAAATCTTCAGAGGAGGTTTGCATTCCATGGCCTTTCCATCTCCTTGCCTGAGTCATCTCTTTTGCGTGCGCTGGGCTTCTGAGCGTCGTTCAGGTAGTAGGAACCGTTGCCCAGCACTTTGTTGACGATGAAAGGGCCTTCCCAAGGTGCCGAGAGCTTGTGCTGGCCGGCTGTTCGCGGGATCAGCCGGAGCACAAGGTCTCCCTCTTGGAAGGATCTTGGCTTCACTTTGCGGTTGTAGTATCGGTGCAGACTCTGCTGGTAGATGGCGGACCAGCTGAGTGCCAAAAGCCGGCCCTCTTCCAGCAGATCGACGCCGTCTTCTCGTGCCTCCTTGGCATCCGCCTCGGTGTACATGGTGACTCGTGGGGAGTCAAATTCTATGTCCGTCGGGATGACGACTTTAGCACCGTAGACGAGGAAGAAGGGCGTGAAGCAGGTCGACTTGTTCGGAGTTGTGCGCAGGCTCGAGAGGATGGCCGACAGCTCATCGAGCCAGCAGCCGGCCGAACGCTCTAGAGGTTCGACCAGTCGGGGCTTGATGCCGGACAAAATTAGGCCGTTTGCTCGCTCCACTTGGCCGTTTGACTGCGGATGGGCAACGGATGCTAAGTCCAGTCGGATGCCCTGCGTCGCGCAGAAACGAGCCAAGGCTCCTTTTGCGAAGTTTGTACCATTGTCGGTGATGACGCTGTGTGGTATGCTGTACCGAGTGGTGATGTCGGCGATGAAAGTCACGACAGTCGGCCCATTCAGCTTCTTGATTGGCTTTGCTTCTATCCACTTGGTGAACTTGTCCACAGCGACAAGCAAATGAGTCATGCCGCCACGAGCCGTCTTGAATGGCCCCACCTTGTCCAGCCGCCAAATGGCAAAAGGCCAGGCAATGGGAATGGTCTTGAGCGCAGAAGCCGGCAAGTGTGGCTTGGAGCGGAACTTCTAGCACCCTTTACACTTCTGGACCAATTCTTTGGCGTCTTCTAGGGCAGTCGGCCAGAAGAAACTATGGCGGAAAGCTTTGGCAACAAGTGATCTTGAAGCCGCGCGGTGACCACATTCGCCTTGGTGGATATCCTTGAGGATTGCTTGACCCTGGTCTGGCTCCACGCAGTGCTGGTACACACCAGTGACACTGCACCGTACCAGTTCTTTGTTGACTATAGTGTATGCTGCTGCCCGTTGTTGCACTTGTCGGGCAAGGATCTCATCAGTTGGTAGCTCTTTGTTCACCAGAAAGTTGAGGATGGGTTGGGCCCATGAAGGTGCTGCTATTTCTTCGATTGCCACGATTGCAACTTGTACAAGGGCGGTTGGGCCGGGAGGCGGCGGGTTAGAGTTTGCTGCCGCCTGTTGAGTTGAAGAAGTCCCCGGGCCGACTGCTGCAGTCCCCGGGCCGGGCTCTGAAGTCCCCGGGCCGCCTGCCGAAGTCCCCGCGCTGGCTTCTGGGGCCCTCAAGTCGGATCCGATTGCTTCAGGAGGGGCCAACACGAAGATGGAGTCGGACTCTGGTGACGGCTTGACAGACGACTTAAGGAGGCGCTGTAGGGCGACACCGGCTGGTATTGCTTGCCGGGTGGAGCCGATACCTGCCAGGGTGTCTGCTTGCTCGTTGTCATTTCTTGGCACATGGAGGAACTAGCACCCGTAAAAGTATCCACTGAGTTGCTATACGAGGAAGCGGTAGCTTGCCATATTTTTATCCTTGGCATCCCAGTCGCCTGACGACTGCTGGACCACCAAGTCGGAGTCACCATAGCATAGGATTCGGCGAATGCCAAGTTCCTTGGCAAGCCGGAGCCCGTGTATGAGTGCCTCGTATTCAGCTACGTTGTTGGAGGCGGCAAAGTGGATTTGCAACACATATTCGAGCTTGTCGCCTAGAGGTGAGGACGATGCCGGCTCCCAGACCGGTGCGCATCTCTGAATCATCAAAGTGCATCCGCCAATGGGTAGAGTCTGGCGCTGGCGGTAGGTACTAGGTCTCGGCCCACTGACGCATTTAAGTCGGCCAAAGGCTTGTGACTTGATGGCGGTGCGAGGCTGGTAGTAGATGGTGTAGGGGGCCAGATCTATGGCCCATTTGGCCACTCAGCCTGAAGCATCTCGGCTTCCAATGATTTCAGCAAGCGGAGCAGTGCAGACGACAGTAATTGGGTGCTCTTGAAAGTAAGGCTTCAGCTTCTTGGCGGCAAAGTGCACACCATAGCACATCTTCTGATAGTGGGGGTAGTTTTGTTTGGAGGCGGACAACACTTCACTCAAGTAATACACCGGCCTCTGGACCGGCAATGCTCTGCCCTCCTCCTTGCGTTCCACCGCTATGACTGTACTGACCACCCGACTGGTGGCAGCGATGTAGAGAGCATGGGCTCTTTATCAGTCAGAGCCGGCAGGATAGGCGGGGTGGTCAACATCTTCTTGAGCCGGAGAAAAGCTTCATCCGCCTTGTCGTTCCACTCAAAAAAGGTGATCTTCTTCATGAGCTGGTACAGGGAAGAGCCTTGTCGCCCAGCCGACTGATGAAATGGCTGATTGATGCCAGGCAGCCGGTGAAATTTTGCACGTCCAGCAGTCAGGTGGGCACCTCCATCTTCTCAATGGCCTTGATCTTCACAGGATTGCACTCTATGCCGCGCTCTGAGACCAGGAAGCCGAGAAGCTGGCCGGTTGGTACTCCGAAGACGCATTTCTCCGGGTTGAGCTTGGTCTGAAATCGGCGCAGGTTCTCGAATGTCTCCTTGAGGTCTTCCAGCAGCGTGCCACGCTTCTCCGTCTTCACCACCACATCGTCCACATAGACGTGGGCGTTCCAGCCGAGTTGCTTGAGGAGACACTTCTGCATGCAACGCTGAAACATGGCGCCAACATTTCGCAGGCCGAACGTCATGGTCAGGTAGCAGAAGGCTCAAAATGGCGTGATGAAGGCGGTCTTCATCCTGTCGGCCGGGTTCAGCTTGATCTGATGGTACCCTGAGTACGCATCCAAAAAACTCAGCAGCTCGCATCCGGCTGTGGAGTCTATCACTTGGTAAATTCTTGGCAAGGCAAAGGGATCTTTGGGGCAAGCTTTGTTGAGGCTGGTATAATCAATACACATGCGCCACTGCTTATTCTTCTTCAGCACAAGAATTGGATTGGCCAACCATTCTGGGAAGAATACTTCCATGATAAAGCCGGCTGCTAGAAGCCGGGCTATTTCTTCTCCAACAACTCTTCTCTTTTCTTCTGACAGGTGGCGCAAGGGCTGTCTGGCCGGCTTCGCGTCAAGTCGGACATGTAGCTTGTGCTCGGCGAAATCTGTCGGAACACTCGGCATGTCTTTGGGAGACCAAGCAAAGATGTCCCGATTCTCACGGAGGAAATTGACGAGCTCGCTTTCCTATTTGCTGTCAAGGTTTGCACCTATGACAACGTGCCTCTCCGGATGCTCCGGGTCCAAGGGTATCTTCTTTGTTTCCTTCGCCGGTTTGAACGAGCCCTCAACTTCCGACTCCTTGGGAGTGGGTGACATTTCCGGCTTCTTGCCTGTCATCGCCACAACCCCGCCAAGGAGCCGTTTTTCAGCTGCAATCACAAGGGACTCGGCCAGCCGGCTGCTGTCTGTTGCGCAGGTGGACGACTTCTTGTAGTCTCCGACTATGGTCAGGATTCCCTTGGTAGTCGGCATCTTCATCTTGAGGTAAGCATAGTGGGGGACCGCCATGAACTTGGCCAGAGCAGGCCAGCCAAGTAGTGCGTGGTAGGGGCTCTCAAGGTCCACCACCTCAAACCGGACTGGCTCTCGGCGGAAGTGATTTTTGTCTCCGAAGAGAACATCGATCTGGGTCTTGCATATTGCTGAGCAGGAAAGGCCAGGAACTATGCCGTGGAATATAGTCTGACTGGGGTGAAGTTGCTTCTGCTTGATTCCCAATTTCGCCATTGTGTCACAGTACAGGATATTGATGCTGCTGCCGCCATCTATCAGGACTCTGGAGAAACGAGCTGCCCGCCTCTCTGTTGCGAAGGTGGCATCTAAGACCAGAGCATAAGAGCCAGGGGAGGGCATCACCTCTGGGTGGTTAGCTCTGCTCCAACTGATGGGCTTCTCGGACCAATGCATGGATTCTGGAGTATCTGATGCCACTGCTTGCACTTCTTGCTGTTGCTGCCGTCTGCTGCGTATGTCGTCGGCCACACTGGTGAACACAAAGTAGGCTCCGTGCTCCTCTGGATACTCATCTTGTATGGCGCCGACTGGCCGAGCCGCCGGCTGCTGGGGCGGAGGAGGCGGCGGGCCGGCAGGCGGAGGAGGCAGGAGTCCATCTCCCTTGGCGATTCTGGTGAGCCAATGGCACTTCCGAGTGGTGTGGTTGGACGGCTTTGCACCACTATGGAACTTGTTGGGGATATAACTATTTGTGTAAACCGCCCAGGAGGGGCCGGGTTACGCAAAGGAGATTCATTATATGAAGCCCAAGATCAAGCGTGAAGATGGCGGTTCAATAAAGGGTCTAAAGCCCATAGGTGACTCAAGGCCCATAGTGATAAACCGCCGTAATGGCATGACTTGTATTATAAGGCAGGATTAACTAGTCACCAAGCCGGACACTGTTTATGAGCCGGCCGGGACTCTGTAGGCTGCAGGGCGTCCACCCGTGTATATAAGGGGACGACTCGCTGGCGGCTTAGGGCAAGTAACATCTAATCGAGAACCGGGCATAGCGTATCACGCTCCCTGGTCATCAAAACCCTAGCAATACCAACCCAACTAGACGTAGGCTTTACCTTCACCGTAAGCGGCCGAACTAGTATAAAACCTCTCTCGTGTCCCTTGTCCCGTTAACCCCTGTAAGCTTCCTAGTTGCGATGGCTCCACGACTAAGTCCTTGCAAGAGGACATCTGCCATGACAATTCCACGACAGTTGGCGCCCACCATGGGGCCAGCGTATGGTGGATTTGAGTTCTTGAAGGGCAACTTCGAAGGGCTCAAGGGATACGCTGTAGGCCGAATGACCAAGAGTCGTCGCGGCAAGATCTACATCGACGACGAAGGCTGGGGCCCCGATGCCGGCTCAATTGAGTACGGGCACCGGGTTCCCTTCGGTGGAATCCACGTCTTCATCGGCTGGATCGGTGAGCCGGGCCCTGAGCTGGACAACTGCACCGACCTCGTCGAGACGGCTCAGCGTGCGAGACCCGCCCGTGCTCAACCCGTCGTGAAGCATGCCTTCATGGGTTGCATCCATGGAGGAGAACTTTCTGAAGGATCTGTAGACGGCGGTGAGACGGCCGTCCACTCCGATTGTGATTCGTCCACTGGTGAGACGGATTCGTTGTATCAACTGCAGGATGGAAGGCTTGGGGGCTGTTCCGATGGCAGCAGTATTTCGGACCACTTTGAGCCGCCTAGCTGGGTAGGAGTTTTCATGGCTGGTACTCAACCCGGCCAAAACTCTACAGCTGCGGCAGCAATAACGTCCGGGTCAGGAGCATCCGGGGCAGGAGGCTCTATGCGCCCGCCAACTCAGGTGCTGCTTGATCTCATGGATAAGCTGACGGCCCTGTTAACCGCCACAATTATTCCTGCAAATCAAGATGAACGTGATGCAGAGGGGGCACAGGTGCGTGAGGAAATAGCTCAGGCCAAGGAGGCCTTAGCAGCTGAGGACACCAGGTTGGCTGTAGAATGGGCGGCTTTGGATGCACGGGCCCAACAGCTCCAGTCAGAGGCTTTCCAGCTTACGATGAACCTGAACGCGTCTAACAAGGTGATGAGGAGGAGACATCAGAAAACTCAATCCCGTTTGCCTCCGGTTTATGATCCTCGGAGCCTTTTCTCCACACCCGGAGCCGGCCCTAGCAACCCGCCGGAAGCAAACCAGTTCATAACACCCGGAGTAGGGGGACCGGTTCAGCCTCGGGTGATGGCACCTCCTCATATAAATATGGCCCCGCCCCGCTATGCACCAACACCACCGGGTCATTTTTCTAACCTCATGGAGAACCTGATCACAGCATCGGCACGTTTGGCGGTTCTCCCAGTGGACGGTGACGATCCAACAGCGCTGGAGACGCTGGCGATCGAGAACCTGGCCCAGACGGCTCTGGCTCAGCAAGAGGCTTATTCCTATAGCCGAGACAGGATTCATTCGACTACTCGCCCAAGCCGGAGTCCGAGTTATAGCAGGCACATGGAGTCAGAGGCTTTGTCAAGCAACGCCAGCGCCATAACCAACCCGGCGGTTATAACCCGGTGCAGGACCGGATACGTCAGGAGGACGAGCGGGCGGCTCAACGAGCGGCTCAGCAGACGACTCATCAAGCTTTCCCGGATTATCCGACGAGTTCTGTTGAGGCAGGAGTGGCCACCAGAACCGGCGGTGTTCCTTGTTTGGTACCGTCTTTACGTAATGTGCGTCTGCCTAAGGATTTCAAGGGACCCCAAAAGGTGCCAAATTATACGGCCGACTTACAGCCCGGGGCGTGGATTGAAAGCTATGAGATGGCCATGGAGCTGTTGGAGGTCAGCGATGCGGCAATGGCTAAGTACTTCACCATGATGTTGGATGGAACGGCCCGGACTTGGTTAAAAGGCCTGCTGCCCAATTCCATCGGCTCATGGGTGGAATTAAAGGCCCGGCTCATTCAGAACTTCAAAGATACCGCAAATGTGCCATGTCCATTGTGGACTTAACTAATTGTAAGCAAGAGGAGGGTGAATCTACCACTCATTGGGTGCGCCGGGTCAAGGAGATAATAGATTCATCTGACAAGATGGATGCCGGCTCTGCAGTCCTCATGTTAGAGAAAAATTACCGATTTGTACCGCTGAGATAGAAGCTGGGGCGCCTCAAGCGTGATTGTAATGATATGGGTTAGCTGATGGCGGCTCTAGTCAAATACGCCGATTCTGGTAATACCGTAGATCCTGCGTCTGACGAGGAAAAGACGGGGAAGGGAAAGAAGAACGGCAATGGAAAGGGCCAGCAACATAACCCGACAAATCAAGGAGGCAACAAGCGTAAAGCCGATGGTAATCCGGAGTTTGTGGCCAACGCTAATGCGCAGGGTAACGATTGGAGATGCAAGGGGAGGCGGCCCCCTCGATCTGGCAGGTCAGGTCCATCTCTTGAGCAGCTACTCAATGAACCCTGCCCGAGACACGGTACCCGGGAAAAGCCGGCCACTCACTTATGGAAGGATTGCATGATCATGAAGGCTTTCAAGAATTCCAACACGTTCAACGACAATCATGGGTCGGGTGGCGGCTCAGGTGCTGGCGGCTTTCATGGCCCGGGTGGCGGTTCAAATTCCGGCTTTCAGGGAAATCAAGGTGGCTATAATCACCAGCAGTCTGGTCAGGGAGGTCAGCAGCAGCAACAGTCAGGTTATCAAAGCAATCCAAAGCAGCTGAATAGTGGACAGTATCATGTGTTCACCACTAGCTTATGCAAGCGGGACCAGAAGCTTCATAAAAGGGTTGTGAACGTTGTTGAGCCAGCGGTTCCCCATTATTTAAGGTGGTCAGAGCAGCCTATTGTGTGGATTAGAGAGGATCACCCTCCCCGGGTTGACAATCCGGGTCAGCTAGCCTTGGTGGTAGCACCTCAAGTTGGTGGATATAAGTTTACTAAGGTATTCATGGATGGAGGTAGCAGCATCAACATCCTCTATTATGAGACCTTTCGGCGTATGGGGTTGACTGACAAAAATTTGAAGACATCCAACACCGTTTTCCATGGAGTGGTGCCTGGTAAGTCGGCATACCCAGTTGGAAAAATTGAGCTGGAGGTGTCCTTTGGAGATGAATTTGATTCTAGGGCTGAGAAGTTAACCTTTGAGGTGGTCAAAATCAAAAGCCCCTACCACGCTCTGTTTGGTCGGCCGGCTTACGCTAAATTCATGGCACGGTCGTGTTATGTTTACTTACAGCTCAAGATGCCGGGTCACAAGGGCACCATTACTGTGCATGGGAGTCGAAAGATAGCCCTGGAATGTGAGGAGGGCGATGCGGCTTATGCCGAGTCTGTTTGCGCAGCTGAGGAGCTAAAATTTTATCAAGATAACGTTGACCCGGCGTATAGGACACCTCTGAAGAAGCCGACCATAGAGCATGACGCGGCGATGAAGTTTAAGTCAGCTGATGAAACCAAGCTTGTTGATTTTACCCAGCGACTCATCTAAACAATTCAGCATCGCGCTAATCTGGATCCTAAATAGGAAAGCACGCTCATCGAGTTCATCCGTGAGAATCGGGACATCTTTGCATGGAAACCTTCTGACATGCCGGGTGTACCGAGGGAACTCGCTGAGCACACTCTTAATATTGATCTGATGTTTAAGCCGGTCAGGCAGTTTCTTCGGTGGTTCCACGAAGACGAAAAGCTATTGGTGAGGAGGTGGCCCGGCTCTTGGTGGCCGTGTTTATTGTTGAAGTTTTTCACCCAGAGTGGTTGGCTAACCCGGTGCTTGTACTTAAGAAGAATGGCACCTGGTGGATGTGTGTGGATTACACAGACTTAAATAAGGCTTGTCCGGCTGATCCTTTTGCTCTCCCCCGTATTGATCAAATCATTGATGCTACGGTGGGTTGTGAGCGCTTGACCTTTTTGGATGCTTACTCTGGTTATCCTCAGATCAAGATGGCAGTTAAGGACCAGGAGAAGACGCCCTTCATTACTCAGTTTGGAGCCTTCTGCTATGTGTCTATGCCTTTTGGGCTCAAGAGTGCCCAGGCGACTTATCGCCAGTGGTGTACAGTAACTGTTCCGCACAATCAGATTGGGCGCAATGTTCACGCTTATGTGGATGATATAGTGGTGAAGTCCAGAGAGAAGGAAACCTTGATAGATGATCTGAAGGAGACCTTTGATAATCTCCGGGTCTACAAGATGATGCTTAACCCGGCCAAATGTGTGTTCGGTGTGCCAGCAGGCAAACTTTTGGGTTTTTTGGTCTCTAACAGAGGTATTGAAGCTAATCCGGAGAAGATCAAGGCAATCACCTCTTTGGATAAACCGGCGTGCATCAATGATGTTCAGCGACTGGCGGGTCGTATCG
The DNA here is from genome assembly GCA_021605145.1 of Aegilops bicornis. Taxonomy (NCBI): domain Eukaryota; kingdom Viridiplantae; phylum Streptophyta; class Magnoliopsida; order Poales; family Poaceae; genus Aegilops; species Aegilops bicornis. The sequence continues at coordinate 740,939,753 of CM038673.1, forward strand.
CTGCTTTAAGCCGGTTCATAAGCCGGTTAGGTGAGAAGGCCATGCCGCTATATCAGCTGATGAAGAAAACAGACAGGTTTGTCTGGAGTGACGCTGCTAATGCTGCCTTTGAAGATTTAAAGAGAAAGTTGTCTGAACCACCGATTCTTGCGGATCCCATTGATAAAGAGCCGCTGCTATTATACGTGGCTGCTAACTCACGTGCTGTCAGGGTTGCAATTGTGGTGGAGCGCAAGGAGGCTGGCAAGGAGCATCCAGTTCAATGACCGGTTTACTACATCAGTGAGGTGCTCATTGAGTCTAAGCAAAGATATCCGCATTGGTAGAAGCTTGTTTATGGGGTGTTCATGGCGAGCCGGAAGCTTAAGCAATACTTCCAGGGTCACCCTATCACCGTGGTAAGTTCTGATCCTTTGGGAGGCATCATCCAGAATAGAGAGGCCACACGACGAGTCGCTAAGTGGGCCATCGAGCTTGGGCCTCATGGTTTGAAGTATGTGCCACGTACTGCTATTAAGTCTCAAGTTTTAGTGGACTTTATCAATGATTGGACAGAGCTGCAGACACCTGAGGAGAAGCAGGATAACACATATTGGACTATTCATTTTGATGGATCCAGGCAGTTGGAAGGCTCGGGGGCTGGTGTCGTTTTAACTTCCCCTCGAGGTGACAAATTTTGCTATGTGCTCCGGGTCATGTTTCCTTGTACTAATAATGCAGCTGAATATGAGGCCTTACTCCATGGTCTTCGGATGGCCAAAGAAATGAATTTGAGCCGGGTAAGGTGTTTGGGCGACTCAGATCTCGTGGCTCAACAGTGTCGTGCAAGTGGGACTCCAAGGACCCCCTCATGGCGGCTTATCATCGAGAAGTTGATGCTGTAGCTGGGCACTTCAAGGGTTATCAAGTGGAGCACATTGATCGAAGGAAGAATGAGGCACCTGATGCTTTAAGCCATCTGGGATCTCAACGTAAGCCAGTACCGCCTAACACCTTTTTGGATGTTTTGGATAATCCTTCTGTCATGTTACCCACAGAGGAGGACTTAGGTGTTCCAGACCCGGAGGCACAGTTGGTGGCAGCTCTTCACGTCATCCTAGATTGGGTAGTGCCATATTTGGCTTACATGACCCGGGGAAAGTTGCCCGAGGATGAGACGTTGGCGAGACAAATCACCTGGCGGTCTAAGTCCATGATAATTGTTCAGGGTGAGCTGCATCATCGCAGCGTCACTGGGGCGTTTCAACGTTGTGTATCACCTGCGGAAGGGCAGGAAATACTTCGGGAGATCCACGAAGGCGATTGTGGTCATAATGTCGGCTCAAAATCTCTTGTGGCCAAGGCTTTCCGTCATGGTTTTTATTGGCTGACGGCTCATGCTGATGCGGAAGATCTTGTTAGTAAATGTGACGGTTGTCAAAAATTCTCATGACGAGCTCATGTGCCGACTCAAGAATTGAGGATGATTCCAATTACTTGGCCGTTTTCAGTCTGGGGGCTTGATATGGTCGGGCCTTTCAAAAGGTCTAAGGATAAAAAGACACACCTCCTGGTGGCGGTGGATAAATTTACAAAGTGGGTTGAGGCAGAGCCGGTCAGTAAGTGTGATGCAGCCACGGCGGTTCAGTTCATGAAAAAGGTGATTTTTCGCTTTGGTTTTCCACACAACATCATAACTGATAATGGCACTAATCTTTCCAAAGGTGATATGGAAGATTTCTGTCAACAAGAACATATCCGGCTTGATGTTTCGGCGGTAGCTCATCCTCAATCCAATGGTCAAGCAGAAAGAGCCAATCAGGAGGTCTTGAAAGGGATAAAACCCTGGATCTTGGTCCCCTTAGAGCGGACGCCGGGTTGTTGGGTGGAGGAATTACCCTCTGTGATTTGGAGCATCAACACTACACCTAACAGATCTACGGGTTCTACACCTTTCTTCATGGTGTACGGAGCAGAGGCGGTCCTGCCAAGCGACATCCGTCATGACTCGCCCCGCGTGGCGGCTTACGTTGAAACTGATAATGAACGAGCTCGTTAGGATGCACTTGACTTGTTGGATGAAGAGCGAGACTTGGCAATAGCCCGCTCGGCGATCTACCAGCAAGACCTGCGCCGCTACCACAGCCGTCGGGTTAGGTCTAGAACATTTCAGGAAGGTGATTTGGTGCTCCGGCTCATCCATGATCAATCCGATATGCACAAGCTATATCCGCCTTGGGAAGGACCCTTTGTGGTCAGCAAGAACCTGAACAACGGGTCATATTACCTCATTGATGTTCGAGAACACAAAGACTCACGTAAGTCGGAGGAGGAGACCCGTCGGCCGGGGAGTATCGCTCATCTTCGGCCTTACTATACTTGAGCCACCGGCTCTCAGGATGTACATATATTTTGTAATGTATATATTATGAAAAGCAATAAAACAGGACCTCCGTCCTTTTTCATCCTCAAATGTTTGCATGTCTTCCTTATTATGTGGTTGAAACAACCAATAGGGAGCGGATCATATTTGAATCCGGCTTCCCCTTTGGTACAGCTTATGATCATATCTGAATCTAGCCATGATCACTAGGGGGCTTCCTGTTCAAACATAGGTCGTATTCAAACCAAAGAGAACATAGCTGTCGATACCCTCTTGATCGGCATACTGCCAAACCCACTAGGGAGCTTCTTGATCATATCTGAATCATAGCTCAACCCCTTTGGGTCTAACGTGGATCGTATTCGAATCAGCGTCATTAAACAACTCTTATGGTCACTTGGGGGCTTCCTGTTCAAACATAGGTCGTATTTGAACCAAAGAGAACATAGCTGTCGATACCCACTTGATCGGCATCGCCAGAGCCACTAGGGGCTATATGATCATATCTGAATCTTAGCTTAACCCCTTTGGAACGGTTTACTGATCGTATTCGAATCAGCAGCCTTTGAATTTTGTCTATCTCTCATAAAAACTTTGCAAATCATAATTGTTTGACGACTTACAGATCTTTTCCTAAAAGTACTTATGGGGTGATTTTATCCCACCGGCTTACTTTTGATCAAACATAGTTGTTGGTGCATAACAAGCATCATATGTGCAAGATTTCAGGATTAAAAAGCTTACCCTCCTTGTTTGGGTCGCATAAGCCGGTAAGGTAACCAAAGGATCACAGGTATGCTGATATGATTATGTCTTAAGGATATAATTAAGAACCGGCCTTTTATGATGTTTTGATTCATATTCCGGGTTATCTGTAAAATATATGACCCGCCATGCGGTTAGCCGCCAAGGGACTTGCGTTTTTGTTCTGTATGTAGGGCAACTAAAGAAGAAGATCAATATAAACTGGAAGAATATCACGATGGCAGCTTGAACAAGTGTTGAGTGCCTCAAACGTGCGCGATGGCACGACAAAATCAAGTCTTTCTTCTACCCTATCACAAGACTCCCCGAGTCTGGATAATGAATCATTGTTTTCTACAAGGCATAAAAATAAGACGCCCGACGGATCACTCATTTTATTGGCCTGAAGGTTCCGAGTCATCCCTTTCCACTCCTCCATCGGCTGCCCTGTCCTGGAAGGTTGATGATGACCAGTCAAGGCCACTCAAAGCTTCAAATTCAGCTTCATCATCAATTAACCCGGTCGGATCGACTTCGGGGGCGAAGGTATGCTTACGAATTGGAGGGGTCAAGCTGACTGCATCATAATGTGGCGTTGCAATCCTCTGATTTTGGCTGTCGTAACCCGGCTGGTACTTGGTGAGATCTGTATCATTCCCGTTCAGAGTGGCCACATGACGTATTTCTTTCACGCAGGCGGTGAAATCCTTCTCATCAAAGGGGGTGCCATCCTCCTTAAAGCTTGGATATCCAAGGGAGATGTCGGCTGGGTCCTGCTCTGGTAACCATGCCTTAGCCCGGCTTAAGACGACTATGGCTCCGGCTCTTGCAGAAGCACGTCTCAATTCTTGGACCCGTTGAGGGAGCACAGCAAGTCGCTTCAATACATCAGCCAGGCGATTGGGAACATCATTTGACAAAGCCACAATGGCTAAAGCGCGTTGTGACCTGGTGTAGAGTTGTTCCACCAATGTATAAACCGCCTTTAGCTTTGTTAACATGTTCTGGTTCAGATTGGAACTCATGGGGCCTGCATTAACAAACATCAGGTGAGCCGGAGATGACAAACAAAATACTTGTCGGAAAAAGATTTACAGTATTTAAAACTTGCAGAATAGCTTACCAAAGATTGCTGAGGCCGTCTGAGATATATGGAGTTTTAAGCCGGTTAACTCAGCTGCCAGTGTCACGAGAGCCGCTTCGCTTTCTCCGCCTCGGGTGACTAAGGAGGCCTTTTCATCAGCCCATACCTTCTTATTACCTTCAAAGCTCTTCTTCAATTTCTCTTGTTCAGATACACTGAACTCAAATTTGGAGTTGGCCTTTTGGATTCCAGTCTCTTGAGCTGCCGGCGACTTTTCAAACCAGCAACCTCTGACTCAAATTGACTTATGGTGGCCTGAATCAAAGCCGGGCTACAGTAGCATTGTTATAATATAGCATTAAGTCCCAAGCACTTTACAAGCAAAGATACTTGACACTTGGGGGCTAATGTATGCTGAAGAACTCTAAATTACTGCGGCGGTTCATGGAAATTAAGTCCCAAGCACTTTGCAAGCAAAAGATACTTGGCACTTGGGGGCTAATGCATGTTGCAGTTCAAAGTATTATACTACGCTGTTTCAAATATCTTCTTTTAAAGCCGGCCTTCGAGTGTTACCGGATAAGCCGGGCGTCTGGCAAGCAGTGCTAAGCAGATTATAAAGTCTACAACATATTTTTTTCTCATAAGCAATAGACTTGGGGGCTGATATAGTTAGGAGAAATAAGGAATATCAACAAGAGTTATACCTCAAATTTTTGGTGTATTTGCTTCACCATATCAACTTCCAGATCACGACTGCTGTGCACTTGACTTATATAGCCAGAGACAATTTCTCCAATGCTGAGATGAGTATAATCAGTGACGTCCAGCTTGGCTTTTCAGCGCTCCGAAAGTTCGTTCTTGGCAGAGCACTTAGCAAGAATAGTGGTTCTTCCCGGTTCAACAAACTGAGTCTTAAGAATCTCGACTTCCGGTCATCTATTTTCGCCGGGCTAGGAACCTCCGGGTTATCAGAACTGTTAAGAGTCTGTTCGGTGTGGATCGAGAGGTTGGTGCCGGAATATCATGGGCCGGGTTCGGTGGTGGCTCATGTGTGGAGGTGTCAGAACGGTTGTTCCGAAGCTTCGGTCGACCACGATCGCTCTTTGGCCGGATTATTTTTCTTCGCCCTTTTGCTGGGCTTCACTTGTACGCTGTGTGCAAATCAGAAGGGTTAGTACAAAGACATGAGTAAGATAAGCATAAAAATGAATAAGTTGACATTATCCTGGAGCAGTCTTGAAAGCCGGCATGTTGGATTGCATGGATTCACCGAAGGAAGGTGAAGTATCCTGATAGTTTGAGTCAGATGAATTGAGGGGTTGAGAATGAAACCCGCCAAAGGCAAAGAAGAACGTAAATCGGAGATAACTTCAGCCCGGCGCTTCCTTGTTACGTCAGGTAAGCCGGAGGAGAGCTCCGCGTCTGCCTCCGGCTCTCATGAGCCTGTTGCTTCAAAAGAAATTGAGGATCTTGGTAAGCTAAAGGATGTGAAAATCTTACTTTCCGGGTCACTCTTCGGACTTTCTGCCTTGGCAAAGGCTCGGAGTCGGAGGAAATTATAGTTACCTCTTCCTCAACTGCTTGGCTATTTCCCGTGTCCTCCTGAAGGAAATTAATGTCAATAAGATGATGGTAAAGGAATCAGGGGAGTTAAGGATTACCTCTTCTTCATCATCAGAGGAGTCATCCAATTTGAGCAAATCTGAAGCACTTGGCTTCTTCTTCCGCTGAGTTTCTGCTTTGGCGGTTCTCCTTTCGGCTCTCTTGGCCGCTCTGGCCTGCTTGGTAGCCTCATGATCACATTTGACCTTCCAGAATTTGTCATCCGCCTGCAAATAATGAGAAAATGTTATGAATAAACACAAGGTATTCCACAAAAAGAGTATACATTTTTAGATTGATGACTTACTGCAGGAGCCGGATTACTCTTGCAAAATGGAAGTAAGCCGAAGGTGTTGCTGACCACTGAGCCCTCTTTGAAAAGAGATTGGATCGTGGCTTCAACCATATCATCGGGTAAATCATCAGGACAATGACGCAGCGGGTCATCTTTTTCACCTGTGTAAGTGCACATCAAGCCGAGGCGGCGGCTTAACAGAATCACCCGCCATGAGATCCAGACTCGGACCAAATCAATGCCATCTAAGCCGTTCCCCAAGAGAGATTTGATTTTCTTTACGGTGGGAGCAAGCTATAGACGCTCAACAACAGTTAACTTGTCCGGCAGTGGATGGTTGGATTCGAGGCGCAGAGCGCAAAAGCTGGGCAGCGGGTTCTCATCAGCCGGAGAAGCATTCTGGTAGTAGAACCACGTCTGGTTCCAATCCATAGGGTGGCTTGGCAGTTCAGCATATGGGAAAAGGCAGTCCCGCCGTCGTTGAATGGAGATACCACCAAGTTCCAGGCTGGGCCCGTCTCTGAAAAGTAACAGGTTGGGTTCTTCTCCAAGATACACTTCGCAAAAGACTTGGAAGTTGCAAATATTTGACACGGAGTTGGGCCCGATATCTTGAGGTCTGATTCAAAAAGGTGTAAAACATCCCTGAAATTTTTTGAGCCGGGTGGAGAAAAGCCCCGGTTCATATGATCAGAAAAAACGATCACTTCCCCCTCCTTGGGTTGAGGTTTTTCTTCTGACGGATTAGGAGCACGATGGGACATGACTTCTTTCTCGGGCAGATAGCCAGTCTTCACGAAATCAGACAAGGTGTTTTCAGTAACAATGGACTTGACTCAGTTACAGGTCACGGGTGCTTTGGGAGCCTTGGGTGCCATTATGCAGATGAAAGCCTATGACAAAATAAAATTTTTCTGGTTCTATTTAACCTGGAAGAAAACATTTCAAATTCTATTCAATATGGCGGCTTACGAAGGGGCCTAATGACATATGGCCAATTGTATTTGGTCAGTTAAGCCGCCACTTAATATCGGGCAGTTAAGGTACTTTAAACCGCCGTAAGTCGGCAAGGCTGTCTTTCAAGATGGTCTTTTAAACCGGGCGGTGAGAGTCGCCAGGTTAAATGGATCTGGCAGAAACAGATTTTTACTAAGTATGGAACAAACAGGTTTCACAAGTTGCAGTTATTATTTTGGATCAAATGGTCGTTCCGGACCTAAAACCAGTACAGATGAGTTCATAAGCTTGAATGAGGCCTCTATGCAAGGGAAAAGGGGTTTGTTTACATTCTAAAAGGGGGCGGAACAGCTACCGCATGAGTTTTTACTCTTTTATAGATTGAATCAGGTTGCGGTGGTGAAATCAATGAAGAATTCATGACGAACAACGAAGAACACCAAGGAACTCGAGAATCCTAGTGTGGATCTGAAGTACAGGGAAGAAGAAAACTTACAGATGCAGACTTGTTGCGGGGGTTCGTCGCTGATCTCTGACGGTTCAGGTCGATGCAGCGGCCAAGGTTGATTAAGATGCGGTGCTCTGCTGCGGCGGCGGCGGCGGAGCTTGAGTAGCAGCGGGGCCGCAAGAGGAAGAAGACGACCGAAGGGGAAGAATGGAAAAAGACCTAGGGGTCGTGCTTATTTATAAAGAATGGCCGACTGAGAAAGCACGAGAAACGAGGAGGCCAGGCATCATTATCCAACGACTTCGATGCCTCGATTTTTGGAATGGCCAGTAAAGATAAAGATCCGTTAAAGATATGACGGAGTAGAGTAATGCATTTAATAGAAGATGACGTCACGACGGGTGGTCACGGATTCAGAAGATGACGTCATGGTGGGTTATAACCTTTGCGCAGACAGAAGACAGAAGACCTTTCTTTAAATTATTTCAAGATTGACATGAACCGGTTCAAGTCAATCTGGGGCCTAATGTTGGGGATATAACTATTTGTGTAAACCGCCCAGGAGGGGCCGGGTTACGCAAAGGAGATTCATCATATGAAGCCCAAGATCAAGCGTGAAGATGGCGGTTCAATAAAGGGTCTAAAGCCCATAGGTGACTTAAGGCCCATAGTGATAAACCACCATAATGGGATGACTTGTATTATAAGGCAGGATTAACTAGTCCCCGAGCCGGACACTGTTTATGAGCCGGCCGGGAGTCTGTAGGCTGCAGGCATCAACCCGTGTATATAAGTGGATGACCCGTTGGCGGCTTAGGGCAAGTAACATCTAATCGAGAGCCGAGCATAGCGTATCTCGCTCCCTGGTCATCGAAACCCTAGCAACCAACCCAACTAGACGTAGGCTTTACCTTCACCGTAAGGGGCCGAACTAGTATAAAACCTCTCTTGTGTCCCTTGTCCCGTTAACCCCTTTAAGCTTCCTAGTTGCGATGGCTCCACGACTAAGTCCTTGCAAGAGGACATCTGCCGTGACAATTCCACGACATAACTTGCAGGGTGCATCAACAGTCTGCTCGTACGAGAAGGCGGGCAACCAATTGGGCTTGCCGCCCTTCTGACACTTGGGCGGAGGCTGCCCCTCCGGCTGCTGGTCCTCGACTGTCATCACCTGCCGGCTGGTGGAAGCCGGCTGCGTGGCCTTGCTCTTGTTGTCGCTTGGTTGCTGTCGCCGAGTGGTGTCACCAGCCGGAGTCCGAGGAGCCTGCGGGGCTACCTTGCCGGTTGCGTCGACTTGGATCTCCGCCTTCATGGAGGAGTCGGCCGTGGCGTATTTGTTAGCAATGATCAGCAGTTCGTCGAGAGTCGCCGGCTCATCGCAGAGAAGCCGGTGCTTGAGGAGGGTGCCTTCTCGGCACCCGGCGGTGAAGTACTCGATGGCCTGCACCTCGTGCACGCCTTCACAGGAGTTGCGCAGCTCGGCCCAACGCGTGAGATAGTCGCGAGTCGATTCGCTGGGCCCTTGGACGCACAAGGAGAGCTGACGGGGCTTCGGAGGCCGCTTATGCGTCTTTGGTGAAGTTGCGGATGAAGGCTTCGGTGAAATCAACCCGATTGTTGATGCTGCCAAGCTTCAGATCTGTTAAGCCACGTCCGGTGCCTTTGAGCATGAGCAGACGTACTTCACGAACGCGCTTTGTTGCCGTTCTTGTCGGCCGACGTGGCCGTGGAGTAAGTCGACCAGCCAGTCCTCCTCCGCCGCCAAGCGGTGTACTTGGGCGTATCTCTTGGGAGCGTGAACCCTCGAGGGAAAGGCTCGTCTCGGATTCGTGGGCCGAAACAGGGCGGGCCCAACGCGTCTTCTTCTTCTAGCGCCAGGGATTGGTTGAGGTGGTCGATCCGATGGCGGGCGTCGTTCTCTCCGACCCCTTCTCAGCGGCCAAGGCGGTTGCCGAGTGTCGGGTGCATGACAGGCGGCGGAGCGGGGTGCCTTTCTCCGCGAGGCAGAGGGGCAGGCGGGTCTCTTCACCGCTCCACTGCTCGAGGACGTCCGTCTGCGTCACGCTCGATGGAGAGGTGAGTCCGACTGCGGCTGGCAGCCGACTCATTGCCTCTTCTTCCGCGGGAGCCACCAGTCTGCGTCCGGGATTTCGCGCCATGATCCTGGCGAAGGGGCGGTTCATCGTTCCGCCGGACGGGCGCTTCGGCGCGGCAGCCGGCTTTGTGCTGCTTAGCGGTCGCGTCAAGGAGCTGCTGGAATCGCTCTGTCATGTGGCGACGCTCGTCGCCCTCGTACTTGTCCAGCTCATCTGTCACCGCCTAGGCAGCTCAGATGTTCTCCGCAGGCGTGGCGTAGATGGGACGATCCGTCCCGAACATGCTCGCGATGGTCGCGCCACGCTGCCGGATCGAGCCGATGCGGCTAGGCCCTCAGGAGTCGGTGTGCTGCCGACAACTCAGTCCATCTCATGCCGGTAGGCTTCCGAGAGGTGTCGCATGCTAGCCAGTCGGTTGGCGCTCTCGACAAGCTGGACGCGGCGTGCCTCCAGCGTCTCAGCATCTCCATCTTCTGGGATGGGCGCTGACAAGTCTGGCAGCGCCGCATCAAGTGGGTCTCGAGCGCCTCCATCCGATTGCTCGCCACTGTGGATGACAAGCACATCCGTGACGGTACTCCCGCCACTATGCTTGCGAGGAGGCGGCTCGTCGTAGACCACCATGTTGGCGGGGAATGCGTCAAGCGGCGCCATGTCGGAATCGACGATCATCAGGTCGATGGAGCCAACAGACTCCAAGTCCACATAGGCTCGCTGGTGACGTGGAGCTGGTCGAGGAGGCTGACGAGGCGGCTCTCGGGGCAATCGGTGCCCGCGTCGGACGCAGGCTCGTCGGAGAGGCGGATCTCGCCAACAAGGTCGGCGAGGCAGCTTGCTGCGCAGGCGATCTCCGCACCGTGCAGCACATCGAGGCTGACGCCATCGGGCGTGCTGGGCTGCGCTCGCTAGGAAGTAACAAGGTTCCCGTCCAGAGCTGGTCTCCGGATGATGGTGCACCTCGCCCCATGGTGGGCGCCAAATGTCGGGGGTTGGATGCAACATATGCCAAATGATGGCTTATCATGGTGGGAGCGAGTAGAACGTCACCGGTGCCTGGAAGGTGATGAGGCGAGACATGAACGCCGGCGCACTTTACCTGTGGTGTCGGTGGAACGACACCTATGGGATCACAAGAATCCCTACTACGGTCGCGGGTCGCTGGGTCGTGGAGAAGAAGCGGATCAAACAGATAGCACATGGTTTCCTTATCCAGGTTCAGGGGCCGAGGATGCGTAAACCCTACTCCTGCTTTGGTGGTTTGTTTATCTGTGTTCTTGAACTAGCAATGGGGCGTGAGGAGCTCCAAAGCGAATCCTCCTCCTGGCCACCTTGGGCCTCCTTTTATAGGGAAAGGGGTTGCTATAGTGGCACACAGAGAGGTGGAAAGAAATCTGATGATCACGGTTATCCTCACATTACATGACAAGGCGCCTTTAATGCGCCTTGCTTAGGTGTGTCCTTGCTTTATCGGGACGGGGGAGAGCCATGTCTCGTCTGCCGCTGTCCCCTTCGTCGTGTTCACACTGGCCTTCGGCCAGCGATGCCCGTGGTGCCATGTAGGCAAAGGTGCAGTTGAGGTGGCGCAGTGGTGGGTCTCCATGAAGATCCGCTTTCCGCCACGCAGGTGCTTGCCCAACTGGTTGGGTCGGCAACTGCATACGAACGGTGGTGGAGGTTTGATTGGCGTGGGCCTGATGGTGGCCCTACGGGTGTTCTTGGCAAGGGCCTCGCCGTAGCCCCGGTAAGGGTCTTGCCGTGGCGCTTTCTTTGTCATCCGGCAAGGCTCTTGCCGGGGCCTTGTGGTCCTCCTTGGCTGGGATCCCGCCAAGGGTCGTCATCTTCTATAGTGTGTATCTGATCTTGAATGTCTTCACAAAGAACTGCATGCCACCACGGGATGTCTCCCGAATCCTTGCCCCATGGGGGCAGTGGACTCAAGGGTGATTCGCCTCCGTAGGTGTGGGCGAGCTGCCACGGCAAGGGTCTTGCCGGTTTGTTAAACCGCCTCCGGCAAGGATCTTGCCAGGGAGTCCGATTGGCCCCTTTGCTCTTTGTGGTCTTGGTCTTGGCGCTGCTCTGCTCCTTTCGAGCTTGGCCCACTCTTTTGGCTCACCTCCCTTGCCTTGCTCAAGGCGGTGGTGTCATGGCTCAGACTGCCCGTGCAGCGATTATAGGGGTACAAAAGTGTACCCTCTTTTTTGTACGACAGGAGCCCCGGGCCTGGGCCACACGTGAAGCGTTAATCACGCTGCTGGGCTAGGGCCCAAAACGGTCTTGAGGGGCAGACGGGGTGGTTTTTACCGCGGTAAGTCTCTTCGCGCATTGCGCTTCCCATGCCTCCCGCGCGTGGCTCGGCGTGGGGAGGCGTGTGTGACGTGGGAGGCATGCGTGGGGCTGAGCTCTTCGCGCATGCCTCACGTTGTAGTAAAGGGGGCGGTTCGCGCCTTCCCCATAAACAGAGGGAGGCCTGGAGGCGCGGCCCATTTACTGAACGGGGCCGAGGCGTGGTCTTCAAGGCGATCATTCCCCACGATCACGGGGTGGGGAGAGGTCGCCTCACCCGTCGCCTTGGTCCCGCACGCCTGCCACGTGGTTCTCATGCACTTGGGGTGGCGAACGGTGGAGGCGGGAAACCGGGCCGTCGCGGGCTGGGGCAGCGGTTTGGTCCCAGTTCCTTGCGCCTTCCGCGTCTTGATTGGCTGAGCGGAGCGGCCGAGACCCCACCCCGTTCCTTTATAAAGAGCGGGAGGGGGATGGCGTCCGCATTCTTCCATCTCCTCCTTCCTTCACCTTCGCCCCCTCCATCCGCCATGGAGAGAGGGAATCCTGCCCTTCAACGGTGGCGGCGAGGGTCGCCGCTCGACAACGCGTCCTTCCTTCTCCTGGACCTGCGGTGGCAGAGCCAGCCGCGAGGGGAAGGGGGAGGGGGCGAGGCCATGGGCGAGGCCGAGGCGCTCGGGGAAGAGGAGGACGGGGCGGCGCGCCGGTCTCGCTCCGCCAGTAGTTCCTCCCCCCATGGAGGGCCATGTTGGGGATGACCCTTGCGAAGTTCTTCGTCAAGCTGCGGCCGGCGCCTCGGCTGTCGCCTTCGTCTCCCGACTCCATTCACAGCGGAGATGGAGCTGATTCCGCCGGAGTCATTTCGCTGCACATGAGGGCTGTGGGATCACCCGATGCACGAGTTCACGTCTACTTCCCAGCCCCTCATGTGATGTATCTTCGTCGGGGATGGAAGATGTTCGCTCATATCCACCGCTTGACGGAGGGGCTCACTCTCTATTTCAAGATGATGGAGGGCGGCCTCCTCTCCGTCCAAGGTCTTCGGGCTCTTCGGGACCCGGCAAGGTGCTGCGTGGAGAGCTCTTCTCGATAGCAAAGACCCTCCTCGGGCGGGAGTGGCGAGGAGGACAGCGGCAGCGACGACGAGGGTAGCAGCGGTAGGATGACGGGTCCGACTAGGTGTCGGCGCCGCCTCCATGCGGCACCGCGACCCCATCATCCGTGTCGCCGCTCCACTGAACTTCTCGGGGTCGTCTCCTTGGGTGGCTGGCATTGGGTGGTTGCGGAAGAGGAAGAGGGCGGGCGGCAAGGCCGTCAAATAGGAGTACGCGGGCACCGACGCCTTCGACGTGTGCTGACGTCCTGCCGCCTTGTCTTCGAGCTCTGCTTCCGGTGCCGCCATCACCATCCAGCCTTCGGACGGCCACCGATATGTTCTCTTGGTGTCTCCTGCCACCCATAGCTCGCCTAGGCGCCCCTTCTGCCCTTTTCGCCTCCTTGACCTGCCTCCTGAGGAGAGGTACAAGAAAGGGGTTACAGGCACCTTATCTCTTTTTAGCTTGTAAGCCTTTGGGCCTTGGCTGAATTTAAAACTTGTAATCCCATCATTCATGTTTTTCATTCCCCATGGGCTGTAGCTGAGTGGAATGTTTTTAATGAAAAAGGTTGCTTGCCGGGTCATTTGTTTGCGGGTTGATCCCACGGCAAGGAGTTTTTCCTTGATATCCCTAAGATAAACATTTCCTTGCCCGCAATAGGCCCGCCGCCTTCCCACTTCGCCGACCTTTCTCACGCTTTTGGCGGAGGCAGGGATGATGTGGGTTCAGGCTCCTCGCTTTCATCCTTTTGCTGCCGCGATTATTTACCAAACCTGGCCCCTGTGAACGAGCCCTAGGGCCTAGAGTTTTAGGGGAGCATGGTAGCTTTGGGAAAAAAACGAGGTTTCACATACCTCAGTCCATAAGGGAATGCATGATAAGGGATGAAGAACTTATCTGAAGTTGTAGCCCCCAGCAACTCTGGTTTGCCGTGGGTGAATCTTTGCACTTGGAGCCGCCGCACATACCGGGCTTGTCGGGTCTAGATGCCGGTCTGTCCTCTCTTCTTTTCGTCCTCAAGTGATCCGGCAAGGATATCTGTGAGTCCTGCGAACCAAAGAAGACAAAAGAACGGCAAAGAGACGCACACTTCGACCTCTAAGCTAGGGGTTAGTCGCCGCTAAGCACTATCAACCCTAACCAAGGATTTAGACTCGACCTAGCATGCATGCTATAACTTAGGGCGCCAGCGCTTTTATTTATTTATGCTCGTGGTCCGCTGGCTTTGTACAAAGGGTTACATGCATCATCGGCAATGCTTGTACAAAAGGTGGCTTGTCGGGGCGCGTCAAGCCGCCACCACGGGTAAAACTTATGAAGATGCTCAATGTTCCAGGAGTTACTCACCGAACGGCATCTTCGGTCTCCAGCGGATCACTACTGGCCTGGTGACTCGTATTACCCGATAAGGGCCTTCCCACTTTGGTGTCAACTTGTTGGAATTCTTGGCCGATTGAATGCGCCGGAGGACAAGGTCGCCTTCCTCAAGGCTTCGGGCATGAACCTTGCGGCTATGGTAGCGGTGCAAGGCTTGCTGGTAGCGTGCTGCTCTCACAGTCGCCGAAGACGATCTTCCTCAAGGAGCATTGCATCATCTTGGCGCGATTGTTCTTGCTCAAGCTCGTCATAAGAGAGCACTCGAGGTGACCCGTATATGAGTTCGATGGGGAGAACTGCACGCCCAGATACTAGGGCAAAAGGTGTCCGGCGGTGGCTCGATTTGGCGTTGTCCTGATCGACCAAAGAACCGGCACGGCAACTCATCAATCCAGCGCCTTCCACTCTTGTGCAGCCTGTCAAAGGTCTTGGTCCTTAAGCCTCACAAGATTTCAGCATTTGCCCTCTCAGCTTGACCATTGCTTCACGGGTGAGCAACGGAAGCTTAAATGCACTTTTGCTGCCGAGGTCTTGGGTATATTGCATGAAGGTGCGGCTTGTGAACTGTGTGCCATTGTCGGTGATAACCTCATTGGGTATGCCAAAACGGCACACTAGTCCCTTGAAGAACTTGACGATCGACCGAAGCTGCGACCTTCCTCATCGCCTCCACCTCCGCCACTTTGTGAACTTGTCAATTGCAATGTACAAGTACTCAAAGCCCTGACAGCTGGGGAAAGGGCCCAAAGATGTCGAGCCCCTGCATCGAGAAGGGCCAGGAGAGAGGAATGGTTTGAAGGGCTTGAGCCGGCTGATGAAGCTTCTTTGAATGGAACTGACACGCTTAACACTGGTGACTAGTGTCGCCGTGATCTCGGAGGGCGGTGGGCCAAAAGAAGCCTTGCCGAAATGCCTTGCGGGCAAGGGCCCTTGACCCAATGTGGGATCCACATATGCCTCCGCATATCTCCGCCAACAGCTCCAAATTCTTCCTCTCGACGGATACACTTCAACTTCACACCGCTCGGCCTCTTTTCGCAGACGCCATCGAATTTAACTGGTACATGGTAGAGCGACGGGCTACTTTTTCCGCTTCTTCCTGCTCCTCAGGAAGTTCCCCTGTTTGGAGGAATCGAACGGTATGCTGTGCCCACGCCGGAGCCTGGGGCTCGACGGTGAGGACTAAAGGCATTTCCTCCGCTACAGGAGCGGCTGTCTCGACGGCAAGAGCTTGACACTCCGCCAGAGCCGCCGTCTGGTGGCGGGCTCAAAGATCCCCGCAACATCATTGCGGCAGCTCCGGGAGCTCGGTGGGAAAGTACTTGCCGGGCCCTGATTTCCTCCTCTTATTCTGCTCTGTTGATGGATCAACGGATGGCTGAGTTAGCTGAAGCACAAAGGTACTTGGTTCCACAGGTAGCTTGAGGGTAGCTCATTTTGACAGGTAATCGGCGATATCATTCTCCGCTCGGGGAACGTGTTCAGCCTGTATACCGTCGAAACGCTCTTCCAGCTTTCTCACTTCATCGACGTAGGCCTTCATCAATGGGCTCTGGTAATCCTTGTTGACTTGCTTGACGACAAGCTGCGAGTCTCTAACGATGAGTTTCTTGATTCCGAGGTCCGGCCGCGATCCTAAGACCGCAAGCAGCCCTTCAGATTTCTGCCAGTATTGTTTGTTGACACCTCCTCGGGAAGTGCATCCGGATCACGTGATTTGAGGTGCTCTCCGGTGGGCGCGACAAGCAAGACGCCATCCCCGCGCCTTTGAAGGAGAAAGCTCCATCAAAGTATATGATCCAATCACAACTTGCCTCCTTGCCGGGAGAGCAGTCTCTGGGCTTCTTCGTCAGCGCTATGCGGTCCATTCGCAATGAACTCTGCTAGGACTCAGCTCCTAAATCGTCAAGTACTTTCAAACTTGAGGCCAAAGTCGGACAGCTCCAAAGTGCCCATTCCACAATTCTTCTCGTTGCATCCGGATTGTGCAATATCCGCTGCAGAGGGAGGCGAGTGACGACAGTGATCTCGCAGGTGCACGGAAGTAGTGACGTTAACTTCCTTGAGGCCATAAGAAGGCCAAAGAGCAGTTTCGCACGCCGAGTACCTTGATCTAGCCCCTGCAGGAGGGAACTAACAAAAGTAGACCGGTGCTGCATCATTTTCTTCTTCAGCTGCACTTCAACTGGCTGTGTCGTCTCTGCATTGGTGGTGTCGGGCTCTGCCGCTGCCATTACCTTGCCGTCAACCTCCCTCTACGCTACTAGTGCGGCGCTGACCACCTGGTCCGCTGCCGCCAGGTATAGCAAAGAACGGCTCTCGTGGCTTAGGGCGCAACTAGTATTGGCGCGGAGGAGAGGTACTTCTTCAAACCTTGCAATGCTGCTTCAGCTTCTGGCGTCCACTCCATCGGGCCCGCCTTTTTCAGGATCTTGAAGAAGGGAAGGGCGCGCTCGGCAGACTTGAAAATGAACCTGCCCATGGCGGCGACGCAACCACCAAGCCGACGCACATCCTTGATTCGCTTGGGTGCTTCAATCTGCTCTATAGCTTTGATTTTGTCCGGATTAGCCTCTATCCCACGCTGTGACACCAAGAACCCGAGAAGCTTGCTGGACGGGACGCCAAAGACGCACTTCTCGTGGTTCAGCTTGAGATTGATCTTGCTCGGTTTGCAAATGTTTCTTGCAAATCTGGTATGAGGGTTGCCCTGCCCTTGATTTTGACCACTATGTCATCCATATAAGCTTCCATATTTCTATGGAGCTGGGGTTCAAAACCAATCTGGACCGCCCTTTGCAAACGTCGAACCAACACTCTTCAACCCGAAAGGCATCCGCATGAAACAATACGTACCGCATGGGGTGATGAATGCTGTTTTCTCTTCGTCTTCTCTTGTCATGAAGATCTGGTGGTAGCCGGAGTAGGCGTCGAGGAATGACAACAGGTCACACCCAGCCGTGAAGTCAACAATCTGGTCGATGCGCGGCAACGGGAATTGGTCTTTAGGGCAAGCCTTATTGATATCTGTGTAATCAATACACAGTCTCCACTTCCCATTTGCCTTGCGCACTACGACCGGATTGGCCAACCACGTTGGATGGAGCAATCCTCTTACCAAACCCGATGCTTCTAGTTTCCGGATCTCTTCTGTGATGAACTCTTGTCGTTCCAAAGCTTGCTTTCTGACCTTCTGCTTGACGGGCCGCGCATGAGGGCAGACATCAAGGTGGTGCTCAATCACCTTCCTGGGAACACCGGGGATGTTGGAAGCTTGCCATGCAAACACATCGACATTCGCCCGCTGGAAGGTGACGAGCGTGTCTTCCTATTTGTCGTCAAGGGTGGAGCTTATGGTAAAAGATCCTCCGATGTCGTCCTCATTGACAGAAACCTTCTTGGTTCCCGGCGGTATGGCCCTGGGCTTCTTGTTTCCGTCGGTGGAGCTCTCAGCATCGTCCTCGACGGTAGCGCTACACTCAAGAGGTGCGCTTGCCGGAGTGGGTGTCCGAGGTCTCACCGGTCTTCTTCTTCTTCTTCCTCCCGGGTCCCAGCGGCAGGAGCAAGTGCCCTAGTGGCGGCAGCCGCTGCTTGCTGGTCATATAGTTGGTCGCACAAATCAGCATATCTTTTTATCGGAGGGATGGTGATGATCGCCACAGGTCCGGCATCTTCGTGGGTGTTGTAGGCGTAGTGTGACGCCGCCATGAACTTGGCCAATATTTGGGCGACCAAGGATCCTCGCTAGGGCAAGGGGATCTTGGCAACATCAAACACGATCCTCTCCGCCCCGTAGTTCAGGTCGCTTCCAAAAGTCACGGGCAGCGTGACCTTTCCCTGGGTTGGCTTCTTCCCGGTTGATTTCGAACGCGTGTCCGTCTCTTCGAGGTCTCCATCAGGAATCTGCAGTTTCTCGATCACGGCAAGCGAGATCAAGTTCAGACCGGCCCCGCCATCGACTAGCATCTTCGTCACCTTGAGGTTGCGTATTGTTGGTGAAACCAACAATGGCAAGCACCCGACCGCAGTAGTGCGATCAGGGTGATCCTTAGTGTCAAAAATGATAGGTGTGCTGGACCACTTCAGCGGCCTTTGGACATCAAACGACGGCTCTGCCGCTGTAATCTCTCGCGCCCATTGTTTAAGCCGGCGGTGAGAAGTATGCAGCAAGGCGCCGCCGTCGACGCACATGGCCTCTGTAGCTTCGAAACTCTTGGTCGCCGGATTACGTCGTCCTCTTCGTGATCGCCGTCTTCGGCTTTACATCACGGCCCGGCGGGCCTCTCATTGTTTATCCTGCCGCTGACAGCCCGCCGCCGTCACACGCTTCTTGCCGGACCCCTCAGCACCGCTCGGGCCCTTCTCCTTGTCCCGGCTCTCATACTCAGCCCTCTGCTTCTCAGCGAGGAGCTCAACCAGTTGGCAGTCCTGGAGAGCATGGCCTTTGGTGGGATGGATCTTGCAGTATCGCTTGTCGGAGTTTCCTGGCTTCTCGGCAGCCACCAAGGCCCGGCAGGCGACACATCCAGCAACTTCCTTGCCGGGGTCATCTGCCTTGGTTTTCTTGGTGGAGCCGGCGTCATCAGATCCCTCGACGGCAACCACGGCTTTACCTTTGCGCTTTCTGTTGCGGCAATGGCGTTTCTTCACCGGGGCGACAATACCCTCATCTGATTAGTCAGTTTCCACGCCGGCATCTTCGCCAGGGTACTTCCTTCCCTCTTCAGCTCGGGCACATCCGCTGAAGAACATAGAGTTCGCTACATCTTTCACCTTGTTCATTGCCGCTCTTCGCAGATCTTGCGGTTACGCACGCTCGATGGAACGCTACCGATGATGGCGGCAGGGTGAACATCAGGGATATTATCAGTATCCGCTGAACCTTCTGTATATACTTGCGGAGACTCTTGCCTCCCTTCCGGGAAATGACGTGCAGGTGTCGCTTGTTTGGCCATGGGCTTGGTGGCCTCCAAGAAGGCGCCCACGAACTCATGGCACAAATCCGACCCGGAGGAAATATAGTCTACCGGCAAGTGCATCAAGCATGACATGGCGTTGGGTTTAAGAACCAACGGAAAGTAATTCGCAAGCACCTTATCGCCGCGGGCTCCAGCAGCTTGCATCGCGATGGTGTAGATGCTGAGGAACTCGGACGGGTGGGTCTTGCCGCTGTACTTTTCGCCCACGTCAGGTTTGAAGGTGCGGTGAGTGGGCCACTGGAACTGCCGCAACCCATGGGTAAAAGCCGGACAGCCTACCTCGTAAGGTAGGCCTCCAGGGCTCTCCGGTGCCGGGTGGCTCACAGCAGGCCCTGCTCGCCTGTTTGATTGGTGGCGCGCTCCGCTCCGGCGCTCGATAGTGGTTCGAGCATCTTCATGTTCTCGGATGATGCTATGGAGATTTCGTCGCTCGTAACGTCGCGACGGGCTGGCGTCCGCGGTACCGGGCGAGGAGGAGGCGAGTGCACCGTGGTCGCGGCGCCGCCGGCTTTCCTGCCACTGGTGCATGGGACTCCGTCGGAGCATCGACCCGGGGGCTCCACCGGACTCGGTTCGTCTTTGTTGGCCACCGCAACAAGGCTTCGGATAGTGGCTCTCCATTCGTCGAGTTTCCCCGTAGTGGGAGGAAAATCAAGGAGCAACTGCGCGCGCACCAGGGCTTCTGCTGGCGTTGGTGGCAGCGAAACCTGCACGGATCGCAACACGCTTCGACTTCTGACCATGTCGGAAGGAGCTCTATCACGACCCCGTGGTCGCATGCCATCTTCACCAGCGCCTCGGCGAGTGGGCAGGTCTTCTAAATCCCGGGAGTGGTACTCAGGGCTCTTTCCGCGGCGACGCCCGGGGTCCTCGGCGTGATTACACCGTTCGTCGCGCGCCGCTTGAGAGGAGCGCACCATCGGCGCCGGCGTGGGAGTCTTGGAAGCCCTCGCGTCGCCTTCGGGCGGGGTGGCAGCAATTTTGGAAGGCCCCGCGCCACCCGCGGAGGGCCTGACTCCGTCTTTGGATTTGGCGGCGTGCGGCCCGTTACCAGGCGCACGAACATCGCCGCCTCCCAAACTTCGGCTGCTGGGACGGTGTTGGTGTTCGCGAACGGCGCCCCGGGTCCTTTGTGCGTCCGGTCCGCTGCTCGCCCGCGTCGAGACGGGATGTCCAGCTTCCGACGGTCCAACTGCCATCGTCATCTTCTTATTGGGTGCCATGACGATGAAGAAGCGTCGAACTAACTGCTAGAGCCGATTCTCACAATCGCGCTTACCGGGCGCGCCAAAAGATGTCGGTGGGAACGACACCTATGGGATCACAAGAATCCCTACTATGGTCGCGGGGCGCGGGGTCATGAGAAGAGCGGATCAAACAGATAGCACACGGTTTCCTTATCCAGGTTCGGGCCGCGAGGATGCGTAAACCCTACTCCTGCTTTGGTGGTTTGTTTAGCTGTGTTCTTGAACTAGCAATGGGGCGTGAGGAGCTCCAAAAAGCCGAATCCTCCTCCTGGTCGCCTTGGGCCTCCTTTTATAGGGAAAGGGGTTGCCACAGTGGCACATAGGAGGTGGAAAGTCTGATGATGCGAGTTTATCCCTCGCATTACATGACAAGGCGCCTTTAATGCGTCTTGCTTAGGTGTCCTTGCCTTATCGGGACGGGGAGAGCCATGTCTCGTCCGTCGCCGCTCCTTCGTGTCGACACGCATACGGCCAGCGATGCCCGTGGTGCCATGTAGGCGGCAGGCGGTGAGGTGGCGCAGATGGTGGGTCTCCACGAAGATCCGCTTGCCGCCACGCAGTGCCTCGCCCAACAGGTTGGGTCGGCAATGCATGCGACGATGGTGGAGGTTTGATTGGCGTGGGCCTGATGGTGGCCTCACGGGTGTTCTTGGCAAGGGCCTCGCCGTAGCCCGGCAAGGGTCTTGCCGGGGCCCGTCAAGGTCTTTCCGTGGCGCTTGCTTGTCATCCTGGCAAGGCTCTTGCCGGGGCCTTGTGGTCCTCCTTGGCTGGGATCCCGCCAAGGGTCGTCATCTTCTATAGTGTGTATCTGATGTTGAATGTCTTCACAAAGATCTGCATGCCACCACGGGGATGTCTCCCGAATCCTTGCCCCATGGGGGCAGTAGACTCAAGGGTGATTCGCTCCGTAGGTGTGAGGCGAGCTGCCACGACAAGGGTCTTGCCGAGTTTGCTAAAACCGCCTCCCGGCAAGGATCTTGCCGGGGGAGTCCGCTTCGTCCCCTTTGCTCTTTGTGGTCTTGGTCTTGGCGTCGTTCTGCGCCTTTCGAGCTTCGGCCTTACCTTGGCTCACCTCCCTTGCCTTGCTCAGTGCGGTGGTGCCCGCGGCTCAGACTGCCCGTGCATAGTTATCGGGGTAAAAAAAGTGTACCCCTCTTTTTGTACACCAACACCAGGTTCGGGGCTCTCCTAGGGGATAACACCCCTAGTCCTGCTCTGTGGGGACTTTGCATGATCACTAAGGCACTAGTGAATACAATGGTGCTCCTCGAGCTGTGTGCTAGAGGTAGAAGGAGGCAGGGCTAGCTCTCTTCTTCCTCTAGGGTGGAAGCTAGTTCTAACAGGTTGGGAACCCTTTGCATGGCTGCCCTGGGGGGTTTATATAGGCCTACCCCCCATGGGTACAATGGTAATCTGGCCGGGTGTTGTACCCGCCTGTCAGTGTCTCTGGTCGCCGGCTTCTCCGTCGGCAGCTGGGGCCTCCTGCCTGGTGGGCCCCGCCAACTGGTCTAGTACGGAGCCGACAGGCTGCCCCGCCGCTGGTGGGTCTGGTTGGTGGCTGATCACTGTAGCCATGATGCTAATGACACATGCTTAGTTAGTGGAGCGTGGCTACAGTCCCGCCGCCTGGTGGGAGATCACTGTAGCCACTCCACGTCTTATCTGGTTAATGGTGCACGGGCCTCGAGGGAAGAACTGGCCGCCTGCTGAAAGCCGGCCTCCCGCAGGTCCGGCTGGTCCGGCCTCTGCCGTCTTTCGGGCTCTCTCTTCTTGGTAGGGCCCGCCGCTTGCAGGCCGTACCGACAGGCCGTCGTGGGAACAGGGGCCCCCTTTGTCCGGGAATGGCGTCCAGCGGGAAGTAGCAGCGATTGCAGGCGTCGTGCGAAGATCTCCGCTGTCAGACGGGCATCAGTAGCCATGCCGCGCCCAGGATTCGAGGGTGAGGGGCTACACTGTAGCCTCACCCAGTCTTGTCCTCTTGATGAGGGGCGCAGACTCTGAGGGCGCTGAGTGGCCGCCTGCTAGAAGCCGGCCTCTCCGGAGGCTGTCTGCTAGAAGCCGGCCTGTCTTGGTGCCGTCTGCGGTGCATAGCCGTCTTTCAGACGGCCGTTGAGCCAGACCCGGCCACCGAAGGCGGCGCTTCATTCTGAAGTCTTGTGGGGCGAACTGCCCAAAAGTCTTGAAAGGCTCATGGACTCGGGTGAGGCTACGTGGCCCATTACTCCGACACTTTATCTTTGAAGTGAGACGCATTGACATGGTATAGGCTATGTGATGATATGGGATCTTGGGACTATAAGCGATTGAAATTGGAATTTCACCGTAAGTTTTATCCTATGCATCTTGTTCATCGTGATCACAATTATATACATAATTTTTGGCCTCCACGAAGGAGAAAGTATAGCTCAAGCTTGGGGAGGCTTAAGTCAATGTTATATTCATGCCCCAATCATGAGCTCTCAAGAGAAATGATTATTCAAAATTTATGCTCGGCTTTCTCTCAATGATCGCACTCGGTCGATACTTCTTGTGCTGGTTCCTATATGCTGAAAACTATTGAATTCAAGTGGGATTTTTTGAAAGAATTAAACGCAACTCAAGATTGGGATTCCAACGACGGTAAGGAGTCAGGTATGACACCTAAGTTTGATTGTGTTAAATCTTTTATGGATACCGATGCTTTTCAGCGGGTTTAGCACTAAATATCGACTTGACTCTGAGATAGTAGCTTCTTTCTGTGAATCATTTGCTACTCATGTTGATCTCCCTAAGGAGAAGTGGTTTAAATATAATCCTCCCACTGAAGTAAAATTAGTTGCACCTAATACAGTTGAAGAAAAGACTATCACTTATAAAGATCCTATTGTTCCTACTACTTATGTTGAGAAACCACCTTTCCCTGTTAGGATAAAGGATCATGCTAAAGCTTCAACTGCGGTTCGTAAGAGTAATACTAGAACATATACACCTCCTGAGCAAATTAAAGTTGAACCTAGTATTGCTATGGTTAAAGACCTCTTGGCCGATAATATTGGTGGGCATGTTATTTATTTCTGTGATGAAGCTGCTAATATTGCTAGACCCGATGCTAAGATACATAGACCTTTTGTGGGTATGCCTATTATTTCTGTTAAAATAGGAGATCATTGTTATCATGGCTTATGTGATATGGGTGCTAGTGCTAGTGCAGTACCTCATTCCTTATATAAAGAAATTATGCATGACATTGCACCTGCTGAGTTAGAAGATATTCATGTTACAATTAAGCTTGCCAATAGAGATACTATTTCACCAATGGGGATTGTTAGAGATGTTGAAGTCTTGTGTGGGAAAGTTAAATATCCTGGTGATTTTCTTGTTCTTGATTCCCCACAAGATAGCTTTTGTCCCATTATATTTGGTAGACCCTTCTTGAATCATTAACACTACAAAAAAGACACATCCGTGACATTTTGGGCGAGCAATTTTTTTCTGTCATACATACGACACTTCTATGACGATAATATTGACAAAACCCGGTATCATCATAGATGTGGTGGGCTCCTACTTCTATGACAAAAATCATGACAGAAAATGGGCTTTTCGTCTTGGGCGGGCCAGATACACAGCTGCATGACATTCTTTGGGCCATCCATGACGGAAAAAACCGTGGTAGAAGCGAGGGGGAGGAAAATTTCGGGGAGTTGCCGGCTACGGTGGGAGGTCGGGGGCCGAGCGATGCGCGTTTCTCTCATACGTACGCGCGTGTGTGCGAGGCATTGGATCTAACTGAACCCGAGCAAGGCGTTCGGCTCTAACTGAACCCGAGCGATTGCACTGCATGCTACGCGTTACTGAACCCGAGCGATCGATCGATGGCTGTTAACTGAACCCGATGGAGCGATTCCTTCGCTACTGCTGCTAACTGATGCCGATCGATGCTGCCTCTGGGATGAACGATGAAGCGTATCTGCGGGGAGGTTGGATGAATAAAGCGAGGCGGTGGCGTTGCCTCTGGATGAAACGAGACGGTGGAGGGTGGCCTTGGAGGGGTGGTTGAATAGGACCCCGTGGTGTGGAGGGCTGGATGAACATTAGACGATGGAGGGGTGCCCGAGGAGGGGTGGTTGAACAGTAGCCGGTGGAGTAGCGCGCGGTGGAGGCTGGATGAACTGGAGCCCATGGAGGCTGGAGGAGGTCGACGGTAGCCCGTGGAGGCTGGAGGAGGTCGACGGTGGAGATGAACAGTATCCCGTGGAGACCCGTTTTGCGATGCACGCCACACCTCCCGATGAACAGGACCCTGCTTTGACCGTAGCGCCCAACACAAGTCCGCTTGGCTGCATTTTGGCGATACGCCACACCCCTGCCGATCAACAGGACCCCCGTTTCGACCGTAGGAGGTCCGTTTCCTCCGTTTTGCGGTACGCCACACCCCTCCCGATCAACAGGACCCCCGTTTCGACCGTAGGAGGTCCGTTTCCTCCATTTTGCGGTACGCCAGACCCCTCCCGATGAACAGGATCCCGTTTTGAACGTGGCCGGTCGAACACAAGGCCGTTTCCTCTGTTGTGCGGTACGCCAGGCCTCGTTTCCATTGCC
The DNA here is from genome assembly GCA_021605145.1 of Aegilops bicornis. NCBI lineage: Eukaryota > Viridiplantae > Streptophyta > Magnoliopsida > Poales > Poaceae > Aegilops > Aegilops bicornis. Next base: position 740,964,905 of record CM038673.1, read on the forward strand.
TTTTCCGTCCAAGCCCTCCCAATGAACACGACCACGCATCCCGTTTCGACCCAGCCGGTTTGGCTCCCCATGAACACGACGACGACGCTGTTTCTCCCAGCCGTGTACACGAGCCCTCGCCGTACATATGCACGAGTAGGCATTCGAGACCCCGCCCGTATATTCACATACGTGGCCGTATTTTCTTTCTTGCACCCTGGCAGATGTACGTACGTGTAGATGCTACGTGCGCGCCTCTACTACGACATGTGTGCGCCTCTACAACGACCAGTATGTACGTACACGTTCGCGACCAGAATGACAACGCTATGTACGCTTCGACAAGGTGGGTCCCGACTGTCAGGCACTTCCTTGCCTGCGAAGATGTAGCTGGTGGGTCCCAGTCGTGGGGCGAATCGCTTTGTTTTTTGCCCGACGCACTTCCTTGCGTGCGAAGATGTAGCTGGTGGGTCCCAGCGATCAAGGGGCGAATCGTTTTTTCGGACGCACTTCCTTGCGTGCGAAGATGTAGCTGGTGGGTCCCAGCAGACAGGGGGAAATGTTTTTTCGCGAAATACGGTGGCCCGTCCGGTGGGTCCCCGCTGTCAGGTGGAGGAATAATTATTTTGCGCGTAATAAGGAGGCACTTCCTTGCTGCGGCCGTGGACCCAGCTGTCAGCCTCTCCACGTACAGTCCACGTTCGATGGAAGCCATTCCTTGACCACGTTGACCACGCCGCGCCGAGAGCACCAGGGCGGTGGACGACGGCGAGGCCTAGGAACGGGATGACGCGGAGCCGGGGAAGATGCGGCAGTGGATGCCCACGCGTAGAGGAGTATGAGGGTTCGGCTGCGGTGTGAGGCTGTCGTCGCCGCAGAATAACAGGGGGTGTGGGTGTGTAGAGGGATGGCCTAGCCAGCGGTGAGAGTAGTAGGGGCGGTGAGGCCTCCGCGGCATCACAGCCGGCCACGGGCGGCAGGAGCAGGCGGCACGACTGGCGCTGCTTTGGGCGGCTGGAGCAAGAAGACCAGAGGTTGAAGAAGCACTACGGCCGTTGGATGGACATCGTACGGTCACTGGAGCTAGAATCGTTCATATATTGACTAAAGTTGACAAAGGCCTCCGTCCCAGTCAACTTAGTAGGCCCACAAGTCAGCCTCCCACCAAGGTTGGTCCCAGCTAGCAGGGGGGTATTCATTTTTTTGTGCGTAATAAGGAGGCACTTCCGGTGGGTCCGATCTGACAGCGGGGGGAACATTTTTTTTCAAGAAATACGGTGGCCCGACGTGTGGGACCCAGCAGTCAGGGGGAAACGTTTTTTCACAAAATATTGGTGGCCCGTCCAGTGGGTCCCAGCTGTCAGGTGGAGGAATAATTATTTTCCGCATAATAAGGAGGCACTTCCTTGCGGCTGCCGTGGACCTAGCTGTCATCCTCTCCACGTACATTTCTCTTTTCGATGGAAGTTGGTCGTTGACCACATTGACCACGCCGCCGAGAGCACCACGGCGGTAGACGATGGCGAGGCCTAGGAAGGGACGGCGCGGAGCCGGGAAGACGCGGTGGAAGCCCGCACGGAGAGGAGTACGAGGGTTCACCGGTTCACCGGTGTGAGGCTGCCGCCGCAGAATAACATGGGGTGTGGGTGAGTAGAGGATGCCTGCCAGCGGTGGGAGTAGTAGGGCGCTGAGGCCTGCGGCGCAAAGACCCGGCCACGGGAGGCGGAGAAGCGGTCCCTTGGCGCTGCTTTGGCGGCCGGAGCAAGAAGATCGAAGATTGAAGAAATGACGACGGCCGTTGGATTGACATCCAACGGTTATGTCTCGCTAGAATCGTGTGTTGACGTAGTATATAATAACTAAAAAATCTTGCATACGCGTCAACTAAACAGGCCCACAAGTCAGACCACTCCCTCTTTTTTTAATAATTTATATATAGCTCATGGCAACTTCTTATGCAATTTATTGCAGTCGTTTTTTTGGTTGGTCACGACGTAGAAAAATAAGTAGGCCTGGATTGGGTATTCTTCAGAAAAATAAACTGGGCTCATTTTCATAAACAAAAAATAGCTGGGCTGGTCACATGGTGAACATAAAATATAAGCCTGGGCTAGACGGGCCACAACCCAGTTCAAACCCTGCTCCATCTCAACAATACCAAACAAAAAAAAATCGCCGAGTAGCTACGTCCCTGTGTGTCAGCCGATCTTGTGCTGTTCTCTTGTCTATTGACTATATACGCTCACAATGTCGTGGGTCCCAGATGTCAGGAAAACACTAGGAGGAAGCATTTTATTTTTCCATACACTGATGTGGTGGGCCCCTACTGTCATCCTCTCCACCTACTTCTGCCGATTCCTGTTGTTTGTTGACCATGTTGACAATGCGAGAGGGCGGCGATGGCGCAGCGCACTAAAGCGCGTGGAGGACGTCGGTGTTAACGATTTAGGAGACGATGGGCGGCGTCGCGCCGAGGCGCAACCAGCCGTGGGAGGCGGAAGCGGCCCCGGCGGCCGGTTTGGTTTTTTTGGTGGAGGAAGACATGATGAAGAAACACGACAGTGTAGAAGCAGCAGGAGTACTTAACAACCTTAACTGAAACCAGCAGGGGCACTTAACAACCAAAGCTGAAAGAAGTATGAGTACTTATACAGGTTCAACTGTACAAAGCACGCCTCGGACAGTGCTACTTTGCCTACAGTTAACCAAGGGTGAGGACGCCAAGCCCCAGGACAAGGCCCAGGCGCCACCCCGCGCATCCACAACCTTCCGAAAGCGGCTTCATCTAGCAACATGGTCAATAAACAGGATATTCGCTTTAGAGCCACGGAAAAGCATGAACATAATCTTCTGTCCTATTCTCCAAGATGGACGGGCCTTCATTATTGAAGACCACCCACGAATAAGTATCTTTTCACCTCCAAGGGGAATTGAGTAGGACGGCATAAACATCATGTTGTGACCAAGCGCAAGTCTGACACGACCATGGTCAGGCATCTGTATAGGAACAATAGAACTCAACAGTTCCTGTTTCAAGAAGATCACAGCTGTAAAACTGTGTATAAGCAATAGTTTATGAACAACATATATAAAAGAAAACAGATCGTACCATAAGTTTCTCGGCTACAGTTGGACCTGTTCAACGAGTGCAGTGAAGGCACACATATCCCACGAGGCCTTCCACCATTGAAACGCCTCTACAAGGACCTCAAGATGATGAATAAAGTGTAGGAACTTGTGGATGTCGATCCGATCAACTTCAAGTGCCATTAGTAACAGCCGAGTTATTACAGAGAGTAACAAACGAGCAGACTGCTTAACTCTGAAAAAACCTACACGTGCCACCAATTATAACAAAATATTAGTTAGAAGTAGCATCTTCGTGAGAGATTCGTTGCTACTTCTAAAGTTAAATTGTGATTAGTTAGACAGAATATGTGGATTAAGAAGTAATCGAGGCAACAAGCAAGAACCAGATACAAAACTAACATGGATGAACAATTGGAACGATGTTAGGGTGGAAGATCACAGTGAAGATGAAACCAGGTTCTGCTATTTCCATCAACATTCGTGCGCCAACTTTCAGTCCGTAACACTTCAGAAAGTTTATCCAAGTTTGGCCATAAAAAAGTAGCGATCTTCTTGGTTCATGAACCCAACTCGGAAGTAATATCCATGGCTGTCTTCACTGTGACCATTAAACTAGTGTATTCAGTTATGGCAAGGCCGAGCATCTTGAGTACATGTGTTCTGGCAGAGCAAATAATACACTGCAGGAAAAATAATATGACAACACAACATGTTCAAAAACCCCCACCCTCCCGGATAGAGAAGAGGATTCTAGGAACATACTGTGCGTGTTTCAAAATGTTGTGGTAGGATGAGAAGGAACAAGTGTGGCGTCTCGCCGAGGGCGCAGAAATCTGTAGGGTACTCGCACTTTGGGCACTACAACTGAAACACACTAGATTCAGTACGAAGAAAAATGCATCAACGGCGGCGGCTGCCATCATAGGATTACCTGCGACCAAGGGACTTGGATTTATCAGGGATGGATGAAGAATTGCACTGGTTCTCCATGAGAAAACCCTATGCAATCGCCGAGCGGGGTTTTCTCACGAACAAGCAGATGAGGGAGAAGGGGATTCAGTGCCCATGAAATATTGCCGCTTCGTCTGGCCCGACTTCTGCTAAAGCTGGAAAGGGGGGTTGTGATTTGAAGGCTCATTGGGCATTACCGCGGCGCTACGACCGGGGTGTGTCTACCATGAAGTTGTGCACTCTAATTTGTGCATATGGCACGTGGACCCCGTTGCCGGTTGCCCCACATATCAGCGAAAGGAAGTAGAAAGACAGGAGTAACTAGTTACACACAAATATATTTTTTGACGAGAGATACTCCCTTTGGAAAGAAATATACAAATCTTTTATATTACAGGCTCACCTTGCCGAGAAATATACTCCCTCTGCAACGCACGAGCATTATGGGGGTTCAGCTGAGAATATAATACTCAGATAGGCTCACGGTTCTGGACTTTGGGCCGCAGGCCGACCCTGCATGTTTGGGGGCCCATGTGTTGTACCTCAGCGCTTTTCATATTGCAAGCGATCGGTACCGCGCCGGTTTTAGATGCTTTCGCAAGGCGAATACACAAAATTGAATAAAGCACGACAGCTGTTGGAATGAAATTGAACGACAGTTCCTAACCAGCAATCAGAGTTGCAATTCTATCAATAATATACCATGTGATAAATAATCTTTGTCATTACTACTTATACACAGGACACTTGTTTCACCATGCTAGATTATTACATCAAAATCTCTCGGAGGATAGATCAGTTCGGCAGTTGCGTCCTGCTACTGAAGAATTTCAAAGTTGATTTGGACCAGCTCTCCTTGCCGAGAAAGTTCGATTTTGACATCATCCCCTACCACAAGATATGATTTAGATTTGAACCATGACTATCCTTTAGCATCAATCATCATGCGACCATCCTTTGTACTTACGGTATATTGAGCAGGTTCATTCACACCAAGGCTGCATGGTAAGAGAAACTTGGTCATGATGCCCGGATTGTTGAACGACTCCCTCATTGCTCTAGGAATTCTCTGTTTGCAACAAGAAGACATACCCAAACAGTTAGATCAACACAGTGAATCATGTGAAACAACATGGAAAGAAAAAAGAACGAAGCACTTGGGCGGCCAATGCTTACCAAGAAGTTGGACATGTCGGTTTTTGTAAGGACTTTGGTATATGAAGTGCGAACTGCAGCCCAGACTGTTGTCGGTGCAACCGCACGGGCGGACCAAATGCAAGTGCAAGTGTTGGTGCAGGTGCCGGCCGCCATCGCTTCCGGAGATGGTGCTCCTTGTAGAGCTGGTGCCGTGTCGATGCCCGATCCTCCGGTAGATCGACCGATCCACCGACGCTGCTTCGGTGCCCAATCCTCACCGGATCAGACCGAGCCGCCATTGTCAGTGCTAGAGCAACTGCCGGTGCTCGATATGTGCGAGACAGCGGCGATCGTGTCTGGTCTGCTATGATCAGCTTTCTAACTTGACTAGGATCCGTGACCGTGATCCAGTTTTTTTCTTCATTTTTTTAAACGCGAGAAGGACTAATTGTGGCGTTTTTGTTAAACCAAACTGCAGTTCATCATAGGGATTCAGCTTGTACTCAGACAACAGACTGATCCAATTTTTTCAGTAATATAAGTGATGGACAGTGCCTTCGTTACTGACACGACATAAGAAGTGAAACCTGCAAAAATAGCCATCGTAGAGCAAACCAAACGGTTTATTCTGTGATGAATGTCACATGGCAAAACCTGCATCGTAAAATTGCAGGAAAAGAAAGAAAACATGACATTAAATCAATAAGATTTAGATAGTAAATCAATAAGATTTACTTGATGTGACACGAGTGAATCCTTACCAGGAAATCACTATGTTGAAGTACTAAACAGAAGATTAATCGTCCAACTACGTGTGGCATGCAGGGCCCTCGCTTACTCCCACAAGGTGACAGTCCAAAGGTCGTGGACAAATCGTATGGACCGAACATCCATTGGACTGGAAATCCTGGTGGGTGCGATAAACCCTGCAATGCATACAGATATTGGAGTGTAACCATAATTGATAAACCGTCCTCACAAAAAATATGATCTGGATACTTCAAAATGTACAGACTAAATTGAGTGGACAGACATTAACATAGACCGTTCTCAGGACTGACCACACACCAAAAGCGGCAATACTAATAAACAATACAGGGTTCACAAACACAAATCAAGTACTGAACAATAGTACTTAGTACAGACAAGCAAAGTTGCACTAACTAAACTCTGCAGACTATTTCTTGCCACCGACCTACGGGATGAACCCCGCATAACTGACTAGGCCATGGACTTCATGTGAGATGTCTACATGCACCATCACCATCTTATCAACCTTGAATAACCTAACAGAGTGGTCTTTCTAGTCATAAACATGATGATGAAGATAGGCCGCATCAGATTTGTTGGGAAGCTTTACAAGAACCACACCCTTCGTAATCGAAGGCACAGCCAGGAAATTGTTGTGGTCAAGTACAGCCTCGAGAACACGCCTAACAACAATGCTACAGAAAAACACTAGTCCGTGACACGTGGCGACACGGACACAATAGCTGGATAGTTCAGCAAGAGAACTCATCATCGTGTCTTCCAGTTCACGACATGACTTTGAGAACTTCATCTCCACCGCGGACCTGGTTCTAATTCAAGCAGAAACCATATTTCATTACTACCTCCGCTCAGAAATATAAGATGATTTTCGATATTATACTCCATATATGACTACATATACGCACAGAAATGAGTGAACAAAGACACTAGAACTTGTCTCCAAAGGCATGAGAGCGGAGGGATTACATGCAATATCCATAACACAAGTTCTTGAGGCAAATATACCCTCTTAAAAGGTAGCATTGATGTTCATAAAGTACTCTCTCCGTCCCAAAATTCTTGTCTTAGATTTGTCTAGATACAGATGTATCAAGTCACATTTTAGTATTAGATACATCCGTATCTAGACAAATCTAAGACAAGAAATTTTGGACAGAGGGAGTAGTTGAAAGTAATCTATAAGAAATCAGTGTCAACCTCTCGCATGTTTTGGTCAAAAGAGGAATTTAGAACCGTCATTTGGCACACTAAAATCACATGCAAGACCACACGGAAAGTTGTACTACCAAAGATTAGTACTGCGTGTTAGATGAAAAAACACGATCAAGATCCAGAAAAAGATCGTCAACAAGAGACATTACCTGGACTTGCTAAATGAGGGATCCCGGAGAGGGGGGCTTGGACAGGGCGATGGCTTTGAGCTTGTCTACGGTAGTCTTGGCGGGGTGCTTGCGCTTCTTCGTACCATGAGCCTCGATGGTTTTGGCCAGAGCCATAGACATCACGTCGGCCGGTGCTCCGGCGTCCATCCAAGAGAGGAAGCTGAGAGAGAAGAGTGAAAGGAGGAACGAGATGAGGGAGAAATGAAGCGAGTAGGGGTTTTCTTCAAGAGTGGAAGCTAAGAGAGAAGAGTGAAATGATGGTTGCTTCGTCCGTCCAACTTATCGCTTTGGAAAGGAGGGGGTTTTGTGATTTGACGGCTCATTGGGAATTACTGCGGCGGTTCGATCGGGGTAGTCTACCGTCACTCTACTACGGAGTAATTTAGTGCATGGTTGGTGGACCCAGGTGCTGGCTGTCCCACACGTCGGCGAAAGTAAGTAATTTAGTGCATGGCTGGAGGAGGATCCGGACGGTAGAGCGTGTCCACTGTTTTTCATTCTGAAGAAAAAATGATTACAGCAAGTGTTTCCACTCTTACGACGGAGGAGTGCGAAACACGGCAGCCACTTGAACATACACAGTGCTCCTACTACTAGGCATGTGCAGTGGTTCATACGTCAGTACTACACAATCTTGTTGCTAGTGTAGTCAGATATGACGATAACAAATGATGTTGTGCGCATGTCAACTACTCCTATATGTAAAAAAGTACCACTTTTTCGACTGTCCGGTCGAGAACGAACGGTGAGATCAATGTAACACAACAAGGTCCACGGCGCAGGGAGAGTACAGTGCTATAGTACTACACGAAACATGAACATGTGGCGACCGGTTCTCCGGGTGTTAATTCCCAGAAAATGGCCGTTGTGCTCATCAGCCCCAGGATTACTGTTAGCTGATGAGGCACTAGCTTGATACAGAAATACCAAGCAGAAAATACAATAAGTGTAGTACAAGACCATTCTGGCCTGTGAGTACAAGAAATGGTTTCTAAAGGTTGAGGGCGGAAGCGGTTTGTGAAATATCCTCGTTTATGGGACTCCATTTCCCACGGGAACAGCTGACCAGGTTAACTCCTATCTTCGCGTGGCTGAGATCACCGTTCCCTAGGTTCTGGGACAGTCACCGCAAAGCTCCTCTCCAAGCATGAAATCTGGCCAAGACAATAGCCAGGGACAAGCCAGTGAGTACTTTGAATGTACTCGCAAACATAATGAACACAAGCATGATTTAATCAAAGATGTGCTGAAAATATATTATGCTCAAGACGTTAGTCACATGAGATAGATAAAACTCTGATGCATGCAAGCATGTTATTTATGGATATGCAATAATATGGTAGTATAAAAAAATCATGAAGTAAATAACACAAAAGAAATGCCACAATCGGGCGTCTGAGCGACACCGCATAGAGGGCTTATAAATAGACAAGAACAATGCCGCAGTCGGGCGTCTGAGCGACACCGCATAAAGGGCTTTAAAAGAAATGCCACAGTCGGGCGTTTGAGCGACACCGCATAAAGGGCTTTAAAAGAAATGCCATAGTCGGGCGTCTGAGCGACACCGCATAAAGGGCTTTAAAAGAAATGCCACAGTCGGGCGTCTTAGCGACACCGCATAAAGGGCTTATAGATAAAAACAGTGAATATCTAGGAGGTAGAACCATCCCAGGGATATTCAAGAATACCAGAAAAATATCACGTGTTAGTCCACATCCAAAATAGTAATCATAAATTATCACAAGTCACAATCGTGCTTCCAGGTTTAACAGTTTCACCTCCGAAGACCGACACTAAGACCGACACTTGACCCATCCCAAGCTGTAATCCTTAACCATGGACACGGCTATTCGAATAGGTTTAATCTCTGCAGAGGGTTACTCTTTACCCACGAGTAACGGATTTCTTTAGTCCATCGGGACTAATTTCGTCTACGGTCTTTTTGTTGAAAACACACCTAACTTGCACACACCAGCTTAACTCACATGTGTCTGGAATCACCCACGACACCTGTTAAGCAAAACTCTAAGTGGGGAGGCCACAACCTCGACGTAACATGGGATCACAAAATTTATACCGCGCGCAAACTGGGGAGCTACACCCTTTCGGCTACAACCGAAACAACCATGCTCCCGGACCCGGTGGTATGACTACCGGATGCCTCCAGTATCTTCCACCACGGACTCTCTGTACGGTGTGTGCTAGGAAAGGGTTGACAACTTACTGAACCGTACCCTACTTGGTGTAGGGACGAGTGGTAGTACGAAGCAAGTATGGGGGTTACTGGCACAAGACTCGATCTATGGTCGACTCAGGAGGTTGTAGTATTTCCTGCATGATTAGCATAACAATGCATATATCTCAAACAACAGATGGAAACATCACGCGACATCCCCTCATGTCATACCGGACACGACCGTCTCGACGGAGGACTAGGGGCAAGCCCGTGTCTACCCAAGACAGAGGCCTTCCCGTCTATCCTTCCAGTATGCATGAAAGACGTATGACGATGATTTCCATCACAAATCATGTCAACTTCATTAGTATAAACTCATTAATATGCACCCATGGATAGGATCACATCCTCACATAAAATGACGCATGTATGTGTCGGAGTGGTGTTGCCACTGTGCTATGCAACACACACAAAAATTCACCAGGGTTCAGAATGCTTGCCTTCAGGTCATGGGAAGGAAGGGTGCATCCAAATCATCATGAAATCTTCAAAAACCCTATTTGAAATAATATATTTGAATTAATACACAAAATAAAAACAACATAGAAAGTTGTTTTGAATTTTTTTCAAATAAATCTTAAAATAAACTAGACAATATTTGAGAGAGGTAGCAAAAAGAATCAATTCATTTGGAGTTGTTTTCAAAAAGATACAGCCGGTCAAAGTTTGGTGAAAATATGATATTTAAAATAAAAACAGAAAGAAAACGTTTCGAAAAAATACGTACACGTCGAAGGCGCATTTTGAAAATGCGCTTCCACTTATCCAGCGTGGACTGCGCCTGAGTCACTGCCAGTGGGTCAAGGGGGGCCCCACTGGTCAGGTTTGACCAGTCTCCTTCCCTCTCCTTCCTCTGGCCGAACGGAGGCGGGGACTCCGGCGATCTTCGCCGGCGTTAGGCGGCTCCTCGAGGGCATCCGAGTGCAGGGATGGATCCGCCACTCCTAGACGGTCCTTCCGGTGGTCGTAGGGTAGCCGGGGGTGGAGGGAGTCGCCGGCGGCGAGCTCCGCGGCGGAGGGGGCATTCAGGTGGATAGTGAGTTTGGGGCTGCGGTGGTCTCCGGCCAAAATTGAGCGAGGGATTGTGCTCGCGAGAGGAAGGGAGAGTTCTTGGTGGAGAGAGTGGAGAGGGAGAGGCACCGTGGCGATGGAATCGGCCAGGCTTGGCGGCGATCGAACCGGCCGCACTCGGGGAAGAAGGCCTTCCCTTGCTCGACTGCTGGCCAAGGCAACACTAGGAGGATCATGTGAGGTTGCTCGAGGACTCGGTTGAGCTCCTGGGCCCTTATATACGCGGTGGAGGTTGGTTCTGGGGCGGCCGGTGATAAGGACGACGGCGAACCACCTTCCTGTAGCTTGGGCGACGTGGCGGCGACGAGCGCTAGCGGACGAGGCTGCGGATGAGCTGGCACTGTTCCAGGAGGCAGGTGGCAAGCTGGGGTGGCTTTGGCGGCGCCGACCACGGTCGGGCCTGCTAGCGGCCGGCAGCTAGCCGCGATGGCCATCCTGGCGGTGGCGCTGTGGGGTGCCAGGGGTGGTCGGGTGGCGTGGGGGTGCAAGGGGACACGGCGAGCTGGCTGGGGCCGGGTTTTGAGTGCGGGGTGTGACGCGGCGGCTCGGGTGCAAGCGGGTGCCAAACGCACGCTCTGGGCGCGCCCAGAGCACACACGTAAGGTACTCGATGAGATGCCATGGCCTGCTCTGAGGGCTTGGGTGAGGCTGGCAAGGAACCAGGCTAGGTTAAGGTTAGCAAGGGGATCAAGGGGCTCGATGGATAGGCCAGGAGATCAAGTTCACCAAGTAAACTTGAAGTCATGCCAAAACTGGTCATGCTCACAGGGTGTTTGACAAAATGCCAAAGGCATCTAGGTAGCTCTTGGAGTGGCCAAACTCTCCAGATCAGTGTCTCTATGGATATAAGAGAGGGTGGTGAAGTCAGTTTGCAAAAAGGAGAAACTTGCTAGTGCAAGTTTTGCAAAACTTCAGTTCTGGGCAGGGAGTGAGTGGCGTCATTTCATGGACCAAAGGTGTTCCAAATAGAGCATGCTCCTGGACTTAGGGGTTTTGCAAGGTTGACTACAAGCATGAGAAAACACAAGGTCATTAGAGCAAGAAATAATAGAGTTGTAGTAGAAAACACAAGTCTGGTCCAGAATGAAAAAGAGGCTGTTGCACTCAAATTTTCCAAAGAATGTCACTATGTTTTTGCATAAAGTTGGATGGCATGCTACCACTGACATCCCATAATTTTGGTGGAGGCTCTAGGGAAATATTTAAATGGGTTGTAGTGCAAAGATGCCCACTGGACCAGAGAAGCAAACCAGGTGAAAGAACCCAAAATAAACAGTGAAATAATTTTATTAGTGCACATAATTGATTTAGAGACATCTCATGACATCTCCAAATTTTGGTTGAAATTTTAAGTGATTCTATCAAAAGGTTGTAGTTCAAAAGGAGCTCCAAAAATTTAATACAGTTCATTTTAATGAATAAAGCTCAAGGTGAAATAATTTAATAAACAATTCTACTTATTTAGAAATTGTTTTAAATGAGATGGCAAAGAAGTCCAATGTATTTTGGAAAGCTCCACTTGGGAAAAATACAAAATCCTTAACAATAAAAGAAGAGTTCTGAAATCAATGTAAATAAAGATTTTTAAAATCCTTGGCAAAATTTTTAATATTGAAATCTTGGCAAAAAATTTGGGGTGTTACAGAACCATAGGAAGCACGTCCTATAGTGTTAGACAGGGTGTATGAAGGGTGCACAGGATGGGAGCAAAAGTTCCCTTCTCGACCCACTTTTGGGTGTTTGGCAGAGTGCATGAAGGGTGCATGAGTCCACACTAGTAGGTTGACAAAAATACACGAAGAGGAAACAACTATATTGAGATGAGAATGCAACCAAACACACCCACACGCTTTGTGCTACAATGACTGATCTGCACCGTCTGAGTTTGATCCAACGGTCATGTTGCGCCGAGACATGGACATGCCCATGCAGAGGGCGCCTAAACACCACCGAAGTCCCTCTGCTTCTCGAGGCGCACGATGTTGGTGATGCAGGGTGCAACCGCCCGCAGAGCCCGCTCCCGGTCGACGGGAGCCAGCTCGTCAAAGACGGCGTCCAATGGCACGAATGGATTCCGGTGACGGAGCCCTGAAAGGATTCACCAGGCAACGGCGACGGCAACGCACAACCCCTCCTTGTCCAGCTCAGCCCCCACCATCGCGCGGAGACGACTCAGCTCCTCAGAGATATAGGTGAAGAAGGAGACCAGGTCAGCAAGCCGCAGCTCATTGAAGTCGACCGGGTGGTCGAACGGGTTAGCCCGACGACCGGCATCGTTGCGCTGGCATGATGGTAGGCATCGCGCAGCCGCAACACGTGCGTGGCAACTTGGTTCACCAAGTAGCTGAGGTAATCCTGGACCTCGTTACAATCGGCCCGCTTGCGCTCCAGCCGGCTCCCCTGACAGCCTATCGTATCTCCCGCTTTCTGCAGCAACGCCGCTGACACCTCGAGCATCTTTGTGGTGGACGCCTGCCGCTTTTGAAGCTCCGTGAACTCCCGCACATAATGGCGGAGCATGGAACTCCTCTCCTCCTTGAGCTCACGGAGCTCCACGTCCTTGGCCCCAAGCTCCGCATCCTTGGCATGGAGCTCCTGTGTCAGGCGCCTCACCTTGGACTCTTTGATCTGCTGCACCGCCATGGCACTAGGTAGAAGCAATGGGGAGAGGAAGCAAACGGGGCGAAACAGCTGAAAGGCAATGCAATCTACGGGAAGGCGGAGGGAGCCAGCCGAGGAGCGGGGAATCTTTTGGTTTTCACCATGGTAAAACACCAGTCGACGACTTCTCACATCAGGGAGCAGTGGGTTTTACAGGCGGAGTCATCGTGACTAATTGCTGCCGCGCCTGCTCCCGTCAATCAAAAAATTAAAAATCATGCCGCGCTTGCTCCCGTCAATCAAAAAATTAAAAATCCTGCCGCACCCAAACACCAGAGCAACGCCGCGGTGGATATTTAAATTTACCTGCCGGCAAGTAGATAAGAAAAGGGGTGAAAAAAAATGTGGTGGCGGCCTAGCTAATCGGTCGAACTAGCCCAACTAGCTAGCCATCGTGCTTCACTGATGTACTCGGCGGGAAAGGTGGTCTTTCGTGATTTGACGACTCATTTACTTGCTTCGGCGCTACGACCGAGGAGGACCCAGAAAACGCGTGCTAGGGCGTCCCACGTCAGGAAGAATATATGCGTGCACCACCCGAGAGGACCCCGAAACCGTGCGGTAGGGTGTGCCACGTCTCGGCACGGAGGAAAAATGTGCGTGTAAAAATATACTCTATCAGACATAGTACCTATGGTTCGACCTCGGGACCCAGCCAGTCGGTTGAAAACACCCCATTAGCCACACAGCTTCATCATGCAAACGTGGCACAGTTAGCTCTGCCTCGACCAGCCACAACGTCTCTTGTTCTATGCGATTCTTCTATTTTCCAAGATTTTTTTAGTTGTAATAACACCACGGCAAGCTAGCGCCGCTCTTCGTGTGTGCCCCTGCAAAGGTTAGACGATGGAGAGAAGAGAGATTGAGATCGCAAACCTAGGACCCACCCGTAAGTGAGACAACGGTCATGCACGTGTTGACGAGGCACTCCCTCTACTCTACTCAACGCAACTACTGTATAAAATCAAGTTATGGGACAAAGCCAACAACCGTTCGTTTTTTAAGGCTATCGACTTACACTTTGTAGTCCAGGTTGCCAGTTCGAATCTCGTCTTTCAGATTTGTTAGTTTTAGGTCCAAATTTGATTAATGACAAGTGGGACCCCCGTGTGTTATTTTGATATTTCAGTGTAGGATGGTTTTTTTGAACAAACACTTTGCGCGGTTAGACAAGTAACGGCATGAGTTACACGTATTTTGCAAGTTTACGAACAAAAATGATAGCGGCATAGAATATCACATCCACCCCGCAGCTTAGATACTATGGTGATATGAGTTTTTACACCGTTGGAAGTGAGATCCAATGGCTTGGGAGTAGTCTTTGTAATTATGCGCAATTTCCAAACTCTTTTTCTTTTTGCAAATAAAACATTCAGGCCTCGTGTGTGCTGCTGCAACTTCGATCCAACTGCTCCTCGATGCTCATAATAGGTGCTCCCCGTAGCTTAATTACCCGCTATGGTGATATGAGCATCTAGGTTGTATGATCAATGATCAGATGGCACATGCATAGTACTTGTACTTTCTGCGCATTTTCCAAACTCTATCAGCCGTATATTTCAAAAACATTCAAACCTCCTATTGTGGGCCGTTAGCTCTCAGTGAACTCGTATCACCATGGAATCTATGGTGCGGGAGCACCTCATACTCTCCCGTGCGAGAAAACATAAGGTGCTATCGCAGCTTGGATGCTACGGTGATATGAGCTTGGAGGTTGTTTGATCTGAGATCCAATGGCATCTGAGCAGTCTTTGTGCTTGTAAGCAGTGGCCGAACTCTTTTGGGGCTTTTCTGCAGAAAACCAGGCGAACCACCGAGGAGGTGTTGGGTCACAAATCCAACGCCTCCGAAGAGCTTGTATCACCAAAGCATCTAAGGTGTGGTAGCACATGATATTCTTACATACAGGAGAATATGATGTCCTCCTTCATCTTAGATGCTACGGTGATACGAGCTTCGAGGTCGTTGGATATGGGATCAAAGGGAATCTAAGTAGTTTTTGTACAAATTGTGTGCAATTCTCAAACTCATCAAGGTTTCCTGCAAAAAAAATTAAGACACATCATGTGAGCTGCTAAATCTCAGATCTACAAGGTCCAAGCAACTCAGACGACATACAACATCTAAGGTATGGGGGCACATGATATTCTCCCGGGGAGGAGGGGTGGCGGCGGTGCACAACCAATCGGTGGTTGGGAGGGTGGGGACAGATATAATCTAAACAACCCTAAACAGAGCTCCACAATTTTATCTAAGGTCGAGGGGTTGACCCCCAACAATCATAGCTCCGCCTAAACACAACATTTGCATGTACTGTAGTACTAGACTTAATATTCATGTTTCAGTTTCGTGTTCATTTTAAATACTGAACTGAGGACCATGGATGTCTTACATTTTACTCCCTTCGTTCCTAAATATTAGTCTTTCTAGAGGCTTCAAATGGACTGGCACATACGGATGTATATAGACATATTTTAGAGTCTAGATTCACTCATTTTGCTACGTATGTAGTCACTTGTTGAACTCTCTAAAAGACTAATATTTAGGAATAGGAGTATTTTTGAACTCGTGTCATACATGCATGGGTTGGAAAACTAGATGCACTATACTTATTGGTTTGTTGTTGTGTTCGTGTGTGTGTGTGTGTGTGTGTGTGTGTGGTCATATGCTTGATACATACAAAGTTTTATCACCTTCATATTGTTCATCTTTTAAATTTGAATTTGCATTGGAAAACTTACTAGGGATACCATGAAATGTGAAATCCACGTTGAGATCACTATATCACAAATTCACTCTAATTCAACAACTCGTCATAAATCAATTACCACGTTGAGATTAGTATTTGCAAGGAAAATACGGGTATTATAATACACATAGATTCGCTCGGCAATTTAAAAGGTTCCTTTCGTATTCTCAAATGGTAGGACCCAACGGCGTACCAGCCAGACCTTGGCTCGTGTTGATCCTAATAAAAACGGGCTCGTGTCCTTCGGTGGCGTGTGTGGTACGTACATTAGGCAACCCAACCAGTCGAGCCTCAGCGTTTCAAGTCGAAATATCCGGCGGCCAGAATTCCAGCCCTAGGAAATTCCCCTCATGTCCCCGGTCCATAATGATTACCGATGAACAATGGAGGGATGCTTTAGTAACTAGACAACGTTACCTACCATGCCGAGCACGGTTCAATTCCCTCGGTCGCCGCTCGTCAAGGTCACCCATCAACTGCATTACCTAGTACTACTACTACTACACCAGGGTGAGCACAGAATTGAGCCCGTTTGTTCGTGCCTAGTACTTGAGTTAATATATCAGGCAATGCACTGGTATGGAGGGATCATCCTTTTACTCCCTCCTTTCCGGTTTATAGGGCTTATCTCAAAATTTTAGTTTTCCCATTTTATAAGTCTCAATTTGGTTGTTCCCCATCACATGTTCAGATTACAAGGTGCAATAAATCATTACATGCAAGTATTAAGAGAAAATTGACCAATGCATGTACTTTATGCATGCATGGATTGCAATTAATGCATTCGTAAACACAATTTTTGAGGAAAACAAGCGCATTAATTGAGTAGTTTTGCAAACTACAACAATTGTTCCACCACTCACCATCTACATTGGTTGGTGAGATTTTTGAATTGAGCCCTATAAACCGGAAAGGAGGTTTAACTAAGCAAAATGTTTGACCAAATCCTTTCTTAAGAAATACAACAAGACAGATGTACGGCTTGAAAATTTACTGCACGATGCAGGTTATGATATTGTTTCGAATCCTGGATCTTAAATTTCTGAAAATCCAAAAGTGATCATAAATTCTTGAAACTGAGCATGGTCACGTGATATGGCACAAATATTACTTCGTAAGTTTTTTCTTCAATTCGAGACAAGCTGCTTATGACAAGTTGCACAAATGAAGAGCCAAGGTATTTTGGAACAAAGACCTGTCACGTTAAGGTGAACGCTTTCAATATTGAAACCGTGGGCGTTTACGTGCCGCCGCCACGAGTCCCCGCTTCTCATCGGCAGTGTCGCCCCAGCAAGCGTGTGAGTCAACGGAGGCGGCGAGCAGATCGCCGCGCCGGTTTGTCGAGGCGTGCGGCAGAGGTATCGCAGACTCACCGGGAGGCGAGCCCTTTGACCAGGCTCCGCCGCCCACTGTCGTCCCAACTGCTCCCACTTTTAATGTCGCCGGCGCCGCAGTTTAAAATCAACCCCGCACTACCCGGTATCGCTACAATCCTCTCCGGTTCTCCTGTCGTCTACGTCCAACTAGCTTGACCTAAACGTACGCCATGCCGCATCATGATGGTCTGCCCTTAGTGTTCCAGTTTCATGAGGAAGACACCCAGCCGGAGTCCCAAGAACATAAGGCGCTTTGGGAAGAGCTTGAACTGGCCTTGTGGGAATATGTCGCTACTGCCCCTCGCCTCCTGCCGTCGCTGGCCAGCCGCCATCCCTCGCGGGCATTGATGGGCTGGGAGCCGCACATTGTCGCCGAGCTTGATGCCACGGGGTTCCACGAGGTCCCCGCCGACTTTCACACGCCTGCACCTGCCAAAGACATGCGCTGCTGCTGCATCGACTGCGCGACGCCCGTGCCGGTGCCGATGCACCTGCCGGCGCACTTCTGGCGTCGACGCTGTCGCCCGTGTCGGTGCCCATGCACACGAATGTCTCCGGCGCGCCGTTGACAGCGCTTGTCCCCGCGCGGGTGCCAGTGCCCCCCTCAGCGGCATGGATAGCCGCCGTCGACCGCTTCCTTGCACCAACGCCAGCCGCCTCCTCCCGCCATGATTGACTTCGCTCAAGTCGTAACATTTTGGCCTTCCTTGAAGCTAGGGCAACGTCCAGGAGTACGCCAACAATGGCGCAATACGCCGCCGTCGCCATCGGTCAGTGGCCCGACGACACACAGAGCACGGCAGAGGAGCCGCTTCCCACCGCGAGATGCCCCCGCCGTTGCCGCGTAATCTAAATTTGCCATGAAAAACGTTCGGATTGCCATGATTAAAATCTGAACGTTTATCATTTACGTTTATTTTATATCGATCGTCGTATAATTTAAAGTCGGAGTCAGACTGAACGAAATGTATGGTTTGATCGATTGAATGTTCTGCTAGAGCCGTATCAAATTAAATATAAAACATCATCAAGCCACATGTATTCCTTGTCATCCAACGACCTAGACTGCTTCAATGTCGAGCGCTCAACACGTTTAGCTTGCAGTTAATTTCATGCCAAAAATAGTGCTAATCACATGACAACACGCAAATAATATCCTAATAGTTAATATCCGCATGCACTTAATATACTTCCAAATTAACGTGCATTGCACGTACACACTGACTAGTGCTGCTAGTACGTGAAACTGGTGCCGTGACTTGTGAACGCGTCCAGATATGGTCAACGGCAACATCGCCCGCGAGTTCTTCCTGTTTGCCCGTGCGTCCAAACGCAGAAGGGGAGGAGAGAGAGACATGGAACCCACCAGTAAGTGAAGGCGAATAGTACTAAAAATAATATTACATGTTATCCATTAATTAGGCTGTGGTAATATAAAAACATTATGTGAACAAAGGGGGTACAACAAACACTGCTATTCTACGTATGTTGCCTATTGACGTGCGTCTTGAAGGCCGGGTCGCATGTTCGATCCTCGTCCTTTATTTTTTAATTTGTATATGGGTCCAAATTTGTTTCATGACATGTGGGCCCCTCGGTGTGTAGTCTGTAGCACTTTAATTTGTGGGTTGAAATTAGTTCCATTCCAAGTGGACTATCGGTGTGTAGTTTTGTAGCTTATTTATAATAATTAAAGAGAACAACATAGTTTTTTTAATAATACCATGGTGCGACGTTGAAGGCGAGAAAGGACGTGTGAGAGAGCGATGACCGAGCCAGAGGGAAATCAACTAGGGGAGTTGCGTGGGTTGGAACGACGTTTGGAGTAGTTGTGGGCCGAATGCTACGAAAATATAATCTAAACCAACCGGAATAAATGCCTACACAAATTAATCCAAGGTTGGAGTGCCCCTCGCAATGTAAATAGCTCCGGCTTTGCGAGGGATGGAGAGGTAGTAGCTTCAACGCGTGGAAGATACGGTATGAGAAAGCGAGGTCAATCGAGAGACATACAGATAGAGAGACAAAGTGAGTGTGGTCCGACATTCATTGAACAAATATATATGCCCCGGAGAGATATTGTCCGATTGAGCTTTTGGTAAGAGTGAGGGCTGTAAGATAGAGCTTGAGAGATGATCCAGTCACAGACGTGTAGATATATTTTGTGCGTTGGAGGAAGGAAGGTCAACCGATCACATAGGGTCGCCGTGCGATCGAAAGAGTGAGACGGGTTGGAGAGAGTGACCTAGATATATGATGTGCGTGAGAGAGTATACAATATGAATATGTCAAATTGGGCTCAAACATGGTGATATATCATTTTTGTCCGAGAAAGAGCGAGGTAAATCGAGACATACAGAGAGAGATAGAGAGAGAGAGAGAGAGAGAGAGAGAGAGAGAGAGAGATTGAGTGAGCGTGGCCCACCATGAGGTCGAAAGAGTGGCGGCGGATTGGATGGACTGACCTAGATAGACAATCTGCGTGAGAGAGTATAGAGTGTGTCGATCGAGGCCAGAACAGGGAGATATATCATTTGTGTGTGAAGGAAAACGAGGTTAAACGAGACTCAGATAAAGAGAGCTAGATTGAGCGAGTGTGGCCTGCCGTGAAGAAGAAAGAGTGAGACAGTCCTCGAGGGAGTGACCTAGATATACAATGTGTGTTCGTGTGCACGAGAGGTTGGGGGGGCTAGATAGGAAATGCATGTATTTAGCGCGAGAGGTTGAGAGGGAGAGGGGAGAGAGAGAGCTCGGCATGGGGTGCAATGGCGGTGTGTGAGGTAAATACATTTGGTAACAGGAGTGGAAAAAGGGGTTGTGTAGTTGAGAGACTTAGAGATCGAAACATGGAGAGAAAGAATGAACGTGTTGGAAACAGATAGCTTGCTAAGGTGGTTAGGAGAGGAAGATTGATCGATACAGGAAGTATGTAGCGTTTGCGCGTGGGGGGGGGGCTAAAAACAACATTTGAATGTACATAGTACGAGACTTAATATCGATGTTTCAATTCGGTGTACATTGTAAGATTTGAACCGAGGACATGGCATACGGGTAATTATTTCGAATTCGTGCCATACTAAGTTTCGAAAAGTTGACATTGGCTCAATTTGTTCTGCTATTTTGTAGATCATATGTTTGAATCCATCCAAAAGTTTTCTCACTACCATGGTGTTCATCATATACATATGAATTTGTATTAAAAAAGTAGCGTGGATACAGTGAAATGCGAAATCCACGTTAGAATTGGAGATCGCTACGTGACACACACTCTAATTCAAATAACTAACTACCTGACACACACTCTAATTCAAATAACTAATTATGTGACACACTCCAATCCACATTAGCGTTGGTACCGTTTCGATTTTTTTCAAAAAACTTTATAGTACTCGCTCCATTCACTTTTATAAGACCTTGAAGACGTTTCAGACAATGTGCAAAACAGTTCATTTTAAGTTGTCTGAAACGACTTACAAAAGTGAACGGATGGAGTATCTCGTTTCGAATGACTAATTATTGCAAGGAAAACACGGGCATGGTAATACATACAGATTCGTTTGCAAATGAAAGAAGATTCGTTTGCATTCTCAAATGTAGGCGCACCAGGAAGACCAGGGTCGTGTCGGGGTGGACACTGCTTCGGTGTCTTAAAGGCTCGCTGGTGACGTTGAGCTGGTCGAGGAGGCTGACGAGGCGGCTCTCGGGGCAATCGGTGCCCGCGTCGGACGCAGGCTCGTCGGAGAGGCGGATCTCGCCAACAAGGTCGGCGAGGCAGCTTGCTGCGCAGGCGATCTCCGCACCGTGCAGCACATCGAGGCTGACGCCATCGGGCGTGCTGGGCTGGCTGCGCTCGCTAGGAAGTAACAAGGTTCCCGTCCAGAGCTGGTCTCCGGATGATGGTGCACCTCGCCCCATGGTGGGCGCCAAATGTCGGGGGTTGGATGCAACATATGCCAAATGATGGCTTATCATGGTGGGAGCGAGTAGAACGTCACCGGTGCCTGGAAGCAGGATGAGGCGTAGACATGAACGCCGGCGCACTTTACCCAGGTGTCGGTGGGAACGACACCTATGGGATCACAAGAATCCCTACTACGGTCGCGGGTCGCGGGGTCGTGAGAAGAGCGGATCAAACAGATAGCACATGGTTTCCTTATCTGTGTTCAGCCGCGAGGATGCGTAAAACCCTACTCCTGCTTTGGTGGTTTGTTTATCTGTGTTCTTGAACTAGCAATGGGGCGTGAGGAGCTCCAAAAAGCCGAATCCTCCTCCTGGCTGCCTTGGGCCTCCTTTTATAGGGAAAGGGGTTGCCATAGTGGCACACAGGAGGTGGAAAGGGTACAGTGATGCGAGTTTATCCCTCACATTACATGACAAGGCGCCTTTAATGCGTCTTGCTTAGGTGTCCTTGCTTTATCGGGGACGGGGGAGAGCCATGTCTCGTCCGTTGCCGCTCCCTTCCGTGTCGACACTCGCCCTGGCCAGCGATGCCCGTGGTGCCATGTAGGCAGGCAGGCAGCTGAGGTGGCGCAGTGGTGGGTCTCCATGAAGATCCGCTTTCCGCCACGCAGGTGCTTGCCCAACTGGTTGGGTCGGCAACTGCATACGAACGGTGGTGGAGGTTTGATTGGCGTGGGCCTGATGGTGGCCCTACGGTGTTCTTGGCAAGGGCCTCGCCGTAGCCCGGTAAGGGTCTTGCCGTGGCGCTGTTGTCATCCCCGGCAAGGTTCTTGCCGGGGCCTTGTGGTCCTCCTTGGCTGGGATCCCGCCAAGGGTCGTCGTCTTCTATAGTGTGTATCTGATTTTGAATGTCTTCACAAAGATCTGCATGCCACCACGGGGATGTCTCCCGAATCCTTGCCCCATGGGGCAGTGGACTCAAGGGTGATTCGCTCCGTAGGTGTGGGGCGAGCTGCCACGGCAAGGGTCTTGCCGGGTTTGCTAAAACCGCCTCCCGGCAAGGATCTTGCCGGGGGAGTCCGCTTCGTCCCCTTTGCTCTTTGTGGTCTTGGTCTTGGCGTCGTTCTGCTCCTTTCGAGCTTCGGCCTTACCTTGGCTCACCTCCCTTGCCTTGCTCAGTGCGGTGGTGCCCGCGGCTCAGACTGCCCGTGCACAGTTATAGGGGTACAAAAAGTGTACCCCTCTTTTTGTACACCGACAGGAGCCCCCGGGCCTGGGCCACACGTAAGCGCAATCACGTCGTTGGGCTAGGCCCAAAAACGGTGCGGGGGCAGACGGGGTGGTTTTTACCGCGGTAAGTCTCTTCGCGCATTGCGCTTCCCATGCCTCCCGCGCGTGGCTCGGCGTGGGGAAGCGTGTGTGACGTGGGAGGCATGCGTGGGGCTGAGCTCTGCGCGCATGCCTCACGTTGTAGTAAAGGGGGCGGTTCGCGCCTTCCCCATAAACGGAGGGAGGCCTGGAGGCGCGGCCCATTTACTGAGCGGGGCCGAGGCATGGTCTTCAAGGCGATCATTCCCCACGATCACGGGGTGGGGAGAGGTCGCCTCACCCGTCGCCTTGGTCCCGCACGCCTGCCACGTGGTTCTTATGCACTTGGGGTGGCGAACGGTGGAGGCGGGAAACCGGGCCGTCGCGGGCTGGGGCAGCGGTTTGGTCCCAGTTCCTTGCGCCTTCCGCGTCTTGATTGGCTGAGCGGAGCGGCCGAGACCCCACCCCGTTCCTTTATAAAGAGCGGGAGGGGGGGATGGCGTCCCGCATTCTTCCATCTCCTCCTTCCTTCAGCTTCTGCCCCCCTCCATCCGCCATGGAGAGAGGGAATCCTGGCCCTTCAACGGTGGCGGCGAGGGTCGCCGCTCGACAACGCGTCCTTCCTTCTCCTGGACCTGCGGTGGCAGAGCCAGCCGCGAGGGGAAGGGGGAGGGGGCGAGGCCATGGGCGAGGCCGAGGCGCTCGGGGAAGAGGAGGACGGGGCGGCGCGCCGGTCTCGCTCCGCCAGTAGTTCCTCCCCCCATGGAGGGCCATGTTGGGGATGACCCTTGCGAGTTCTTCGTCAGGCTGCGCCGGCCGCCTCGCTGTCGCCTTCGTCTCCCGACTCCATTCGCGCGGGAGATGGAGCTGATTCCGCCGGAGTCATTTCGGCTGCACATGAGGGGCTGTGGGATCACCGGTACGCGAGTTCACGTCTACTTCCCAGCCCCTCATGTGATGTATCTTCGTCGGGGATGGAAGATGTTCGCTCATATCCACCGCTTGACGGAGGGGCTCACTCTCTATTTCAAGATGATGGAGGGCGGCCTCCTCTCCGTCAAGGTCTTCGGGCTCTTCGGGACCCGGGCAAGGTGCTGCGTGGAGAGCTCTTCTGATAGCAAAGACCCCTCCTCGGGCGGGAGTGGCGAGGAGGACAGCGGCAGCGACGACGAGGGTAGCAGGCGGTAGGATGACGGGTCCGACTAGGTGTCGGGCGCCGCTCCATGCGGCACCGGCGACCCCATCATCCGTGTCGCCGGCTCCCTGAACTTCTCGGGGTCGTCTCCTTGGGTGGCTGGCATTGGGTGGTTGCGGAAGAGGAAGAGGGCGGGCGGCAAGGCCGTCAAATAGGAGTACGCGGGCACCGACGCCTTCGACGTGTGCTGACGTCCTGCCGCCTTGTCTCGAAGCTCGCTTCCGGTGCCGCCATCACCATCCAGCCTTCGGACGACCACCGATATGTTCTCTTGGTGTCTCCTGCCACCCATAGCTCGCCTAGGCGCCTTTACGCCTCTTTTCGCCTCCTTGACCTGCCTCCCGAGGAGAGGTACAAGAAAGGGGTTACAGGCACCTTATCTCTTTTTAGCTTGTAAGCCTTTGGGCCTTGGCTGAATTTAAAACTTGTAATCCCATCATTCATGTTTTTCATTCCCCATGGGCTGTAGCTGAGTGGAATGTTTTTAGTGAAAAAGGGATGCTTGCCGGGTCATTTGTTTGCGGGTAGAACCCACGACAAGGAGTAAATCCTTGATATCCCTAAGATAAACATTTCCTTGCCCGGCAATAGGCCCTGCCGTCTTCCCACTTCGCTCGACCTTTCTCACGCTTTTGGCGGAGGCAGGGATGATGTGGGTTCAGGCTCCTCGTTTCATCCTTTTGCTGCTGCGACTACGACCAAACCTGGCCCCAGGAACGAGCCCTAGGGCCTAGAGTTTTAGGGGAGCACGGTAGCTTTGGGAAAAAAACGAGGTTTCACATACCTCAGTCCATAAGGGAATGCATGATAAGGGATGAAGAACTTATCTGAGTTGTAGCCCCGCAACTCTGGTTTGCCGTGGGTGAATCTTGCACTTGGAGCCGCCGCAATACCGGCTTGTTGGGTCTAGATGCCAGTCTGTCCCTCTTTTATTTTCGTCCTCAAGTGATCCGGCAAGGATATCTGTGAGTCCTGTGAACCAAAGAAGACAAAAGAACGGCAAAGAGACGCACACTCGACCTCTAAGCTAGGGGTTAGTCGCCGCTAAGCACTATCAACCCTAACCAAGGACGAGACTCGACCTAGCATGCATGCTATAACTTAGGGCGCCAGCGCTTTATTTATTTATGCTCAGGGTCTGCGCCTGGCTTTGTACAAAGGGTTACATGCATCATCGGCAATGCTTGTACAAAAGGTGGCTTGCCGGGGGGCGCGTCAAGCCGCGCCACACGGGCAAAACTTGCGAAGATGCTCAATGTTCCAGGAGTTACTCACCGGAACGGCAGCATCTTGATCTCCGGCGATCGCGCCGGGCCCGGTGACTCAGACACCCGATAAGGGCCTTCCCACTTTGGTGTCAACTTGTTGGAATTCTTGGCGATTGAATGCGCCGGAGGACAAGGTCGCCTTCCTCAAGGCTTCGGGCATGAACCTTGCGGCTATGGTAGCGGTGCAAGGCTTGCTGGTAGCGTGCTGCTCTCACAGTCGCCGAAGACGATCTTCCTCAAGGAGCATTGCATCATCTTGGCGCAGTTGCTCTTGCTCAAGCTCGTCATAAGAGAGCACTCGAGGTGACCCGTATATGAGTTCAGTGGGGAGAACTGCTTCTGCCCCGTATACTAGTGCAAAAGGTGTCTGGCCGGTGGCTCGATTTGGCGTTGTCCTGATCGACCAAAGAACCGCCGGCAACTCATCAATCCAGCGCCTTCCACTCTTGTGCAGCCTGTCAAAGGTCTTGGTCCTTAAGCCTCACAGTACTTCAGCATTTGCCCTCTCAGCTTGACCATTGCTTCGCGGGTGAGCAACGGAAGCGAAACAGACTTTGCTGCCGAGGTCTTGGGTATATTGCATGAAGGTGCGGCTTGTGAACTGTGTGCCATTGTCGGTGATAACCCTGTTGGGTACGCCAAAACGGCACACTAGTCCCTTGAAGAACTTGACGACTGACTGAGCTGTGACCTTCCTCACTGCCTCCACCTCCGGCCACTTTGTGAACTTGTCAATTGCAATGTACAAGTACTCAAAGCCCCCGACAGCGCGGGGGAAAGGGCCCAGTATGTCGAGCCCCCAGACCGAGAAGGGCCAGGAGAGAGGAATGGTTTGAAGGGCTTGAGCTGGCTGATGAAGCTTCTTTGAATGGAACTGACACGCTTAACACCTGGTGACTAGTGTCGTCGCATCCTGGAGGGCGGTGGGCCAAAAGAAGCCTTGCCGAAATGCCTTGCCGGCAAGGGCCCTTGACCCAATGTGGGATCCAAATATGCCTCCGCATATCTCCGCCAACAGCTCCAGTCCTTCCTCTCGAGGGATACACTTCAACTTCACACCGTTCGGCCTCTTTCTGCATGTGACGTCATCGATTTAACTGGGTACATAGTAGAGCGACGGGCTACTTTTTCCGCTTCTTCCTGCTCCTCGGGAAGTTCCCCTGTTTGGAGGAATCAGACGGTATGCTGTGCCCATGCGGGAGCCCTGGGCTCGACGGCGAGGACTAAAGGCATTTCCTCCGCTATAGGAGCGGCTGTCTCGACGGCAAGAGCTTGACGCTCCGCCGGAGCCGTCAAATCCGTGGCGGGCTCGATCCCGGCAACATCCTTGCCTGCAGCTCCGGGGAGCTCGGTGGGAAAGTACTTGCCGGGCCCTGATTTCCTCCTCTTATTCTGCTCTGTTGATGGATCAACGGATGGCTGAGTTAGCTGAAGCACAAAGGTACCTGGTTCCACAGGTAGCTTGAGGGTAGCTCATTTTGACAGGTAATCAGCAATATCATTCTCCGCTCGGGGAACGTGTTCAGCCTGTATACCGTCGAAACGCTCTTCCAGCTTTCTCACTTCATCGACGTAGGCCTTCATCAATGGGCTCTGGTAATCCTTGTTGACTTGCTTGACGACAAGCTGCGAGTCTCCCCTGACGATGAGTTTCTTGATTCCGAGGTCCGCCGCGATCCTAAGACCGACAAGCAGCCCTTCGTACTCTGCCGTATTGTTTGTTGACACCTCCCTGGGGAAGTGCATCTGGATCACGTACTTGAGGTGCTCTCCGGTGGGCGCGACAAGCAAGATCGCCATCCCGGCGCCTTGGAAGGAGAAAGCTCCATCAAAGTATATGATCCAATCACAACTTGCCTCCTTGCCGGGAGAGCGGTCTCTTGGGCTTCTTCGTCAGCGTTGCGGTCCATTCTGCAATGAACTCTGCTAGGACTCAGCTCTGAATCGTCGAAGTACTTTCAAACTTGAGGCCAAAGCTGGACAGCTCCAGTGCCCATTCCACAATTCTTCTCGTTGCATCCGGATTGTGCAATATCCGTTGCAGAGGGAGGCGAGTGACGACAGTGATCTCGTGTGCCTGGAAGTAGTGACGCAACTTCCTTGAGGCCATAAGAAGGCCAAAGAGCAGTTTCTGCACGCCGGAGTACCTTGATCTAGCCCCCTGCAGGAGGGAACTAACAAAGTAGACCGGGTGCTGCATCATTTTCTTCTTCAGCGGCACTTCAACTGGCTGTGTCGTCTCTGCATTGGTGGTGTCGGGCTCTGCCGCTGCCATTACCTCGTCGTCAACCTCTCTCTGCGCCACTAGTGCGGCGCTGACCACCTGGTCCGTTGCCGCCAGGTATAGCAGCAACGGCTCCTGTGGGCTAGGCGCAACTAGTATTGGCGCGGAGGAGAGGTACTTCTTCAAACCTTGCAATGCTGCTTCGGCTTCTGGCGTCCACTCCATCGGGCCCGCCTTTTTCAGGATCTTGAAAAAGGGAAGGGCGCGCTCGGCAGACTTGGAAATGAACCTGCCCATGGCGGCGACGCAACCAGCAAGCCGACGCACATCCTTGATTCGCTTGGGTGCTTCAATCTGCTCTATAGCTTTGATTTTGTCCGGATTGGCCTCTATCCCACGCTGTGACACCAAGAACCCGAGAAGCTTGCTGGACGGGACGCCAAAGACGCACTTCTCAGGGTTCAGCTTGAGATTGATCTTGCTCCGGTTTGCAAATGTTTCTTGCAAATCTGGTATGAGGGTTGCCCTGTCCTTGATTTTGACCACTATGTCATCCATATAAGCTTCCATATTTCTATGGAGCTGGGGTTCAAAACCAATCTGGACCGCCCTTGCAAACGTCGAACAACCACTCTTCAACCCGAAAGGCATCCGCATGAAACAATACGTACCGCATGGGGTGATGAATGCTGTTTTCTCTTCGTCTTCCCTTGTCATGAAGATCTGGTGGTAGCCGGAGTAGGCGTCGAGGAATGACAACAGGTCACACCCAGCCGTGGAGTCAACAATCTGGTCGATGCGCGGCAACGGGAATTGGTCTTTAGGGCAAGCCTTATTGATATCTGTGTAATCAATACACAGTCTCCACTTCCCATTTGCCTTGCGCACTACGACCGGATTGGCCAACCACGTTGGATGGAGCAATCCTCTTACCAAACCCGATGCTTCCAGTTTCCGGATCTCTTCTGTGATGAACTCTTGTCGTTCCAAAGCTTGCTTTCTGACCTTCTGATTGACGGGTCGCGCATGAGGGCAGACATCAAGGTGGTGCTCAATCACCTTCCTGGGAACACGGGGGATGTTGGAAGCTTGCCATGCAAACACATCGACATTCGCCCGCTGGAAGGTGACGAGCGCGTCTTCCTATTTGTCGTCAAGGGTGGAGCTTATGGTAAAAGATCCTCAGATGTCGTCCTCATTGACAGAAACCTTCTTGGTTCCGGGCGGTATGGCCCTGGGCTTCTTGTTTCCGTCGGTGGAGCTCTCTGGCACGTCCTCGACGGTAGCGCTACACTCCGAAGAGGTGCGCTTGCCGGAGTGGGTGTCCGAGGTCTCACCGGTCTTCTTCTTCTTCTTCCCTCCCGGGGTCCCAGCGGCAGGAGCAAGTGCCCTAGTGGCGGCAGCTGCTGCAGCTGCTTGCTGGTATAGTTGGTCAGCACAAATCAGCATATCTTTTTTATCGGAGGGGATGGTGATGATCGTCACAGGTCCTGGCATCTTCAGGGTGTTGTAGGCGTAGTGTGACGCCGCCATGAACTTGGCCAGCGCTGGGCGGCCAAGGATCCTGTTGTAGGGCAAGGGGATCTTGGCAACATCAAACACGATCCTCTCCGTCCTGTAGTTCAGGTCGCTTCCAAAAGTCACGGGCAGCGTGACCTTTCCCTTAGGTTGGCTTCTTCCGGGTTGACCCACAAACGCGTGCCCGTCTCTTCGAGGTCTCCATCAGGAATCTGCAGTTTCTCGATCACGGCAAAGTAGATCAAGTTCAGACCGCCCCGCCATCGACTAGCATCTTCGTCACCTTGAGGTTGCGTATTGTTGGTGAAACCAACAATGGCAAGCACCGACCGCAGATAGCGATCGTGGTGATCCTTAGTGTCAAAAATGATAGGTGTGCTGGACCACTTCAGCCGCCTTTGGACATCAAACGACGGCTCTGCCATTGTAATCTCGCGCCCACTATTTAAGCCGGGCGGTGAGAAGTATGCAGCAAAGGCGCCGCCGTCGCCTTACATGGCCTCTGTAGCTATCTGAAACTCTTGGTCGCCGGATTCCTCTTCGTGATCGTCGTCTTCTGGCTTTCTGTCACGGCCCCGGGCGGGCCTCTCCTGTTGTTTATCCTTGCCGCGACGGCCCGCCTGGCCGTCACGCTTCTTGCCGGACCCCTCAGCACCGTCTGGGCCCTTCTCCTTGTCCCGGCTCTCATACTCAGCCCTCTGCTTCTCAGCGAGGAGCTCAACCAGTTGGCAGTCCTGGAGAGCATGGCCTTTGGTGCGATGGATCTTGCAGTATCGCTTGTCGGAGTTTCCTGGCTTCTCGGCAGCCACCAAGGCCCGGCAGGCGACACATCCGGCAACTTCCTTGCCGGGGTCATCTGCCTTGGTTTTCTTGGTGGAGCCGGCTGTTGGGTAACGTAGTAATTTCAAAAATTTTCCTACGATCACGCAAGATCATGGTGATGCATAGCAACGAGATGAGAGTGTTGTCTACGTACCCTCGTAGACCCACAGTGAGCGTTGGCCTTAGCGTAGAGGAAGTAGTCGCATTTCTTCACGATCCAACCGATCCAAGTACCGAACGTCACGGCACCTCCGAGTTCTGCACACGTTCAGCTCGATGGCGTCCCTCGAACTCCGATCCAGCCGAGTGTTGAGGGAGAGTTTCACAAGACGACGGCGTGGTGACGATGATGATGTTCCACCGGCGCAGGGCTTCGCCTAAGCTCGCTACGGTATTCTCGAGGTGTAATATGGTGGAAGGGGCACCGCACACGGCTAAGGAAAGATCTCAAGGATCAACTTGTGTGTCATGGGGTGCCCTCTCGCCCCAGATATAAAGGAGGGAAGGAGGAGGGGCTGGCCGGCCAAGGGAGGTGCGCCAGGTGTCCTACTCCTACTAGGAGTAGGATTCCCCCAATCCTAGTCCAACTAGGTTTCCCCAAGTGGGAAGGGAGAGAGAGGGGGCCCCTTCTCCTAGTCCTAATAGGACTAGGGAAGGGGGAAGGTGCTTGACCAGCACTTGGGCCCCCTTCTCTCCTTTCCACTAAGGCCCATGTTGGCCCATTAGTATTCCGGGGTTCGGTAACCTCCCGTACTTGGTAAAATTCCTAATTTCACCCGGAACACTTCCGATGTCCAAACATAGACTTCCAATATATGAATCTTTATGTCTCGACCATTTCGAGACTCCTCGTCACGTCCGTGATCTCATCCGGGACTCGAACAACCTTCGTACAGAAACATCATAACAACTCATAGTAGCATCGCCGAAGCGTTAAGCGTGCGGACCCTACGGGTTCGAGAACTATGTAGACATGACCGAGACACCTCTACGGTCAATAACCAATAGCGGGACCTGGATGCCCATATTGGCTCCTACATATTCTACGAAGATCTTTATCGGTCGGACCGCATAACAACATACGTTGTTCCCTTTGTCATCGGTATGTTACTTGCCCGAGATTCGATCGTCGGTATCCAATACCTAGTTCAATCTCGTTACCGCAAGTCTCTTTACTCGTTCCGTAATACATCATCTCACAACTAACTCATTAGTTGCAATGCTTGCAAGGCTTATGTGATGTGCATTACCGAGAGGGCTCAGAGATACCTCTCCGACAATCGGAGTGACAAATCCTAATCTCGAAATATGTCAACCCAACATGTACCTTCGGAGACACCTGTAATGTACCTTTATAATCACCCGATTACGTTGTGACGTTTGGTAGCACCCAAAGTGTTCCTCGTGCAAACGGGAGTTGCATAATCTCATAGTCATAGGAACATGTATAAGTCATGAAGAAAAGCACTAGCAACAAACTATACGATCAGGTGCTATGCTAATGGAATGGGTCATGTCAATCAGATCATTCAACCAATGATGTGATCCCGTTAATCAAATAACAACTCCTTGTTCATGGTTAGGAAACACAACCATCTTTGATTAACGAGCTAGTCAAGTAGAGGCATACTAGTGACACTCAGCAGGTTTATGTATTCACACATGTATTATGTTTCCTGTTAATACAATTCTAGCATGAATAATAAACATTTATCATGATATAAGGAAATAAATAATAACTTTATTATTGCCTCTAGGGCATATTTCCTTCAGTCTCCCACTTGCACTAGAGTCAATAATCTAGATTACACAGTAATGATTCTAACACCCATGGTTCACATCGTCATGTGACCAACACCCAAAGGGTTTACTAGATTCAGTAATCTAGTTCACATCGCTGTGTGATTAACACCCAAAGAGTACTAAGGTGTGATCATGTTTTGCTTGTGAGAGAATCTTAGTCAACGGGTCTTTCATATTCAGATCCGTTATGTATTTTGCAATTTTCTATGTCTACAATGCTCCGCACGGAGCTACTCTAGCTAATTGCTCCCACTTTCAATATGTATCTAGATCGAGACTTAGAGTCATCCAGATCGGTGTCAAAACTTGCATTGACGTAACCCTTTACTTACCTAACCTTTTATCACTTCCATAATCGAGAAACATATCCTTATTCCACTAAGGATAATTTTGACCGCTGTCCGATGATCTACTCCTAGATCACTATTGTACTCCTTGCCAAACTCAGTGTAGGGTATACAATAGATCTGGTACACAAAGATGGCGTACTTTATAGAACCTATGGCTAAGGCATAGGGAATGACTTTCATTCTCTTTCTGTCTTCTGCCGTGGTCGGGTTTTGAGTCTTACTCAATTTCACACCTTGTAACACAGGCAAGAACTCTTTCTTTTACTGTTCCATTTTGAACTACTTCAAAATCTTGTCAAGGTATGTACTCATTGAAAAAAAAACTTATCAAGCGTCTTGATCTATTTCTATAGATCTTGATGCTCAATATGTAAGCAGCTTCACCGAGGTCTTTCTTTGAAAAACTCCTTTCAAACACTCCTTTATGCTTTGCAGAATAATTCTACATTATTTCCGATCTACAATATGTCATTCACATATACTTATCGAAATGCTGTAGTGCTCCCACTCACTTTCTTGTAAATACAGCTTCTTAAAAAGTCTGTATAAAACCATATGCTTTGATCACACTATCAAAGCGTTTATTCCAACTCCGAGATGCTTGCACCAGTCCATAGATGGATCATTGGAACTTGCACATTTTGTTAGCTCCCTTAGGATTGAAAAACCTTCTGGTTGCATCATATACAACTCTTCTTTAATAAATCCATTAAAGAATGTAGTTTTGACATCCTATTTGCCAGATTTCATAAAATGTGGCAATTGCTAACATGATTCGGACAGACTTTAAGCATCGCTACAGTTGAGAAAATCTCATTGTAGTCAACACCTTGAACTTGTCGACAACCTTTTTGTGACAAGTCGAGCTTTGTAGATAGTAACACTACTATCAGTGTCCGTCTTTCCTCTTGAAGATCCATTTATTTAACTTGACTTGCTGATCATCGAGCAAGTCAACCAAAGTCCACACTTTGTTCTCATATACGGATCCTATCTCAGATTTTATGGCCTCAAGCCATTTCGCGGAATCTGGGCTCATCATCGCTTCCTCATAGTTCGTAGGTTCATCATGGTCTAGTAACATGACTTCCAGAACACGATTACCGTACCACTCACAGTGCGGATTTTGCTCTGAAATACCCACGAGGTTTGGTAGCAACTTGATCTGAAGTTTTATGATCATCATCATTAACTTCCTCACTAATTGGTGTAGGAATCACTAGAACTGATTTCGTGATGAACTACTTTCCAATAAGGGAGAATGTACAATTACATCATCAAGTTTCTACTTTCATCCAACTCACTTCTTTCTAGAGAAACTTCTTCTATAGAAATGATACACCTAAACAACGAAAAAACTAGCCTTCTGAACTGTGATAGAAGGTGTACCCAATAGTTACCTTTGGGTATTCTATGAAGACGCACTTCTCGATTTGGGTTTGAGCTTATCAGGTGAAAACTTTTTCACATAAGCATCACAACTCCAAACTTTTAAGAAATGACAGCTTAGGTTTCTTTGTTAAACCATAGTTCATACGGTGTCATCTCAACGGATTTAGATGGTGCCCTATTAAGCGTGAATGCAGCTGTCTCTAATGCATAACCCCAAAACGATAGTGGTAAACCGATAAGAGACATCATAGATCGCATCATATCCAATAAAGTGCGGTTATGATGTTCGGACACACCATTATGCTGTGGTGTTCCAGGTGGCGTGAGTAGTGAAATTATTTCACATTGTTTTAACTGAAGGCCAAACTCGTAACTCAAATATTTTTCCTCTGCGATCATATCGTAGAAACTTTTATTTTCTTGTTACGATGATTCTTCACTTTACTCTGAAATTCTTTGAACTTTTCAAATGTTTCAGACTTGTGTTTCATCAAGTAGATATACCCATATCTGCTCAAATCATCTTGTGAAGGTCAGCAAATAACGATTCTTGCCACGAGCATCAACACTCATTGGATCGCATACATCGGTATGTATTATTTCCAATAAGTCAGTAGCTTGTTCCATTGTTCCGGAGAACGGAGTTTTAGTCATCTTGCCCAAAAGGCACGGTTCGCAAGCATCAAATGATTCATAATCAAGTGATTCCAAAAATCCATCGGCATGGAGTTTCTTCATGCGCTTTACACCAATATGACCTAAGCGGCATTGCCACAAATAAGTTGCACTATCATTATTAACTTTGCATCTTTTGGTTTCAATATTATGAATATGTGTATCACTATGATCGAGATCCAATGAACTGCTTTTCATTGGGTGTGTAACCATATAAGGTTTTATTCATGTAAATGTAACAACAATTTATTCTCTTACTTAAATGAATAACCGTATTGCAATAAACATGATCAAATCATATTTATGCTCAACACCAAATAATACTTATTTAGGTTCCACACTAATCCCGAAAGTATAGGGAGTGTGCGATGATGATCATATCAATCTTGGAACTACTTCCAACACTCATCGTCACTTCCCCTTCAACTAGTTTCTGTTCATTCAGCAACTCCGCTTTCAAGTTACTACTCTTAGCAACTGAACCAGTATCAAATACCGAGGGGTTGCTCACGAACACTAGTAAAATACACATCAATAATCTGTATATCAAATATACCTTTGTTCACTTTGCCATCCTTCTTATCCGCCAAATACTTGGGGTAGTTCCGCTTCCAGTGACCAGTTCCATTGCAGCAAAAGCACTTAGTCTCGGGCTTAGGTCCAGACTTGGGCTTCTTCACTCGAGCAGCAACTTGCTTGCCGTTCTTCTTGAAGTTCCCCTTCTTCCCTTTGCCCTTTTCCTTGAGACTAGTGGTCTTGTCAATCATCAACACTTGATGCTCTTTCTTGATTTCTACCTTCGTCGATTTCAACATCACGAAGAGCTCGGGAATCGTTTTCGTCATCCCTTGCATACTATAGTTCATCACGAAGTTCTAGTAACTTAGTGATGGTGACTAGAGAATTCTGTCAATCACTGTCTTATCAGGAAGATTAACTCACACTTGATTCAAGCGATTGAAGTACCGGACAATCTGAGCACATGCTCACTAGTTGAGCGATTCTCCTCCATCTTTTAGCTTTAGAACTTCGTTGGAGACTTCATATCTCTCAACTCGGGTATTTGCTGGAAATATTAACTTCAACTCCTGGAACATCTCATATGGTCCATGACGTTCAAAACGTCTTTGAAATCCCGATTCTAAGCCGTTAAGCATGGTGCACTAAACTGTCAAGTAGTCATCATATTGAGCTAGCAAAAGCGTTCATAACGCTTTGCATACGCTTCCCGCAATAGGTCCGCTACCTAGCGGTGCATCAAGGACGTAATTCTTACGTGCAGCAATGAGGATAAACCTCAGATCACGGATCCAATCCGCATCATTGCTATTAACATTTTTTCAACACAATTTTCTCTAGGAACATATCAAAATAAACAGGGAAGCAATAACGCGAGCTATTGATCTACAACATAGATATGCTAATACTACCAGGACTAAGTTCATGATAAATTAAAGTTCAATTAATCATATTACTTAAGAACTCCCACTTAGATAGACATCTCTCTAATCCTCTAAGTGATCACGTGATCCAAATCAACTAAACCATGTCCGATCATCACGTGAGATGGAGTAGTTTCAATGGTGAACATCACTATGTTGATCATATCTACTATATGATTCACGCCGACCTTCGGTCTCCGTGTTCCGAGGTCATATCTTATATGCATAGCTCGTCAAGTATAACCTTGAGTATTCAGCGTGTGCAACTGTTTTGCACCCGTTGTATTTGAACGTAGAGCCTATCACACCCGATCATCACGTGGTGTCTCAAAGACGAAGAACTTTCGCGAACGGTGCATACTCAGGGAGAACACTTCTTGATAATTAGTGAGAGATCATCTTATAATGCTACCGTCAATCAAGCAAAATAAGATGCATAAAGGATAAACATCACATGCAATCAATATAAGTGATATGATATGGCCATCATCATCTCGTGCTTGTGATCTCCATCTTCGAAGCACCGTCATGATCACCATCGCCACCGCGCGCCGACACCTTGATCTCCATCGTAGCATCGTTGTTGTCTCGCCAATCTTATGCTTCCACGACTATCACTACCGCTTAGTAATAAAGTAAAGCATTACATCGCGATTGCATTGCATACAATAAAGCGACAACCATTTGGCTCCTGCCGATTGCCGATAACTTCGGTTACAAAACATGATCATCTCATACAATAAAATTTAGCATCATGTCTTGACCATATCACATCACAACATGCCCTGCAAAAACAAGTTAGACGTCCTCTACTTTGTTGTTGCAAGTTTTACGTGGCTGCTACGGGCTGAGCAAGAACCGTTCTTACCTACGCATCAAAACCACAACGATAGTTTGTCAAATAGACTCCGTTTAACCTTCTCAAGGACCGGGCGTAGCCACACTCGGTTCAACTAAAGTTGGAGAGACAGTCTTCCGCAAGACATCTATGTGCAAATCACGTCGAGGGAAACGGTCTCGCGTAAGCGTCTGGCGTAAGGTTGGTCGGATCGTCTCGTCCAACAATGCCGCTGAACCAAAGTATGACATGCTGGTAGGCGGTATGACTTGTATCGTCCACAACTCACTTGTGTTCTACTCGTGCATATGACATCTACGCATAAAACCAGGCTCGGATGCCACTTTGTTGGGTAACGTAGTAATTTCAAAATTTTCCTACGATCACGCCAAGATCATGGTGATGCATAGCAACGAGATGAGAGTGTTGTCTCACGTACCCTCGTAGACCCACAGCGGAAGCGTTGACGCAACGTAGAGGAAGTAGTCGTACTTCTTCACGATCCAACCGATCCAAGTACCGAGCGTCACGGCACCTCCGAGTTCGCACACGTTCAGCTCGATGGCGTCCCTCGAACTCCGATCCAGCCGAGTGTTGAGGAGAGTTTAAATCGACGACGGCGTGGTAGCGATGATGATGTTCCACCGCCGCAGGCTTCGCCTAAGCTCTGCTACGGTATTCTCGAGGTGTAATATGGTGGAAGGGGCACCGCTTTACGGCTAAGGAAAGATCTCAAGGATCAACTTGTGTGTCATGGGGTGCCCTCTGCCCCGTATATAAAGGAGGGAAGGAGGAGGGCTGGCCGGCCAAGGGAGGTGCGCCAGGGTGTCCTACTCCTACTAGGAGTAGGATTCCCCCAATCCTAGTCCAACTAGGTTTCCCCAAGTGGGAAGGGAGAGAGAGGGGCGCGCCTTCTCCTAGTCCTAATAGGACTAGGGAAGGGGGAAGGTGCGACCAGCACTTGGGCCCCTTCTCTCCTTTCCCACTAAGGCCCATGTTGGCCCATTAGTATTCGGGGGTTCGGTAACCTCCGTGCATTTGGTAAAATTCTAATTTCACCGGAACACTTCCGATGTCCAAACATAGACTTCCAATATATGAATCTTTATGTCTCGACCATTTCGAGACTCCTCGTCACGTCCGTGATCTCATCCGGGACTCGAACAACCTTCGGTACAGAAACATCATAACAACTCATAGTAGCATCATCGAAGCGTTAAGCGTGCGGACCCTACGGGTTCGAGAACTATGTAGACATGACCGAGACACCTCTACGGTCAATAACCAATAGCGGGACCTGGATGCCCATATTGGCTCCTACATATTCTACGAAGATCTTTATCGGTCGAGACCGCATAACAACATACGTTGTTCCCTTTGTCATCGGTATGTTACTTGCCCGAGATTCGATCGTCGGTATCCAATACCTAGTTCAATCTCGTTACCGCAAGTCTCTTTACTCGTTCCGTAATACATCATCTCACAACTAACTCATTAGTTGCAATGCTTGCAAGGCTTATGTGATGTGCATTACCGAGAGGGCCCAGAGATACCTCTCGACAATCGGAGTGACAAATCCTAATCTCGAAATATGCCAACCCAACATGTACCTTCGGAGACACCTGTAATGTACCTTTATAATCACCCGATTACGTTGTGACGTTTGGTAGCACCCAAAGTGTTCCTCGTGCAAACGGGAGTTGCATAATCTCATAGTCATAGGAACATGTATAAGTCATGAAGAAAAGCACTAGCAACAAACTATACGATCAGGTGCTATGCTAATGGAATGGGTCATGTCAATCAGATCATTCAACCAATGATGTGATCCCGTTAATCAAATAACAACTCCTTGTTCATGGTTAGGAAACACAACCATCTTTGATTAACGAGCTAGTCAAGTAGAGGCATACTAGTGACACTCTGTAGGTTTATGTATTCACACATGTATTATGTTTCCTGTTAATACAATTCTAGCATGAATAATAAACATTTATCATGATATAAGGAAATAAATAATAACTTTATTATTGCCTCTAGGGCATATTTCCTTCACCGGCGTCATCAGATCCCTCGACGGCAACCACGGCTTTACCTTTGCGCTTTCTGTTGCGGCAATGGCGTTTCTTCGCCGGGGCGACAATACCCTCATCTGATTAGTCGGTTTCCACGCCGGCATCTTCGCCAGGGTACTTCCTTCCCTCTTCAGCTCGGGCACATCTGTCAGCAAGAACATAGAGTTCTGCTACATCTTTCACCTTGTTCATTGCCAGCTCTTCGCGCATCTTGCGGTTACGCACGTTCTGATGGAACGCGCTGATGATGGCGGCAGGGTGAACATCGCGGATGTTATACTGTACCTGGCTGAACCTCTGTATGTACTTGCGGAGACTCTTGCCTCCCTTCTGGGAAATGACGTGCAGGTCGCTTGCTTGGCCATGGGCTTGGTGGCCTCCAGTAAAGGCGCCCACGAACTCATGGCACAAATCCGACCCGAAGGAAATATAGTATACCGGCAAGTGCATCAAGCATGACATGGCGTTGGGTTTAAGAACCAACAGAAAGTAATTCGCAAGCACCTTATCGCCGCGGGCTCCAGCAGCTTGCATCGCGATGGTGTAGATGCTGAGGAACTCGGACGGGTGGGTCTTGCCGCTGTACTTTTCGCCCACGCCAGTTTGAAGGTGCGGTGAGTGGGCCCTTTGGAACTGCCGCAACCCATGGGTAAAGCCGGACAGCCTACCTCGTAAGGTAGGCCTCTGGCTCTCCGGTGCCGGGTGGCTCACGGCAGGCCTCGCCGCCGCTTGATTGGTGGCGCGCTCCGCGCTGGCGCTCGATAGTGGTTCGAGCATCTTCATGTTCTCGGATGATGCTATGGAGATTTCGTCGCCCGTAACGTCGCGACGGGCTGGCGTCCGCGGTACCGGGCGAGGAGGAGGCGAGTGCACCGTGGTCGCGGCGCCGCCGGCTTTCCTGCCACTGGTGCGTGGGACTCCGTCGGAGCATCGACCGGGGGGCTCCACCGAACTCGGTTCGTCTTTGTTGGCCACCGCAACAAGGCTTCGGATAGTGGCTCTCCATTCGTCGAGTTTCCCCGTAGTGGGAGGAAAATCAAGGAGCAACTACGCGCGCACCAGGGCTTCTGCTGGCGTTGGTGGCAACGAAACCTGCACGGATCGCAACGCGCTTCGACTTCTGACCATGTCGGAAGGAGCTCTATCACGACCCCGTGGTCGCATGCCATCTTCACCAGCGCCTCGGCGAGTGGGCAGGTCTTCTAAATCCCGGGAGTGGTACTCAGGGCTCTTTCCGCGGCGACGCCCGGGGTCCTCGGCGTGATTACACCGTTCGTCGCGCGCCGCTTGAGAGGAGCGCACCATCGGCGCCGGCGTGGGAGTCTTGGAAGCCCTCGCCGCTTTCGGGCGGGTGGCAGCAATTTTGAAGGCCCCGCGCCACCCGCGGAGGGCCTGACTCCGTCTTTTGATTTGGCGGCGTATGCCCGTTACCAGGCGCACGAACATCGCCGCCTCCCAAACTTCGGCTGCTGGGACGTTGTTGGTGTTCGCGAACGGCGCCCCGGGTCCTTTGTGCGTCCGGTCCGCTGCTCGCCCGCATCGAGACGGGATGTCCAGCTTCCGACGGTCCAACTGCCATCGTCATCTTCTTATTGGGTGCCATGACGATGAAGAAGCGTCGAACTAACTGCTAGAGCCGATTCTCACAACTGCGCCCCCCTACCTGGCGCGCCAAAGATGTCGGTGGGAACGACACCTATGGGATCACAAGAATCCCTACTATGGTCGCGGGGCGCGGGGTCGTGAGAAGAGCGGATCAAACAGATAGCACACGGTTTCCTTATCCAGGTTCGGGCCGCGAGGATGCGTAAACCCTACTCCTGCTTTGGTGGTTTGTTTAGCTGTGTTCTTGAACTAGCAATGGGGCGTGAGGAGCTCCAAAAAGCCGAATCCTCCTCCTGGTCTCCTTGGGCCTCCTTTTATAGGGAAAGGGGTTGCCACAGTGGCACATAGGAGGTGGAAAGGGTACAGTGATGCGAGTTTATCCCTCGCATTACATGACAAGGCGCCTTTAATGCGTCTTGCTTAGGTGTCCTTGCCTTATCGGGGACGGGGGAGAGCCATGTCTCGTCCGTCGCCGCTCCCTTTGTGTCGACACGGCATACGGCCAGCGATGCCCGTGGTGCCATGTAGGCAGGCAGGCAGCTGAGGTGGCGCAGTGGTGGGTCTCCACGAAGATCCGCTTGCCGCCACGCAGGTGCCTGCCCAACAGGTTGGGTCGGCAGCTGCATGCAGACGATGGTGGAGGTTTGATTGGCGTGGGCCTGATGGTGGCCCTACGGGTGTTCTTGGCAAGGGCCTCGCCGTAGCCCCGGCAAGGGTTTTGCCGGGGCCCCGGCAAGGGTCTTGCCGTGGCGCCTGCTGTCATCCCCGGCAAGGCTCTTGCCGGGGGCCTTGTGGTCCTCCTTGGCTGGGATCCCGCCAAGGGTCGTCATCTTCTATAGTGTGTATCTGATGTTGAATGTCTTCACAAAGATCTGCATGCCACCACGGGGATGTCTCCCGAATCCTTGCCCCATGGGGGCAGTAGACTCAAGGGTGATTCGCTCCGTAGGTGTGAGGCAAGCTGCCACGACAAGGGTCTTGCCGAGTTTGCTAAAACCGCCTCCCGGCAAGGATCTTGCCGGGGGAGTCCGCTTCGTCCCCTTTGCTCTTTGTGGTCTTGGTCTTGGCGTCGTTCTGCGCCTTTCGAGCTTCGGCCTTACCTTGGCTCACCTCCCTTGCCTTGCTCAGTGCGGTGGTGCCCGCGGCTCATCGCACATGCATAGTTATCGGGTAAAAAAGTGTACCCCTCTTTTTGTACACCAACATCAGGTTCGGGGCTCTCCTAGGGGATAACACCCCTAGTCCTGCTCTGTGGGGACTTCGCATGATCACTAAGGCACTAGTGAATACAATGGTGCTCCTCGAGCTGTGTGCTAGAGGTAGAAGGAGGCAGGGCTAGCTCTCTTCTTCCTCTAGGGTGGAAGCTAGTTCTAACAGGTTGGGAACCCTTTGCATGGCTGCCCTGGGGGGTTTATATAGGCCTACCCCCCATGGGTACAATGGTAATCTGGCCGGGTGTTGTACCACTTTGTCGGTGTCTCTGATGCCCGGCTTCTCCGTCGGGTGAGACCTCCGCTGGTGGGCCCCGCCAACTGGTCTAATCTGGAGCCGACAGGCTGCCCGCTTGTGGTGGAGTGCGGTTGGTGGCTGATCACTGTAGCCATGATGCTAATGACACATGCTTAGTTAGTGGAGCGTGGCTACAGTCCCGCCGCCTGGTGGGAGATCACTGTAGCCACTCCACGTCTTATCTGGTTAATGGTGCACGGGCCTCGAGGGAAGAACTGGCCGCCTGCTGAAAGCCGGCCTCCCGCAGGTCCGGCTGGTCCGGCCTCTGCCGTCTTTCAGGCTCTCTCTTCTTGGTAGGGCCCGCCGCTTGCAGGCCGTACCGACAGGCCGTCGTGGGAACAGGGCCCCGCCTGTCAGGAATGACGTCAACGGGGAAGTGGCAACAGTGCCGCGTCGTGCGAAGATCTCCGCCTGTACGGGGCACTGTAGCCATGCCAAGCCCAGGATTCGAGGGTGAGGGGCTACACTGTAGCCTCACCCAGTCTTGTCCTCTTGATGAGGGGCGCAGACTCTGAGGGCGCTGAGTGGCCGCCTGCTAGAAGCCGGCCTCTCCGGAGGCTGTCTGCTAGAAGCCGGCCTGTCTTGGTGCCGTCTGCCGGTGCATAGCCGTCTTCGGGCAGCCGGCCGTTGAGCCAGCCGGCCACCGGAAGGCGGCGCTTTATTCTGAAGTCTTGTGGGGCGGAACCGGCCCAAAGTCTTGAAAGGCTCATGGACTCGGGTGAGGCTACCCGTGGCCCATTACTCCGACACTTTATCTTTGAAGTGAGACGCATTGACATGGTATAGGCTATGTGATGATATGGGATCTTGGGACTATAAACGATTGAAATTGGAATTTCACCAGAAGTTTTATCCTATGCATCTTGTTCATCGTGATCACAATTATATACATAATTTTTGGCCTCACGAAGGAGAAAGTATAGCTCAAGCTTGGGGGAGGCTTAAGTCAATGTTATATTCATGCCCCAATCATGAGCTCTCAAGAGAAATGATTATTCAAAAATTTATGCTCGGCTTTCTCTCAATGATCGCACCCTGGTCGATACTTCTTGTGCTGGTTCCTATATGCTGAAAACTATTGAATTCAAGTGGGATTTTTTTGAAAGAATTAAACGCAACTCTGAAGATTGGGATTCCAACGACGGTAAGGAGTCAGGTATGACACCTAAGTTTGATTGTGTTAAATCTTTTATGGATACCGATGCTTTTCGCGGGTTTAGCACTAAATATCGACTTGACTCTGAGATAGTAGCTTCTTTCTGTGAATCATTTGCTACTCATGTTGATCTCCCTAAGGAGAAGTGGTTTAAATATAATCCTCCCACTGAAGTAAAATTAGTTGCACCTATTACAGTTGAAGAAAAGACTATCACTTATAAAGATCCTATTGTTCCTACTACTTATGTTGAGAAACCACCTTTCCCTGTTAGGATAAAGGATCATGCTAAAGCTTCAACTGCGGTTCGTAAGAGTAATACTAGAACATAAACACATACAGAGCAAATTAAAGTTGAACCTAGTATTGCTATGGTTAAAGACCTCTTGGCCGATAATATTGGTGGGCATGTTATTTATTTCTGTGATGAAGCTGCTAATATTGCTAGACCCGATGCTAAGATACATAGACCTTTTGTGGGTATGCCTGTTATTTCTGTTAAAATAGGAGATCATTGTTATCATGGCTTATGTGATATGGGAGCTAGTGCTAGTGCAATACCTCATTCCTTATATAAAGAAATTATGCATGACATTGCACCTGCTGAGTTAGAAGATATTCATGTTACAATTAAGCTTGCCAATAGAGATACTATTTCACCAATGGGGATTGTTAGAGATGTGGAAGTCTTGTGTGGGAAAGTTAAATATCCTGGTGATTTTCTTGTTCTTGATTCCCCACAAGATAGCTTTTGTCCCATTATATTTGGTAGACCCTTCTTGAATACTGTTAACACTACAAAAAAAGACACATCCGTGACATTTTGGGCCGAACGAATTTTTTTTCTGTCATACATATGACACTTCTATGACGATAATTGTGACAAAACCCGGTATCATCATAGATGTGGTGGGCTCCTACTTCTATGACAAAAAATCATGACAGAAAATGGGCTTTTCGTCTTGGGCGGGCCAGAGACGCAGCTGCATGACATTCTTTGGGCCATCCATGACGGAAAAAACCGTGGTAGAAGCGAGGGGGAGGAAAATTTCGGGGAGTTGCCGGTTACGGTGGGAGGTCGGGGGCCGAGC
This sequence comes from Aegilops bicornis, assembly GCA_021605145.1. Lineage (NCBI taxonomy): Eukaryota > Viridiplantae > Streptophyta > Magnoliopsida > Poales > Poaceae > Aegilops > Aegilops bicornis. The sequence goes on from CM038673.1 coordinate 741,008,479, forward strand.
GATGCGCGTTTCTCTCATACGTACGCGCGTGTGTGCGAGGCATTGGATCTAACTGAACCCGAGCAAGGCGTTCGGCTCTAATCGAACCCGGCGATTGCCTTTGCATGCTACGTTCATCGAACCCGAGCGATCGATCGATGGCTGTTAATCGAACCCGATGGAGCGATTCGCCGCTATCGCCGCTAATCGATGCCGATCGATGCTGCCTCAGGGATGAACAGTGAGCGTTGCGGGGGGGGGGGGGGGTTGGATGAACAGTGAGCGGTGGCGTTGCCTCTGGATGAACAGTAGACGGTGGAGGGGTGGCCTTGGAGGGGTGGTTGAATAGGACCCCGTGGTGTGGAGGGCTGGATGAACATTAGACGATGGAGGGGTGCCCGAGGAGGGGTGGTTGAACAGTAGCCGGTGGAGTAGCGCGTGGTGGAGGCTGGATGAACTGGAGCCCATGGAGGCTGGAGGAGGTCGACGGTAGCCCGTGGAGGCTGGAGGAGGTCGACGGTGGAGATGAACAGTATCCCGTGGAGACCCGTTTTGCGGTACGCCACACCCCTCCCGATGAACAGGACCCCCGTTTCGACCGTAGCGCTCCAACACAATTCCGTTTAAATGCATTTTGCGGTACGCCACACCCCTCCCGATCAACAAGACCCCCGTTTCGACCGTAGGAGGTCCGTTTCCTCCGTTTTGCGGTACGCCACACCCCTCCCGATCAACAGGACCCCCGTTTCGACCGTAGGAGGTCCGTTTCCTCCATTTTGTGGTATGCCAAACCCCTCCCGATGAACAGGATCCCGTTTTGAACGTGGCCGGTCGAACACAAGGCCGTTTCCTCTGTTGTGCGGTACGCCAGGCCTCGTTTCCATTGCCTGTTCCGTCCAAGCCCTCCCAATGAACACGACCACGCATCCCGTTTCGACCCAGCCGGTTTGGCTCCCCATGAACACGACGACGACGCTGTTTCTCCCAGCCGTGTACACGAGCCCTCGCCGTACATATGCACGAGTAGGCATTCGAGACCCCGCCCGTATATTCACATACGTGGCCGTATTTTCTTTCTTGCACCCTGGCCGATGTACGTACGTGTAGATGCTACGTGCGCGCCTCTACTACGACATGTGTGCGCCTCTACAACGACTCAAGATGTACGCATTACGTCGCGACCGAATGACAACGCTATGTACGCCGACAAGGTGGGTCCCGTATCGCCGTGCACTTCCTTGCCTGCGAAGATGTAGCTGGTGGGTCCCAGCAGTCAGGGGGGCGAATCGTTTTGTTTTTTTTTGCCTGGACGCACTTCCTTGCGTGCGAAGATGTAGCTGGTGGGTCCCAGCAGTCAAGGGGGCGAATCGTTTTTTTGGACGCACTTCCTTGCGTGCGAAGATGTAGCTGGTGGGTCCCAGCAGACAGGGGGAAAAGTTTTTTCGCGAAATACGGTGGCCCGTCCGGTGGGTCCCTATTTGTCGAGTGGAGGAATAATTATTTTGCGCGTAATAAGGAGGCACTTCCTTGCTGCGGCCGTGGACCGGTATCGGCCTCTCCACGTCTGATCCACGTCCGATGGAAGCCATTCCTTGACCATGTTGACCACGCCGCGCCGAGAGCACCAGGGCGGTGGACGACGGCGAGGCCTAGGAACGGGATGACGCGGAGCCGGGGAAGATGCGGCAGTGGATGCCCACGCGTAGGGGAGTATGAGGGTTCACTCGTTCGGCTGCGGTGTGAAGTCGTTACCTTGAGAATAACGAGGGGTGTGGAGTGCGTAGAGGATGGCTTTGACGGCCAGCGGTGGGAGTAGTAGGGGCGGTGAGGCCTCCACAAGATCCTGACCCGGCCACGGGCGGCAGGAGCAGGCGGCACGACCGGCGCTGCTTTGGGCGGCTGGACCAAGAAGACCAGAGATTGAAGAAGCACTACGGCCGTTGGATGGACATCGCAGGGTCACTGGAGCTAGAATCGTTCATATATTGACTAAAGTTGACAAAGGCCTCCGTCCCAGTCAACTTAGTAGGCCCACAAGTCAGCCTCCCACCAAGGTTGGTCCCAGCTAAAGGTGGGGTATTCATTTTTGTGCGTAATAAGGAGGCACTTCCGGTGGGTCCGATCCGACAATGGGGAACATTTTTCAAGAATACGGTGGCCCGACGTGTGGGACCCAGCAGTCAGGGGGAAACGTTTTTTCACAAAATATTGGTGGCCCGTCCAGTGGGTCCCAGCTGTCAGGTGGAGGAATAATTATTTTCCGCATAATAAGGAGGCACTTCCTTGCGGCTGCCGTGGACCTAGCTGTCATCCTCTCCACGTACATTTCTCTTTCGATGGAAGTTGGTCGTTGACCACATTGACCACGCTGCGCCGAGAGCACCACGGCGGTAGACGATGGCGAGGCCTAGGAAGGGGACGGCGCGGAGCCGGGGAAGACGCGGCAGTGGAAGCCCGCACGGAGAGGAGTACGAGGGTTCACCGGTTCAGCTGCGGTGTGAGGCTGCCGTCGCCGCAGAATAACATGGGGTGTGGGTGAGTAGAGGGATGCCCTGGCCAGCGGTGGGAGTAGTAGGGGGCGCTGAGGCCTGCGGCGCAGCACAGCCGGCCACGGGAGGCGGGAGCAGGCGGTCCCGCCGGCGCTGCTTTGGCGGCTGGAGCAAGATGATCAGAGATTGAAGAAACACGACGGCCGTTGGATTGACATCCAACGGTTATGTCTGCTAGAAACGTTTGTTGACGTAGTATATAATAACTAAAAAAATCTTGCATACGCGTCAACTAAACAGGCCCACAAGTCAGACCACTCCCTCTTTTTTTAATAATTTATATATAGCTCATGGCAACTTCTTATGCAATTTATTGCAGTCGTTTTTTTTGTTGGTCACGGCGTAGAAAAATAAGTAGGCCTGGATTGGGTATTATTCAGAAAAATAAAATGGGCTCATTTTCATAAACAAAAAATAGCTGGGCTGGTCACATGGTGAACATAAAATATAAGCCTGGGCTAGACGGGCCACAACCCAGTTCAAACCCTGCTCCATCTCAACAATACCAAACAAAAAAAAATACTGCTCGAGTAGCTACGCCCTGTGTGTCACCGATCTTGTGTTGTTCTCTTGTATATTGACTATATCGCTCACAATGTCGTGGGTCCCGGATGTCGAAAACACTAGGAGGAAGCATTTTATTTTTCCATCTGCCTGATGTGGTGGGCCCCTACTGTCATCCTCTCCACCTACTTCTGCCGATTCCTGTTGTTTGTTGACCATGTTGACAATGCGAGAGGGCGGCGCCGCGGCGAGCGCACCAAAGCGCGTGGAGGACGTCGGTGTTAACGATTTAGGAGACGATGGGGCGGCGATGCGTGCGCTGAGGCGCAACCAGCCGTGGGAGGCGGAAGCAGGCGGCCCCGCCGGCGCTGGTTTGGTTTTGGCGGCTGGAGGAAGACATGACTGAAGAAACACGATGATTGTAGAAGCAGCAGGAGTACTTAACAACCTTAATCGAAACCAGCAGGGGCACTTAACAACCAAAGCTGAAAGAAGTATGAGTACTTATCTGAGTTCAACTGCATAAAGCACGCCTCAGACGGTGCTACTTTGCCTCTGATTAACCAAGGGTGAGGACGCCAAGCCCCGTGACAAGGCCCAGCGCCACAGCGCATCCACAACCTTTCAAAGCGGCTTCATCTAGCAACATGGTCAATAAACAGGATATTCGCTTTAGAGCCACGGAAAAGCATGAACATAATCTTACATCCTATTCTCCAAGATGGGCCGGGCCTTCATTATTGAAGACCACCCACGAATAAGTATCTTTTCACCTCCAAGGAGAATTGAGTAGGTCGACATAAACATCATGTTGTGACCAAGCGCAAGTCTGACCCGACCATGGTCAGGCATCTGTATAGGAACAATAGAACTCAGCAGTTCCTGTTTCAAGAAGATCACAGCTGTAAAACTGTGTATAAGCAATAGTTTATGAACAACATATATAAAAGAAAACAGATCGTACCATAAGTTTCTCGACACAGTTGGACCTGTTCAACGAGTGCAGCAGTGGCACACATATCCCACGAGGCCTTCCACCATTGAAACGCCCCACAAGGACCTCAAGATGATGAATAAAGTGTAGGAACTTGTGGATGTCGATCCAGTCAACTTCAGTGCCATTAGTAACAGCCGAGTTATTACAGAGTAACAAACGAGCAGACTGCTTAACTCTGAAAAAACCTACACGTGCCACCAATTATAAGAAAATATTAGTTAGAAGTAGCATCTTCGTGAGAGATTCGTTGCTACTTCTAAAGTTAAATTGTGATTAGTTAGATGTAATATGTGGATTAAGAAGTAATCGAGGCAACAAGCAAGAACCAGATACAAAACTAACATGGATGAACAATTGGAACGATGTTAGGGTGGAAGATCACAGTGAAGATGAAACCAGGTTCTCGCTATTTCCATCAACATTAAATGCGCCAACTTTCAGTCCGTAACACTTCAGAAAGTTTATCCAAGTTTGGCCATAAAAAAGTAGCGATCTTCTTGGTTCATGAACCCAACTCGGAAGTAATATCCATGGCTGTCTTCACTGTGACCATTAAACTAGTGTATTCAGTTATGGCAAGGCCGAGCATCTTGAGTACATGTGTTCTGGCAGAGCAAATAATACACTGCAGGAAAAATAATATGACAACACAACATGTTAAAAAAAACCCACCCTCCCGGATAGAGAAGAGGATTCTAGGAACATACTGTGCGCGTTTCAAAATGTTGTGGTAGGATGAGAAGGAACAAGTGTGGCGTCTCGCCGAGGGCGCAGAAATCTGTAGGGTACTCGCACTTTGGGCACTGCAACTGAAACACACTAGATTCAGATCTGAAGAAAAATGCATCAGCGGCGGCTGCCATCATAGGATTACCTGCGACCAAGGGACTTGGATTTATCGGGGATGGATGAAGAATTCGTACCTGGTTCTCCATGAAAAAACCCTATGCAATCGCCGAGCGGGGATTTTCTCTGAACAAGCAGATGAGGGAGAAGGGGATTCAGGCCCAGTGAAATATTGCCGCTTCGTCCGTCCAGCTTACTGCTAAAGCTGGAAAGGGGGGTTGTGATTTGACGGCTCATTGGGCATTACTGCGGCGCTACGACCGGGGTGTGTCTACCATGAAGTTGTGCACTCTAATTTGTGCATATGGCACGTGGACCCCGTTGCCGGTTGCCCCACATATCAGCGAAAGGAAGTAGAAAGACAGGAGTAACTAGTTACAAAAAAATATATTTTTGACGAGATACTCCCTTTGGAAAGAAATATACAAATCTTTTATATTACAGGCTCACCTTGCCGAGAAATATACTCCCTACGCAACGCCACGAGCATTATGGGGTTCAAATTTGAGAATATAATACTCGAGATAGGCTCACGGTTACGGACTTTGGGCCGCAGCCGACTCGCATGTTTGGGGGCCCATGTGTTGTACCTCAGCGCTTTTCATATTGCAAGCGATCGGTACCGGCGCCCGGTTTTAGATGCTTCATAGGCGAATACACAAAATTGAATAAAGCACGACAATTGTTGGAATGAAATTGAACGACAGTTCCTAACCAGCAATCGAGTTGCAATTCTATCAATAATATACCATGTGATAAATAATCTTGTCGTACTACTTATACACACAGGACACTTGTTTCACCATGCAGATTATTACATCAAAATCTCTCGGAGGATAGATCAGTTCGGCGATTGCGTCTTGCTCTTGAAGAATTTCAAAGTTGATTTGGACCAGCTCTCCTTGCCGAGAAAGTTCGATTTTGACATCACCCCCTACCACAAGATATGATTTAGATTTGAACCTTGACCATCCTTTAGCATCAATCATCATGCGACCATCCTTTGTACTTACGGTATATTGAGCAGGTTCATTCACACCAAGGCTGCGCATGGTAAGAGAAACTTGGCATGGGTCGCCGGATTGTTGAGCGACTCCCTCATTGCTCTAGGAATTCTCTGTTTGCAACAAGAAGACATACCCAAACAGTTAGATCAACACAGTGAATCATGTGAAACAACATGGAAAGAAAAAAGAACGAAGCACTTGGGCGGCCACTGCTTACCAAGAAGTTGGACATGTCGGTTTTTGTAAGGACTTTGGTATATGAAGTGCGAACTGCAGCCCAGACTGTTGCCGGTGCAACTGCACGGGCCGGACCAAATGCAAGTGCAAGTGTTGGTGCAGGTGCCGAAGCCTCTACTACTGCCGGAGATGGTGCTCCTTGTAGAGCTGGTGCCGGTGTCGATGCCCGATCCTCCGGTAGATCAGACTGATCCGCTGACGCGGTCGGTGCCCAATCCTCAGCTGGATCAGACTGAGCTGCTGCCGCTGTCAGTGCTAGAGCAACTATCGGTGCTCGATCTGTGCGAGACAGCGGCGATCGTGTCTGGTCTGCTATGATCAGCTTTCTAACTTGACTAGGATCCGTGACCGTGATCCAGTTTTTTTCTTCATTTTTTTAAACGCGAGAAGGACTAATTGTGGCGTTTTTGCTAAACCAAACTGCAGTTCATCATAGGGATTCAGCTTGTACTCAGACAACAGACTGATCCAATTTTTTTCAGTAATATAAGTGATGGACAGTGCCTTCAAGCATCGACACGACATAAGAAGTGAAACCTGCAAAAATAGCCATCGTAGAGCAAACCAAGCGGTTTATTACTGTGAAGAATGTCACATGGCAAAACCTGCATCGTAAAATTGCAGGAAAAGAAAGAAAACATGACATTAAATCAATAAGATTTAGATAGTAAATCAATAAGATTTACTTGATGTGACACGAGTGAATCCTTACCAGGAAATCACTATGTTGAAGTACTAAACAGAAGATTAATCGTCCAACTACGCGTGGCATGCAGGGGCCCTGCCTACTCCCACAAGCAGGACAGTCCAAAGGTCGTGACAAATCGTATGGACCGAACATCCATTGAATTTGGAAATCCTGGTGGGTGCGATAAACCCTGCAATGCATACAGATATTGGAGTGTAACCATAATTGATAAACCGTCCTCACAAAAAATATGATCTGGATACTTCAAAATGTACAGACTAAATTGAGTGAATGAGACATTAACATAGACCATTCTCAGGACTGACCACACACCAAAAGCGGCAGTACTAATAAACAATACAGGGTTCACAAACACAAATCAAGTACTGAACAATAGTACTTAGTAAAGACAAGCAAAGTTGCACTAACAAAACTCTGCAGACTATTTCTTGCCACCGACCTACGGGATGAACCCGCATATAGCCCGACTAGGCCATGGACTTCATGTGAGATGTCTACATGCACCATCACCATCTTATCAACCTTGAATAACCCTAACAGAGTGGTCTTTTCTAGTCATAAACATGATGATGAAGATAGGCCGCATCAGATTTGTTGGGAAGCTTTACAAGAACCACACCCTTCGTAATCGAAGGCACAGCCAGGAAATTGTTGTGGTCAAGTACAGCCTCGAGAACACGCCTAACAACAATGCTACAGGAAAACACTAGTCCAGGACACGTGGCGACACGGACACAATAGCTGGATAGTTCAGCAGTAGAACTCATCATCAGGTCTTCCAGTTCACACGACATGACTTTGAGAACTTCATCTCCACCGCGGACCTGGTTCTAATTCAAACAGAAACCATATTTCATTACTACCTCCGTTCAGAAATATAAGATGATTTTCGATATTATACTCCATATATGACTACATATACGCACAGAAATGAGTGAACAAAGACACTAGAACTTGTCTCCAGAGGCATGAGAGCGAGGGATTATATGCAATATCCATAACACAAGTTATTGAGGCAAATATACCCTCTTAAAAGGTAGCATTGATGTTCATAAAGTACTCCCTCCGTCCCAAAATTCTTGTCTTAGATTTGTCTAGATACAGATGTATCAAGTCACATTTTAGTATTAGATACATCCGTATCTAGACAAATCTAAGACAAGAAATTTTGGACAGAGGGAGTAGTTGAAAGTAATCTATAAGAAATCAGTGTCAACCTCTCGCATGTTTTGGTCAAAAGAGGAATTTAGAACCGTCATTTGGCACACTAAAATCACATGCAAGATCACCCGAAAGTTGTACTACCGGTACTAGTACTGCGTGTTAGATGAAAAAACACGATCAAGATCCGTAAAAAGATCGTCAACAAGAGACATTACCTGGACTTGCTAAATGAGGGATCCCGGAGAGGGGGGCTTGGACAGGCGATGGCTTTGAGCTTGTCTGATGTAGTCTTGGCGGGGTGCTTGCGCTTCTTCGTACCATGAGCCTCGATGGTTTTGGCGAGCCATAGACATCACGTCGGCCGGTGCTCCGGCGTCCATCCAAGAGAGGAAGCTGAGAGAGAAGAGTGAAAGGAGGAACGAGATGAGGGAGAAGCGAAGCGAGTAGGGGTTTTCTTCAAGAGTGGAAGCTAAGAGAGAAGAGTGAAATGATGGTTGCTTCGTCCGTCCAACTTACTGCTGGAAAGGAGGGGGTTTTGTGATTTGACGGCTCATTGGGAATTACTGCGGCGGTTCGATCGGGGTAGTCTACCGTCACTCTACTATGGAGTAATTTAGTGCATGGTTGGTGGACCCAGGTGCTGGCTGTCCCACACGTCGGCGAAAGTAAGTAATTTAGTGCATGGCTGGAGGAGGATCCGGACGGTAGAGCGTGTCCACTGTTTTTCATTCTGAAGAAAAAAATGATTACAACAAGTGTTTCCACTCTTACGACGGAGGAGTGCGAAACACGGCAGCCACTTGAACATACACAGTGCTCCTACTACTAGGCATGTGCAGTGGTTCATACGTCAGTACTACACAATCTTGTTGCTAGTGTAGTCAGATATGACGATAACAAATGATGTTGTGCGCATGTCAACTACTCCTATATGTAAAAAGTACCACTTTTTCGACTGTCCCACGAGAACGAACGGTGAGATCAATGTAACACAACAAGGTCCACGGCGCAGGGAGAGTACAGTGCTATAGTACTACACGAAACATGAACATGTGGCGACCGGTTCTCCGGGTGTTAATTCCCAGAAAATGGCCGTTGTGCTCATCAGCCCTGTGATTCTTTGTTATTGATGAGGCACTAGCTTGATCTGAAATACCAAGCGTAAAATACAATAAGTGTAGTACAAGACCATTACGGCCTGTGAGTACAAGAAATGGTTTCTAAAGGTTGATGGCGGAAGCGGTTTGTGAAATATCCTCGTTTATGGGACTCCATTTCCCACGGGAACAGCTGACCAGGTTAACTCCTATCTTCGCGTGGCTGAGATCACCGTTCCCTAGGTTACGGGACAGTCACCGCAAAGCTCCTCTCAAGCATGAAATCTGGCCAAGACAATAGCGAGGGACAAGCCGGTGAGTACTTTGAATGTACTCGCAAACATAATGAACACAAGCATGATTTAATCAAAGATGTGCTGAAAATATATTATGCTCAAGACGTTAGTCACATGAGATACATAAAACTCTGATGCATGCAAGCATGTTATTTATGGATATGCAATAATATGGTAGTATAAAAAAATCATGAAGTAAATAACACAAAAGAAATGCCACAATCGGCGTCGGCGACACCGCATAGAGGGCTTATAAATAGACAAGAACAATGCATGAGGCGTCGAGCGACACCGCATAAAGGGCTTTAAAAGAAATGCCACGGTCGAGGCGTTTGAGCGACACCGCATAAAGGGCTTTAAAAGAAATGCCACGATCGGGCGTCGGCGACACCGCATAAAGGGCTTTAAAAGAAATGCCACGATCAGGCGTCTTAGCGACACCGCATAAAGGGCTTATAGATAAAAGCGGTGAATATCCAGGAGGTAGAACCATCCCAGGGATATTCAAGAATACCAGAAAAATATCACGTGTTAGTCCACATCCAAAATAGTAATCATAAATTATCACAAGTCACAATCGTGCTTCCAGGTTTAACAGTTTCACCTCCGAAGACCGACACTAAGACCGACACTTGACCCATCCCAAACTGTAATCCTTAACCATGGACACGGCTATTCGAATAGGTTTAATCTCTGCAGAGGGTTACTCTTTACCCACGAGTAACGGATTTCTTTAGTCCATCGGGACTAATTTCGTCTCTGATCTTTTGTTGAAAACACACCTAACTTGCACACACCGGCTTAACTCACATGTATCGAATCACCCACGACACCTGTTAAGCAAAACTCTAAGTGGGGAGGCCACAACCTCGGCGTAACATGGGATCACAAAATTTATACATGGCATAAGCGGGGAGCTACACCCTTTCGGCTACAACCGAAACAACCATGCTCCGGACCGGTGGTATGACTACGGATGCCTCGGTATCTTCCACCACGGACTCTACATACGGTGTGTGCTAGGAAAGGGTTGACAACTTCTTGAACCGTACCCTACTTGGTGTAGGGACGAGTGGTAGTACGAAGCAAGTATGGGGGTTACTGGCACAAGACTCGATCTATGGTCGACTCAGGAGGTTGTAGTATTTCCTGCATGATTAGCATAACAATGCATATATCTCAAACAACAGATGGAAACATCACGCGACATCCCCTCATGTCATACCGGACACGACCGTCTCGACGGAGGACTAGGGGCAAGCCCGTGTCTACCAAAGACAGAGGCCTTCCCGTCTATCCTTCCAGTATGCATGAAAGACGTATGACGGTGATTTCCATCACAAATCATGTCAACTTCATTAGTATAAACTCATTAATATGCACCCATGGATAGGATCACATCCTCACATAAAATGACGCATGTATGTGTCGGGGTGGTGTTGCCAGCATGCTATGCAACACACACACAAAAATTCACCAGGGTTCAGAATGCTTGCCTTCAGGTCATGGGAAGGAAGGGTGCATCCAAATCATCATGAAATCTTCAAAAACCCTATTTGAAATAATATATTTGAATTAACACACAAAATAAAAACAACATAGAAAGTTGTTTTGAATTTTTTTCAAATAAATCTTAAAATAAACTAGACAATATTTGAGAGAGGTAGCGAAAAGAATCAATTCATTTGGAGTTGTTTTCAAAAAGATACAGCGGGTCAAAGTTTGGTGAAAATATGATATTTAAAATAAAAACAGAAAGAAAACGTTTCGAAAAAATACGTACACGTCGAAGGCGCATTTTGAAAATGCGCTTCCACTTATCCACCATGGACTGCGCTTTGAGTCCTTTGCCCGATTGGGTCAAGGGGGGCCCCACTGGTCAGGTTTGACCAGTCTCCTTCCCTCTCCTTCCACTGGCCGAACAAAGGCAGAGACTCCGGCGATCTTTGCCGGCGTTAGGCGGCTCCTCGAGGGCATCCGAGTGCAGGGATGGATCCGCCACTCCTAGACGGTCCTTCCGGTGGTCGTAGGGTAGCCGGGGGTGGAGGGAGTCGCCGGCGGCTGACTCCAGCAGCGGAGGGCATTAGGTGGATAGTGGGTTTGGGGCTGCGGTGGTCTCCGGCCAAAATTGAGCGAGGGATTGTGCTCGCGAGAGGAAGGGAGAGTTCTTGGTGGAGAGAGTGGAGAGGGAGAGGCACTGGTGGCGATGGAATCGGCCAGGGCTTGGCGGCGACCGAACCGGCCGCACTCGGGGAAGAAGGCCTTCCCTTGCTCGGCTGCTGGCCAAGGCAACACTAGGAGGATCATGTGAGGTTGCTCGAGGACTCGGTTGAGCTCCTAGGCCCTTATATACGCGGTGGAGGTCGGTTCTGGGGCGGCCGGCGATAAGGACGACGGCGAACCGCCTTCCTGTAGCTTGGGCGACGTGGCGGCGACGAGCGCTAGCGGACGAGGCTGCAGATGAGCTAGCCTTGTTCGGGAGGCGGTGGCAAGCTGGGGTGGCTTTGGCGGGCGCCGACCACGGTCGGGCTGCTAGCGGCGGCAGCTAACCGCCACTGACCATCTGGCGGTGGCGTAAGTGCCGAGGGTGGTCGGGTGGCGTGGGGGTGCAAGGGGACACGACGAGCTGGCTGGGGCCGGGTTTTGAGTGCGGGGTGTGACGCGGCGGCTCGGGTGCAAGCGGGTGCCAAACGCACGCTCTGGGAGCGCCCAGAGCACACACGTAAGGTACTCGATGAGATGCCATGGCCTGCTACAGGGCTTGGGTGAGGCTGGCAAGGAACCAGGCTAGGTTAAGGTTAGCAAGGGGATCAAGGGGCTCGATGGATAGGCCAGGAGATCAAGTTCACCAAGTAAACTTGAAGTCATGCCAAAACTGGTCATGCACACAGGGTGTTTGACAAAATGCCAAAGGCATCTAGGTAGCTCTTGGAGTGGCCAAACTCTCCAGATCAGTGTCTCTATGGATATAAGAGAGGGTGGTGAAGTCGGTTTGCAAAAGGAGAAACTTGCTAGTGCAAGTTTTGCAAAACTTCAGATTCTGGGCAGGGAGTGAGTGGCGTCATTTCATGGACCAAAGGTGTTCCAAATAGAGCATGCTCCTGGACTTAGGGGTTTTGCAAGGTTGACTACAAGCATGAGAAAACACAAGGTCATTAGAGCAAGAAATAATAGAGTTGTAGTAGAAAACACAAGTCTGGTCCAGAATGAAAAAGAGGCTGTTGCACTCAAATTTTCCAAAGAATGTCACTATGTTTTTGCATAAAGTTGGATGGCATGCTACCACTGACATCCCATAATTTTGGTGGAGGCTCTAGGGAAATATTTAAATGGGTTGTAGTGCAAAAGATGCCTTTGGACCAGAGAAGCAAACCAGGTGAAAGAACCCAAAATAAACAGTGAAATAATTTTATTAGTGCACATAATTGATTTAGAGACATCTCATGACATCTCCAAATTTTGGTTGAAATTTTAAGTGATTCTATCAAAAGGTTGTAGTTCAAAAGGAGCTCCAAAAATTTAATACAGTTCATTTTAATGAATAAAGCTCAAGGTGAAATAATTTAATAAACAATTCTACTTATTTAGAAATTGTTTTAAATGAGATGGCAAAGAAGTCCAATGTATTTTGGAAAGCTCCACTTGGGAAAAATACAAAAATCCTTAACAATAAAAGAAGAGTTCTGAAATCAACAGAAATAAAGATTTTTAAAATCCTTGGCAAAATTTTTAATATTGAAATCTTGGCAAAAAATTTGGGGTGTTACAGAACCATAGGAAGCACATCCTATAGTGTTAGACAGGGTGTATGAAGGGTGCACAGGATGGGAGCAAAAGGTCCCTTCTCGACCCACTTTTGGGTGTTTGGCAGAGTGCATGAAGGGTGCATGAGTCCACACTAGTAGGTTGACAAAATACACGAAGAGGAAACAACTATATTGAGATGAGAATGCAACCAAACACACCCACACGCTTTGTGCTACAAAGGTGATCTGCACCGTCTCGAGTTTGATCCAACGGTCATGTTGCGCCGAGACATGGACATGCCCATGCAGAGGGCGCCTAAACACCACCAAGTCCCTCTTCTTCTCGAGGCGACGATGTTGGTGATGCAGGTGCAACCGCCCATGAGCCCGCTCCCGGTCGACGGGAACCAGCTCGTCAAAGACGGCGTCCAATGGCACGAATGGTTTCCGGTGACGGAGCCCTGAAAGGATTCACCCGGCAACGGCGACGGCAACGCACAACCCCTCCTTGTCCAGCTCAGCCCCCACCATCGCGCAGAGACGACTGAGCTCCTCAGAGATATAGGTGAAGAAGGAGACCAGGTCAGCAAGCCGCAGCTCGTTGAAGTCGACCGGGTGGTCGAACGGGTTAGCCTGACGACCGGCATCGTTGCGCTGGCATGATGGTAGGCATCGCGCAGCCGCAACACGTGCGTGGCAACTTGGTTCACCAAGTAGCTGAGGCAATCCTGGACCTCGTTACAATCGGCCCGCTTGCGCTCCAGCCGGCTCCCCTGACAGCCTATCGTATCTCCCGCTTTCTGCAGCAACGCCGCTGACGCCTCGAGCATCTTTGTGGTGGACGCCTGCCGCTTTTGAAGCTCCGTGAACTCCCGCACATAATGGCGGAGCATGGAACTCCTCTCCTCCTTGAGCTCATGGAGCTCCACGTCCTTGGCCCCAAGCTCCGCATCCTTGGCATGGAGCTCCTGTGTCAGGCGCCTCACCTCGGACTCTTTGATCTGCTGCACCGCCATGGCACTAGGTAGAAGCAATGGGAGAGGAAGCAAGCGGGCGAAACGGCTGAAAGGCAATGCAATCTACGGAAGGCGGAGGGAGCCAGCCGAGGAGCGGGGAATCTTTTGGTTTTCACCACGGTAAAACACCAGTCGACGACTTCTCACATCAGGGAGCAGTGGGTTTTTACAGGCGGAGTCATCGTGACTAATTGCTACCGCGCCTGCTCCCGTCAATCAAAAAATTAAAAATCCTGCCGCGCCTGCTCCCGTCAATCAAAAAATTAAAAATCCTGCCGCACCCAAACACCAGAGCAACGCCGCGGTGGATATTTAAATTTACACCGCAAGTAGATAAGAAAAGGGGTGAAAAAAAATGTGGTGGCGGCCTAGCTAATCGGTCGAACTAGCCCAACTAGCTAGCCATCGTGCTTCACCGATGTACTCGGCGGAAAGGTGGTCTTCGTGATTTGACGACTCATTTACTTGCTTCGGCGCTTCTGACCGAGGAGGACCCAGAAACGCGTGCTAGGGCGTCCCACGTCAGGAAGAATATATGCGTGCACCACCCGAGAGGACCCCGAAACCGCGCGGTAGGGTGTGCCACGTCTCGGCACGGAGGAAAAATGTGCGTGTAAAAATATACTCTATCAGACATAGTACCTATGGTTCGACCTCGGGACCCAGCCAGTCGGTTGAAAACACCCCATTAGCCACACAACTTCATCATGCAAACGTGGCACGGTTAGCTCTGCCTCGACCAGCCACAACGTCTCTTGCTCTATGCGATTCTTCTATTTTCCAAGATTTTTTTAGTTGTAATAACACCACGGCAAGCTAAGCGCCGCTCTTCGTGTGTGCCCTGCAAAGGTTAGACGATGGAGAGAAGAGAGATTGAGATCGCAAACCTAGGACCCACCCGTAAGTGAGACAACGGTCATGCACGTGTTGACGAGGCACTCCCTCTACTCTACTCAACGCAACTACTGTATAAAATCAAGTTATGGGACAAAGCCAACAATCGTTCGTTTTTTAAGGCTATCGACTTACACTTTGTAGTCCAGGTTGCCAGTTCGAATCTCGTCTTTCAGATTTGTTAGTTTTAGGTCCAAATTTGATTAATGACAAGTGGGACCCCTGTCTGTTGTTCTGATATTTTAGTGTAGGATGGTTTTTTGGAACAAACACTTTGCATGGTTAGACAAGTAACGACATGAGTTACACGTATTTTGCAAGTTTACGAACAAAAATGATAGCGGCATAGAATATCACATCCACCCCGCAGCTTAGATACTATGGTGATATGAGTTTTTACACCGTTGGAAGTGAGATCCAATGGCTTGGGAGTAGTCTTTGTAATTATGCGCAATTTCCAAACTCTTTTTCTTTTTGCAAATAAAACATTCAGGCCTCGTGTGTGCCGCTGCAACTTCGATCCAACTGCTCCCTGATGCTCATAATAGGTGCTCCCCGTAGCTTAATTACCCGCTATGGTGATATGAGCATCTAGGTTGTATGATCAATGATCAGATGGCACATGCATAGTACTTGTACTTTCTGCGCATTTTCCAAACTCTATCAGCCGTATATTTCAAAAACATTCAAACCTCCTATTGTGGGCCGTTAGCTCTCAGTGAACTCGTATCACCATGGAATCTATGGTGCGGGAGCACCTCATACTCTCCCGTGCAAGAAAACATAAGGTGCTATCGCAGCTTGGATGCTACGGTGATATGAGCTTGGAGGTTGTTTGATCTGAGATCCAATGGCATCTGAGCAGTCTTTGTGCTTGTAAGCAGTGGCCGAACTCTTTTGGGGCTTTTCTGCAGAAAACCAGGCGAACCACCGAGGAGGTGTTGGGTCACAAATCAACGCCTCCGAAGAGCTATATCACCAAAGCATCTAAGGTGTGGTAGCACATGATATTCTTACATACAGGAGAATATGATGTCCTCCTTCATCTTAGATGCTACGGTGATACGAGCTTCGAGGTCGTTGGATATGGGATCAAAGGGAATCTAAGTAGTTTTTTACAAATTGTGTGCAATTCTCAAACTCATCAAGGTTTCCTGCAAAAAAAAATAAGACACATCATGTGAGCTGCTATATCTCAGATCTACAAGGTCCAAGCAACTCGTATCGACATACAACATCTAAGGTATGGGGGCACATGATATTCTCCCGGGGAGGAGGGGTGGGGGGTGCACAACCAATCGGTGGTTGGGAGGGTGGGGACAGATATAATCTAAACAACCCTAAACAGAGCTCCACAATTTTATCTAAGGTCGAGGGGTTGACCCCCGACAATCATAGCTCCGCCTAAACACAAAATTTGCATGTACTGTAGTACTAGACTTAATATTCATGTTTCAGTTTCGTGTTCATTTTAAATACTGAACTGAGGACCATGGATGTCTTACATTTTACTCCCTTCGTTCCTAAATATTAGTCTTTCTAGAGGCTTCAAATGGACTGGCACATACGGATGTATATAGACATATTTTAGAGTCTAGATTCACTCATTTTGCTACGTATGTAGTCACTTGTTGAACTCTCTAAAAGACTAATATTTAGGAATAGAAGGAGTATTTTTGAACTCGTGTCATACATGCATGGGTTGGAAAACTAGATGCACTATACTTATTGGTTTGTTGTTGTGTTCGTGTGTGTGTGTGTGTGTGTGTGTGGTCATATGCTTGATACATACAAAGTTTTATCACCTCCATATTGTTCATCTTTTAAATTTGAATTTGCATTGGAAAACTTACTAGGGATACCATGAAATGTGAAATCCACGTTGAGATCACTATATCACAAATTCACTCTAATTCAACAACTCGTCATAAATCAATTACCACGTTGAGATTAGTATTTGCAAGGAAAATACGGGTATTATAATACACATAGATTCGTTCGGCAATTTAAAAGGTTCCTTTCGTATTCTCAAATGGTAGGACCCAATGGCGTACCAGCCAGACCTTGGCTCGTGTTGATCCTAAATCAAAACGGGCTCGTGTCCTTCGGTGGCGTGTGTGGTACGCACATTAGGCAACCCCAACCAGTCGAGCCTCAGCGTTTCAAGTCGAAATATCCGGCGGCCAGAATTCCAGCCCTAGGAAATTCCCCTCATGTCCCCGGTCCATAATGATTACCGATGAACAATGGAGGGATGCTTTAGTAACTAGACAACGTTACCTACCATGCCGAGCACGGTTCAATTCCCTCGATGCCGCCGTCAAGGTCACCCATCAACTGCATTACCTAGTACTACTACTACTACACCAGGGTGAGCATGCAATTGAGCCCGTTTGTTCGTGCCTAGTACTTGAGTTAATATATCAGGCAATGCACTGGTATGGAGGGATCATCCTTTTACTCCCTCCTTTCCGGTTTATAGGGCTTATCTCAAAATTTTAGTTTTCCCATTTTATAAGTCTCAATTTGGTTGTTCCCCATCACATGTTCAGATTACAAGGTGCAATAAATCATTACATGCAAGTATTAAGAGAAAATTGACCAATGCATGTACTTTATGCATGCATGGATTGCAATTAATGCATTCGTAAACACAATTTTTGAGGAAAACAAGCACATTAATTGAGTAGTTTTGCAAACTACAACAATTGTTCCACCACTCACCATCTACATTGGTTGGTGATATTTTTGAATTGAGCCCTATAAACCGGAAAGGAGGTTTAACTAAGCAAAATGTTTGACCAAATCCTTTCTTAAGAAATACAACAAGACAGATGTACGGCTTGAAAATTTCTTGCACGATGCAGGTTATGATATTGTTTGAATCCTGGATCTTAAATTTCTGAAAATCCAAAAGTGATCATAAATTCTTGAAATCGAGCATGGTCACGTGATATGGCACAAATATTACTTCGTAAGTTTTTTCTTCAATTCGAGACAAGCTGCTTATGACAAGTTGCACAAATGAAGAGCCAAGGTATTTTGGAACAAAGACCTGTCACGTTAAGGTGAACGCTTTCACTATTGAAACCGTGGGCGTTTACGTGCCGCCACGAGTCCCCGCTTCTCATCGGCAGGTGTCGTCCCAGCAAGCGTGTGAGTCGACGGGAGGCGTGCGAGCAGACCGCTGCGCCGGCTGTCAGGCGGCTTGAGCGTATCATTGTGCAGACTCACCGGAGGCGAGCCCTTTGACCAGAGCTCCGCCGCCACTGTCGTCCCAACTGCTTCCCACTTTTAATGTCGCCCGGCGCCGCGGTTTAAAAATCAACCCGCACTACCCGGTATCGCTACAATCCTCTCCGGTTCTCCTGCTGCGTCACGTCCCAACTAGCTTGACCTAAACGTACGCCATGCCGCATCATGATGGTCTGCCCTTAGTGTTCCAGTTTCATGAGGAAGACACCCAGCCGGAGTCCCAAGAACATAAGGCGCTTTGGGAAGAGCTTGAACTGGCCTTGTGGGAATATGTCGCGCCTGTCCCCGCTCCCGTCGCCCCGTCTGCGCCAGCGCCCATCCCCGTGGCATTGATGGGCTGGGAGCCGCACATTGTCGCCGAGCTTGATGCCACGGGGTTCCACGAGGTCCCCGCCGACTTTCACACGCCCGTGCACCTGCCAGCACATGCGCCTGCGCGTGCACTGACACGCACGCCCGTGCCGGTGCCCGTGCACCTGCCAGCGCATGCGCCTGCGCGTGCACTAACGCGCGCGCCCGTGTCGGTGCCCATGCACACGAATGTCTCCGGCGCCGTGTGACGCTTGTCCTCGCGGGTGCGGTGCCCCCTCGGCGGCATGGATAGCCGCCGTCGACCGCTTCCTTGCACCAACGCCAGCCGCCTCCCGCCGCTTGACTTCGCTCAAGTCCGAACATTTTGGCCTTCCTTGAAGCTAGGCCAGCGTCCGTGAGTACGCCAACAATGGCGCCAATACGCCGCCGTCGCCATCGGTCGATGGGTCTGACGACACACAGAGCACGGCAGAGGAGCCGCTTCCCACCGCGAGATGCCCCCGCCGTTGCCGCGTAATCTAAATTTGCCATGAAAAACGTTCGGATTGCCATGATTAAAATCTAAACGTTTATCATTTACGTTTATTTTATATCGATCGTCGTATAATTTAAAGTCGGAGTCAGACTGAACGAAATGTATGGTTTGATCGATTGAATGTTCTGCTAGAGCCGTATCAAATTAAATATAAAACATCATCAAGCCACATGTATTCCTTGTCATCCAACGACCTAGACTGCTTCAATGTCGAGCGCTCAACACGTTTAGCTTGCAGTTAATTTCATGCCAAAAATAGTGCTAATCACATGACAACACGCAAATAATATCCTAATAGTTAATATCCGCATGCACTTAATATACTTCCAAATTAACGTGCATTGCACGTACACACTGACTAGTGCTGTTAGTACGTGAAACTGGTGCCGTGACTTGTGAACGCGTCCAGATATGGTCAACGGCAACATCGCCTGTGAGTTCTTCCTGTTTGCCCGTGCGTCTAAACGCAGAAGGGGAGGAGAGAGAGACATGGAACCCACCAGTAAGTGAAGGCGAATAGTACTAAAAATAATATTACATGTTATCCATTAATTAGGCTGTGGTAATATAAAACATTATGTGAACAAAGGGGGTACAACAAACATTGCTATTCTACGTATGTTGCCTATTGACGTGCGTCTTGAAGGCCGGGTCGCATGTTCGATCCTCGTCCTTTATTTTTTAATTTGTATATGGGTCCAAATTTGTTTCATGACATGTGGGCCCCTCGGTGTGTAGTCTGTAGCACTTTAATTTGTGGGTTGAAATTAGTTCCATTCCAAGTGGACTATCGGTGTGTAGTTTTGTAGCTTATTTATAATAATTAAAGAGAACAACATAGTTTTTTTAATAATACCATGGTGCGACGTTGAAGGCGAGAAAGGACGTGTGAGAGAGCGATGACCGAGCCAGAGGGAAATCAACTAGGGGAGTTGCGTGGGTTGGAACGACGTTTGGAGTAGTTGTGGGCCGAATGCTACGAAAATATAATCTAAACCGACCGGAATAAATGCCTACACAAATTAATCCAAGGTTGGAGTGCCCCTCGCAATGTAAATAGCTCCGGCTTTGTGAGGGATGGAGAGGTAGTAGCTTCAACGCGTGGAAGATACGGTATGAGAAAGCGAGGTCAATCGAGAGACATATAGATAGAGAGACAAAGTGAGTGTGGTCCGACATTCATTGAACAAATATATATGCCCGGAGAGATATTGTCCGATTGAGCTTTTGGTAAGAGTGAGGGCTGTAAGATAGAGCTTGAGAGATGATCCAGTCATGACGTGTAGATATATTTTGTGCGTTGGAGGAAGGAAGGTCAACCGATCACATAGGGTCGCCGTGCGATCGAAAGAGTGAGACGGGTTGGAGAGAGTGACCTAGATATATGATGTGCGTGAGAGAGTATACAATATGAATATGTCGAATTGGGCTCAAACATGGTGATATATCATTTTTGTCCGAGAAAGAGCGAGGTAAATCGAGACATACAGAGAGAGATAGAGAGAGAGAGAGAGAGAGAGAGAGAGAGAGAGAGATTGAGTGAGCGTGGCCCACCATGAGGTCGAAAGAGTGGCGGCGGATTGGATGGACTGGCCTAGATAGACAATCTGCATGAGAGAGTATAGAGTGTGTCGATCGAGGCCAGAACAGGGAGATATATCATTTGTGTGTGAAGGAAAACGAGGTTAAACGAGACTCAGATAAAGAGAGCTAGATTGAGCGAGTGTGGCCTGCCGTGAAGAAGAAAGAGTGAGACAGTCTCGAGGGAGTGACCTAGATATACAATGTGCGTTCGTGTGCACGAGAGGTTGGGTGGGGGGGCTAGATAGGAAATGCATGTATTTAGCGCGAGAGGTTGAGAGGGAGAGGGGGGAGAGAGAGAGAGCTCGGCATGGGGTGCAATGGCGGGTGTGTGAGGTAAATACATTTGGTAACAGGAGTGGAAAAAGGGGTTGTGTAGTTGAGAGACTTAGAGATCGAAACATGGAGAGAAAGAATGAACGTGTGTTGGAAACAGATAGCTTGCTAAGGTGGTTAGGAGAGGAAGATTGATCAATACAGGAAGTATGTAGCGTTTGCGCGCGAGGGGGGGGGGGGGGGCTAAAAACAACATTTGAATGTACATAGTACGAGACTTAATATCGATGTTTCAATTCGGTGTACATTGTAAGATTTGAACCGAGGACATGGCATACGGGTAATTATTTTGAATTCGTGCCATACTAAGTTTCGAAAAGTTGACATTGGCTCAATTTGTTCTGCTATTTTGTAGATCATATGTTTGAATCCATCCAAAAGTTTTCTCACTACCATGGTGGTCATCATATACATATGAATTTGTATTAAAAAAGTAGCGTGGATACAGTGAAATGTGAAATCCACGTTAGAATTGGAGATCGCTACGTGACACACACTCTAATTCAAATAACTAACTACGACACACACTCTAATTCAAATAACTAATTATGTGACACACTCCAATCCACATTAGCGTTGGTACCATTTCGATTTTTTTCAAAAAACTTTATAGTACTCGCTCCATTCACTTTTATAAGACCTTGAAGACGTTTCAGACAATGTGCAAAACAGTTCATTTTAAGTTGTGCAAACGACTTACAAAAGTGAACGGATGGAGTATCTCGTTTCGAATGACTAATTATTGCAAGGAAAACACGGGCATGGTAATACATACAGATTCGTTTGCAAATGAAAGAAGATTCGTTTGCATTCTCAAATGTAGGCGCACCAGGCAGACCAGGGTCGTGTCGGGGTGGACACTGCTTCGGTGTCTTAAAGGCAACTGCCCTTGGTGACTGACATGTGGGCCAGGCACCTGTTGGGCCCACATGTCAAGGACACAAAGGCAGGTGCCTTAAGGCACCGAAGCATAGTCCTGTCGGGGTGGTCGCGTGTGTCGGACGGACGCGTAGCACCCAGCCACCCACCCCCCTCCCCCCCAAAAAAAGGACGACGACAATATAAGTTCGCGCTTCCACGTTTCGGATTGAAATATCTGGCGGCCCCAATTCCAGCCCTGCAAAATCTCTCTTCTCCACCGTCCCCTTCCGCGCCCAGATTGCTCAAATCCCTAATTCGCCGCCATCCCTCGAATCACCCCTTGTCTCGTCTCTTTCCCCACCATTCCCCACCTCTATGCCGGACGACGATGATGAAGACGACGGTCGCGCTTCACCACCTCACCGGAGCTATCTCATCTATGCCCTCGTCCACCGCACCGGGTGGTCCACCGACAACGTCGGCCGCCGTAACCGACGTGCCTCACAGACACCGAGTTGCACCGCATCAGGTGCGCTTCACCGACGTCGTCTCCCAGCTCACCCGGGCAACATCACCCAGCCCATCGTCGCACCTCCGCCCCCCGAGGCCGTTGGGGCTTCACCAACGGTCTCGTCCACCGCATGGTAGCGCTCCGCTGCCACTCAAGATCTGCATCCGTGTGCGACTAGCCACCGCCAGCGCATCACCCTCAACGGCTCTGAAGTGACCCACACTCTAGCTAGGCGAGCATGCCCAAACGCCGGCCCGAACTAGGTATCCACACATCACTCCCTTGTGCACTGTTCCGACGATGTTTGGATATCCTTTCACTGCTCTCTTAGCTTACACGCCTATGCAACTCTGACTTTAACTCTTATTTCTCTTGGAGATATCATCTGAAACAAGCAAATACATTTTTTAGCAAAGCATGACGGGGCTACGGGATCTGGTACACATCCTGCACACCCGTATAACCTTGTAAGTATCTGTCCTCCGGTACAACATCAAGGTCGATTCCTCTTATTTGATCAACCATTCGCCGTGCCAAAAATGCAGAGGGGGATGCAAGGAGCACAAGTCTTGCACATCCAAGCAAGTGGTAACATGGACTTGTACATGGAACATCCCAAGCGCAAGCAGAGCTGTAGTGAGCATGTACAATGAGCTAGCGTAAGTCCCTGCATTTCATTTAATTCGTACTGGCATTCGTGTATGATTTGTGTGCAGTGGCTGATCCACGAATTCAAGTTACCAGGGGCGAACATTTAACTTAAAAAATACAAAGGCACTTGCACTCTGGAAATCAACATAACTTGAGAAATGTGAAGCTACATGCACTTTGAAAACCAGCTAATGATCCAAATTAGTTCAGATTATAAACACTAAATGATGCAAGCACCAAAAACACAAAATGCAACATGGTGTACAAGGACTACAAACATGGTCTGTACCTGCTTGAATTATTTTTTCTCTGGCTGAAAATATCGAAGTGTAATTGCACGTATAACCAGTGCGCAAACTTCATATCAATATATCTATCCTGCACAAGTATGCCAATAGTTTCAAACAACAGATTAGAAAAGTATTTATGCTATGTTGTCATGATCTGAGGACTTTACGGTAGATGGCCTCGGCGTTTCCTCAAGCTATGAAAATTCACTATAATTTGCTTGTCATCAATGCACGCAAATCTCTGTCTCTCTCAACATAGTAGATCATCATTAGACACTAAATCCTTCAATGAGCTTGCAAAATGCTTGCATTAGATCCCTCATTAGACACTATATGTTCATCACCAGGAGCATGTAAAATGTTTGCATCTAATCCTTCATTAGCAGTCTGTTCATTAGATACTTTAGGCTCAAGAACAACATGAGCTTGTATATTTGCACCGGAAACTTGATTAGATACATCAGATTCAGTTAGTTCAGTATTGATTGGGGAAGTTATAAAATAAGTAGAAATTGGTTTCATTTTCTCATAGATTCCCTACATACAAGCAGTTTTACAACACCGCCAGGTTTAACTATTGGCCAGAAATTGAAGAGTTGAATTAGATATAATCAAGGATGTGATGTACCTGCTCGTTGCGCATGCTACTCTTGCAAGCTGCGACTGTCCGTTTCCGCAAGCTCGATGCCATGCCCGTGCTGCCGTGGCAGGCTACACCTAGGGTTGGGTCTTCATCTTCTTGTCCTTCCGTTCGCTTGAAGCCCGGCGACCGCCCTCCAACGAGGGCACGAGGAAGTGCTGTGTCAGTCTGTCCAGGGGCTGCTAGGTTAGGAGAGAACTAGACTGGAGGCTGGAGCGAATGAATTGGGATTTTTCCTGCTGTCGATCGATATGGGAGGCGCTCGTTTGGGCCGCGATCCTGCTATAGGGCCTGCCTTGCACTTATGTTATTGGCCCATCCAAATTGAAACATTTTTCTTCATTTTTTACATTGCCTACTCGTGCGTTGGGACGAACAAAACTAGCATGGGCCAACCTGGACGACTCAAACTAGGTGCACACTTTCCAGCCACCTGAGGCGGCCGCCCATACCAGCCCCTATGGTGGCTTATATGATTGGATAGCGAAAAATACCCACAGAATGGTTGAATTGCTTGTTTCTATGAACTGAGTTCGCCAATAATGTGAAGGATGCTGGTCTTTTCATCCTATTGTAGATTGCTTAGATCTCGATATGCCAAAAGTAATCGCATGAAATATCTGATAAAAGCCAGTGTGATGTGTTTGGCTACAACTAGTCTGACTACACGTCCTCATATAACATATCAAGGATGCACCATCTTACCAGATTAACCATTTGACTTACCCATGCAGTGTGGGAAGAAAGAAGTATTGGGACTGTGTATCCAAGCAATTGATGCCATGGACTCCTTTTTACAACCTTGTAAGCGAAAAAGAAGTTGCAGTGTGCCTATACAAAGAACTAGCATAAGTTCAGTTACCTGCTTCTCGGAATTTTAGTTAGCCACTTATTCCAAAATTGTTCAATTACGTTGCTTGGCTTAATTTAGTTTGCTATTGATTACATAATGGCACAGCCTGGTAATCATATTGTAGACTGCGCCTATCTATGTGTTTGATACTTACTGTTAAGAATTACCTATTTGCCTTAACTTAAATATTTACTTGTTTGTTTAACTGCTTTGCTGCTGCAACAGCAGGTTACAATGATGTTAATAACTACTCCCTCCGTCCCATAATATATGACGTTTTTTGACGCTAGCATAGTGTTAAAAACGTTTTACATTATGGGACGGAGGGACTACTTTTCAGCATCCAATTGAAACTCTTTAATTCCTTGTTTGTTTAACTGGTTTAATGTTATAACTCCCAGTTGAGATGTTTTGCTAACTTCAACTTTTCTGAATCCAATCGGAACTTTAATGGCAAAACAGGTTAGCCCAAGATCAAAGAGCGAGGTCCCCATGGACGTTGCATCATCCTACAAAGAAGGGCACCGCCCAATCGTGCATTATGAATTGCCAACTGCTGATGCTCTAGAGGCTAAACTAGTGGTAGAAAGAGATTAGCTTCTGCCCTTAGAGATGAAGTTGATATGTTGAGGAAGCAAACAGCACAATCACAAGCAGTACTCAAGACAACCATTAAATATTTGGTGGATTTCAAAACGAAGCAAGCTGAGACTGACCAGATTGTTAAGGTCCTAAAGGAAAAAAAGGAAATTAAATTCCTACTTGGTAAATCATAGGTGAAATGTTCTTTCCATAGTTGAATAACCTTTGTGTTGTCTGTTCATGTAATCAATCAAACCATTTGTTTTAGAGATCATGTAATAATTGTCTTTTTTTGTTTTTTTTGTAAATTTATTTGAGCACAAGTCTGTATTAATTGATAAGACTCGGAGACATTTCATTTGGATTGCTATGCCAGACCTACAAATATGCCAATCGGGCTGAATGTGCATTCAACAATAGTAGTAGTATAGATGGACCATAAGTGGCACGCATCGGAAAGGGCCAAGATCTTTGGCTAAAAAAGGATGCTTGTTGTAGCCAAAAAAAGTACAATGCCTGGCTTATGTATGTTAGTTGATATTATTGATCCATATACTCTATAAGTGTTTATATGTCTATTAGTTCTGTACATTCCTGGTTGATTGACTCGTATTTGAATCTTGATACATCGCTTGTGTACATATCTAAATGGGAGTACACATTATGCTGCGTGTGACATTTGAGTTGGACATGAAGTGTTCCAAATATTCGAATTCACCTTAAACTGGATACTAGTTTCTGAATTTGAGTATCGGCATTTGTAAACCATATTCATATATGATAGTGGAATACATCTTTGTCATCCTTTTGTAGATATATAAAAACACATAGAATGATTTATAAATATTCATATAGGAATACAAAATGGATTCGAATTTAGTTGCCAGGGTAAACGTGGATGCTTATTGTCCCAAAATTCGAAATAAGAAACAAAATGTCCACTCCCACGTCGACTGCCCGAAGCCAAGTGTTTAGGAGATGGAAATTACTGTCTACCCATTACACGGACAATCCATTGGCCCGATTTCCACTGCTCTCAATAGGGGTAGGTTAGTAACTTCAATTAGATGTGACACGACCGCCTCTGAGCCCATTCCGACACGGTGGGCATCAAACATGGGCGGCAAAACACATTTGATTCAAGCTTGTCTGAAAGACCTTTGTTTCTCCCTCCATTCCCCATTCATACACGGTGGGCGGCAAAACAAACTCGACTCGGCCGAAATCGATGTAGGCAAATATTTTCAATAGGGGCAGGTTTGTAACTTCACTCAGACGTGACACAACCGCCCTACCTATCAGTCCCGTTCATACACCGTGGGCGCCATCCATGGGCGCCAACCACCCTCTCCGCGCTCGAAATCGCTCTGGGCAAATATTGGCGAGATGCGAGATTACCGTCCTATCCCCAACCGACGAGACGTCCAAATTTTAAACGGTGGCTAAGTTCGTAACTTTCCCATATTTCAGACAGGCACGTCCCAAAAACATGGTTCCCCGTACCTCTCCCTCCATTTTCCCATTCATACACCGTCCGTGCTAGAACACCCCATCCCACACCAGCCTCCGTCCGCCACCCCATCCATCACCGCCGTCCTCCACCACATCCATGGCCACCGTCCTCCACCATGCTGGAGCGCCTACCAAGACTGCGTCGTCCACTGCTAGAGATGGACGTTTCTCATCCACGGCGATGGACCAATAACCTTGCATCGCGTGCTCTCTCTTCATCGGCGTCGTCGTCATCTTAGCCAGGGCCGCTCACACGACCTTCTCTTCCACCGCAATGGGACTTATCCCCCGATGCACCCGTCTACCATCGCAGATCTGCTTCAACGCCACCGACAGCCATTGCACCCCCGATGCCTACACAGCGCCGCAAGAGAGGTGGTACTTCATATCTCCTCAACTTTTTGATCTCAACCAGAAAATAGATCTTAACTTGGTTACTCTACTTTCTTTTCAGCTCTTAGAATTTAGTTCTTAGTTTGAAGCAAACAATGGATCCTAAATATCATTTCTCCGGTTTGCAGCTTCAGATCTACCATGGCACATCCATAATACGGTTTAATTGATCATGCTTAGGGTTTAATTGATCATGTTGGTTCCGTGGTGGTTTCTTTAATAGAAATCGAAGGGGAAACCCTCTTTTGCTAAAAAAGATATGCTTAGAGTTTCCCCCTTTTATGATCACTATACGATCAGAATATGTGCTTCGTGTCAAAATAACACTGCTCCACACATCAAGCTAAACAAGCTTATATGTTCAAATACGAATCTGATATTATTAAAACAGAGTTGTTTAATTGGTCAGCTAAATGTTCCTAAATTAGTTTCGAAAATGCATGTTCGCCGCTCGGGTGTGTATCTCTACAAGGTGCCCACGGTCGGCCAGCCCACCCTCGTATTTTGGGTCATCCCAGGCCCCGATTCCCGTTTGTTCTACTGCGCGCTTCCGATCTCTACTCGCCCCCAGCCGCCTGCCTTGCCGGTTGTCGGTGTCAAAACCGGCGGATCTCGGGTAGGGGGTCCCGATCTGTGCGTCAAGGCTGATGGTAACAGGAAGCAAGGGACACAGATGTTTACCCAGGTTCGAGCCCTCTCGATGGAGGTAAAACCCTACTTCCTGCTTGATTAATATTGATGATATGGGTAGTACAAGAGAAGATCTACCACGAGATCATATAGGCTAAACCCTAAGAGCTAGCCTATGATGGTATGATTGTAATTGTGATCGGCCTTCTAAGGACCAACCTCTCTGGTTTATATAGACACCGGAGAGGGCTAGGGTTTACATGGAGTCGGTTACAAGAAAGGAAACACAATATCCAAATTGCCAAGCTTGCCTTCCACGCAAAGGAGAGTCCCATCCGGACACGGGCCGAAGTCTTGAGTCTTGTATCTCCACGCTTCAATAGTCCGGACGTTGTACACAGTCCGGCAGTCCGGATACCCCCTAATCCAAGACTCCCTCAGTAGCCCCTGAACCAGGCTTCAATGACGATGAGTCCGGCGCGTAGTATTGTCTTCGGCATTGCAAGGCGGGTTCCTTCTCCGAATACTCCAAAGTAATTACTGAACACGTAGACCGTGTCCGGATCTGCAAGATGATCTTCCCATAGCATAAACCCGACCCGCTAGCAATCTTCGTGCTTCGTGCCCTTGCATCATGGCCTGGTCCAACGCGGACCGGCGTTTCTTACCCCACAATGACTCGTGTTATGAGGCAGTTTTATTGGCACGTCCCGTCGTGGCAGAGATCGCGTTCCTCTTATTACGGGATTTTCCATTAATATGGGCGTGTGTGACCCCATGACGACCGTTGGTATTACCCCGCATGTTTTTAGATAAGCCTCAAACGGCCACACCAAGGACTCTTGATATTCATCCCCTTTATAAAAAGGGTCGAGGCCTATGCCTCTTTTCCACTTTCCTCGCGCCTCCTTGCACCTCGAGTTCTAACACCCGAAACCCAAGCTTCAACACCCCAGATCCTCCAACATGTCTGGATCCGTTCCTCAAGGCCAGTTGGTGGCCTCCTCGATTCAAGAGGACGATATTGCGAAGCTTAGGGAGGTCGGATACCTGACCGCTGACATCCAACACAGGCTTCCTGCTCCAGGGCAGGTCATCCCCACACCGGAGCGTAATGAGTGCGTCGTTTTTGTCCCGCACTTCCTCCGCGGCTTGGGCTTCACCCTCGATCCCTTTGTGATGGGGCTCATGTTCTATTATGGGTTGGATTTTCACGATCTGGCTCCAGACGCTATCCTCCATATCTCGTCGTTTATTATCGTGTGCGAGGCTTTACTCCACGTCACCCCACACTTCGGCTTATGGCTCAAGACCTTCAATGTGACGCCAAAGATGATCGAGGGGCGACATGTGGAGTGTGGAGGTGCCGTAATAAGCAGAAACGCCTATGGCCCATGGCCAGAGGGTTCTTTCCCAGAAGTATCCGATGTATGGCAACAGAGGTGGTTTTATGTCACGGCTCCCAGAGGCACAAAGTGGGTGGCTGCCCCCGAGTTTCGCTCGGGCCCTCCATCACAGTTGGCGTCTTGGACAGGCGTAGGAAGGAATTGGGGGCCCGCTGGTGATGTACCAGTACCGCAGAATCGCATCCAGGAGCTTCTTGAGAGGGATATTAACCTTGTCAACATAATGCAAGTGATGTTAATCCGACGGATGTTACCGTGCCAACGCCGGCCTCTCCGGATGTGGGAGTTCAATCCGGGGGGTCCGTGAACTATCAAGCACTTCTTCGGCTTGAAGCTCGAAGAGATGTGCAAATTATTCTTCGGACGGAAAGTAGTGTGTTCGGATACCACCGAGGATGCGGGCCTAAGCTGCAATCGCCTAGATACTCAAGTAAGTAGCTTTGATACCGAACACCCTGTTTTGTATTTGTCATGATTGTTTATTCTAAAAATCATCCGCGTCCAGGAATGGCTCAGCAAGGCGGAGAGAATCAGATGTCCGACGCCACTTCTCGAAGGCTCGCCCGCCCCCACCATGGCCAAGATGCTCGACCGGGTACTCAGCAGAATGCCCTCGGGGAAAGTCAAGGGGAGGAACAAAGAAACCGAACCCTACATGCTACGCATCCGAACCGGGGGAATTGTTACCTCCCCCAAGGAGGATACTCGAGGAGGAGAGGCTAAGGCCTCCTCCCCGCGCGGGAAGAAGAGGGCCGCCTCCGAAGATTTGGAGGCGGAGATGCCCAAATTAGGGAAAAAGACATCCCCAGGGGGCCTTGCCCTGACGGGCACCCCCACCGCACCATGCCCTCCAACGGGCCAGCCCTCCACCGAGCTGTAAGTCAATCTACAATCCGAAGGTACTGTGTTTCTCCTAGATCAATAACCAGGATTCAACTTTTTGCAGTCCGGCCAGCAGCTCCTCTCAACAGGGTTCGTCTTCGGGGGACCTTCCTCTGGAGATGATGAAGCGAGCGACACCGAGGTGTCGTCACAAAGGAGTCCGGATCTGCCGAAGCCGAAAGTCGATCCGGCAGCCGCCCTGCACCCGGAGGATTTGGCTACAACAGGGGGTGATGGGAAGAGTCCGGCGCAGTTTGATGTCCGGCCGGACGTACTAACGGATTTACTGGAGCGAGCTGCGCTCTCAGAGGAGCACCGCTCATTTATGAGCGCGGTGCTCAAGAAGATTTCATCCACTACCAGCGGTTTGACTGAAGCATTCACAAGCCTGCTCAGAGGCTTAGAGGTATGTAATGGGGAATTCACTATTTCTTTGGTTGTAAGGCACGCGCTAGGTGTGCTCCATATAGATAGCAGCCCCTGAGACTCTGGTTGCCTGCCCTAGGTGGCAAATGGGGGATCATAAACCAATGATAGTGCTGTAAACGTGTGCAGGTACCTGTGAGTCCGGACGCCGGCCAGTCCGTTGAAGTTGCCGAATTAACGATGCAAATTGGATCGATTGATGATGATATCATGCTGGTGAGTGAGCGGCTGGACAAATCACAAGGTATGTGTCATGCCTTCCCTTGCGTAGAGAAAATATGAAGATGGAATGATGTTGATGTAGTATGCTTGGACTGTAGATGGTGCTGCTGCCGTAGAGGCCCTAAGGGCGGAACTCTCTCAAGCCAAGGAACAAGCTTGGATGAGCAATGCGGCTGCCCTAAAGGCGGCCGAGGAACTGAGGCCTGAACAGGCTGCTCATCGCCTAAGTGAGGAAAAGATAGCCGAAATGTCTATTGATTTAAAAGATGCCGCTGACCGGTATGAGCTCCTTAAAAAGGAGTGTGAGGGTAATTCGGCCGAGCTGAACAAGGTGCGTTATGCCACCAAGGAAATCCGGACCGAGCTCAGGGGTGCGCGGGAGGAGCTTCGACATGCCGGTGAAATCTTGGCTGGGGGCTCCTATTTACTGCGGATGAAATTTTTCGATCCGAAGTATGCTCCCCTGGATGGACGTTGGAGTCCGGCGGACGCATATGTCAATTTGGCGAAGAGTACGGCTGATGCTGCCGACTTCTTCAAAGGTCAAGGTGACAACGAAGTGGAGAAGCTTTTCTGGTCGCAATTCCATGCTCCCACCCGACCGCTGCCGTTGAGTGACAAGATGGCTGCTGTAGTGGAGCTTCACAGGCTGTCCGGGCTTGCAATGCGGTCTGTAATAGACCATCTTTGGCTGTCTAAGCAGGACAGTTACTTTGGTTTGGTGCAGTAGTTCCTTGGGGTCGTGCCTCAGATCGATGCCATGAGGAGATCGACATATATAGAGGGTGCATGGATGGCGCTCGCCCGCGTTAAAGCCTATTGGACGGATATGGATGCCACCATGATAGCGGCCCAAGATCCAGTGGGGGGCCAATATCCGGCCGAGCACTACCTGGCGCAGGTCACAGAAGGTGCCCGTCTAATAGAGGCGCAGTGCTCGAAGAATGTCCTGTTCGAATGAACGGTATCATTGTAAAAACAGTGTTTATTTTGATTATGAGGCTAGATTTATACTATTTCCCTGAGAATATGATTATTTCCCCTGTGCGGCCGTTTATATATATGTATATATAAATATGTAATCCGAGAGTTAGCAGTCGTTGGCTTTAGCCCCCACGCATACAATACGGGGGTGTTCGCAAAAAAATATGCTTAATCACACTTGATCCAACGTCGTGGTCCATTAAAGAGGTGATCACACGACGAACTAGGCAACCGGACTATATAGCTGTAACACTTTCGCTTAGCCACGGGATTCTAAAGTGGGGCTACTATGTAGCCCATGGTACTTTCGCGTGCATCTGAATACGGGCGCGTATGTACCTGGCCGGGAAATGGCCCTTCGTTAATGCGGAGGAATCCTAAAGATTCCGGTGAGTCCTCGAGTGGTTGACCAGTCTCTCGCTATATCATGACAGTCTGTTTTCGGCTTTCTCTACCGAGGTGCTCGTCCGGAATAACCAGGGCACAATCGCAGTAGTTCTCCTTTGGCCACCCTAGCCGATAATAACGGAACGTAAGGCGGCAAACCCAGGAGCCGGGCAAACCCAACACCAAAGACATGATTCGGAGCTGATGCATATAAGGCCTAACTTGTGACGCCGAACACTCCCGAAGGTATTCGGACTTTATAATAGGTGATAGGCTCAAGAATTCCTATTCATTATAAAACCTGTGTGTCCAGGTACGCGCGTTAATCTGTCGTTGCGAAATGCCAAAAACGGCAGTATCCTCTGTGGGTATGGAACCCATGGGATGGTTAAACAACAAGAGGCAATAGAAAAGGTTTACACAGGGGCTTAATCTAAAAAGAAACATGTTGAACGGGGCCCTGTTGCACGTTTGCGCCTTTGTCTCCGTTGTGCCGTATCCTAGAAGGGTATCGCGCGAAAGTTGTATGCGGAAAAAGAAAACTCATAGGAGGTTACAATGTTAGTACGCGATGGGTAAAAGTGTAAGCCGTTGGCCTGCCAATAAGGTTGAGCCAAGTGTGGGGCTTTATTAGGTAGTTATAGCCCCTGGCATCCGCTATAGGATTACATATACGGTGCCCTGGTTCGATCTGGGCTACCGGACTCGTCTAACCGTGTCCCTGGTCTTAACGACCGGTCGTATTTTTTTTTTGATGTTGGAGGTCGCTTATAGTCCGGCCGCGATGGCCGTCGTGTGTTCCTCTGTGCGTGACGAGGGCTCTGTTATTCCGCTAACAGTGATGACGCCACGTGGACCGGGCATCTTAAGTGTAAGGTAGCCATAGTGTGGCAATGCGTTGAAGCGGGCGAAGGCCGTTCTTCCGAGCACTACGTGATAGTCGCTCTGGAAGGGTGCGATGATTAAGAGTAGTTCTTCGCTTCTGGAGTTGCCTGGAGAGCCGAATGTTACCTCTAGTATGACGGATCCCCTGCTGTAGGCTTCAACGCCTGGTATCACCCCTTCAAAGGTGGTGTTGCCTTGGCTGATTCTGGATGGGTTTATCCCCATCCTGCGGACAGTGTCCTCATATATTAAGTTGAGACTGCTGCCGCCGTCCATTAGGACCCGGGTGAGACGGCGTCCCTCGATCATTGGGTCAAGCACCAAGGCCTCTGATCCGCCGCGCCGAATACTAGTCCAGCCATCCAAGTGATCGAAAGTGATCGGATAGGACATATAGTAGTTAGATGTGGGCATAATGGGCTCTATATCGCGCGCGTCTTTATGCG
The DNA here is from genome assembly GCA_021605145.1 of Aegilops bicornis. Classification (NCBI taxonomy): domain Eukaryota; kingdom Viridiplantae; phylum Streptophyta; class Magnoliopsida; order Poales; family Poaceae; genus Aegilops; species Aegilops bicornis. Next base: position 741,042,100 of record CM038673.1, read on the forward strand.
CGCGTTCGTGCCTTCTCATGGGTGGGCGAGTCGCGTGGATCATGTTCACTGTTTTAACCTCTGGCAGGAATTTTTTCTGTCCCCCAGTGCTCTGTTGGCGAGGTTCGTCCTCGTCCTCGCTTGGTGTTTCCCTTCCCTTGTGTTCGGCATTTAATTTGCCGGCCTTCTTGAAGACCCACCACTCTATGTGCGTGTGGTTCGCAGTTTGTCAGGGGTGCCATGAATTTGGCATAGTCTGTCCAGGACTCTGTTTAGACCAGACGGTCCCTCTTTGCTGCCTTTAGATGGCTTATTTTGCTGATTAGGTCGGGAGCCCCTGAATCCGGCATTAACCATCGGGTTATCCGGGCTCTCTTCCTTGTTTTGGCGTTTGTTTTTATGACGCCGTGGCTTCCCGTTGCCATCCCTTATTTCGGATGTGCTGGGGTCGCTGGTGCCTTTACGGGCTAGCATCCTCAAGTTCCTCCTAGCTCCCAATTGAATTTTCGGGGAGGCTTTTCAACTAGTGTCGAGCGGGTCCCTTTAGTGTGAGGGGGAGGTATTTGATGGCGTGAAGGTCATTCCCACGAGCCATATGTATGTGCAGGATTAAGTCCTCAATCCAGACCCCTGGGTCTGTCGTTCCGTCGTATGCCTCTATGTTCACAGGTTTAAAGCCCTATGGGAATTCATGGTCCAGTACTTCATCAGTAAAGCACAGGGGGTGAGCAGCCCCTCTGTATTTGGACGTACTGTGGCATGTCGTCGGCTGTTGTTGTGTTCGGTGTTTATTCTGAACTGGTATTTGGTTGTCATAACTTTTTTGACGACAACAGTCCCCCACCGGGGTGTGTCATTTAGATCCGTAGATGGACCTAGCTGCACCAGCTTTCTTATCCAGGTGCTCACGTAGATCGTGCGCGTCTTCGGTAGTTGTTTTATTGCAGTTATGAAGTGGTATGTCTTGTCTTCTGGTCATGTTATTCTTTGGTGGAATGGCCTCGTCGTCGAATTCTGGCAGTAGCTTTCGTTTTGGGTAGCTCTTTGTGTGATGATCGTCGCCATATCTTTCTTCAGTGTCTAGCACTTTGTTCCATCTGCGATTGAGCGTTTCCTGTGCGTCTTTAAGCCGTTGCTTCTGCCTCTTCATACATCTCGCTGTGGCCATAAGCTTTCTGTGGAGGTTCTCTCGTTCCACGCGCTCTTCCGAGATGATGAATGTGTGATCGTCCGGACTGTCTTCTTGTCTTGGGCCGGTTTGATGAACTCGTCCCTCTGGATCATTGTCTTCGGGCGTCTGCTCCGAGCTATGTTCGGCGTGACCTCGTTCGTCCTGCTCCATCGCTGGTTCCGTTTGGTCGTTGTTGCCTTCGGGGTTGACCGGAGTATCCATCCTTCTGGCGCTCTTGCTGACATTTTTGTTGTTGCTGGATTTGGAACGGCGTCTACGCCGTCGCTTTGATTTTTTCCTAGAGGTTTTATCCTCCGGATTGTCACCGTCGTCTTCCTTGGGCGCATCGACCATGTATATATCATGTGACGAGGCGGGAATCTGGTACCCCATAGATTCTGAGTCTTCTCCTGCATCGTCGTCCATAGCGCCGATGCATTCAGAGTCGAAGTCAAGCACGTCATTTAAATCATCAACCGTGGCTATGAAGTGGGTGGTGGGTGGGCAACGAATTTCTTCGTCGCCTGCTTCCCACTTGAGCCGGACATAGTTCGGCCCAGAATTGTCTGTTAGAGAGAGTTTTTAATGAGTTTAGTATGTCGCCAAAGGGCGAGTGCTGGAAGATGTCCGCAGCGGTGAACTCCATTACCGGGGCCCAACCAGGCTCGATGGGCTCGGGAGTGCGCGGACTGGGACCTACAACCGGATACGAATCCGGAGGCCCGGGGTCACAGGCTATCCCAGAGGTGGGGTCTGTGTTCGGCTCCATCGCCGATGAGGGTACGGCCTGCGGGGCGGGGTCCAGCCCTCCGTCCTTAGGCAACTCATCCTGCCCCGGATTTAAATCCGAAGCTTCTGCCGGGGTGATATCCCGAACATCTTCTGACGGCAGGTCTAAGCCGTGCTCATCATGACTATTCGGCGGTCCTGACGCGATCTGCTCCAGATGACCAAGCGAATCGGTCCGCAGTGTGAAGCCGCCGAACACGAAGATCTGCCCGGGGAGGAAAGTCTCGCCCTGGACAGCGTCGTTGACGATGATTGAAGGAGCGATCGAGCCTGACAGCGATGACACAGAGGAACTCTCAATGAAAGCACCAATGTCGGTGTCAAAACCGGCGGATCTCGGGTAGGGGGTCCCGATCTGTGCGTCAAGGCTGATGGTAACAGAAAGCAAGGGACACATATGTTAACCCAGGTTCGGGCCCTCTCGATGGAGGTAAAACCCTACTTCCTGCTTGATTAATATTGATGATATGGGTAGTACAAGAGTAGATCTACCACGAGATCGTAGAGGCTAAACCCTAAGAGCTAGCCTATGATGGTATGATTGTAATTGTGATCGGCCTTCTAAGGACCAACCTCTCTGGTTTATATAGACACTGGAGAGGGCTAGGGTTTACATGGAGTCGGTTACAAGAAAGGAAACACAATATCCGAATCGCCAAGCTTGCCTTCCACGCAAAGGAGAGTCCCATCTGGACACGGGCCAAAGTCTTGAGTCTTGTATCTCCATGCTTCAATAGTCCGGATGTTGTACATAGTCCGGCAGTCCGGATACCCCCTAATCCAGGACTCCCTCACCGGTGACTTGCCGTCCCCGGACGACATGACTCTAGGAGGAGACGCCGGACTAACAGGAGGCCAGGAGCCGCTCGCCCAACAGCGTCACCGCTGCCCGGGCGCGCCGCCGTGCCTACCTTCCCAGTCCGTTCAGGGCTCAGGCATGCAGCACCCACCAAGCCAACCCGATTTATCCTGAGATACATCCTCAACACTCAGCAGCCACTCCTCATCACCCATTTTCTAATTGATTCATTACTCATTAGGCAGGACTGTCATTAGGGTTTGTTGTGTGCTCAGTGCTACCTACACTTAATGGTTCAGATGTATTTCGCAATCTTTAGTACCTCTAAAGTTCACAGGGTTTTCAAAATTATGGCCCTCGTAATGTAAACTAGTCATTTTGGATTGTTGGTCGAGTGACATTGACCCAGATTACTACCGCAAGCCAGGTTTGTTGACAATTTTACTTGTATTTCTTACTCATTCGATATAATATCCAATTATTCACGTCGATTAGTTGCAAACAATAAGTGCTAGACAAACTTCTTCATTCAGATTTTGGACGGTCTCTTACTGCAGTTACTATTCTGCATACTTGTCCTAATAAGCTCACAAGTAAATGATTGATTCACTACATCTATGCTTGCCTTGTCATATTTGTTGTCAATATTCTTTTAGGGTGGACCACCCTGTTTCTAAATCTTTGGAACCGTAGACCTGAGTGAATAGTATTTCTCTATGTGATCTCTTCCATCATGTGTGGGTAACGAACACTGCAGTGTATAGAAAGAAAGTGTCATTTCCAGCTTTTACATAGGTTTCGATCTTTTACATGGAATACAATCTGCCTACTTGCTTTGTGTCGCACTACCAACACTCCACCCTTGAAGGTAAACATTACGCCACTCATAATTGCTTAGTTTATTTGTTCAAATACAAATTTCATATGATTCTAATGTTCCTACTTCAGTTTTGAAATGTGTGCCTGCCTGTTATAGAGACATACGGTGTTTGTATTTCTGTGTGTGGTCTGGTCAGCACGGTTGAGGAGGTGAACTTTGCATATGTAGGGGTTTATAGGGAGACACTCTCCGAGTTGAATTCGCAATGCATTCCATAGATAATCTGACTACTTTTTATGTATTCATGAATCTCAGATTCTGAACAACATCATAATGATTATGAGCTTGCGCGCATGAAAAGAATAAAGCAGAACAATGCCATGGCTGTCAAACTTGGCATTAAGGGACTGAAATCAAGTCTGGATGCAATGCAATGCAAACGCTCTCCACCTACAAATTCATGCTCAGAATATGATCCTAACAGTGATTCTGAGCTAGAGGGAGACCTAAGTCAATGTAGCTCCCTAGTGGAGGAGTCAGAGGAAGATGCCCTATCTTATTCACCCATCAAGGTACTTGCTCTAACTTTCCAAGGTTACATTGCTCAGACATATCTTGCAACTGATGCTTTGCATTGCTTCTACTTTGTTGAACTGCCATTAGCTTAGTTTACACATCGTGTATGTGAATACGCCTACGCCTGTCCATTTTCAATTACATATTCCATCTGTCATCATACCATATTTATCCATTCAAATGCTGTTCTTGTGTATCGACGTTCAAAAGGAAGAGGGCGATTGCTGATCATGGAGGAGCACAAGAAAAGTATTTGGAAAAGGTAGTGGCACCGATAAATCAAATAGCCCATTAGGTGTAGTTGCAATATCACACGACCCACAAAATACCCCAACTCTAGCAGACTCTAGCCCTACTACACTTTGGTCATTTACGATGCCCCAACTCACAGTAATTCCCCAACTGCAGCAAACAGTATGATTATGCCGGTTGACATAGCACCTGCTGTACGACGCAAAACCCCCATTCCAGCAAACAGTACACCAAATCCAGTTGCCAAATCCCTTTTTGAACCAGTTTAGAAGACGAAGCTTATGTTGTTGTCAGGAACTTTATGCGCATCTTTCCTTCATGGAAAGATTATACCGTAGACACAGAACAATTTCCAGTCTTCCTCCGCAACTTACGCGTAAGTAATGTACTAATGGTATTCATGGTCATTACTGCATATGTTTCACGATGAAGACACAAGATTTCATTCTTTTAAATAGGCGAGGAGCAAACTGGATTGTGATGACGGGCAAGAGTTGGTTGCGCTTTTCAAGCACTCGTTGATGAAGTATCGCTCCTACCTGAGGCAAGCGCACTTCGATGGCAAGCCTCTGAACGAAATTTCTGTAAAGTCTCCGGTGCTACATTTATCCGATGGTGACTGGAATAATCTTGTTACACATTGGTCTCGGTTGCAGCGTAAGGTACTGTCTATGATATCACATCACAATTTGAACTACACTTCTGCATTTGCCTTAATGTCTCACTTGTATGAAAAATGTTAGCAGAAGAACATTCCTTCTCAAGGGACCACAGAATCTCGCAACTATACTGCACACTGCATTGCTCTCGTGAGTACCTCTTGCCCTATATGACCATACTTACTTTCATAGTTGTTTGATTATGTAGCATCACTGCACATGTTAGCCTCGTAATCGTCCATTTGGTGGACATTATAAGATCCTTATGGACTCTTACACAAATTTAGAATCATCCCAATGCTTTTGAAGAGGTTTAGCTCTGCAGTCCTCTTGTAAGGACTGAACATGGTCTATCACTGTACTTACATTAACAGCTACTACCTCCGTCCCATAATATAAGAACGTTTTGTACAAAGACACGGTGTTCAAAACACTCTTGTATTGTGGGAAGAGGGATTGGTTCATTTTGTAGCATTACTCGCATCTTATCTCCCTCGCCCATCATTTACTAGAAAAGATTAGATCTATATTTAATCTTACCAACAAGTAGAATACATGCACAACGCCGGTCAGAAGTGTAGCCCATTGCTCTTGTCAAGACATTTTGTCCTCAGAACGCTTGTACTTCCAGGGATTGGTAGTTGATTATGTAGCATCAATCTGCATCTTATCTTCATTGTCCTATATCCCTTCCAGTATTATCATATCTATAATTACTCTCTACAAAATGTAGAGTACAAGCACTGCTTATGAAGAAGATTATGTGCTGAAATTCTTGAGTTATCCTTCCCTTGACATGGAGAAGGGCATTATAAAGCCGGTGTTAACTGTTAATGTAAGTCAGTCCTTCTAAAGACTTTATCCTCAACTGCTGTTTAATTTGCTCATACTCCCTATTGTTTACTCCTGTTTAGTTTATTGTTTCTACCAAAATGCATGTTCGTAAGAACCGTAAGTTCTAAATTTTACTTGTAAAACCAAATTTCTTATTCATACCATGCACATTACTTAATACTCCCTATATGTATGCTTGGTTTTGTGGATCTATAATACAGTGTGTGGTGAAGCAGCCCACGTTTGCACCTTGCCATCTCCTGTTTTATCTTACTGATGTGGCTGATGATATGAACAACATGCCATGCACATTATCCAAAATAGATACAATGATTTTCTTTGCCCTTCATCTATGCTTGTTATGTTGACATGGTAATCCAGTAGTGTGGTGAAGCTCCCCGCATTATGAACAATGCCAAATTATGCTATTGAAATTTTGAACTTACTCTTTATTTTCTAATTTGAAATTGGATAGAATTGACATAACAGTTATCATCTTTGTTTATACACGTGCAAAACCTGTCATCTCTCTGCTTTGTTTCAGGGTGATATGCCTGATGGCATGTGAGGGAGTCCTGGACTAGGGGGTGTCCGGATAGCCGAACTATCATCTTTGGCCGGACTCCTGGACTATGAAGATACAAGATTGAAGACTTCGTCCCGTGTCCGGATAGGACTTTCCTTGGCGTGGAAGGCAAGCTTGGCGATACGGATATGTAGATTTCCTACCATTGTAACCGACTTTATGTAACCCTAACCCTATTCGGTGTCTATATAAACCGAAGGGTTTTAGTCCGTAGGATGAACAACAATCATACCATAGGCTAGCTTCTAGGGTTTAGCCTCTCACGATCTCGTGGTATATCTACTCTTGTACTACCCATATCATCAATATTAATCAAGCAGGAGTAGGGTATTACCTCCATCGAGAGGGCCCGAACCTAGTTAAAAACATTGTGTCCCTTGTCTCCTGTTACCATCCGCCTAGACGCAAAGTTCGGGAGACACTACCCGAGATGCGCCTGTTTTGACACAGAGATTGGTTCTTTCATTGAGAGGTCCTCTGTGTCGTCACCTATAGGCCCTATGGATCTTTCATTCTTCAACAACGATGCGGTCCAGGGTGAGACTTTTCTCCCGGACAGATCTTCAGATTCGGGCGGCTTTGCAATCGCGGGCCAATTCGCTAGGCCATCTGGAGAAGATTGAAAGCTACGCCCCTGGCCATCAGGTCAGATTTGGAAGCCTGAACTATACGGCCGATGTCCGCGGAGATTTGATCTTCGAAGAATTCGAACCACAGCCGAGCGCGCCGCACTGTCTCGATGGGTACGATCTAGCTCTGCCGCCGAACAGCGCCCTGGAGGCCGCACCAGTATCCGCTCCGACCCTTAATCCGGAGCCGGTTTCGCCGATCGAGGACGGTTGGTTGGACACCGCCTTGGGGGCTGAAATCTCCACGGCGATTGAGCCAAACACCATCCCTGTCGCTTTGCGGCTTCGTGACTCCTGTGTGCCGGACTCCTTTCTACGGACTCCAAACCTCCAGCGCCTCTACCACCGAATCCGATCAAGGGCGGTTATGGAGTTCACCGCCACGGACATCTTTCAGCACTCGCCCTTTGCTGATATCCTGAACTCATTAAAGTCTCTCTCTTTGTCAGGGGAGCCCTGGCCGAACTATGGTCAGGAAGGTTGGGATTCAGACGATGAAGAAATTCAACGCCCACCCACCACCCACTTTGTAGCCACTATCGATGATTTAAACGAAATGCTCGACTTCGACTCTGAAGACATCGACGGTATGGACGATGGTGCCGGAGACGACCAAGAGCCAGCGCCCACGGGGCACTGGAAGGCCACCTCGTCATATGACATATACATGGTGGACATCCCAAAAGATGGGAATGGCGATGGAACGGCGGAGGATGACCCCTCCAAGAAACAACCCAAGCGCCGACGTCGTGGCGCCGCCTAAATCCCGCCACAAGAAACGGCGATTCCGCACGGAGACAATAATACCGGACGGTTGAAGATGACCCCTCCAGCAGGACTCGGCGCAGGAGGAGGGAGAAGCAAGTCCGCACGACGGCACGGGCAGAAAGAGAGGTAGAGGACGATAATTATGCGCCTCCGAAGACGAGGCAAGCCTCGACGACGATTTAATTGCCGTGCGGAGGACCCCGTCGAACAAGAGGTTTTAAACGCAGGCTCATGGCCACGGCAAGCAGCCTCAAGAAAAAGCAGCAACGGCTTAGAGCTGACCAAGACCTGCTAGCTGACAGATGGACTGAAGTCCTTGCAGCGGAAGAGTATGAACTTGAACGCCCCTCCAAAAGCTACCCCAAACGCAGGCCGTTGCCTCTATCAGAGGAGGAAGCACCCACGTCACTAGCGCACGACATGGCAAACCGGCCACCCCGTGGCCGCGACAGAGAAGCCTCTCGGCCCTCCGCTCAAGCCATGCCCCGACGCTGCTCAAAAAGTACCAAGGTACGGGAAAACGCGCCGGACTTGCGAGATATATTGGAGGATAAGCCAAAGCATACAAGATGGATCTACAGATCACGTGGGCGCCCAACGACTCGGGATGATTACCGTCACGCCAGATACAGCAAACCCGGCCGGGCCAAACACAGTAGACAAAGCTCATATGAGCTACGTCGTGATATAGCCCAATCTGAGGCGCCAAGACACCCACTATGCTTCACAGATGAAGTAATGGATCATCAAATCTCGAGGGCTTCAAACCCGTAAACATCGAATCATACGATGGTACCACAGATCCTGCGGTGCGGATCGAGGACTATCTCCTCCATATCCACATGGCCCGCGGTGATGATCTACATACCATCAAATACCTCCCACTCAAGCTTAAAGGACCAGCTCGGCATTGGCTCAACAGCTTGCCAGCAGAGTCAATCGATTGTTGGGAGGACCTGGAAGCCGCATTCCTTGATAACTTCAGGGCACATATGTGCGACCACTAGACACCGATGACCTTAGCCATATAATTCAGCAGCCAGAAGAATCAGCCAGACAATTCTGGATGCGGTTCCTAACAAAGAAAAATCAGATCGTCGACTGTCCGGATGCAAGAGGCGCTTAGCAGCCTTCAAACACAACATCCGCGACGGAGTGCCTAGCCCGGCACCTAGGACAGGAAAAGCCGAAATCCATGGTAGCCCTCACCACACTCATGACCCGCTTTTGCTGGAGAGGACAGCTGGCTAGCTCGAAGCAACAACTTGGCCAAACACCCTGGTAGTTCGGATACCAAGGACAACAATGGCAGGTCGCGTCGCAACAAGAATAAACGCCGCATTAACGGTGATAATGCTGAAGATACGACAGTAAGTGCCGGATTCAGAGGCTCTAAACCCGGTCAGCGGAAGAAGCCATTCAAAAGAAATACCCAGGGCCCGTCCAACTTGGACCGAATACTCGATCGCTTGTGCCAGATAGATGGCACCCCCGAAAAACCAGCCAACCACACCAACATGGATTGTTGGGTTCAAGCAAACAGGCAAGCTAAGCGCCGAAAACAACGACAAAGGGCTGCATAGCGATGACGAGGAAGAGCCGCGGCCTCCGAACAATAGAGTGCAGAAGGGCTTTCCCACACAAGTGCGGACGGTGAACATGATATACGCAACCCACATACCCAAAAGGGAGCGGAAGCGCGCACTAAGGGACGTAAACGTGATGGAGCCAGTCGCCCCGAAGTTCAACCCATGGTCTTCCTGCCCGATCACCTTCGATTGAAGGGACCACCCCACTAGCATCCGTCACGGCGGTTTCACCGCATTGGTTCTTGACCCAATTATTGACGGATTTCACCTCACCAGAGTCCTGATGGATGGCGGCAGCAGCCTGAACCTGATTTATCAGATACAAAGGCGCAAAATGGGCATAGACCCGTCAAGGATCAAACCCACAAAGACGACCTTTAAAGGCGTCATTCAAGGTGTAGAGGCCAACTGCACAGGCTCCATTACACTTGAAGTGGTCTTCGGATCCCCGGATAACTTCCGGAGTGAGGAGTTAATCTTCGACATAGCCCCATTCCGCAGCGGCTATCACGCACTGCTTGGACAAACTGCATTCGCAAAATTCAATGCGGTGCCGCACTACGCGTACCTCAAACTCAAGATGCCAGGCCCTCGAGGCGTAATCACGGTCAATGGAAACACCGAACGCTCCCTCCGAACGGAGGAGCATACGGCCGCCCTTGCGGCAGAAGTGCAGAATAGCCTCTGAAGGAAATTCACCAGTCCGGCCAATAAACAATCGGAAACTGTCAAGCGCGCCCGGAGTAACCTACAATAAGACCGCCTGGCACGTTCCGAACAAGCGTAGTATTGAGGCCCCAACCCCAGCCATCGCGAACTCGCAAAGCCAGTACTACACGCACGTAATTGCGCTCTGAAGCACCATGGGCATAGGGGACGGGCCACGACCACGGCACGCCCAGAATGCGGCTAGACCGCACTAGGGGCTCCCGTTTGTGTCATTCCTTTTTTTTCTTTTTCTTCCTTTTACTTTCTGGACTCTGTTCTCCGTGAAGCCTGTCCAGCATTCGCGCCAATACACGATGCAACAGCTGTGGAAGCAGAAAACTGCGCCGAGTGTCCAGGTGGTCTCTATTACGAGCGGTATACCTGTTTTACATACCACACCGCAAACTTACCCTGGAAGGGGACATGTCAAAAGTCCTGCACCTTGCTTATCGCACAATTTGTATCGTTCTGCTTTTATTTGCAGTTTCTTTTGAATAACCGATATATAGCTCTTGCCTATTATTGCATTCTTTCCCATTATATATGTTCATTTATGACATTGCGCAACTGTACAATTTGGTACGGCCAATACACCACGGGCTTATGTACCCCAAAAACATGGTGTGACAAGTCTGAACACTTTCACAAGTGCGGCACCCCGAACTTATAGCATTATATGCATCGGCTCCGAATCATGTCTTGGGTCAATAGTTGGGTTTGCCCGACTCCCATGTTTTGGTACCTTACGTTCCGTTATATCGGCTAAGGTAGCACTGGGAGAACCACTGCGATTGTGCCCCGGTTGAGCTGGGTTGAGCACCTCAGTGGAGAAAGCTAAAACTGACCGTCATGATAAGGCGAGAGCCGGTCGCTGTTCGAGAGGTTTCTTCGAGTCCCTAAAGACTTATGCCGCTTAGAGCGAGGAACTGTCATTGTCCGGCAAAGGCGTGGATAGCGCCCCGAACTCGGTCTTCCGAATACTAGGGGCTTCGCCGAAATTTAAAATTACAGAATTCTATGGCTAAGTGAGAGTGTTCAAGCATTATAGTCCGGTTGCCTGGTTCGTTGCGTTGAGCGCCTCCCTCGAAGGACCCAAGAATGGGAACAAGAGCGCTCAAGTTTATCCCGAACACCCTCAAGACTGCGTGGCATGGGGTTTGAAGCCAACGACTCGCCATCTCTCAAATTTGATAAACGGCCGCATTTAAGGTAATATTTTAAATTCAAAAGCGTTGCTTAGCGCATATGAAAGAGTTTTCAGCGTACATGATAACAAATGCGAGTCTACTCAAATATTACATCTTTGGAGCATTCACCCGCTATAAGACGGGCACCCTTCAGGACACCCTCATAATACTTCTCGGGCTTGCGATGTTCTTTTCCCGGCGGCGGCCTGTCCGTCACCAGCTTCTCCACGTCCAGCTTGCCCCAGTGCACCTTGGCACGGGCAAGGGCCCTACGGGCACCTTCAATACAGACGGAGCGCTTGATGACTTTGATCCATGGACAGGCATCCACCAGCCGCCGCACTAGCCCGAAGTAGCTCCCAGGCATGGCCTCATTTGGCCACAGCCGAGCTATAAGGCCCTTCATGGCCTGTTCGGCGACCTTGTGGAGCTCGACCAATTGCTTCAGTTGGTCGCTCAAGGGCACCGGGTGTTCGGCCTCAGCATACTGAGACCAAAACACCTTTTCCGTCGAGCTTCCTTCTTCGGCTCGGTAGAAAGCGGCGGCATCGGAGACACTCCGCGGCAGATCTGCGAACGCTCCTGGAGAGCTCCGGATTCGGGTAAGTACTAGATAATTGACTTTTACATTCTTGCTCTGCATAAAGAATGCCTTACCCGCCGCGATCTTCTTTATTGCCTCAATCTCCTGGAGGGCTTTTTGGGCCTCGGCCTTAGCAACTTTGGCACTCTCAAGAGCCAAGGCAAGCTCGGACTCTCAGGTCTTCGAGTCACGCTCCAAACCCTCGTGTTTTTCCACGAGAGCCTGGAGCTCTTGCCGTACCTCCGCCAGCTGCACCTCCCCCTTCTCTCGCTCGGTGCGCTCCGCGGCCGCTTTGTTTTCGGCCGCGGACACCGCCTCCTTCAGTGGTCGCCACCTCGCTCGTGGCCCTGCAGTACCCATGTTATTCCTGTTATCTTACGCAACCACATTTTTTAAATTCCATAAGGTATTACTTACCTTCCTTATCCTCGAGCTGCTTCTTGGCTTGGCCGAGCTCGTTCTCGGACCGCCGAGGCTCTCCTTCAATGCATTGACCTCCTTGATTAGTGTGGCAGAGGTCGGCAGGCAGCCTGCATTCCCATATTGACATAATTATGTTAGACTTCACAGATATCTTTTTAGATCCTCAGTCCGGCTTTTCTTTCCGAACACCGAACTAAGCATCAGGGGCTATTGTCTATGCGGTAATCTTCTTACATATATTGAAAACTTACCTCAAAGCCTGTTAGAAGGCCGTTGCGAGCTTTCAACAGCCCGCTCTTGGCGGACTGAACTTTCTGGATCACCACACTCATAACAGTGCGGTGCTTCTCTTCGATGGAGGCGCTGTTAAGCGCCTCCAGTAAGCTATCCGGTGCCTCCGGTTGGACGGAGGACACCGGCGTCTTACCCTTCCTACGAAGGGGCCGCTTGCCAGACTGCGGAACCGCTGAAGGTTCTGGTATGGAGTCCGGACAAGGGTCGGGCTTAGAGCCCCTGGGGGTCTCGCTCCCCTCGCGCCTGGAGTCCTGGAGGCTGCCTTGCGGCGCCTCCTGCGCCACCTCCTCTTGACCAAGCCCCCCTTGGGGTCCCACCTCGGCGTTGTCAGCAGCGTGAGGTGAGGAGGCGGCCGGAAGTGAAGTAATCTCCACTTCCGATGAATTCAGGGACCCGCTCGACGAAGCGGCGAGCTCGTCCTTGGCCGGGCTGCATGATTGTTCGGCATTAGAGAACACTATGCAATGGAAAAAAAATCCATGGGTATCCGGACACTTACGATCTCGCTAGGGTCTTGGCCCTCAAGGGACACTCCTCCTCGACGTCGTTGCCGTTGGTGGAGACGTCTGGAGGAAGGGTTCTTCCCTTCTTGAACCCTCCGGCCTCCCCAGCTGGGGCGGCCTTTCTTTTCTTCTCTCCCCGGGAGAGGCTTCGCTTCCTCCTCCTCGTTTTCACGGGAGGAGTCCGCCTCAGTCGTCGGACGATGAGTCCGACAACACTGGCGCCCGGGCACTCCTTCGAGTCCCCGTGGCCTTCTTCTTGGCCTTCTTCTCCGGCACCACGTGGCGCGGAGCCGGCAACCCGCCAAGCGGGCGTCTCACTGGTCTTCGGCAAAGGAGCCGGAAAGTTAACCTGCCGGATGTGCTTCGCCACCTGTCAAAAGGCAAGGGAGTTTAGATCCCGCATAGAGTCAAACTATGAAAAGCAAGATTCCCGTGAAGGGCAAAATAGCTTACCTCGGTAGCTTGACGCTGCGAGCTGAATCCGTGATCTTCTATAGCGGATGGGGGAGCCTCGGCGCCCTTGAACAACACCTTCCAGGCATCTTCGTACGTAGTGTCGAAGAGCCTCTTCAGGGTTGGATGCTGTGCCGGATCGAACTCCCACAATTTGAAGGCCCGTTGTTGGCATGGGAGGATCCGGTGGATGAGCATAACATGGACCACATTGACGAGCCTGAGATTCTTGTTCACCAAGGTCCGCATGCAGGTTTGGAGTCCGGTCATCTCTTCCGAATTACCCCACGCCAGGCCAGTCTCCTTCCAAGAAGTGAGTCGCGTGGGAATACCAGACCAAAATTCGGGGGCCGCCGCCGATTTAGGGTCGCGCGGCTCGGTGATGTAGAACCACCCCGATTGCCACCCCTTCACGGTCTCCACAAAGGAGCCATCGAGCCATAAGACGTTGGTGATCCTGCCGACCATGGCGCTTTTCAAGACTACCGGCGGCCGCCCACAACCTTCGTCTTGACATTGAAGGTCTTCAACCATAAGTCAAGTGGGGCTGGATGCAGAGGAAAGCCTCGCACACGATGATGAACGCCGAGATGTTGAGGATGGAATTCGGGGCCAGATCGTGGAAGTCTAGGCCGTAGTAGAACATGAGCCCCCGGACGACTGGGTGAAGTGGAAAACCCAGTCCGTGGAGGAAGTGGGCAAGAAATACGACCCACTCATTGGGCTCAGCGGTGGGGATGCGCTGCCCTTCGTCGGGCAGCCGATGTGCGACGTCGCCGGACAAGTATCCGGCCTTCCGCAGTCTTTTTACTTGGCCCAGCGTGACGGAGGAGACCATCCACCTGCCTCCCGCTCCGGACATGGCTGGAGATGGTTGAGGAAGGATGTGCGGACTTGGGCGCTGGAGCTCAGAGTGCGCGGAAATGGATGAGCAAGGGAGGAGGAAGCGTAGGTGAAAAGGGTGGATCCTTATCCCTTATATGGACGGACGAGGCTATCGTCCCCACCAGCCTGATAAAACTCGCTTATCTCCCAAGCGCCGCAATCAATGGCGCGGTTGGGTTACCCACGTCCGTATTGATGAGAATCCCGGAATAAGGGGGCACGATCTACGCTTTGATAAGACGTGCCAAGGAAACCGCCTCGCTAAACGCTACCGAGGTGGGACAAGAAAAACAATTCGAATAAAGGCCTGGCCGTGGTGTGATGTCACGCCGCGGAATACGCCGCCAGATCTGTGCAAAAAATTATTCTTTCTACGGTGGTATGTGGAACTTGTTTTGCGAGCCGGACACTATCCTTGTGTTCAAAACCTTCTATGAAGTATTCGGAGGACGAACCCGCCTTGCAATGTCAAGACAATATGCGTGCGGACTTCGTCGTCATTGAAGCCTGGTTCAGTGGGCTACCGAGGGAGTCTGGACTAGGGGGTGTCCGGATAGCCGAACTATCATCTTTGGCCGGACTCCTGGACTATGAAGATACAAGATTGAAGACTTCGTCTCGTGTCCGGATAGGACTTTCCTTGGCGTGGAAGGCAAGCTTGGTGCTACGGATATGTAGATTTCCTACCATTGTAACCGATCGTAACCCTAACCCTATTCGGTGTCTATATAAACCGAAGAGTTTTAGTCCATAGGACGAACAACAATCATACCATAGGCTAGCTTCTAGGGTTTAGCCTCTACGATCTCGTCGTAGATCTACTCTTGTACTACCCATATCATCAATATTAATCAAGCAGGAGTAGGGTATTACCTCCATCGAGAGGGCCCGAACCTAGGTAAAAACATCGTGTCCCTTGTATCCTGTTACCATCCGCCTAGACGCACAGTTCGGGACCCCCTACCCGAGATCCGCCGGTTTTGAAACCGACAGCATGCACAAGTCTGCTAAAGGCTGTGACACAAACCCAACATATATTGCAGGAAAGAAGTCAAAACATCTTGAAGATAGCGAGGCAACCCCAAAGTCTTGTCTTGATGAGGTGTTCAAGTTACTTGCGACTAACAGTCAGACAAGCTCACATAGTTCGTTGTCTGAATCAGTTTGACTTCTTCATTCCCAATTTCTAGCAGAAAGGCATTCTGCAACTCAACTTCGACTTGAAGTCCTATCTCTAAGAAAGATTGCAGAGAACACCAATGAGAACCTCATTGCTAAACAGCTACACCTAGAAGCTATGACCGACATGCTAGGCTGGTCTAACAGCCTTGCTCAGCAGCTTGCGCAGCAGTTCCCCCGCAAGGCTAACCTTTCTTGAACTGTCTTGGAAGTGGTCTCGGTTCAACATTATTGTGTTACGCTGCAATGGTGCCTAGTTTTTGTAATCCGCTTCTTCGTTCCGCTTTATGATCACTGGTGGCGAACTTCGATTCCTAGTGGATGTAATATACCTTAAATCCTTTATTGTATAGTGTAGGTTTATTCTTAGTTACTATGCCGTAATTTCTTTATTGTATAGAGTAGGTTTGTTCTTAATTCCTACTAGTTACTGCCATCATTCGCTATCTGAAAAAATCAGATGTAGTCGACCGGGCCGAAACATTCGATAACGGGCCAGGTTTTTAGCGGGCCACAATTGGGCCGGCCTGCGTCTTTCTTGGGCCCGAATGATTGGGGCCTTCACACATTGTGCCAAGCCAAAACTTACACCGGCCTATATTTTAGTTGGGCCTTTTGTCGAACCAGCGCTTAGTTTGGCCCAGGTGGCGTTGGGCCATTAACAGGCTGAATATTGTACTGGCCTGTTACGGCTAAGATGAAACCACGGGCCTTTAGCAGGCCAAAATGCATGTTGGGCCTCTATTTTCACTAGTCGTCGATGGGCCTTCAGCAGGCCGAAATGTAGACCAGGCCGTTATGGGCCCAGTTAGCTCACGGGCCGTTACTAGGCCGAAACATATCTCGGGCCTTAGTTGGCCCACTGATATCATGGGCCTTTAAGAGGCCGAAAGCTTAGTACAGGCATCAAGAGGCCGAATTACGCGACAGGCCTTTAACAGGCCCAAAGTCACGTTGGGCTTAACTGTTGCCACCTTTAGCACGGGCCATTAGTGGGCCCGATGTCCCGTCGGACCATATATGGCCCATGGGCAGCACGGGCCATTCCCAGGCCGAAAGTCACACCGGGCTGAAATGGGCCCATGTCCACATCAGGCCTCTAACAGGCCGAAAGTCACTGGGCTGTAGTTGGGCCCGAATATTCGGCAAACAATTAACGGGCCAGATCTGGCTTCGGGCCACAAACGGGCCCAAATATTGGGCGAACAATTAACGGGCCAGATCTGGCTTCGGGCCGTAAATGGGCCCAAATATTGGGCGAACAATTAACGGGCCAGATCTGGTTTCGGGCTGTAAATGGGCCTTTATTAAGCAGGTCGTTATTGGGCTGGCCCACTAGTACCTGATTAAGTTCTACGGGCCTTTGACTGGGCCGGCCTTTTTAACCTATATGGGCCTCTGTTGGGCCCAGCCACGTGTCGACGTACCATAGGCATGTCTCCTCCAATGGACGGGCGACATCTGGCCCACTGATGAGCTAACAGGTGTTCCCTTCGGCCAATCAGAATTTTACACGTGGAAATTTCCCATTGGTCGGGGCTGTTAACGGGTTATCGGATGCAAAGTCCGACCCGATAGCTTAACGGCGTTCCATTACGGTGGATGCCATGTGTCGGTCACCCTTGACGAAAGCACTTCTGTGACGCGCGATTTATCGTCATGGAAGTGGACACTTCCGCGATGATAATTTTGGTAATGTCATGGAACACTTCTACGACAGCACAGGTATGACTATCTTGATTCTGTCATAAATTTGTCATGGATGTACATGCATGACAAAAAACGCGACCTAGTGTGACAAACACGTATCATCACGGAAGTGTATTGTTTTTGTAGTGTAATGCTAAGATAGATTGTGAAAAGGATGTTGTTACGATTGGCTTGGGGGAAATGAAACATGATTTTAATTTTGCTAAATTCCGTAGACAACCCCATGATAAAGAATTGCCTAGTAAGGATGAAATTATTGGTCTTGCTTCTATTGCCGTGCCTCCAACTGATCCTTTAGAACAATATTTGCTAGACCATGAAAATGATATGTTTATGACTAAAAGAAGGGAAATAGATGAAGTATTCTTTAAACAAGGTCCTATTTTGAAACACAATTTGCCTGTTGAAATCCTAGGGGATCCTCCTCCACCCAAGGGTGATCCTGTGTTTAAGCTTAAACAATTACCTGATACTCTCAAATATGCTTACCTTGATGAAAAGAAGATATATCCTGTTATTATTAGTGCTAACCTTTCAGAGAAGGAAGAGGAAAGTTTATTGAAAACTCTGAAGAAGCACCGTGCTGCTTTTGGATATACTCTTGATGATCTTAAGGGCAT
The DNA here is from genome assembly GCA_021605145.1 of Aegilops bicornis. Classification (NCBI taxonomy): domain Eukaryota; kingdom Viridiplantae; phylum Streptophyta; class Magnoliopsida; order Poales; family Poaceae; genus Aegilops; species Aegilops bicornis. The sequence continues at coordinate 741,060,096 of CM038673.1, forward strand.
TAGTCCCACTCTATGCCAACAGAAAATAAAATTGGAAGATGATGCCAAACCAGTTAGAGATCATCAACGACGGTTAAATCCTAAGATGAAAAAAGTGGTAAGAAAGGAAATACTAAAGCTCCTTGAGGCAGGTATAATTTATCCCGTTGCTGATAGTCAGTGGGTAAGTCATGTCCATTGTGTCCCTAAGAAGGGAGGTATTACTGTTGTTCCTAATGATAAAGATGAATTGATTCCGCAAATAATTATTCAGGTTATAGGATGGTAATTGACTTCTGCAAATTAAATAAGGCTACTAAAAAGATCATTACCCTTTACCTTTTATTGATAAAATGTTAGAAACACTATCCAAACATACACATTTCTGCTTTCTAGATGGTTATTCTGGTTTCTCTCAAATACCTGTGTCAGTGGACTATCAAGCAAAGACTACTTTTACTTGCCCTTTCGGTACTTTTGCTTATAGACGTATGCCTTTTGGTTTATGTAATGCACCTGCTACCTTTCAAAGATATATGATGGCTATATTCTATGAATTTTGTGAAAAGATTTGTGAGGTATTCATGGATGAATTCTCCGTTTATGGATCCTCCTTTGATGATTGCTTGAGCAACCTTGAACGAGTTTTGCAGAGATGCGAGGATACTACTCTTGTTTTGAATTGGGAGAAGTGCCACTTTATGGTTAATGAAGGCATTGTCTTGGGGCATAAAACTTCCGAAAGAGGTATTGAAGTTGATAAAGCTAAAGTTGATGCTATTGAAAAGATGTCGTGTCCCAAGGAAATTAAAGGTATAAGAAGTTCCCTTGGTCACGCCGATTTTTATAGGAGGTTCATTAAGGACTTTTCTAAAATCTCTAGGCCTCTGACTAATCTATTACAAAAAGATATTCCTTTTGTCTTCGATGATGATTGTGTAGAGGCATTTGAAATACTTAAGAAAGCTTCGATTTCTGCACCTATTGTTTAGCCACCTGATTAGAACTTACCCTTTGAAATTATGTGTGATGCTAGCGATTATGCTGTAGCTGCTGTTCTAGGGCAAAGAGTCGTTAAGAAATTAAATGTTATTCAATATGCTAGTAAAACTCTAGACACTGCCCAGAGAAATTATGCTACTACTGAAAAAGAATTCTTAGCAGTTGTATTTGCTTGTGATAAGTTCAGACCTTATATTGTTGATTCTGAAGTAACTATTCACATTGATCATGCTGCTATTAAATATCTTATGGAAAAGAAAGATGCTAAACCTAGACTTATTACATGGGTTCTCTTGCTACAAGAATTTGATTTGCATATTATTGATAGAAAGGGAGCTGAGAACCCCATTGCAGACAACTTGTCTAGGTTAGAGAATGTTCTTGATGACCCACTACCTATTGATGATAGCTTTCCTAATGAACAATTAGCGGTCATAAATGCTTCTTGTACTGCTCCATGGTATGCTGATTATGCTAATTACATTGTTGCTAAATTTATACCACCTAGTTTCACATAACAACAAAAGAAAAAGTTCTTTTACGATTTAGGACATTACTTCTGGGATGACCCACACCTTTATAAAGAAGGAGTAGATGGTGTTATTAGACGTTGTGTACCTGAGCATGAACATGAACAGATCCTACGCAAGTGTCACTCCGAGGCATATGGAGGACACCACGCTGGAGGTAGAACTGCACATAAGGTATTGCAATCCGGTTTTTATTGGCCTACTCTGTTCAAAGACGCCCGTAAGTTTTGTCTTGTCTTGTGATGAATGTCAAAGAATTGGTAATATTAGTAGACGTCAAGAAATGCTTATGAATTATTCTCTTGTTATTGAACCATTTGATGTTTGGGGCTTTGATTATATGGGACCTTTTCCTGCCTCTAATGGATATACACATATTTTAGTTGCTGTTGATTACGTTACTAAGTGGGTAGAAGGTATTCCAACTAGTAGTGTTGATCATAACAACTCTATTAAGATGCTTAAAGAAGTTATTTTTCCAAGGTTTGGAGTCCCTAGATACTTAATGACTGATGGTGGTTCACATTTTATTCATGGTGCTTTTCGTTAAATGCTTGCTAAGTATGATGTTAATCATAGAATTGCAAAAGACTGTTAATAGATCTAGAAAGAATTGGTCCAAGAAACTTGATGATGCACTATGGGCTTATAGAACTGCATATAAGAATCCTATGGGTATGTCTCCATATAAAATGGTTTATGGAAAGGCATGTCACTTACCTCTTGAACTAGAACATAAGGCATATTGGGCTATCAAAGAGCTCAATTATGATTTCAAACTTGCCGGTGAGAAGAGGTTATTTGAAATTAGCTCACTTGATGAATGGTGAACCCAAGCCTATGAGAATGCCAAGCCGTTTAAAGAAAAAGTTAAAGATGGCATGACAAAAGGATACAAAAGCGTGAGTTTAACGTAGGTGATTATGTTTTGCTTTTCAACTCTCGTTTAAGATTTTTTGCAGGAAAACTTCTCTCTAAATGGGAAGGTCCTTATGCTATCGAGGAGGTCTATCGTTACGGAGCCATAAAAATCAACAACTTCGAAGGCACAAATCCGAAGGTGGTGAACGGTCAAAGAATCAAACATTATATCTCAGGTAATCCTATAAATGTTGAAACTAATATTATTGAAATCATAAACCCGGAGGAATACATAAGGGACACTTTCCAGAACATTTCAGACTCCGAAAAGGAATAGGTATGTGGTACTGTAAGTAAGCCGACTCCAAAACAGTTCTAATAGCAATTTTTCTCCGTTTTGGAATATTTAAGAAAATAGGAAAATAAGAAGTAATCCGGGAGGAGGGCGCGCCCTACCCTACTGGGCGCGCCCCCTGCCTCGTGGGCACCTCGTGTGCTCTTCGGACTCCGTTTTCTTGCACGATACTTCTTTCGGTCGGTAAAAATTCATTATATAATCTCCCGAAGGTTTTGACCACCGTCTCACGCAAATATCCTCTGTCTTTGTTTCGAGCTGTTTTTCTGACAGATCTAGAGCACCATGACGTCTCCAAGCGCCCCCAAGGACAAGTTTTTCAAGAGAGTCATCAACCCTACCTCGTGGAGGTGCTGCATCACCCTCGAACCATTGATATGCGTGAGGGGGTGCTACACATCCGCGATGTGGAGGGACCAAGGAGTACCGGAAGCATGGAGATAAAGCTCGAAGCGATGGAACAACAAGTTTTCAAGTGCCAAGGGATGGTGGAGCGCGGACTTAACGCCAACTAGACGATGATCGCGGTGTTCACCAACAACCACAAGCTGGACGCCAAGAACATTGGGGAGACCATCTTCAAGCTTCATGAGAAAATCGAGCACCTCCAAGCCCAGATCTATGACCTGCAAAACCACAACTGTGAGTATGAATATAGATTCAAGAGGATGAGTTTGGTTGCAGATTTGAGGATCCCGGAGACTCGATCATCCTTCTATGATGGTGAGCCTATGCCTTGGAAGACGGACGACAAGCCTACATCGTCAACAACTCCTTCTTCACCACCTTCGAGGACATAATTACATGGGTATGGGCACTCCCCTTGGCAACTGCCAAGCTTGGGCGAGGTGCCTCGGTATCTTATCACCATCACACTCCTATCTTTATCGTTTTTCTTAGTTCGATCCTTCTGGTAATATCTTGATCTAGTAGAATAAAGTTGGTTATGAATTAGTTTTGAGTTTTGCTTTGAGATCCCTCTATTTAATCGAGTCCGCGAGCTATATATAATAAAGATTAGTATTGAGTCAAGGGCGTTGCTATCTTGCTATGATCTTAAGTGCATGAAATAATAAAAAGAATAAAATAGTTCATATTGATATGGATAGTAATGACTTCACATATAGAAAGTATGAGGCTTAAAAGTTGTTGAGAGTTGGCAAACATAGTTTTAGCCATCGTTGCAATTAATAGGAAGTAATAAAGAAAGAGAAGTTCTCACATATAAATATACTATCTTGGACATCTTTTATGATTGTGAGCACTCATTAAAGTATGACATGCTAAAGAGTTGATTTTGGACAAGGAAGACAATGTAATGGGTTATGTTTTCTCACATCTTAGTTAAAGTATATTGTCATGGATCGTCCAACATGTTGAGCTTGCCTTTCCCCCTCATGCTAGCCAAATTCCTTGCACCAAGTAGAGATACTACTTGTGCTTCCAAATATCCTTAAACCCAGTTTTGCCATGAGAGTCCACCATACCTACCTATGGATTGAGTAAGATCCTTCAAGTAAGTTGTCATGTTGCACGCAATAAAAATTGCTATCTAAATATGTATGACTTATTAGTGCGGAGAAAATAAGATCTATACGATCATGTGACATGGAAGTAATAATAGCGATGGGATGCATAATAAAGGTTCATCGGCAATATAAAGTGACGTTCTTTTGCATTAAGATTTCGTGCACCCAACCATAAAAGCACATGACAACCTCTACTTCCCTCTGCGAAGGGCCTATCTTTTACTTCATGTCTTTTACTTTATGCAAGAGTCAAGGTGATCCAACTAAAACTCGTGTTCAAAAGATCCTGATATATATATATATATATATATATATATATATATATATATATATATCAAATCGGATGTAAGTTAGCATGAACTATTATTGTTGACATTACCCTTGAGGTAAAATGTTGGAGGCAACAGAATAAACCCCTATCTTTCTCTGTGTCCGATTAAGACTCCATAAGCATATGTATTGCGTGGGTGTTAGCAATTGTGAAAGAATAAATGATAGTTGAGTATGTGGACTTGCTGAAAAGTTCTATTATTGACACTTTCCGATGTTATGATAAATTGCAATTGCTTCAATGACTGAGATTATCGTTTGTTAGTTCCCAATGAAGTTTCTGAGTCATACTTGACATTGTGAATAGATTGTTACTTGAGCATAAGAAATCATATGAAAAATTATATATATGTTGATGTTGTAAGAATGATCGTGATGCCCTCATGTCCGTTTTTTATATTTATCGACACCTCTATCTCTAAACATGTGGACATATTTTTTGATATCGGCTTCCGCTTGAGGACAAGCGAGGTCTAAGCTTGGGGGAGTTGATACGTCCATTTTGCAGCATGCTTTTATATCGATATTTATTGCATTATGGACTGTTATTACACGTTATGTCACAATACTTATGGCTATTCTCTCTTATTTTACAAGGTTTAACATGAAGAGGGAGAATGCCGGCAGCTGGGATTCTGGGCTGGAAAAGTAGCAAATATTGGAAGCCTATTCTGCACAACTCCAAAAGTCCTGAAACTCCACAAAAGTCATTTTTGGAATTAATGAAAAATATCTAGCGGAAGAAATACCTGAGGGGGCCCACCCACCGTCCACGAGGGTGGGGAGCGTGCCCACCCTTACAGGGCGTGCCTCCTGCCTCGTGGGCCCCCTGGTAGCCCTCCGGTGCCCATCTTCTGCTATATGAAGGCTTTTACCCTGGAAAAAATCATAAGCAAGCTTACGGGACGAAACTCTACTGCCACGAGGCGGAACCTTGGCAGAACCAATCTAGGGCTCCGGCGGAGCTGTTCTACCGGGGAAACTTCCCTACGGAAGGAGGAAATCATCACCATCGTCATCACCAACGATCCTCTCATCGAGAGGGGGTCAATCTCCATCAACATCTTCACCAGCACCATCTCCTCTCAAACCCTAGTTCATCTCTTGTATCCAATCTTTGTACCAAAACCTCAGATTGGTACCTGTGGGTTGCTAGTAGTGTTGATTACTCCTTGTAGTTGATGCTAGTTGGTTTATTTGGTGGAAGATCATATGTTCAGATCCTTAATGTATATTAATACCCCTCTGATTATGAACATGTATATGCTTTGTGAGTAGTTACATTTGTTCCTGAGGACATGGGTGAAGTCTTGCTATTAGTAGTCATGTGAATTTGGTATTCGCTTGATATTTTGATTAGATGTATGTTGTCTCTCCTCTAGTGGTGTTATGTGAACGTCGACTAAATGACACTTCACCATTATTTGAGCCTAGAGGAAGGCATTGGGAAGTAATAAGTAGATGATGGGTTGCTAGAGTGACAGAAGCTTAAACCCTAGTTTATGCGTTGCTTCGTAAGGGGCTGATTTGGATCCATATGTCTCATGCTGTGGTTAGGTTTACCTTAATACTTCTTTTGTAGTTGCAGATGCTTGCAATAGGGGTTACTCATAAGTGGGATGCTTGTCCAAGAAAGGGCAGTACCCAAGCACCGGTCCACCCACATATCAAATTATCAAAGTAACGAACGCGAATCATATGAGCGTGATGAAAGCTAGCTTGACGATAATTCCCATGTGTCCTCGGGAGCGCTTTTTCTCATTATAAGAACTTGTCCAGGCTTGTCCTTTGCTACAAAAAGGATAGGTCCACCTTGATGCACCTTATTTACTTTCATTGCTTGTTACCCGTTACAAATTATCGTATCACAAAACTATCTGTTACCTACAATTTCAGTGCTTGCAGAGAATACCTTACTGAAAACCGCTTGTCATTTCCTTCTGCTCCTTGTTGGGTTCGACACTCTTACTTATCAAAAGGACTACGATAGATCCCATATACTTATGGGTCATCAAGACTCTTTACAATTGGCTTGGGGGAGTTGATACGTCCATTATGCATCATGCTTTTATATCGATATTTATTGCAATATGGACTGTTATTACACGTTATGTCACAATACTTATGGCTATTCTCTCTTATTTTACAAGGTTTAACATGAAGAGGGAGAATGCCGGCAGCTGGGATTCTGGGCTGGAAAAGTAGCAAATATTGGAAGCCTATTCTACACAGCTCCAAAAGTCCTGAAACTCCACGAAAGTCATTTTTGGAATTAATGAAAAATATCCAGCGGAAGAAATACCTAAGGGGGCCACCCACCATCCACGAGGGTGGGGGGCGCGCCCACCCTTACAGGGCGCGCCTCCCTGCCTCGTGGGCCCCCTGGCAGCCCTCCGGTGCCCATCTTCTACTATATGAAGGCTTTTACCCTCGAAAAAATCATAAGCCAGCTTACGGGATGAAATTCCGCCGCCACGAGGCGGAACCTTGGCGGAACCAATCTAGGGCTCTGGCGGAGCTGTTCTGCCAGGGAAACTTCCCTCCGGAAGGGGAAATAATCACCATCGTCATCACCAACGATCCTCTCATCGGTAGGGGGTCAATCTTCATCAACATCTTCACCAGCACCATCTCCTCCCAAACCCTAGTTCATGTCTTGTATCCAATCTTTGTACCAAAACCTCAGATTGGTACCTGTGGGTTGCTAGTAGTGTTGATTACTCCTTGTAGTTGATGCTAGTTGGTTTATTTGGTGGAAGATCATATGTTCAGATCCTTAATGCAAATTAATACCCCTCTGATTATGAACATGAATATGCTTTGTGAGTAGTTAGTTTGTTCCTGAGGACATGGGTGAAGTCTTGCTATTAGTAGTCATGTGAATTTGGTATTCGTTCGATATTTTGATGAGATGTATGTTGTCTCTCCTCTAGTGGTGTTATGTGAACGTCGACTACATGACACTTCACCATTATTTGGGCCTAGAGGAAGGCATTGGGAAGTAATAATTAGATGATGGGTTGCCAGAGTGACAGAAGCTTAAACCCTAGTTTATGTGTTGCTTTGTAAGGGGCTAATTTGGATCCATATGTCTCATGTTGTGGTTAGGTTTACCTTAATACTTCTTTTGTAGTTGCGGATGCTTGCAATAGGGGTTAAACATAAGTGGGATGCTTGTCCAAGAAAGGGCAGTACCCAAGCACCGGTCCACCCACATACCAAATTATCAAAGTAACGAACGCGAATCATATGAGCGTGATGAAAACTAGCTTCATGATAATTCCCATGTGTCCTCGGGGGCGCTTGTCTCATTATAAGAACTTGTCCAGGCTTGTCCTTTGCTACAAAAAGGATTGTGCCACCTTGCTGCACCTTATTTAATTCATTGCTTGTTACCCGTTACAAATTATCCTATGACAAAACTATCTGTTACCTACAAACTCAGTGCTTGTAGAGAATACCTTACTGAAAACCGCTTGTCATTTCCTTCTGCTCCTCGTTGGGTTCGACACTCTTACTTATCGAAAGGACTCCAATAGATCCCCTATACTTGTGGGTCATCAACTCACTTCTTCCATCCCTAAACTCCATTGTTGCTCCAAGCTCCATTTTCGCCCGATCTCTCTCTAGACAATCCAACTTGTTGATTCTCTAGGGATTGGTTGAGAAGGCCCCCATCTACCACTACTAGGGAGCCTAGCGGCAGCGTGGGTTTTAGGCCTATCAGTAGCGCGGGACGATGCGCTACTGGTAAGACGCTACAGCTAACGTGTAGCAGTAGCACCTGTCGTCCCACGCTACTGCTATGCATGGATAGCTGTAGCGCGCTTCAGAGAAGAGCGCTGCTGATATTATCTGCAGCCCTTTTTACACGGAAGCGCTATTGGTAAGGCCGCGCTACTGCTAACTTTTTTTCCCTCGCCACTACTAATTTTATTAGTTTTTTTCTGCATATTTGTTTTGTATTTGAATAGGCTTTATACAATAATCTTTAGCATATCATACACATACAAATGTAATCATAGCATATACATACAACTAGTCTCATCAAATCATGTCATCATCATAATCATCATCCAACACAAAGTGGTCTCTCGTCATCATCTCAAAAATAGCGATACAAGTCTCGATTACTTGCAAATACATCGTCATCCATCTAAACAATGATATATGCGAGAAGAGCTATCACTTTGAGTGAGAGCGGAACTATGCAATACATGAGTTCGTACCCCTCTCTCGCATTAGCGTGAACCTAAACTAACTACTGCCTGTCGCTCGGAAACCGGAAACCGGTACACCTGGGCCTCACACTCCGGCCACTCATCGTATATATACTCCTGGCGTAGCACTTCTTCGCCATCGATGATCTATGCACCTGCATCGTCACATGAGTCGATGATATGCAACATATATAGTTGAGCAATAAAAAGAGATAGGCGTGGAAAAAATATAAACAACATACCATAAGCATAAATAAAAAAGTTCATCGTACCCAAAATGCACTAACTAGAGTGATCTTCGCTAGTCGAGGAGGAGGATGGTTTAATTACATCCCAAATAAAGTTTCGCCGTGCATAACTCAAAGTTTTGTCATACAGAAAGTATGTACTAAACAGACACATTGTCATATATCAAAAATCACTCCAACATGTTGTGCCATCAATCCATGTCAGGGAGATAGTCCCCGAGCTTAGTGAAAGGCTTCATGTCAAGACGCTGAGAGGCTACCCATGTTCGGACGTCTTCCCGCGATATTTGTCCTTCTTCGTAGAACATCCCTGTTTTTCCGACGACCTCCTTCATGATGATTTGGGCAAGTTCGCGCTGGATGTTATAGAACTCAGCTCGAAGTCGATGATCCTCGATATCTCCTACGTCCTTTGCCCATTGCAGAATATGGGCATCACCGGATCTAGGTGACATGTGAAGGTTCTGGTGATCCCGTCTGTACTCCAGCATGTTGTGTAGGACATAGAATCCATCATTAAGAGAATCACTCGGTTGCTGGATGCAGCAGAAGTCGGTCTTATGGCTGAACGCGAGCCTGCCGCCCCTTCTCTTCTTGTCCTTGACCTCTCCACCCCGTGCTTGGTAGTAAAAAATAGCACTGTCGAGAACATCCTTGATGTGGGTGTAATCCTTTTAGTGAATGTTCTTCGACGAGTCCAAGTAAAGGGCGTGGGAGTATCGGGGGTAGAGGATGATGAGGACGGCGCACCCGCCGCTGCGCAAAATAAGTACACCTCAAACTAATTAGCCTCCACCGTGCAAATGAATGATTGAAATCGCAGGAAGGATATCTGCGTGGATGACTTACACGGGATGATAAGGCATGAGAATCGCCTCCTGATCCTTATTGGCGAGCATGAAACTGATGATGTATTCCCTCGCGTATTCACAGTGCTTTGCGTAGACTCCCAAGAAGCCCTCGTGCATGTAGTACGGGTCAGCGACACATATATGAGGTGTCTGCTCAACCCCGATGATGTAGTTCATGTGCAAGGCATAAAGGCGGACAGACATAAAATCCAGCTTCTTCACGTGAAACATGTCGAATATGTAATCGAATCGAAGGAAGAACTTATCCACAGGGAAGCAGTCGACGTACGACATTTTCCGCGAAACGTTAACCACGTAGAGTGGGTATCCTGGATCTTTCAAGGTGATGAGGCCTTTCTCTATCCGCAGCACATTGTCATGAAGTCTCCTTAGATCGCCAAATATGGCCCCTAGCGCTCTTGTAGGTAGGATTGGTTGACCGGGGATATGCCATTTATCCGCATCGGGGATATCTATACGGTTCTGAAGCCGAGGCTTCTGAGGTGGCTGGATCATAGAATCATCTTTTTTGCCTTTCCTCGCTCTCTTCCTAGACTTATTTACTACCGGAAGGTCGTCCATAATATGTTCAGCCTCCGGAGACGGCAATTCAGGCAACGACTCATGACGCTCAAACCCTGAGTAGGCGCCAGTATAGACATACTGTTGAGTGCCATCGTCATCCTCATCCTCATCAATGGCGACGTCATCAGCGACTAATGGAGCCTCCTCCTTACCCCGTCCGCTATCACCCAACCCGACACCCGACGCTAATTGGGTAGGTGGGGTGTTGATGTTCATACCTTGCTGAGGCTCCGTGGTCGTGGGTGTGCTCCCGGCCGCCTCCAGACGAAGCAGACTCTTTCGCCACAACAAGACTCACCCATTGCAACAATTACCAAGCCGCCGCGGGGTCTCGCCGTCATCCCCCACTAGTGTCAGAGGAGGCAAATTCTCGTGACCCGGTTTGACACTGTCCACGGAAACCTTGAAGACGTTCGGGGGGATCGACTGGCTGTGGAACAATGGTTCCTTCGGCTCCATTATCGCCGCCTTCCCCACGTCCACCTTCTGGTCGTCGATGGTGTACAATATGGTGCACGGGGTTTCGTCGGCCCGCAAAGAAAAGTCTGCGGCGTGAGACATCCAAAAGGCAACGAAAACGGGAGATTATACATTTATTGAAGGGGGCCGGTGTGACAGATACCGTGAGGGCGTCAAGCTCAGCCAAAGACGAAGCACCGTCGAGCACGTGCGGTGCCGGAGCCGGTGCCGAAGCAGGTGTGGGAGCCGGTGCGGGAGCCAATGCGGGAGCAGGTGCGGGAGGCGGTGCGGGAGCAGGTGCTGGTGCAACGCTAGTCGAGCTGCTCCCCAAGAAGTCAGCAAGCGGAAAGTCTGCTACATTTTTTCTTGATTTTGCCTGGTCCAATTGAAAATGGCCGGAACCAAGGAAGTAGACATATCTGCAACCACCTGTTTTGCGGCAGCTACCGCTGTTGCGACTGTCTGAGATGATTTCTTCTCAACCGCAATCTCAACCTTCTTGTCAATGTTTTGTTCAGTTAACCTCCATCTTTCCTTTCTCTCCTCTGTGGTCTCACAGTAGTACTTCTTCCACGCGGCGCCATCTCCGACACCGTGCACGCGTCCATACGACGGCCGAGTATCCACCGGGAGTGGTTTCAATATGTTCAACGCCCGGTTGAATGGAGTGTCCCACTTGGGCCTCGCCAATGCCTCAGACGGCGAGTCGCTTTCGGCCGCAATCCTGTGATGCTCTCTCTGCGAAAGGCACAAGGATCGTTTACAAATATGACTAACGTGTGCAGTCGAATTGATCAGAAACTAAAATTTCCAGCAGTCTAATGCACTCCGTCGTGACCGGGTTCATCTCGTAAACCTTCTTCACTGGGTCCCAACAGTGCCGGGCCCTCAGGACGTCACGCTCCTGCGGGACGGTGAACTCCGCCAAGGGGTCTGGGATGCCCAGACTCGCGGCTTCCACGTCCTCCTTGGCCCATTTGGACATCTTCCCGCCGTAACCACAGTTTCCGAGGTGGTGGCTCCCAATGTTCCTCTGTTGAAGCCCCTTCATGTACTTAGACTTCTTTTGGCAGCTTCGGCCTCGCAAGCCTCCTTGAATATTTGAAACTGCTCTTCTGTGATTGTCGGATTATCATTTACAATCTCGGAGTAGGGTTCCTTCTTGTCGATGATCCTTGTTTTCAACCTTGTTTTCCAGGCGGCCAACGCGTCGCTAAACTTGGTCATGGCATATTTGTTTATCTTCTTCATTGTCGGGTCCTTATCTGGATCTTCATAATCCTTTTCATTCCGGCCCGGGAACAAGAATATTTGGTGAAACTTTTTCAGGAGGGAGGGCCTCATATTATCTATCTTCTGTATTTTCTCATTGTTGATGGTGGCGGTTGTCCGTACGATGCGGCCTATTTGATTGCCGTAGCACGCGCGCGCTTCCTCAGGCGCCTTTGGCTCAAAATTGCCGTCGTCCACCTCCGTGAAAACCATTCTAGTAGTCCTGAGTTTGTTAGTAAGCCGTTGCCTCTTTGCTTCCAGTTCTACACTGGCTCCGCTCCCCGAGGCAGCGCCGGTCTCAGTCTCAGTGCCGGTCTCGATGCCGGTCTGAGACTTAGCACCGGTCTCAGTCTCAGCACTAGTCAGTGTGTCGGTCTAAGTCCCCGATGCCACCGGTCGGCCCAGCAACAACATCGGTTGATCGTCGGCAAGGCTCAAAAATTCGTCTGCCACCCGGTAGAAGTCATCGCAATCACCAGAACCCTGTCCTTCATCGTTGCTAGCCATGTTTCCTACGATTAAATCTAGTCAATTAATTCTAGACCTAATAAAATGAATAATGACATAAAAAGGACTATTGTTTTGCAGGAACGTTGACTCCTTCCCGGTGCGGCAAATCCCAGGCACTCGATATGTCCTAGTTTGTAGCACAAGTCATGCCGAAATTCACGGAAAATTTTGGCATGACCTTTGCTAAAAAGTGGACAAATCGAGAACCTGAAATTTGCCGGAACAGAAATGAATCAACATTCCGGCAAAACATAGGCCACTCGGCTTCATTCCGTGGAAACAACAAAAGGCCACTTGGGCACAATCGAAACATGCATGTGCAAACACAATTGAGGAATTTGCATATATCCTGACCACTTCAAATTTGCATGTCCTAGCGTTTGACACTATAAGAAAATCTACACAAATCTCATGCTCTCTCAAACTCAATTCAAAAATCAAATATAGATTATATTTAGTTAACTATTGAACTAAATTACTTTACTCTAAACTAAACCCTACTACCCTAATTAACATCTAGTTAAACAAACTCAATTCAAAAACTAAACCCTACTGAACTAATTAACATCAACATTATTACCCTAACTAAAAAACATCTACTATTAACCATACTACCCTAGTTAACTAGTACCATCACTACTACTAATTAACATCTACTACTACTACTACTACTAAAAATCATTATGTATGAACCCTAGTACTAATTAACATCTACTACTACTAATTAACATGGCAGAGGAAGAAAAAGCTAAGAGAGAGGGTGGGGGGCTTACAGAGAGGGGAGAGACGGTGGCGGGGAGGTGCTCGGTGACGGAGGTAGGGGCGGCGAGGGCGGGTTCAGGATCGAGAGGCGGCGCTCCTGGGCAGGCTCGGGGGCGGTGAGGTCGAGTGCGGCAGCGGAGAGGTCGAGGGCGGCGATGGTGAGGTCGAGGGCGGCCCGGCGGCGGTGAGGCTGGGCGGCCTCGGGCGGCGGCGGTGAGGATGAGTACGGCGTCGACTCGTATTGTGTGTATCCCTCCCCACCTCTCTCTCATCTCACCCTAAAACCCTTGAACCCCATAGATGATGAATGAAGTTGGACTGATATTCTCTGGACCGAAGACTCAGCCGGAGGCAGAGCTATGGATGCAGAACATGGAGAATTACTTCGGGAACAATTTGGTTTCAAGGAAGTATGAGGTCCAATACGCTCTTTCAAGATTTTACGTAAAGTGCTGCAACCTGGTGGAGAATGCATCAATACATACAAGGAATTAAAGTAGCAAGAACTTGGGAGGAATTCAAGAAGACCACGATGAGATCACGTCTTATCCGGAAGCACAATGATACACCAAGAAATAAACCTTGTGCTCGCAAGATTTGCGGAGAAATAGGACACACCCAGAAGGTTACGCAAAAACCTGAGAGTGGTGAAGTAACGATAGATGTTTTGTTTGGCTTGCAGAAACCATGGAATTACTCGAAACCAGTTCGAGAACAAGAGAAATTTCTGCAATGCTTGTGAGTATGCCCAATTGTTAGAATACGTGATTCGATATTTACGTATGTGGTAATGATTCAAGTACGGGATGGATTGGCCCCATACGAAGACTTCTATCATGAACTATCATATGTTGATGGAAAATCAGAGCCTCGAAAACCTTAGAAGAGTGTCGATGCGATAAGCCATAAAACCATAAAATGGTAGGACGATGGAACCCCATTACAGCAACCGTTGCCAAGCGTAGGTTATACGGTGAAGTTCAACCCAGAACCGTTTCTGCGGGAGAAACCATTAATGGTAGACCACCATGAGTGTTTCGATAGTTGTCTAGAGTGGACACAGACCTATCAGCTAAGAAGACCCAGTCTCGGACAAACTTCAACTTTGACGAACCAACCCAAGATTCTGAGGAAAACTCTATACTTCTTGCAGAAGAGCCTTAATGAAGGAGCTATTGTAAGATATGTGAAGGGACATACTTGTTCAGCCCTCCAGAGGAAGTATCTGAGTTTATTGGAACCATGACCTTGTTTTTAAGCGTGGTAGCACCCCGACCTTTCCGACCAAAACATTTGCTAGAAGACCCCCAACCCTAACCTTTTTCTTGCTAGCCTCTTGAATCTCGAGGATCTAGATTCATTTTAAGTGGTAGGTTTGTAACATCCCAAATTTTGGAATGTTAATATAATTAATTGAATTGTTTGTTTGTTTGCTTGAGTGAATTAAACTTGAGTGAAATTTGAACCTTTTCAAAACTTTTGAATGAGAGGAATAAAATGACTTTCCCTTCTCCGTAAATTCAAATTCATCCTATTAAAATCAATGAGAGAAGATGACATGACTTCTTCAACTATAAAGAATTTGAACGGAGTTTTGCAATTTAATTCTTTCAAATATTTGCACTTGCTTCTCTATTTTTCTTCCCGAGAAATACCCGAAAAATAAATTCTTGCAAGCAAGAAGAGCGGAGGAAAATGACCCTCCAAAATCAGGGGCATTTTTGAAAATATTTGAGCCAAGAAAAACCAAAGTTTTTATTTAAAAATTATTTGCAAAAAGAAATAAAGCTTTTAGGGATTTTCTGAAAAACATTTTTTTTAAGTTTTTATTTTGGCCGTGGAATAATGCTCATCATCTACATTTTATTTTTCTGATAATTTTAGTATATAAAAACTCTTTATTCCGAATTGATTTGATTTCCTTTTTATTGTTTTAGTTTCCTAATTTTAAAAATAGGAATGGAATCGTTTTTATTAGGAAAAACCTGCTGGCCCATTAAGCACTTTCCTATTCTAGCCCAACAAGAGATATCTCCTTCCTCTGTTTCCTCTCACGTTCTGAAGCTTTCCATATCCATGGAGACAGGAATCTCCACCTTCCCGATCTCCCTCGTCTTTCCATCCCAGCGCCTCCCGAGACCGCCTATAAAACCCCTCCTCTCTCCTCGCTCCATTTTTCCCATCACCACGCCTCCCTGCCCGTAGCCACCTCGCCACTGTCCTCCTTTTCCTGCCTAGAACGCTCACCAGAGCTCTCCCAGGAGCCCGACGCCAGGAGTGAGCAGCACCTGAGGGCGCCCAGCGCCACCTCCCAAGCGCCGACCCCCACCTCGCCCGGCGACCTCGCCCCCTCGCCGGAGCAGCCCTCCACATCGCCGTCTCCTTCCTGCCATCTCTGCCTCACGTACAGGTAACTCCGTTTTCGTTTTTCAGATTTATTTCCGTAACAGATTTAGTTCCGTTCTTGTTTAGCTTATAACTTTTGATCTGGAAGTCCAATGATGCTGATTCTTCTTGCGTTAGATCACAATTTTCTTGTAGTTTCCAAAAATATATTATTTGTCTATGTTTGGATTTATAAAAATTGAGTTAGATCAGATTTGAATTAAAGCTTGTTTTGCTTATTCCGGGAGTTTAAAATAGATTTTTAATTAATTCTTTTTGCTCCTGGTCTCTAGGACCTTTGTTTATCCAGTAGTATTTAGTATTTTATTTTCAGGTTAATTTAAATTAGGTTTTTAGCAAAACAGTACTGTTTTAATATTAGTTCTGTTTTAGCTTTTTATTTATTGTTTTTATTAGTTTTAAATTATTTCTTTTTGTCACTTTTGACAAAATTAGTTGTGTTTCTGTTAGACAACAGGAGAAAATTTATTTTACTTAAAAAAATTATTTTGTTAGTTTTGTATGAAACCTTCTATAGGTCATAGTTAGAGTTTTATAAAAGCTTTTATTTGTTTCTTTTTGCAAATAAAATTTTATGGAAAAAAATACTTTCTGTTAAATTAGTTATTTTACATTTTATTTTCTGTTAATTTATTAGTTTAGTATTTTAATTGTTGTTAAGTTTTTACTTACGGCAAAACTATATTAGATGTTTGTAGCAAAGTCATAGATCTTCGTTAGTAGTTTTTCTTTGTAGTTTTATTTGAAGTTTCTTTTGATTTTGTTTGAGTTTTATTATCGATTTTCCTTGCTGTTTTGATTGTTATTTCGAGTGCTAAAATTGTTTGCTAGGATGTTTGCTTATGTGAATGCTATGTTTGACTATATAGATTTTCAACGGAGTGACGATTAGTTCTACCAAGTGATTTTCCTCGACGGCGTTGTTATCTTCATCAAGTATTACCAGGCAAGTTCACTTTGACCATTGCTTTCATACCTATGTTTTTATTGCATTTAGTGGCATCCTTGCAACCACACCTCAGTAGTGTTATTGAATCCTTGTAGTTGAGTAGTATGCATGAGGTAGGAACCCATCATCCTGTTACCAAGCCCGGGACGTTTTATTTAAATGCTACGCTATAGTAGACGGGGTTTGGTATGAGTGTTCGGGAGTGGTGTGAGAAAGGAGGACTCTACGTCAATGACGACAACTCCATGATGGCATCTGCAAGGACTGCATCTTCAAGGCCTCAAGACTTCAAGACTCGAGACAAGAATTCAATACACACTCTTTGGGTGAAGGACGGTTGACGGGCACCTGGAGAAACCAGTGGTTGGTCGGGATGCATGGAGAAGCGCCATGACATCTTGCGGAAAGCTTCACCCAGACTCAAAGAGACGGAAGAATACTTCATGCCCGAAGCTTACGTGCAACCGCAAGTCATTATGGGCTCTGGCTTGGTTGACCTTAGTTGTGACTCTGGCTGGGACGGTACTAGCAGATGTAGAACTACGGTAGGATGGGTTGAGTACCGGATAGTGGTCAGAGGAACTCTTTGGAAGACCATGTTTCGGTCATCTTGTTCTCAAACACCCTGAAGTGCGAGAACGTAAAGAGAGGGATCGAATCTTGCGGGTAAAGTGTACAAACCTCTGCAGAGGGTTTTAAACCTAATCGATTAGCCGTGTCCCCGGTTACGGACAATTTGAGCATCTGGACTTGGATCTATCTCGGAACTCTCAACACCGGATTGATAACTTAATTGTGGGCAACATATGATGAATTTTTGGGCTATGAGACATCGGTTGGCGGAACCATGTCATGATAGAAAACTCCTTAGTACAGACTTCATTCTATTCCTTTGATGTAGGTAAAATAAAATCAGCATTTACGCAAACAAAATTCAGATACAGAGCCATAAAGCCATATTGCGTATAGTATAGTTTTATCATCTGTTTATTCATGTTGTGATCTTGCCGGTACATTCAATGTACTGACCTACACAGCTGCAACGTATCATGTTGCAGATATTTCCTCGACGAGTAAGAGTTACGATACAGGGTTACGGTCTACACTCAACCTGCCGATGGCGTTGATGGGACTCCACACCCGTTTGATTGTTTCCGCTGAGTATTATGAGGTATATATCATTTTACGTTATTTATACATGTGATTGCACTTTGATATATACATTGATGTCTTGTGTGCCAAAGATATCTTGATCCGTGGATGGCACAGAGATACGTAGGCTTGACCGTCGAGGTCGGGTCGCTTCTGATATGGTATCGTATCGAGCATATGTTGATGTAGGACGTGACCCTAGAAATCGGAAAGCCCTAGGACAGGATATCTCAAAAAACTTTATTTTCAAAAAGACTCTTACTCCTCATCCTTTCTGATTTTATAAAATAGACACTCTCACCTCAAATAGTTAGAATATACCCCTTATCCTTTGATCACCCGGAGGATCAACTGAAGACGCTCCAAGAAGGATTTGATAACGGAGAACTGAAGACCCCTTCAGAGTAAAAAAAGATTTCACCATGTATTAGAAGCTACAACAGTTGAAGACTCCGAAGATTTGAAGTTCCTGAAGAAATATTTGACCTTTAGAAGACCAAACCCTGTTATACACCTACGTTAGATGCAACGATTTGTGAGCTGTCAATTGTTTGATGTTTTCCGACAGTCACAAAGCAAAACTTGTTTCTTCAAAAAAAAACTATTGTTCGTATTGTGTGTATCCCTCCCCACCTCTCTCTCATCTCACCCTAAAACCCTTGAACCCCATAGATGATGAATGAAGTTGGACTGATATTCTCTGGATCAAGACTTCGGGAGGCGAGCTATGGATGCAGAACATGGAGAATCACTGGGAACAATTTGGTTTCAAGGAAGTATGAGGTCCAATACGCTCTTCAAGATTTCTCGTAAAGTGCTGCAACCTGGTGGAGAATGCATCAATACATACAAGGATTTAAAGGAGCAAGAACTTGGGAGGAATTCAAGAAGACCACGATGAGATCACGTCTTATCCGGAAGCACAATGATACACCAAGAAATAAACCTTGTGCCTTCAAGATTTGCGGAGAAATAGGACACACCCAGAAGGTTACGCAAAAACCTGAGAGTGGTGAAGTAACGATAGATGTTTTGTTTGGCTTGCAGAAACCATGGAATTACTCGAAACCAGTTCGAGAACAAGAGAAATTTCTGCAATGCTTGTGAGTATGCCCAAGTGTTAGAATACGTGATTCGATATTTACGTATGTGGTAATGATTCAAATGCAGGATGGATTGGCCCCATACGAAGACTTCTATCATGAACTATCATATGTTGATGGAAAATCGAGAGCCTCGAAAACCTTAGAAGAGTGTCGATGCGATAAGCCATAAAACCATAAAATGGTAGGACGATGGAACCCCATTACAGGCAACCGTTGCCAAACGTAGGTTATACGGTGAAGTTCAACCCAGAACCGTTTCTGCGGGAGAAACCATTAATGGTAGACCACCATGAGTGTTTCGATAGTTGTCTAGAGTGGACACAGACCTATCAGCTAAGAAGACCCAGTCTCGGACAAACTTCAACTTTGACGAACCAACCCAAGATTCTGAGGAAAACTCTATACTTCTGGCAGAAGAGCCTTAATGAAGGAGCTATTGTAAGATATGTGAAGGGACATACTTTTTCAGCCCTCCAGAGGAAGTATCTGAGTTTATTGGAACCATGACCTTGTTTTTAAGCGTGGTAGCACCCCTGACCTTTCTGACCAAAACATTTGCTAGAAGACCCCCAACCCCTAACCTTTTTCTTGCTAGCCTCTTCGAATCTCAAGGACGAGATTCATTTTAACTGTGGTAGGTTTGTAACATCCCAAATTTTGGAATGTTAATATAATTAATTGAATTGTTTGTTTGTTTGCTTGAGTGAATTAAACTTGAGTGAAATTTGAACCTTTTCAAAAACTTTTGAATGAGAGGAATAAAATGACTTTCCCTTCTCCGGTAAATTCAAATTCATCCTATTAAAATCAATGAGAGAAGATGACATGACTTCTTCAACTATAAAGAATTTGAACGGAGTTTTGCAATTTAATTCTTTCAAATATTTGCACTTGCTTCTCTATTTTTCTTCCCGAGAAATACCTCGAAAAATAAATTCTTGCAAGCAAGAAAGAGCGGAGGAAAATGACCCTCCAAAATCAGGGGCATTTTGAAAATATTTGAGCCAAGAAAAACCAAAGTTTTTATTTAAAAATTATTTGCAAAAGAAATAAAGCTTTTAGGGATTTTCTGAAAAACATTTTTTTAAGTTTTTATTTTGGCCGTGGAATAATGCTCATCATCTACATTTTATTTTTCTGATAATTTTAGTATATAAAACTCTTTATTCGAATTGATTTGATTTCCTTTTTATTGTTTTAGTTTCCTAATTTTAAAAATAGGAATGGAATCGTTTTATTAGGAAAACCTGCTGGCCCATTAAGCACTTTCCTATTCTAGCCCAACAAGAGATATCTCCTTCCTCTGTTTCCTCTCACGTTCTGAAGCTTTCCATATCCATGGAGACAGGAATCTCCACCTTCCCGATCTCCCTCGTCTTTCCATCCCAGCGCCTCCCGAGACCGCCTATAAACCCCTCCCTCTCCTCGTTCCATTTTTCCCATCACCACGCCCCTCCTGCCCGTAGCCACCTCGCCACTGTCCTCCTTTTCCTGCCTAGAACGCTCACCAGGAGCTCTCCCAGAGCCCGACGCCAGGAGTGAGCAGCACCTGAGGCGCCCAGCGCCACCTCCCAAGCGCCGACCCCCACCTCGCCGGCGACCTCGCCCCTCGCCGAGCAGCCCTCCACATCGCCGTCTCCTTCCTGCCATCTCTGCCTCACGTTGAGGTAACTCCGTTTTCGTTTTCAGATTTATTTCCGTAACAGATTTAGTTCCGTTCTTGTTTAGCTTATAACTTTTGATCTAGAAGTCCAATGATGCTGATTCTTCTTGCGTTAGATCACAATTTTCTTGTAGTTTCCAAAAATATATTATTTGTCTATGTTTGGATTTATAAAAATTGAGTTAGATCAGATTTGAATTAAAGCTTGTTTTGCTTATTCCGGATTTTAAAAATAGATTTTTAATTAATTCTTTTTGCTCCTGGTCTCTAGGACCTTTGTTTATCCAGTAGTATTTAGTATTTTATTTTCAGGTTAATTTAAATTAGGTTTTTAGCAAAACAGTACTGTTTTAATATTAGTTCTGTTTTAGCTTTTTATTTATTGTTTTTATTAGTTTTAAATTATTTCTTTTTGTCACTTTTGACAAAATTAGTTGTGTTTCTGTTAGACAACAGGAGAAAATTTATTTTTACTTAAAAAAATTATTTTCGTTAGTTTTGTATGAAACCTTCTATAGGTCATAGTTAGAGTTTTATAAAAGCTTTTTATTTGTTTCTTTTTGCAAATAAAATTTTATGGAAAAAAATACTTTCTGTTAAATTAGTTATTTTACATTTTATTTTCTGTTAATTTATTAGTTTAGTATTTTTAATTGTTGTTAAGTTTTTACTTACGGCAAAACTATATTAGATGTTTGTAGCAAAGTCATAGATCTTCGTTAGTAGTTTTTCTTTGTAGTTTTATTTGAAGTTTCTTTTGATTTTGTTTGAGTTTTATTATCGATTTTCCTTGCTGTTTTGATTGTTATTTCGAGTGCTAAAATTGTTTGCTAGGATGTTTGCTTATGTGAATGCTATGTTTGACTATATAGATTTTCAACGGAGTGACGATTAGTTCTACGAAGTCATTTTCTGACAGCGTTGTTATCTTCATCAAGTATTACCGTGCAAGTTCACTTTGACCATTGCTTTCATACCTATGTTTTTATTGCATTTAGTGGCATCCTTGCAACCACACCTCAGTAGTGTTATTGAATCCTTGTAGTTGAGTAGTATGCATGAGGTAGGAACCCATCACCCTGTTACCAAGCCCGGACGTTTTATTTAAAGGCTACGCTATAGTAGACGGGGTTTGGTATGAGTGTTCGGGAGTGGTGTGAGAAAGGAGGACTCTACGTCAATGATGACAACTCCATGATGGCATCTGCAAGGACTGCATCTTCAAGGCCTCAAGACTTCAAGACTCGAGACAAGAATTCAATACACACTCTTTGGGTGAAGGGCGGTTGACGGGCACCTGGAGAAACCAGTGGTTGGCCGGATGCATGGAGAAGCGCCATGACATCTTGTGAAAGCTTCACCCAGACTCAAAGAGACGGAAGAATACTTCATGCCCAGAAGCTTACCTGTGCAACCGCAAGTCATTATGGGCTCTGGCTTGGTTGACCTTAGTTGTGACTCTGGCTGGGACGGTACTAGCAGATGTAGAACTACGGTAGGATGGGTTGAGTACCGGATAGTGGTCAGAGGAACTCTTTGGAAGACCATGTTTCGGTCATCTTGTTCTCAAACACCCTGAAGTGCGAGAACGTAAAGAGAGGGATCGAATCTTGCGGGTAAAGTGTACAAACCTCTGCAGAGGGTTTTAAACCTAATCGATTAGCCGTGTCCCGATTACGGACAATTTGAGCATCTGGACTTGGATCTATCTCGGAACTCTCAACACCGGATTGATAACTTAATTGTGGGCAACATATGATGAATTTTTGGGCTATGAGACATCGGTTGGCGGAACCATGTCATGATAGAAAACTCCTTAGTACAGACTTCATTCTATTCCTTTGATGTAGGTAAAATAAAATCAGCATTTACGCAAAACAAAATTCAGATCTGAGCCATAAAGCCATATTGCATATAGTATAGTTTTATCATCTGTTTATTCATGTTGTGATCTTGCGGTACATTCAATGTCTTGACCTACACGGCTGCAACGTATCATGTTGCATGTATTTCCTCGACGAGTAAGAGTTACGATACAGGGTTACGGTCTACACTCAACCTGCCGATGGCGTTGATGGGACTCCACACCCGTTTGATTGTTTCCGCTGAGTATTATGAGGTATATATCATTTCACGTTATTTATACATGTGATTGCACTTTGATATATACATTGATGTACTGTGTGTGCCAGCATACTGATCCAGGGATGGCACAGATACACAGAGGCTTGACCGTCTGAGGTCGGGTCGCTACATCCTTATCGCCAAGCTTGCCTTCCACGCCAAGGAAAGTCCCATCCGGACACGGGACGAAGTCTTCAATCTTGTATCTTCATAGTCTTGGAGTCCGGCTGTGATGATAGTTCGGCTATCCGGACACCCCCTAGTCCAGGACTCCCTCACCCCCCTCTAGTCAACTATATCGATCCTTTCAATTGGTTTCAGAGCCTCGTCTCTTTATTCAGGACATTGCCGTCCGAAGAGTATGGTTGACACCATAGACAGTCGGGAGGAGCACTCCGGTGTGAATCGATCTCGTCTATGGCCGATTGGGGAACCACGGTCTCTCGTGAGGAATTCAATGCTGCTTTTGACACATTGAAAACCTCCATGACGACCGAGGTTGAAAGCATGTTTACTAAATTCTTAGAAGGGCTTAAACTATCTACCGCGCCAATGAAAGTGGGTGATCCCACTAACAAGGTGACCGATGCTAACTCCGACAAGGGGGAAGCTACTAGTGAAAAGGCTCCTTCTTCTAGTGGTAAGAATGGCAATGGCATCTTTTCTCATGTTGTTGGGGATATAACTATTAGGTATGACCCACCCAGGAGGGGCCGGGTTATACCCATGGCGATTCATGAAGCCCAAGACAGCATAGGTCGTATTCGAACCAAAGAGAACATAGTTTTCGGTACCCTCTTGATCGGCACAATGCCAAACTCACTAGGGAGCTTCTTGATCGTATTTGAATCATAGCTTAACCCCTTTTAGGTCCGACTTTGATCGTATTCGAATCAGAGTCATTAAAAAACTCTCAAGGTCATTTGGGGGCTTCCTGTTCAAACATAGGTCGTATTTGAACCAAAGTGAACATAGTTGTCGGTATCCTCATGATCGGCGCAACGCCAAAGCCACTGGGGGCTACATGATCATATTCGAATCCTAGCTCAACCCCTTTGGAGCGGTTTACTGATCATACTTGAATCAGAAGCCTCGATTTTTTCTTTCTATTTGGCTTAAGTTTTTTGAAAACAATCTTTGGTTTTGTCACGAGACTTTTTTAAGTATAAGTGTGGTTTAAATTTAACCCGGTGTCACGACCGGTTTTTCAATAAAAATATTTATTGAACAACCGACCTATGAAGTCCAATATGAGGAAAATCCTTCATACCGGTTGACAAAACTTTGATACAAGAAGCCAGTAGCATTACAATAATACAAGGGTCGGACTGAAGATGTCCAACCAATTATTACAACACGCCAATGATTAAACATAGTGGCGGATATGACTCAAAGGCGTGGGGTGGAAATACTACTGACTCGAGCTATGAGTGGTTGGTGGAATAACACAGCGGGATGGTTAATAAGTCTACTGCGTTGGCGGCTCATCGAGCGTGGAGGTGAGGCTCGATGAATTTATTTGGGTAGCGGAAGTGGATATATCACAATGACTGATCCAGGGGTCGCATGAGACTGACTGGGATTCCTCTAGGCGTCGGACTCGCTATCGAACTCTTCATCCATGAGATCGCCTTCACAAGACATCTGGCCAAATCAACAAGCAGGTGAGTACTATGAAAGTACTCGCAAGATAGTTCGGACAAAAGATATAACAAATGAATGCATGAATGCAACATGGTTAATGTCAATATTTCTCAATTAATGCAGCATAGCAAAAATAACCAAGAAGGGAATAGGCGGTAGTCCGCTCAGAAAACCATAGAAGATAAACTCAAAACCGATCGGGTGTCTGAAGCGACGCCTCGAAGGGTGAAGAAATAAGCAAAACATGCCACAGTCGGGCGTCTGAGCGACACCTCATAAAGGGCTTATATTGAAAATAAAGATACATGTGTGCCGCAGTCGAACGTCTGAGCGACATCACAGAAAGGGCTTATAATGAAAATAAATAATAATAATGCCGCAGTCGGACGTCTAAGCGACATCACAGAAAGGGCTTATAATGAAAATAGATAACAACAATGCCGCAGTTGGACGTCTAAGCGACATCACAGAAAGGGCTTATAATGAAAATAAATAATAATAATGCCGCAGTCGGACGTCCGAGCGACATCACAGAAAGGGCTTATAATGAAAATAGATAACAACAATGCCGCAGTCGGACGTCTGAGCGACATCACAGAAAGGGCTTTCATCACAAAGATATAGCACTCATAATAAATATTCAACACATGAATATAAACGGGTTAGTCCATCCACAGGAATAAACATTTAACGGACTTAGTACTCATGTGAATCACCGGAGTATCTGTCACCAAAACTGACACTTGTCGGATAAGATATCTGAGAACTTGGACATGGATAAGATGATTTGAGGATTTATGACTCTGCAGAGTTCGTACTAAAATTACTCACAGCCAACGGATTTCCGTAGTCTGAAGGACTAGTTCCGTTTATGGTATTTTGGAAGAAACACAGCTAACCAAGACACACCCATCCTACATCACGTAATGCCAGGAATCACCCTAGACATCGTCCGAGAAAAACTTTTGAGACGGGAGATCACAATCTCGAATAGCATGGGATCAAATTTATTTTCGCGCTCTAAGGGTGCGCCCTCTCGGTCCCAACCGGAAACACCCATGCCCCGACCGGATGACTGGCTTTAATCCAGGGCCATGGAACCATCATCACGGCCTCTCCATTTGGTGTGTACCAGGAAAGCGGTTTGCAACTTACTAAGCCATATCCCTTGCGGAAAACATGTGGTAGTATGGGAAGGGAAATGGATGGAAACCGAACTGATACGGGTTGACACTGAAGTCAAAATGGTATGGCATAAGAATGGCATGCTACGACACTGCCATCTTACCCATCCACATGCCAACACATGGCCATGCACATACACATCCATCACGTATGGATTATCGAACTCACTTGCCTCAACTTGCATGAAAAATAACCTTCATCGGTATGCTCACAAACTTGCCATGAAACTACTTAATGCAAACTTGCCAGAACACTCATCATATCAAATGTTCAAACATGCTTGCCTGGTTCCGAGTAGTCGGGGTCTAGCCTTGAAGTTCATGGTTCCGTCACCTCCTCCGGAACCTACGGTATAGCGAAAAGGCATACTAACGTGAAAACCAACGCGTGCATAAAAGTTGTTCCAAAAATTTTCCAAATAAATCCCATAAAAAACTAGACAAAATTATAAGACAGTCAGAAAAAGAATCACTCAAAATCACTTTTTATTAAAGAGTTATAAGGGTTTCTGTCCAGGGACTCATCTGTAATGAAACAGAAAAGTTCGAGGGGTTTAACCGAGAAAACAGAAGACGGTTCGAATAGAAACGCATAAGCCCACATGGAAAACGTACTCTGCCAAGGCGCCAACGCAAAAGCAGTTCGCAGGAAAGGAAGAGAGGCTGACATGGGGGTCCACATGTCGAGTTTAAAAGACCTGCCGGCGCCCGAAGGCTCACGGTGGTCGCCCGTCGAACCACGGCGAGTCAGGGAGATCGGAGTGTACCAAGAGTATCAGCGTGTCCTTCCGTGTCGGTGGGTGGTGGACTTGGGCATCGGGGAGCACCACGTCGACGGCGACACTTTCTCCGGCGGACGGCGGCTCGGGCGATGGTGGATCTCGCCGAGGAGGGCTGCAAGAATCGAATTGAGGTGGGGGTTAGAGCACTAGGTGTAAGAGGAGGCTGCGGGCGAGGATTGAGCGCCGGAGATGGCCTCACCGCAGTGAATCAAGCTGGTGGTCGAGGCGGATCGGGGCGGCCGGAGTTGGGGGAGGAGACCTCCTCGAGGTCTTCCCAGTGGCTAGGCAGGGTCTTGGTGAAGTGCAGGGGTGGTGTGTGCACGAGAGCGAGCTCGGGGCTCCTTTTTATAGGCGATCCGAGGCGTTGGCCGTGAATGGACTTCTCCGGTGATGGTTACGGCGGCGCAGAGCTTCGTCGGGGAGGATTAGGGAGTGGGGCGTCAGCGTGGAGTTCCACTGGTGCCGTTTTGACGCTAAACCAACTTGGATTAGGAGCCCTGGGTGGATTCGACGAACGGGCGGCGCGGGTCCGTCGGCGGCAGAGCACGCTCATGCGTGCCGCCACGGCGACGGTGTTGCATGCGCGTCTTTGGCGAGGAAGTGGCCACGCTGAGCCACCAGATGGATTGGCGGCGCCAACGGCGTTACGCCGCCGTTCTGCTCGATGGCCGCTACGGTGGTTCGCCACCGCAAGACACGCCGGCAAGAAAGGGCTGGCGCCACCGACGCCAGAACGCGCCAAGCACGCGTGTGAGGCTCGGACAGGCACACTAGGCCGTGAGCAACGTGCCAAAGGCACTGTGGAACATGTGACTGAATTAAGCGGCGAAGATTGACACCGAAACTCTAAACTTTCTGAATTTAATCAAGATGCATGTAAACATTGCATGCAAGGTGTTCGACAGAATGGTTTTGGCACGTGGGAAATTTTTCTTGAGCTGATCTTTGGTGTGGTGGTCTCTCATTGCATCCGAGGGCTGCCTGAATTTTGGTAGAATTTTTGGAGAAGGGTAGATATGAATTTCACCAAATTTGGCAAATCTGGTCCAAACTTGCAGTGAGTGAAATTTGAAATATTTGAAAAGGAGAAGAGTGGATCAAGATGGTTCTGGGTTGTGGGTACCAAGGACAATCCAAGGGAGTTGGTTTGAGGTCAAAACTCAAAAGCATTAGGGTACTTGCTTTGCAAATCACTTAGGCTCAAAAGAAAAGAAAGAATTATTTTGGGAGAGGAAATAATTGGAATAGAGTCCAAAAATGGATTTTACTAGTTTGGACAGAATGTTTGAGTGGTACCAAAGTGGAAGGAGGGTTTTGGGAGAAATTTACCACAAGAGGCATGGTAAAATCAAGGATGGATCAAAACCAAAGAATAACCCAAAACCAAAATGTTACTTTTTAGAAGAAAATAAATCCAAGAAATGCTTTTAGAGAAGAAAACTCGGAATAGAGGTTTTTAAGAAGTGTTTAAATGACCTTATTCAAAACAAGCAAGGCTTTTGCTGAAAACAAAAACAACAAAAATTTTGGAGTGTCACAGCACCTACCCCCTTAGGAAAAATCTCGTCCCCGAGATTCCAGTTGGTTTTCAAATAATTGTGGGTGCTCTGTTCGAAGGAAATCCTCCCTTTCCCAAGTGACTTCACTTTCGGTGTGGTTGCTCCACTGAACTTTGAAGAACTTGGTGGTTTTCTGTCGGGTTCTCCTTTCTGATTCTTCCAAGATTTTTATCAAATGCTCCCGATATGTGAGATCTGGTTGCAGGTCAATGTTTTTATGGGGTACTTGTTTCTCTGGGTTGCTTACGCACTTCCTCAATTGGGAGACGTGGAATACGTCGTGGATGTCGGATAATTCTTCGGGTAAATCTAGCTGGTAGGCCACTGTGCCTCTTCGTGCTACTATGCAGAAAGGCCCGATGAATCTCGGTGCTAGTTTTCCTTTAATCTTGAATCGGTGCAGGCCTCTCATGGGTGATACTTGTAGGTACACAAATTCACCGGGTTCAAAATGGACCCCACGATGCTTCTGATCGTAATAACTCTTTTGTTGACTTTGGGCTGTCTTGAGCCGGTCCTTAATTACCTTGACTTTATCTTCAGCCTCCTTGAGTAGGTCTGTGCCGAAGATATGACTGTCTCCGGTTTCCGACCAATTTAGCGGGGTATGACATCTTCATCCGTACAGAGCTTCAAATGGTGCCATTTGCAGGCTGGACTGATAGCTGTTGTTATATGCAAATTCTGCGTATGGTAAGCTCTCCTCCCAACTGGTCCCATAGGTGAGGACACATGCTCTCAGCATATCTTCTAGAATTTGATTTACTCGTTCAGTCTGCCCATCTGTCTGGGGATGGTATGCGGTACTGAATGCTAGCTGAGTTCCCAGAGTTTGTTGTAAGTGATCCCAAAACCGGGAGACGAATTGAGTGCCTCTGTCCGAGATTATTTTCTTTGGGACTCCATGTAGGCAAACGATACGGGAGAGGTAGAGCCTAGCAAGCTTCGAGTGGTGTGTCTTTGTCTTCACGGGATGAAGTGAGCTACTTTAGTCAGTCTATCTGTGATTACCCATATGGCATCATGTCCGTGTCGTGACCGAGGTAGTCCAACAATAAAATCCATTCCAATTTCGTCCCATTTCCACTCGGGTATCTTATTCGGTTGCAATAGTCCGGCCGGTTTCTGGTGCTCGGCCTTGATGCGTTGACAAGTCACAGCATGCAATAAACGTGGCTATGTCTCTTTTTATACCATGCCACCAAAATGTCTCCTGAAGATCTTAGTACATTTTTGTTCCTCCAGGATGGATTGAATATGGAGCGGTGTGGCTTTCAGCCAGGATTTGCTGTTTAAGGTCATGGATATTTGGTACGCAGAGCCTATTCCCGTACCACAATATTCCTTGCTCATCAATACTGAATTCTGAGGCCTTGCCCAATTTCATCTTACGCTTTATGCCTTCAATGCTAGGGTTTCCACGTTGAGCCTCTTTAACCTTCTCTATCAGGGTAGGCTGTACTTCTAAGTTTGACACACTGCCTTCGGTGACCACCATCAGGTTGAGCCTTGCGAACTCCTGCTGGAATTTAGGTCTTAAGTCTGGCATCTTTGTCGTTGTTCCGGACTGGGGTTCCGACTCGGGCGTCTGCCACAACATTTGCTTTGCCCGGGTGGTAGTGGATCCCAACATCATAATCCTTTACTAATTCCAACCAGCGTCGCTGCCGTAAATTTAGTTCTGGTTGTGTGAAAATATACTTGAGGCTTTTGTGGACCGTGTATATTTCACAACGATTACCAAGTAGAAAGTGTCTCCATTCCTTGAGTGCATGTATCACTGCTGCTAATTCCAGGTCATGGGTAGGGTAATTTTCCTCATGCTTGCGGTTGTCTGGAAACATATGCGACAACCTTGCCTTCTTGCATTAATACGCACCCGAGGCCCTTTCGAGATGCGTCACAAAATACTTCAAAATTCTTGTGTATATCTGGCACAATTAGTACTGGTGTTGTCGTCAGTTTCTTCTTAGTTCATGGAAACTTTTCTCGCAGGCTTCTGTCCATTCAAACTTCCTGTCTTTCTTGAGTAGTTGCGTCATTGGCTTTGCTATGGTGGAGAATCCTTCAATAAATCTTCGGTAGTATCCTGCCATTCCCAAGAAACTTCGTACATCCGTCACCTTTGGCTGGTGGCTTCCCAAGTACGGCCTTGACTTTTTCGGGTCTACGGCGATGCCTTCTTGAGTTAGTACGTGGCCCAGAAAACCTACTTGCTTTAGCCAAAATTCACACTTGCTGAATTTGGCGTACAACTGATGTTTCCTGAGTTCTCCTAGTACAATCCGGAGATGTTCAACGTGCTCTTCTGGTGTTTTGGAGTATACCAGAATATCATCGATAAATACCACAACAAACTTATTCATAAACTTCATGAATACTTTGTTCATGAGGTGAACAAAATATGCGGGGGCGTTTGTCAGTCCGAATGGCATTACGGTGAACTCCTACAATCCGTATTTGGAGGTGAAGGCGGTCTTGGGAATATCCTCGGTTCGTACTTTCAGTTGATGATATCCCGATCTTAAGTCAATCTTTGAGAATACCTTGGCCGTAGCGAGTTGATCGAATAAATCATTTATTCGAGGCATCGGATATTTGTTCTTGATTGTGACCATGTTTAGAGCTCGATAGTCTATGCACAATCTCAGTGTTCCATCCTTCTTTTTGGCGAATAAAATTGGTGAACCCCATGGTGAGGAACTGGCTCGTATGTACCCTTTTTCCAACAGTTCCTTTATTTGCTTCTTGAGTTCCACCAATTCGGATGGTGCCATTCTGTAGGGTTTCTTGTATATGGGAGGCGGTTCCGGTGCTAGCTCAATGCTGAATTCTATCTCTCGATCCGGTGGCATGCCCAGTAGTTCTTCGGGGAATACGTCTGGAAATTCACACAATACTGGAACTTTGCTCAATTCAGAAATATCCACCTTGTTTAATCTCGGTTGCCTGGATATTTTTCTTTCCTTGGCTGAAACTTTTATGGTCTTCCCGTGGTGATGGGTGAGAATTACAGTCCTGTTGAAGCAGTCAATAAAACCTTTGTTGGTGGTTAACCAATCCATCCCTAAGATGACATCCAGTCCTTTATTTTCCAATACGATAAGATTTGCGTGAAACTTCAACCCTTCAAACTCGATAACCACACCACGGCAATAATTCTGGGTAACTTGCTTAATTCTGTGGGACTTGGCGATCATAGATTTTCCTAAGGGAAACATCGAAAAATTATTTTGCAAAGCAAAACTTTTCAAACGAACAGTGAGAAGCTCCAGAATCAAACAAAACCATGGCAGGTATTGTGTTGATGGAAACGTACCGAGTACGATATCTGGGGCATTTTGTGCTTCCTCTTTGCTCACGTGGTTCAAATGACCCTTCCTGTGGTTGTTATTTGGGTTGAAATTGTTGCGCTTTTGTGCCGAATTATTGCTTTCGTTGTTCGGCTTTGGGGTCGAGTTCCTTGGCTTGGGGCACTGCTTGGCGTAGTGTCCTTCTTCTCCACAAGCGTAACAGGTAACGCCTGGGCGGTATGTGAACTCCTTGTCCCTTGCGTGGAAATTCTTGATTGGGCGTGAGATGCTTGTCGTGGGTTTGGGTGTCCAGTTCTTCTGAACATCTGTCTTGCTGCGGTGGTTGCGGGTGTGTTTAATCTGGTCCCTCTTCCGCCTGCGGAAATCTTCTAAGCTGCGTCTCTCATTTTCCAATGTAATGGCCTTATCCACCAGCGTCTTAAAATCTGGAAATGTGTGTACGACCAATTGACATTTAAGCGCGGGTGTCGTAATCGTCTAGGAATTTCTCCATCTTTTGTTTTTCGACATACGCTCCTCGTTGGCGTGGCGAGATAAAGGTGGTAAACTGACTGTTGTATTCTCGACCTTTGTCATTGTCCTTTGCTTGAGGTCATCAAATTCTCTCTTTTTGATCTTCATAAGGCTCTTAGGAATATGTGCCCCATGAAAACCTTCTTTAAATTCTTCCCATGATATATTATTTTTGTTGGGGTGCATGTGCAGGAAATTTTCCCACCACGATGCGGCTGCTCCAGTGAGATAGTGCGGTGCATAAAGTACTTTCTCAAGGTCTGAACACTGGGCCATAACTAATTTTCTCTCCATGTCTCGAAGCCAGTCCTCGGCTTCCAGAGGTTTGTCAGTGTGAGAAAATGTTTGGGGACGCGTCTTCTGTAGCTCAAATAACTTGGATTGCTGCTGATACGGTCCGCGGTGATTTCCCATATTAATGACTTGGTTCAGTATTTCCTGATGTTGCTGCTAATTTTGTTCATAAAGACGGCACATTTGGGAAAGTGCCGTTTCACTGTCCTGCTGATTTGTCTGTCCCTGTGTGAAATTGTTGCACAGGGAGTGTCATAATTTTCCTCTGTCGGAGTTGGCATGGAGCGCGTCCAAGGACGAGACATAGTTCACTGGGGATATATTTTGGAACACTCATAAGAAAAGAAATTGAGCCGCAAAAAAATCAATAAATTCAAGAAGATGCAAAAAGTTGCAAATGCTCCAAGATTTTTCAAGAGAAAAAATATGTTAGCGTACGGAGAATGACTGTTCATTACATATCTTACACGCAAGCAGTAATTATACAATACATCACTCAGGGATATGCGTACATAAATCCTGACATGTTATTTAGTCTAGTGCACTCCTCCGGATCCTACATGATGCGCAAACAGACTACTTCTCACAGCCTATTTACATATAAACATATCGCACGAGTCGGTACATCGCATGGCGGCTAAGCGCACTTAGTCGGAGATGGTAAGGATTTCCCTTGGCCTGCCAAGGGTGAGGTGTAGAGAGGCTGGGGACTCAACCTCCTCCTCGTAGATAGGCTCCAGACGAGAGGTGCTACGCGGAGTTGGTGGAGCAGGTGCCTGTCTTGGGACAACACAAATCTGAGCGGGCACAAGGGGTGGTGCAGAACGAACCGGAGTAGGTGCAATGACGTGGTTGAATTCCTCCGTGGTAGGCAGGCGACGAGTAGCGGTGCGAGCAGTAGGAGCGAACGATGCTGATGACGAGACGAAAGTCAGTGGTGGTGCAGCACGCAGGAGCTCCCTCCTGTTGGCGGTACAGCCATGGACTGAGTTCATGCGGGCAGCTACAAAATCGTCCACCAGGTTGTTGAAGGCTGCCTCCAAAGCCCGAAGATACTGGCGAGCATCTCAAAGCTTCATCCCGTTCTCCTCTGGGCAAGAGAACGTGAGTGGCAAGTGTATGGCACGTGACATGGCAGGTAGCGGTAGCGACGAGTCTTCATCGAAGGCACGATATCTCGAGACGATGCTATCGCTTCACGGGCTGCAATCTGAAGCGTGCTTCTCTGTGGGCATGGCTCTCCCCACGAACCGGTAACGCCAACTCGTCCTCTCTTGAATTCCACCGCGGCTTGGTGCATGGTTAGACGGTCATTGACCTTGTGCCGAGAGAGAGAGAAACTGGCGCACATTTGGCCCCATCGCGACTTGGACGATGAAGGAGAGAAGCTTGACAAACCCATCGGGCATGTTGGCGAACACCTGCGACTCGCAGTCGTTGCAGGCCATCTACAAAAGTAGGCAAAAATCCCGAGGAGTCAAAACATAAATTTTATGCTGACTGTCAGAAATTGACTACATTTGTAAAAAAAAATAGCTCTACTATGCTAATAACCGATTAGCGATCGTACCTAGTGGCTTCCTACAGTCAGCCTGGCTCTGGTACCAAGCTTGTCACGACCGGTTTTTCAATAAAAATATTTATTGAACAACCGACCTGTGAAGTCCAATATGAGGAAAATCATTCATACCGGTTGACAAAACTTTGATACAAGAAGCCAGTAGCATTACAATAATACAAGGGTCGGACTGAAGATGTCCAACCAATTATTACAACACGCCAATGATTAAACATAGTGGTGGATATGACTCAAAGGCGTGGGTTGGAAATACTACTGACTTGAGCTATGAGTGGTTGGTGGAATAACACAGCGGGATGGTTAATAAGTCTACTGCGTTGGCGGCTCATTGAGCGTCGAGGTGAGGCTCGATGAATTTATTTGGGTAGCGGAAGCGGATATATCACAATGACTAATCCAGGGTCGCATACGAGACTGATCGGGATTCCTCTAGGCGTCGGACTCGCTATCGAACTCTTCATCCATGAGATCGCCTTCATCAGCATCTGGCCAAATCAACAAGCCAGGTGAGTACTATGAAAGTACTCGCAAGACAGTTCGGACAAAAGATATAACAAATGAATGCATGAATGCAACATGGTTAATTTCTCAATTAAAGCAGCATAACAAAAAGAACCAAGAAGGGAATCGGCGGTAGTCCGCTCAAAAAACCATAGAAGATAAACTCAAAACCGATCGGGTTCTGAAGCGACGCCTCGAAGGGTGAAGAAATAAGCAAAACATGCCACAGTCGGGCGTCTGAGCGACACCTCATAAAGGGCTTATATTGAAAATAAAGATACATGCGTGCATGATGGACGTCTGGCGACATCACGTAAAGGGCTTATAATGAAAATAAATAATAATAATGCAGCGATCGGACGTCTAAGCGACATCACAGAAAGGGCTTATAATGAAAATAAATAATAATAATGCCGCAGTCGGACGTCTAAGCGACATCACACAAAGGGCTTATAATGAAAATAGATAACAACAATGTCATGATCGGACGTCTGAGCGACATCACAGAAAGGGCTTATAATGAAAATAGATAACAACAATGCCGCAGTCGGACGTCTGAGCGACATCACAGAAAGGGCTTTCATCACAAAGATATTGCACTCATAATAAATATTCAACACATGAATATAAACGGGTTAGTCCATCCACAGGAATAAACATTTAACCGGACTTAGTACTCATGTGAATCACCGGAGTATCATCACCAAAACCGACACTTGTCGTGATAAGATATCTGTAACTTGGACATGGATAAGATGATTTGAGGATTTATGACTCTGCAGAGTTCGTACTAAAATTACTCACAGCCAACGGATTTCCGTAGTCTGAAGGACTAGTTCCGTTTATGGTATTTCGGAAGAAACACAGCTAACCAAGACACACCCATCCTACCTCACGAATGCCAGAATCACCCTAGACATCGTCCGAGAAAAACTTTTGAGACGGGAGATCACAATCTCGAATAGCATGGGATCAAATTTATATTCATGGCGCTCTAAGGGGTGCCACCCTCTCGGTCCCAACCGGAAACACCCATGCCCCTGACCGGATGACTGGCTTTAATCCAGGGCCATGGAACCATCATCACGGCCTCTCCATTTGGTGTGTACCAGGAAAGCGGTTTGCAACTTACTAAGCCATATCCCTTGCAGAAAACATGTGGTAGTACGGGAAGGGAAATGGATGGAAACCGAACTGATACGGGTTGACACTGAAGTCAAAATGGTATGGCATAAGACTAGCATGCTACGACACTGCCATCTTACCCATCCTCATGCCAACACATGGCCATGCACATACACATCCATCACGTATGGATTATCGAACTCACTTGCCTCAACTTGCATGAAAAATAACCTTCATCGGTATGCTCACAAACTTGCCATAAAACTACTTAATGCAAACTTGCCAGAACACTCATCATATCAAATGTTCAAACATGCTTGCCTGGTTCCGAGTAGTCGCGGTCTAGCTCGGCGAAGTTCGCGGTTCCGTCACCTCCTCCGGAACCTACGGTATAGCGAAAAGGCATACTAACGTGAAAACCAACGCGTGCATAAAAGTTGTTCGGAAAAATTTCCAAATAAATCCCATAAAAACTAGACAAAATTATAAGACAGTCAGAAAAAGAATCACTCAAAATCACTTTTTATTAAAGAGTTATAAGGGTTTCTGTCCAGGGACTCATCTGTAATGAAACAGAAAAGTTCCAGGGGTTTAACTGAGAAAACAGAAGACGGTTCGAATAGAAACGCGCAAGCCCACATGGAAAACGTACTCTGCCCGAAGGCGCCAACGGAAAACGGTTCGCAGGAAAGGAAAGAGAGGCTGACATGGGGGGTCCACATGTCAGGTTTAAAAGACCTCGCCGGCGCCCGAAGGCTGCGGTGGTCGCCGGCGTCGAACCACGGCGAGTCAGGGAGATCGGAGTGTACCAAGAGTATCAGCGTGTCCTTCCGCGTTGGTGGGTGGTGGACTTTGGCGTCGGGGAGCACCACGTCGACGGCGACACTTTCTTCGGCGGACGGCGGCTCGGGCGATGGTGGATCTCGCCGAGGAGGGCTGCAAGAATCGAATTGAGGTGGGGGTTAGAGCACTAGGTGTAAGAGGAGGCTGCGGACGAGGTTTGAGCGCCGGAGATGGCCTCACCGTAGTGAATCAAGCTGGTGGCCGAGGCGGATCGGGGCGGCCGGAGTTGGGGAGGAGACCTCCTCGAGGTCCTCCAGTGGCTAAGCGAGGTCTTGGTGAAGTGCAGGGGTGGTGTGTGCACGAGAGCGAGCTCGGGGCTCCTTTTTATAGGCGATCCGAGGCGGTGGCCGTGAACGGACTTCTCCGGTGATGGTTACGGCGGCGCAGAGCTTGGTCGGGGAGGTTTAGGGAGTGGGGCATCAGCGTGGAGTTCCACTAGTGCCGTTTTGACGCTAAACCAACTTGGATTAGGAGCCCTGGGTGGATTCGACGGAACGGGGCGGCGCGGGTCCGTCGGCGGCAGAGAGCACGCTCTGTGCGTGCCGCGCCACGGTGACGGTGTTGCATGCGCGTGCTAGCGAGGAAGTGGCCACGCGGAGCCACCAGATGGATTGGGCGGCGCCGAACGGCGTTACGCCGTCGTTCTCCTCACGGTCGGCCGCTATGGTGGTTCAGCCACCGCAAGACACGCCGGCGCAGGCGGGCCAGGGCGCCACCGATGCCAGGAACGCGCCAAGCACGCGTGTGAGGCTCCGGACAGGCACGCTAGGCCGTGAGCAACGTGCCAAAGGCACTGTGAACATGTAACTGAATTAACTGACGAAGATTGACACTGAAACACTGAACTTTCTGAATTTCACTGAAGATGCACAGAAACAGTGCATGCAAGGTGTTCGACAGAATGGTTTTGGCATGTGGGAAATTTTTCTTGAGCTGATCTTTGGTGTGGTGGTCTCTCCTTGCATCCGAGGGCTGCCTGAATTTTGGTAGAATTTTTGGAGAAGGGTAGATATGAATTTCACCAAATTTGGCAAATCTGGTCCAAACTTAAAGTGAGTGAAATTTGAAATATTTGAAAAGGAGAAGAGTGGATCAAGATGGTTACGGGTTGTGGGTACCAAGGACAATCCAAGGGAGTTGGTTTGAGGTCAAAACTCAAAAGCATTAGGGTACTTGCTTTGCAAATCACTTAGGCTCAAAAGAAAAGACAAAATTATTTTGGGAGAGGAAATAATTGGAATAGAGTCCAAAAATGGATTTTACTAGTTTGGACAGAATGTTTGAGTGGTACCAAAGTGGAAGGAGGGTTTTGGGAGAAATTTACCACGAGAGGCATGGTAAAATCAAGGATGGATCAAAACCAAAGAATAACCCAAAACCAAAAAGGTTTCTTTTTAGAAGAAAATAAATCCAAGAAATGCTTTTTGAGAAGAAAACTCAGAAGAGAGGTTTTTAAGAAGGGTTTAAATGACCTTCTTCAAACCAAGCAAGGCTTTTGCTGAAAACAAAAACAACAAAAATTTTGGAGTGTCCCACCCGGCTTGGTTTTGGACGATAAGTTGCCAAGCATATGACAATTATCATACATTTGGAAGTGTTGGCTTCTAAGGATTGGGTTATGCCCCTTACTGTTCAGGTCACATAAACTGGCAGTACAAATTCAAGATCACAGGTATGATATTATAGTTGTGTTTCAAGGCTATAATTCATAACAGGCTTATCTGTGACTCTTTTTTCCATATCTAAGGTCATATGTAAGGTATTATGACCCGCCCCACGGTAAGCCGCCAAGGGCTCTTGTGATCTATTTCTGTGTGCAGGATAGTTCAAAGACTTTCTTATGCATAAGGAAAACAGATGATAAGTATAAACAGGGGCGAATATAAGACGACGGCTTAACAGTGTTGAGCACCAAACACGTGCACGATGGCATGACAAAGCAAAGTCATTTCTACCCTATTACATGAATCCCCGAGTCCAAATGATTAAATTGTTTTTCAGCGGGTTACAAATATGAGCCGCCCGGCGGATCAATTCTCTGGTTGACCTGAAGCTTCCGAATCAGCCCTCTCCGCTCCTTCGTCCTGTTCCCTGTCCTGGAAGGTTGATGATGACCAGTCAATCCCATTCAAAGCTTCAAATTCAGCTTCATCATCAATTAGTCCGGCCGGGTCAACTTCAGGGGCGAAGGTATGCTTACGAATTGGTGGGATCAGGCTGGTCACTTTATAATGCGGCGTTGGTATCCTCCGATTCTCCGCGTCATAACCCGGCTAGTACCTTGTGAGATCCGCCTCATCAGCAATCAGGGTGGCCACAGGGCGTATTTCCTTCACACAAGCGGCAAAGTCCTCCTGTTCAAATGAAGTGCCATCCTCCTTAAGGCTTGGATACCCAATGGCGATGTCGGCCGGGTATAATTCTGGTAACCAAGCTTTGGCCCGGCTTATGGCAGCCACAGCTCTGGCTCTTGCAGATGATCGCCTTAATTCCTTGAATTGCTGGTGCAGCATAGAGAGCTTCTTTAGCACATCCACCAGGAGCGTGGGGACTTCGTTTGACAAGGAAATTGTGGCTAAGGCACGCTGAGATCCAGTATAAAGTTGTTCCGCGAGCGTGTAAACCGCCTTCAGCTTCACCAGCATGTCCTGATTTAGATTTGTGCTCCTGGAGCCTGCATAGCAATGTCAGGTGTGTTAGTGACAATTCATATGGTCACTAGAAAGATTCTAATATTTGACGCTTGCAGGGCGACTTACCAAATATTACTGAGACCATCTGAGATATATGGCGTTTTAAGCCGGATAAATCGGCGGTCACCTCTTCAAGAGTCGCCTCTGCCTTCTCAGCTCGATTGGTCAAGGCGATCTTTTCCTCAGCCCATGCTTTTTTCTCCACTTCAAAGTCTTTTTTCAGTTTCTCTTGCTCAAACACACTGAATTCAAATTTGTAGTTGTCTCTTTGGGTTTCAGTCTCCTGTGCCTCCAGGTGGTTCTTCAGTTCAGACAGTTCTGATTGAAGTTGAATAGTGGTGGCCTGTACAAATACCGGGTCAAAATCATGAATATTAGCATACAATATTAAGTCCCAAGCCTTTTGCAAGCAACAACACTTGGCACTTGGGGGCTAATGTCTACCGAAGAATTCTATCTAGGTGGCGGTTCATGAGAGTAAGTCCCAACACTTTGCAAGCAAGAGTACTTGGCACTTGGGGGCTAATGTCTACCGAAGAATTCTATCTAGGTGGCGTTTCATGAGAGTATGTCCCAAGCACTTTGCAAGCAAGAGTACTTGGCACTTGGGGGCTAATGCATATTGCTGTTACATTTACACAAGTACTATATTCTACACAAGCATGTGAAGGACCGGCTCATTCATGTTGATTAAATCGGCCCTTGGGGACTATGGATTAAGCCGGATTTTTACAGGTTTGACTAAATGATATTACTAACGCTTATATGATTATTCTAAGTCTACAGCATATTCATCATAAGCAATAGATTTGGGGGCTCGCATGGTAAGGATAATTCAATGAAGGGAAGAGATTATACCTCAAATTTTTGGTACATTTGCTTCATCATATCAACTTCAACGTCACGGCTGCTGTGCACTTGGCTAAGATAGCCAGACAAAACTTACCCAATGCTCATATAAGAATAATCAGTAATGTCAAATCTGACCTTACGGCGTTCCAGGTGCTCCTCCTTGGTAGAACACTTGGCTAGGACAGTAGGTCTCCCCGGCTCAGTGTAGCCGGTCTTGGTAATTTCAACATCAGCATCTTGTGGGTCGTCTATCTTGGCCGGGCTAGAAACTTCAGGATTTTCAGAGCCTTAAGTGGCTTGATCAGCAGGCGGATCAGTAGTTGACGTTGGCGTGTCATGCACCGGTTCAAGTGGCGGCTTATGAACGGAGGCCTCGGGCGTGGCCGTCT
This sequence comes from Aegilops bicornis, assembly GCA_021605145.1. Taxonomy (NCBI): domain Eukaryota; kingdom Viridiplantae; phylum Streptophyta; class Magnoliopsida; order Poales; family Poaceae; genus Aegilops; species Aegilops bicornis. Next base: position 741,100,261 of record CM038673.1, read on the forward strand.
GGAGTTCCAGCTCTTTGAAGATTGGCTCTTCGGTCGGCTTGTTCTTCTTCGCCTTCTTGCTAGGCTTTGCTTTTCCGCTGCATCAGATCAAAAGGTCAGTACAAATATAAAGAATTGAAATGAATACATGATAAGTAAATCATCATTACCCTGGAGCGGTCTTGAAAGCTGGCAAGTTGGACTGGATTGAGTCGCCGGAGGAAGATGAAGTTTCCTGATAATATGAGTCAGAAGAATTGAGTGGTTGACGAGTAAGACCCGCCAAGGGATAAAAAGGATTTAAGTCGGAGGTGACCTCGTTCTGGCGCTTCCTTGGTGTGCTAGGTAAGCTGGAGGAGAGTTCTGCGTCCTTGTTGGTCCGGGTCTGCCTCCAGCTCTCATGAATATGTTGCTTCAAAAGAAATTGAGGATCTTGATAAGCTAAGGGATGTGAAAATCTTACTTTCGGGTTACTCTTCGGATTTTCTGTCTTGGCAAAGGCTCGGAGTCAGAGGAAATAATAGTTACCTCTTGATCCACTCCATGACTCGTTCCCGTGTCCTCCTAATGATAGTCAGTGTTAATAAGGTGGTTAAAAAAGGATCCAAGAGCGTCAAGAGCTACCTCAGACTCAGAGGTATCTTCCAGTCGAAGCAAGTCAGAGGCGCTTGTCTTCTTTCCTTTCTTCTTGACGGCGGCTTTCCTGGCGGCTCTCTTGGCCTTCCTGGCTCTCTTTGCAGCCTCATGATCATACTTTGTTTTCCAAAATTTGTCGTCACCCTGTGAAAATCAACAAAGGTTTGTGTCGTGGAATTGTCACGGCAGATGTCCTCTTGCAAGGACTTAGTTGTGGAGACATCGCGACTAGGAAGCTTAAAGGGGTTAATCGGGACAAAGGACACGAGAGGTTTATACTAGTTCAGCCCCTTGCGGTGAAGGAAGGCCTACGTCTAGTTGGGTTGGTATTACTTGATGTTACGATGACCAGGGAGCGAGATACGCTATGCCCGGCTCTCGATGAGTTGTTTCCTACACCTAAGCCGCCGCAGGTCGTCTCCTTATATACACGGGTTGACGCCCTGCGGCTTACGGAGTCCCGGCCGCCTTATAAACAGTGTCCGGCTCGGTGACTAGTCAAATCTACCTTATGATACAAGTCACGCCATGGTGGCAGTTTACTACAACGGGCCTTAAGTCGCCTGTGGGCCTTAAGCCCTTTATTGAACCGCCATCTTCACGCTTGATTACAGGCTCCAATCCGGCGAGTCTTCTTTGTGTAACCCGGCCCCTCCTGGGCGGCTTACACAAATAGTTATATCCCCAACATTAGGCCCCAGATTGATTTGAACCTGTTCATGTCAATCTTAAAATACCTTAAGAAGTAAATCTTCAGTCTTCCGGCTGTACAAAGGTTTTACTTAACCCGCCATGACATCATCTTTTAGATCCGTGTTAACCCGCCGTGACGTCATCCTTACTTAAATTCATTCTTTATTTCATCATATCCTCCAATGGATCTTTGCCTTTACTGACTTTTCCAAAAACCGAGGTGTCGGGGCCGCTGGATAATAACATTTATCTCCTCGTTTCTCGCGCTCTTTAGTGGCCCTTCCTTATAAATAGCCCCGACTAGGTCTTCTTTCATTCTTCCCGTTCCGCATCTTCTTCCTCTCGCCCCCATCTATCACTGGAGCTCCGCCGCCGTCGCCACAGCGCACCTCGTCTTCGTCGAGCTTGGCCACTGCATCGACCTGAACTTGACCAGAGAACGGAAGTTTTCCTCCTCTACAGATCTTCCGCAGTAAGTGTTTCCCCTTTCTGCGCCATAGATCTATGCTAAGGCTAGTATGTTCTTCTGTACAGTTCATCGTTCATCCTAGTTCCTCGCACTTGCCTCTGCCGTAGCTCGTTTGATCCAGCAACAGCGAAGATCTCGTGCGGTTGTTGTTCCGCATCCATTTTTAGTAGTAGCAGATCTTCTTTCTTTATAGGAATCTTCAGTAGAACGTATGAACTTCTCTGCACCATTTTTTTAGGTCTAGAATTTTTCTTGTCTGGATGTCTGTTTGATCCAAAATAACAACAGCAACTTGTGAAACTTGTTTGTTTCACCCGGAAGTGAAAGAACTGCCTCTGTCGAATATGTTTAACCGCTCATTGATACCTGTAGCGGCTTAATATTTATCGCATAGTCATCCATATATCATTAGGCCCCTCCTTAAGCCGCCATCATGAGTAGTTTTAAATATTTTCCTCCGGGTTAAACTTGAGCCGGATCCCCTTTATTTTTGTCATAGGCCTCAATTTTGTCATGGCACCTAAAGCGGCCAAGGCTCCTGTGACCTGTAATTGGGTCCCATCCACAGTCACGAGGAGCAAACTGGCTGAATTTGTGAAGTCTGGCCATCTGCCTAAGAAGGAGGTCATGTCTTATCGTGCCCCTGACTCGTCTGAAGAAAGGCCTCAACCCAAAGAAGGGGAAGTAGTAATTTTTATGGATCACATGAGCCGGGGATTTTCCCCTCCCGGCTCAAAATTCTTCACAGAGGTTTTGAATTTCTTTGACCTTAGGCCTCAAGACATTGGATCCAATTCCGTGTCAAATATCTGCAATTTTCAAGTCTTCTGCGAGGTGTACCTGGGAGAGGAGCCAAATCTGCTTTTGTTCAGAGAGCTTTTCTACTTGAACGGGCAGAATGAACGTGCCAACGGTCCCAGTCTTGAACTTGGCGGTATCTCAATTCAGCGGCAGAGAGACTGCCTTTTCCCTTATGCTGAACTGCCGAGTCATCCGAAAGATTGAAATCAGACGTGGTTCTATTGCCAGGACACTTCCCCGGCTAATGAAAGCCCTCTGCCCGGCTTCCGCGCTCTGCGCCTTGAGTCCAACCATCCGCTGGCAGACAAGCTAACTGCTATTGAGCGTCTGCCTCTTAATCCCACCATTAAAAGGATCAAAGCTCTTTTGGGAAATGGCCTGAATGGCATTGATCTAGTCCGAGTTTGGGTCACTTGGCGATTACTTCCGTTAAGTCGCCGTCCCGGCTTAATGTGTACATATTCAGGCGAAAAGGATGATCCACTACGTCATAGCCCTGACAACTTACCAGATGATGTGGTGGAAGCTACAACCCAGTCACTGCTGAAGGAGGGCACGGTAACAAGCAACGCCTTCGGCTTACTTCCCTTCTGTAAGAAGAACCCGGCCCCTGTAGTAAGTCATCAACCTTAATAAATACTCCTAACCTTGTCACACCTTACTTGTACTCATAATTTCTTATCTTTTTTCACAGGCCGATGACAATTTTTGGAAGGTCCAGTATGACCATGAGGCTGCTAAACAAGCCAGGACAGCCAAGAAGACCGAAAGGAAAGCTGCCAAAATGGGGACTTCAAAGAAGAAGAGACCCAGCGCTTCCGATTTACTCAAATTGGATGACTCTTCTTCGGATGATGAAGAGGTAAAACCTGATTCTCTTAACTCCTTTGTCATTACTTTATTGACATTTCATCCTTTCAGGAGGATACGAGGCACAGCCAAGCGGTTGGCGAAGAGGTAACTATAATTTCCTCGACTCAGAGCCCTTGCCCAAGCAAAAAATCCGAAAGGTGACCCGGAAAGTAAGATTTTCACATCCTCTCGCTTATCAAGATCCTCAATTTCTTTTGAAGCAACAACAGTTTGAAAGCCGGAGGCAGACCCGGACCAGCAAGGATGCAGAACTCTCCTCCGGCTTACCTGACGTAACTAGGAAGCGTCGGACTGAGGTTATCTCCGATTTGCGTTCTATTTTTCCTTTGGCGGGTTTAATTCGCCAACCTCTCAATTCATCTGACTCCAATTATCAGGATACCTCTCCTTCCTCCGGCGAGTCCATGCAATCAAACATGCCGGCTTTCAAAACTGCTCTCGGGTACTGTAACTTTAGTTACTTTAGGCTTTTAGCTTACTCATGCTTTGGTATTCAGACTTCTACCTTTATTAACAGTATGCAAGTGAAACCCAGCAAGAGAGCAAAGAAGAACAAGCCGTCTCAAGACCCGATTGTAGATGAACCGGCGCCCGATATGTCTGCTCTAGCCAGCTCCACCCATCAGCCGCCTGAACCGGCTTCTGACATTCCGGTGCCAACCTCTGCCCCGCCTGCCAAAGATACTATCAATAGCTCTGATAACCCGGAGGCTCCTAGCCCGGTCAAAACAACTGACCCGGAAGTTGAAGTTTTGAAAAGCCGGTTTATTGAACCGGGGCGGCCAACTGTCCTTGCCAAATGTACTGCCAAGGAAGAACTTTTCGAACGTTGAAAGGCCAAGCAGGACATTACTGATTATACTCACCTAAGCATTGGTGATATAGTCTCAGGCTATCTGAATCAAGTGCATAATAGCCGTGACCTGGAAATTGACATGGTGAAACAAATATAGCACAAATCTGAGGTATAACTTATACTGTTTTCCTGAATCTTACTTACCGTAGCAGCCCCCAAGTCTACTGCTTATGAATAAATATGTTGTAGACTTAGAAATCAGTTTACTGTTGATATCTCTGGTTTAAAGAGAATATATTTAACCCGGTTATAGCATGATAATTTTGAACTTGCGATACACATTATCTCCCAAGTGTCAAGTATCTTTACTTGTAAAGTGCTTAAGACTTAATATGCATAACCCGGCATGGTAGACTAAAAATTCTTCAACATACATTAGCCCCCAAGTGTCAAGTATCTTTACTTGTAAAGTGCTTGGGACTTAATATATCTTACCATGATTCTTACCATAACTCGGTATCAATGTAGGTCACCATAAGTCAATTTGAATCGGAAATTGCTGACCTGAAGAGCCGTCTGACAACTCAAGAGCTTGAAACTCAAAAAGCCAACTCCAAATTTGAATTCAGCATCTCTGAACAAGAGAAGTTGAAGAAGAATTTTGAGTCAGAGAAGAAAATCTAGGCTAATGAGAAGGCTTCACTAATGACTCGGGCTGAGTCGGCAGAGGCTTCACTTGCAGAAGCAACAACCGAGTTGTCCGACTTAAAGCGTCATATATCTCAAATGGTCTCAGCCATCTTCGGTAAGCTATTGTTCATAACTCCAAAATTTGCAATCCTTCCCTTGATTATTGCCGTTTATCGTTAACTCTGGCTCACTTTTATGTTTGTGAACACACAGGCCCCAGGAGCACCAACCTCAAGCAGAACATGCTGATCAAACTTAAGGCGGTTTACACTCTGGTGGAGCAGCTGTACACCGGTCCTGGCGTGCTTTGGCTGTTGTAGCCTTATCAAATACCACTCCTCACCTTACGCAAGGCGTCTTTGAAGTGTCTCATTGCTACCTCAGCGGATCCAGGAATTAAGGCAGGCATCTTCAAGAGCCGGAGCCGTAGCCGCCTTGAGCCGGGCAAAAGCATGGATTCCAAAACTAGCCTCGGCCGACCTTGCTCTTGGATACCCGAGTTTGAAGGAGGATGGTACCAGATTTGATGATCATGATTTCACCGCCTGCGTCAAATTCATACGTCCCGTGCCTATCCTTATTGGGAACGATACTGACCTCTCCAAATACACTCCGGGCTATGACAACGAGAACCGGAGAATTCCAATCACTTCATATGATCAAGTCAGCCTGATCCCTCCAACTCGTAAGCATACTTTTGCCCCTGAAGTGGACCCAGACGGTTTAATAGATGATGGAGCTGAGTTTGAAGCCTTGAGTAGCATTGACTGGGCCTCATCAACCTTCCAGGACAAAGCAACCAACGGAGAGGCGGAGAAGGATAACCCGAAACCATCAAGCCCACCAAAGGCGTGAACGGAAGGCGTTTTGAAGTTACAAAAAACAATGCTTCATTATTCAGACTCGGGGAGTCTTGTAATAGGGTCGAAAAACCTCTTAATTTGTCATGCCTTCGTGCATGTTTGTGGCACTTAATACTTTTGTAAGCCGCCATCGTTATATGCTTCCGGCTTATGTTGATCTTTCCTTGATGTCAAAATTCTTCTTGCTTTATCCTGTGTATAAAACAAAATAGAATTCCCTTGGCGACTTATCGCATCTGGGGTCACATAAAGTATTGATAACCCAGAGTATGAACCAAAACATCATCTAAAGGCCGGTTTAGGATTATGATCACAATAGCATGCCTGCGATCTTTATTTGGTGTATACTCGCCGGCTTATGTGACCCAAACCAGAGAGTTAATTTAACTCCTGGCAGTTGGCACATATAATGTTTACCTAGCCCTTAATTACATTTATACTTACAGAGTATAATGAATAGTAAACCTAACTTCAAAGGCCTCTGATTCGAATACGATCAGTGAACCGTTCCAAAGGGGTTAAGCTAAGATTCGGATACGATCATATAGCCCCCAGTGGCTTTGGCGATGCCGATCAAGTGGGTATCGACAGCTATGTTCTCTTTGGTTCAAATACGACCTATGTTTGAACAGGAAGCCCCCAAGTGACCATGAGAGTTGTTTAATGACGCTGATTCGAATACGACCCACGTCAGACCCAAAGGGGTTAAGCTATGATTCAAATATGATCAAGAAGCCCCCAAGTGGGTTTGGCAGTATGTCGATCAATTGGGTATCGACAGCTATGTTCTCTTTGGTTCGAATACGACCTATGTTCGAACAGGAAGCCCCCAAGTGACCATGGCTAGATTCAGATATGATCATAAGCCGGACCAAACGGAAAGTAAGATTCAGATATGATCTGCTCCCTGTTGGTTGTGTCCACCACCTGGTAAAGAAAATATATAAACCTTTGAGGGTGAAAAGAAAAGAGGTCCTGCTTAATTGCTTTATATAATATATACATTGCCTAAAAAGAAAGAAAAAAATATATATCTTGAGAGTCGGTGGCTCAAGTATAGTAAGGCCGGAGATGAGCTATGTTCCACGGCCGGCGGGTCTCTTCCTCCGACTTACGTGAGTCTTTGTGCTCTCGAACGTCTATGAGGTAGTATGACCCGTTGTTCATATTTTTACTGACCACAAAGGGTCTTTCCCAAGGAGGGGATAGCTTGTGCATATCAGGTTGATCCTGAATGAGCCGGAGCACTAAGTCGCCTTCCTGAAAGGCTCTGCTTCTAACCCGGCGGCTATGATAGCGGCGCAGGTCTTGCTGGTATATCGCCGAGCGGGCTATTGCTAAGTCTCGCTCCTCATCTAACAAGTCTAGTGCCTCCTGACGAGCCTTTTCATTATCAGCCTCAACGTAAGCCACCACTCGGGGCGAGTCGTGCCGGATGTCACTTGGCAGAACTGCCTCAGCTCCGTACACCATGAAGAAAGGTGTATAACCTGTAGATCTGTTAGGCGTTATGTTGATACTCCATAGCATAGAGGGTAGCTCCTCCACCCAACAACCCGGAGTTCGCTGTAAGGGGACCAAGAGGGGGGGTTTGATACCTTTCAAGATCTCTTGATTAGCTCTCTCTGCTTGATCGTTAGATTGAGGATGAGCAACAGCCAAAACATCAAGCCGGATATGTTCTGGTTGACAGAACTCTTCCATGGCACCCTTGGAGAGATTAGTACCATTATCAGTTACGATGCTGTGTGGAAAGCCAAAACGAAAAATCACCTTTTTCATGAACTGAACCGCCGTGGCTGCATCACACATACTGACCGGCTCTGCCTCAACCCAGTTGGTGAATTTATCCACTGCCACCAAAAGGTGTGCCTTCTTATCATTAGACCTTTTGAAAGGTCCAACCATGTCAAGCCCCCAGACTGCGAACGGCCAAGTAATTGGAATCATCCTCAATTCTTGAGCCGGCACATGAGCTCGTCGTGAGAATTTTTGACATCCGTCACATCTGCTGACTAGATCCGTTAGCCAATAGGAACCATGATGGAAAGCCTTGGCCACCAGAGATTTTGAGCCGGCATGATGACCACAATCTCCTTTATGGATCTCATGAAGTATCTCCTGACCCTCTGCAGGCGACGCACAACGTTGAAACGCCCCAGTAACGCTGCGGTGATGCAATTCTCCATGAACAATTGTCATAAATTTGGACCGCCTGATGATTTGTCTCGCGAAGGTCTCATCCTTAGGAAACTCTCCCCGGGTCATATAGGCCAAATATGGGGCTGTCCAATCTGGGATAGCATGGAGAGCTGCCACCAGATGTGCCTCCGGGTCTGGCACCGCTAGTTCTTCCTCTGTAGGCACTTTGACAGAAGGGTTTCGCAAAACATCAAGAAAGCTATTAGGCGGCACAGGCTTACGCTGAGACCCCAGCCGGCTTAAAGCATCAGCTGCCTCATTCTTCCTCTGATCAATGTGCTCCACTTGGTAACCTTTGAAGTGTCCAGCCACCGCATCAACTTCACGATGATAAGCCGCCATCAGAGGATCCTTGGAGTCCCACGTGCCTGACACGTGTTGAGCAACAAGGTCTGAGTCGCCTAAGCACCTTACCCGGCTCAAATTCATCTCTTTAGCCATCCGGAGACCATGGAGTAAAGCCTCATACTCAGCTGCATTGTTAGTATAGGTAAACATAAGCCGGAGCACATAACAAAATTTGTCACCTCGGGGGGAAGTTAAAACAACTCCAGCCCCCGAGCCCTCCAACTGCCTGGACCCATCAAAGTGAATAGTCCAATATGTGTTATCTGGCTTCTCCTCAGGTGCCTGTAATTCTGTCCAATCATTGATAAAGTCCACCAAGGCTTGAGACTTAATAGCTGTACGTGGCATGTACTTCAAACCATGAGGCCCAAGCTCAATGGCCCACTTGGCGACTCACCCTGTGGCTTCCCTATTCTGGATGATGTCTCCCAAGGGGGCAGAGCTTACCACAGTTATAGGATGACCTTGGAAATACTGCTTCAGCTTCCGGCTTGCCATAAGCACCCCATAAACAAGTTTCTGCCAATGTGGATACCTTTGCTTGGACTCAATGAGCATCTCACTGATGTAGTAAACCGGCTGTTGAACCGGATGCTCCTTGCCAGCCTCCTTGCGCTCCACCACAATGGCCACACTGACGTCTCGGGCGTTAGCAGCCACATATAACAGCAATGGCTCTCTATCAATGGGAGCCGCAAGGACCGGCGGCTCAGACAACTATCTCTTCAAATCCTCAAAGGCAGCGTCAGCAGCGTCACTCCAGACGAAAGCATTCGTTTTCTTCATCATCTGATATAGCGGCAGGGCCTTCTCGCCTAACCGGCTTATGAACTGGCTTAAAGAGGCAACAGGACCCGCCAGTCGTTGAACATCGTTGATGCACGCCGGTTTGGCCAATGAGGTGATCGCCTTGATCTTCTCCGGGTTAGCTTCAATGCCTCTGTTTGAGACCAGGAAACCCAGAAGCTTGCCTGCAGGTACACCAAATACACACTTGTCCGGGTTAAGCATCATCTTATAAACCAGGAGATTATCAAAGGTCTTCTTTAAATCAGATATCAAGGTTGTCGGCGTTCTGGGAATGAGGGTCCCCAGACTTGCCTGCCTGCGGCCTGCGGTGTGGCTCAAAGGAGGCCCAGGACAGCCCATCTTCATCAACGCAAGCTCAAGACCCTCGCGAGGGGCCAAGCCTCATGGGCGGGTGACCAGAGCTTCCTCGAGCACGGCCTCGTCGGCTGGCTCATGAGGAGGCGGAGAGAGTTCAAGGCGGGGTACCTCGCGAGGTGCCCATGACGCAAGTCATGACGACCAAGGGCGCCAGTCGGGCGCCAGCCCGCGCAGCGTCCTCCTTTCCTCTTTTGTGCAAAGGGAGCAAGCGTAGGTGAGAGCATCAAGCAAAGGCATCCGTTTCGGTGCAACAAGACCAAGACCAGCCCCAACGGCTGGAAGGGAGTCATCGTGGAGCCCAAGCAAAGGCGTCATCACCAGAGCCTTTGGCAGGCGAGGACCAACTTTAGTCAGGATAAGTGTACCCGTTGTTCCCCTTCAAAATGGCCAATTGTTGGCGCCCTTCCCGCTCAATATTTGGGGAGAGGCCCAGGGCCTTCGTCTATATAAGTAGAGCTAGCCACCAAAGTAGGGGGATCCGGCATTTGGAATAAAGAGAGAGAGATAAGGACCCGATCCTCAAGCTAGAGCGACGGGACTCCACCTAGCAGTTCATCACATCCACCAAGAACAGACCCTCGCGAGGCTGTTCTTCCTATCTTATTCTTCATCAGCCCAAGAGTCAATCCACCACACCACAAACTAGAGTAGGGTATTACACCACAACGGTGGCCCGAACTTGTATAAATCTCGTGTCTCTTGTGCTGTTCTTTCGAGTAGTTTAGGTCCCTGCGATTCGGCGAGGCACGAGACGGTGGAGGGTTGGATCTCCTCGCGCACCCCAGGATTCGAACCTTAAGGGTCTGCCGGAACCCGAAATACGACATTTGGCGCGCTGTAGGGAGCACCGGAATCCGCCACCTCGTGTCCCGTCAGATCGTCATCACCATGTCCCACTGACCAAGCGGGCAACTCAGCTCCTTGGGCGGCATGGCCCGCCCACGCAGAGCCGCTCGCCTCGGGCGACCCCGTGCCCCAGGCAGCTCGCGGTCCGCAGGGCGCTGCGGGCCGCGGGCGACGCGGACAGGCTTCTACGGCTCTCACACCGCGGCAGGCGCGGTCGGCAGCAAGAACCTCCAACCACGCCACGACCACATCACCAGACACCCGCCAGAACAGCGAACTTCGAGGGCGCTCCACGGTGGCCCGAGCTGCTGCGGCAGGCCGGAGAGCGGCCGCGACGTGCTTGCCGGAGCGAGTGGCGGAGCTCCGGCTTCGCCGCCTCGGGCTCACCCTTCGCACCCAACTCCCATCTCAGGCCGAGGCGGCCCGCACGGGGCTCCACGCGCCCGCTGGCTCCAAAGCTACTCCAACACCGGGCGATCTTTGTCGGCGCCGGGCGGGCGGGGTTGCCCCCGCCCCCGTCCTGCGGAGAAGAAGGACTCGACGTAACTCACGGCCCTGGTGGACCGCCGCGCCACCACCCCACGGCGGGCGCATCAAGCAGAGCAGCAAGGCACGCTCAGCACTACGGCGTGGCCTTCGGGATGATAGCGCCGGAAGAATACGTGCCCCACATGATGGACCAAGGGCACCCGCATGAGGGGAAACAAGACTCGCTCCTCAGCCCAAGCTGGGGGGATGAGGCGCCAGAAGCCGCGCTCTTCCAGGAGCCTCGAGACAGTCTCACTGATCACGCCGGGGGCGACGATTATCGGGTACCACTACTTCCTCAAGAGCAAACATACGCTAACCATAGGTCGCAGGAGGTACAGGCCGCCACGACGAGCGGCTGCCCCGCCTCAGTCTCCTACCCCTCGGGAGGGGGCGAGGGGCTGCCGGAGAGGGGCAGAGATCCGACATCACCACCGCGGCGTCGGAGCAAGTCGTTCGGGAGGTAGGCCCTCCGGTGGGGAGGTGCCTCGTGGCCTGCCTCGGCGGAGGACCCGTGGTCGTCGGGGAACCGGCTGGCGACCGCTCCGCCCCACCGGGCGGCGTCACGGTTTCCGGTCGTCGTTGGTGGCACTAGAGTGTGGCGCAAGGCAGGGCCCTCGTCTGGCGATATGAAGCAAGGCCGGTACTGTGAAGAAGGCCCGGTGCTGTGAAGCTCGCCGCCCCGTGACACTCTCACGTAATAATGAGTGGGGCTGTACACGCCCTGGAGTCTCAGGGGTGCCGGCCTCAGGCCCTGGGGCTCCCTCCCACACCCAGTGGCAGCACTTAGCTCCGCGCTGGTGAGAAGACGTCGAAGACTAGACTAGGTGCCGGACGCGGCTTTTCTTTTGCTTTCTTCGCCTTTCCATTTGATTGTCGCTTTCCCCCGCCGGATTTAAGCTGGATTCGAATTTGAGATTTGCGTGTGTTCGGGGAAGGGGTGCTTAGTCTCGTTCGAGCAAATCTCTCGCGTTTCGGTTACAACTCCGCCTCAGCTGCCTCCCCTCGCGAGCCCCTCGCGACCCGGGCCAGGCCTAGCTTGCGCGCAGCCCAGCCTGTCGCCGTCGTGTCCTCTCCGGAGGGGTTTTACTGCAGGTCCTACGGATTCGATCAGTAGACACTCAGATTGCCTCAACCTCCCACAGCCTATCTCAGGGCTCGTACGAAACAAAGGTAAGCCATCCAACTAGCACGTCGCTTAGCCAACCACTTGGCGCGGGCGTATGGGCGATGTAACACCTCCTAATACGAAGAACAAAAGTTTTACATGAGGGGCTCCCCCTCCCAAAATGCTCTCACAACCATCAGGCCAAAACCTGAGTTCTATTCATGCAGGGTAACGGAACAAGGACAATACATGATCAGTCGAATAAATCCCCCAATGCATCCTCAGGAGCACCTCCCGAGCCGTTGCTGGCGTCGCTGGCCTCGCCGTCGCTTTCCGCGTGATCGTCGGCGGCGTCTGGGCCGTTCACCACGCTGCCCCCATCGGCGGCCACGACCACGCCGTCGTCATCAGAAGCGAAGGCCCGGACGAGGGCATCCACGTTGTCTTCCACCCAGTGCGTCAGGTCGCCCCGGACGGCCTGGGGAACTGGGGCGATGGCTGCGTCAAAATTGAAGTGGGGGTCCATGTCCCGGAGATGGCTGAAGACACGAGAGAAGGCGCGCCCGAGAAGCGCGCGGCTCCCCTCCTCCACCAACCTGTTGGCCACGACCGATCAGCGCCTCGGCCGCGCCACCACGTCGATGAAGAAGCGAAAGGTTGCCGGCGTAGTTAACCGCGTGCGGCGCGCCTACTGCCGCCTCGCAGATATTATCCAAGGCTGCGTTAGCTCTTTCCCGGAGCGTGGCGAGCATGGGACCGTGCTCATGCTCCAGGATTCGCCGCTGACGCATCTCGTCCGCATTCTGGCGCGCGACGGCCTCGGCCTCCTCCACCCGTTGGCGAAGAAGGAGCGCCTCGGCCTGAGAGGTGGTGGACTCCCTCTGCGCCACCTCGAGGGCGGCCCGAAGAGCATCGGCCCGCCGCGTCGCCTCCTCCAGTTTGGCCCTCAAGGCAGCAGTCCTGCCCTCAGCCTCGGCCTTGATCAACCCCAACCGCTCCTCAAACTCGCGCTCGAGGTTCGAGCGCGCCGCCGCCACGCAGCGTCCGACCTCCTCCAGGACGCGGGCTTCCCGTGCTGCGACCTCATCATCTGCCCGCGTCGCCAAGCGCTCCCTCGTCTCCAAGCGCTCGTACCCGCGCGCGCGTTCGGTGCTTCAGCGTCGGCGCCTCCTCACGCTTCTGGAGCTCCGCCGAGTCGCCGGAGGCCACCTTCATCGATGCAAGGGCTGCCTCGCGCAGCTCCACTTGCTCCTCCAACGAGTGACACCAGGCCAGGAGTTCCCGTGCCCGCTCCTCCACTGCCTCTCGCTGCATGTTAGTTGCCCGGGCCTCCTCGACGGCCCGAGAATAGGCCTCCCGAGAGGCTGCCAGCGACGCCTTGGCCTCTTCATCATCAAGATCGCGCTGGTGGCGCGCAAGAGCGGCAGCGCCCTCCAGCTCGCGCCTCTCTGCGGCCAGGCGCAGGCCCTCGGCCTCAAGGCGGGATTCTTCGTCAGCAAGCTCTTCACCAAGAAGGCTCACCGCGTCGGCCGCCCTTCAAAGAAATCCTTGGCGAAGGGCGCGACGCTCCCGGGCGCGCTCGCGCACGTCCTCCACACCATCAACCTCACCTGGCGGGTGCCAGGAGCCACGAGTCAACACTCCCCCTCCGGGCAGGGGGCTGGGGGCTGGCACCCTCGCGACGGCCGGGCGTGCTGCGCCAGAAGCCCGGCCTGGAGCCAGCCCATCCCCAGACGAGGGGCGCAGGAAGCGCCTCAGCCAATCGCCGTCCACGACCAGGCGAGAAGCCCACGGCAGGCTAGCTATGCCTCGGGAAGGCTCGCGAGGAAGGATCGCGAGGCGAGCAGGGCCACAGCGCCTGGGGCCAGCTCACCTCCCGGTCGCCCTCACCACAAGGGCTCCACCGCTTGGAGCACTTTCGATGATCGGGAGGCGAAGCCGGGAGGACGGCTCCTCACCCGTCTCCGTGAGCTCGGCAGAAGGGGCTGCAGGGCAAGGATCAAGACGAGCAGCAGAAGAATCAGAGGCTGGAGAAGGAGAAGGCTTACTCATCGCTGGGCGAAGTACTTCCTATGCTTGAAGGCGACAAGGGTAATCATCGCCAGGGCCTCCCTTCTCTTCGGAGGGCCTCGAAGTTCACGCGGAAACGACCCAAGATTTGAGCGCAGGGATCAGCCTGCGGCGAGGGAGAAGCATCAAGGCGGCTTGCGTCAGGGGCGTCATGGCGGACGCGCTGCTAGTCGCCTCACCAAGAGAAGCAGCAGGGGCCTCGGGGGCTCCAGCCGTGGGCGCTGGGCGGCACTGCCGCCCTCGGCCTCAGCAGCTGCATGAGCCTCGTGAGCTGCCCCTCACAGCGTCGCCAGTGCTGCCACCCGGCGGGGGTCCCTTGACCTCTAGCGGCTCGTGCCTCCCTGCTCCGCCACTTGAGGAGGAGCCGCCTTGGCCGACTGGAAGGGCTGTCACCACCACTGGATTCTCGCGAGGCCCCTGGAGACCAGCGGGGCGCGGCCCCCATTCGTCGAAGATAGGCATCTGGTTCACCAAATCACCCCTGTTCTGGCAGAGGTACAACAAGGCCCCTTGATGCCGGATGCCACCGGGGTTAGGGTCGCCAGTCAGGACCAGGAGCACTTTCCTTAGCGCTTCAGGTGTCAGGTCTTCTTCCTGGAGCCTCATACGATCACCAGGCCCGCTGAAGGCCCACATCCGGTGGGAATGGCGTTGGAGAGGAGCAATGCGGCGCATCAGGAACTCCTTCACCACCTTGGGCGCTGTCACAGCAAGCGACCTCAGGAACGCGAAGCGGCGCCAGACAAAGATGAGCCGAGGGCTTGAAAGCATCTCCTGGCCCCAGCCTGAATTGGGGACAGCAGGCGAAGTTGGCTCCAATAGCAGGGGCCTGGGCACCCCCACATCCACGTACAGCCACCTCTCGCGGAACTCAGCCACGGGCGGAGGCAAGCTGAAGTCAATCCCTAAGGCTGCTTTCTCGGGCGCGGCGACGAAGCTCACGCACGCCGAGCATTGAGTGGGGTCGACAAGGTGCAGAGAGAAGAAGTGGCGCAGCAAGGCAACCGAGGGAAGGATGCCCATCATTGCCTCACAAATGAAGTCGAAGACCGAGAGGAGAGTAATGGACTCAGGGCCCAGATGCATCATGTGGATCTGATAATGGGAAATCACGGCATTGAAGAAATCAGAGAAGGGGGGAACCAGTCCCGCCCACAGGGCGTCAGCAAAATACCGGACCTCGGTGACTATCCTGTCGATGGAGAAGTGGGACGCGGGCCAAGCCGTCGTCCTCCCGCATTCGTTGAAGGAGGTAGCCAGAGCCGAACTAACCTTGCCCAAACCCTCTAGATTGAGTATGAGCGACGTGTCGACGGCGGAGGCCGCCGGCGGCGGTGAGCGAGGCGGAGGCACAGGTTTCTTCCCTTTCCCCTTCTTCGTCGGAGCCATGGCAATTGAAAGGGGGAGGGGGAGATTCGAGATTGGATTGGAAATGGGAGTTGGAGTTCGAGAGAGGGAAGGACAGGAGCGCACAAGCAGCAGAGAGGAGAACGGATGTGTACAGCAGCGTGTCCGCCTAGCAAGGCACGAAATAAGGAGGCGTGGGGGAACAGTGCCGCCCACGTCCAATCAACCGCCACGCGTCGCCCAAGGCCGCAGGCTGTTAGGGCCATGGCGCCAGACTTGCCCTCTCGCCTCCGCTCGGCCATGTTGAGGCGCCGTGGGCCCGAGGGCTCTTGTCGGCGATGCAGGAGCAGGGGTCCCAGACTTGCACTGCTGACTGCGGGCGTGGCTCAAAGGAGGCCCAGGACAGCCCATCTTCATCAACGCAAGCTCAAGACCCTCGCGAGGGGCCAAGCCTCGCGGGGTGGGCGACCAGGAGCTTCCTCAGGCACGGCCTCGTCAGTCTGGCTCATGAGGAGGCGGAGAGTTCAAGGCGGTGTACCTCGCGAGGTGCCCATGACGCAAGCCATGACGACCAAGGGCGCCAGTCGGGCGCCAGCCCGCGCAGCGTCCTCCTTTCCTCTTTTGTGCAAAGGGAGCAAGCGCAGGCGAGAGCATCAAGCAAAGGCATCCGTTTTCGTGCAACAAGACCAAGACCAGCCCCAACGGCTGGAAGGGAGTCATCGTGGAGCCCAAGCAGGCGTCATCACAAGAGCCTTTGGCAAAGAGGACCAACTTTAGTCAGGATAAGTGTACCTGCTGTTCCCCTTCAAAATGGCCAATTGTTGGCGCCCTTCCCGCACAATATTTGGGGAGAGGCCCAGGGCCTTCGTCTATATAAGTAGAGCTAGCCACCAAAGTAGGGGGATCCGGCATTTGGAATCCAGAGAGAGAGATAAGGACCCGATCCTCAAGCTAGAGCGACGGGACTCCACCTAGCAGTTCATCACATCCACCAAGAACAGACCCTCGCGAGGCTGTTCTTCCCTGTACTGTTCTTCATCAGCCCAAGAGGCAATCCACCACCCCACAAACTAGAGTAGGGTATTACACCACAACGGTGGCCCGAACTAGTATAAATCTCGTGTCTCTTGTGCTGTTCTTTCGAGTAGTTTAGGTCCCTGCGATTCGGCGAGGCACGAGACGGTGGAGGGTTGGATCTCCGCGCGCACCCCAGAGTTCGAACCTTAAGGGTCTGCCGGAACCCGTAATCCGAGAAAGGTTTCCTTCTCCCTGGATTTCACCACGATGTCATCCACCATAAGCGTGAATATTGCGCCCAATTAGACTGTGGAGACAATTCTGTACACATCTCTGATAAGTCGCTTGGGCACTCTTGAGCCCAAATGGCATAGATACATAGCAGAAGGCTCCAAACGGAGTGATGAAAGCCGTCTTCTCCTGGTCCTTAACTGACATTTTGATCTGATGATAGCCAGAATAAGCATCCAAAAAAACTCAAACGCTCGCAACCCGCCGTAGCATCAATGATTTGATCAATACGGGGGAGGGCAAAGGGATCATCCGGACAAGCCTTATTTAAGTCCGTGTAATCCACACACATCCGCCAAGTGCCATTCTTTTTGAGTACCAGCACCGGGTTAGCCAACCACTCCGGGTGAAAAACTTCCACAATGAACCCAGCCGCTAAGAGCCGAGCGACCTCTTCCCCAATAGCTTTCCGTCTTTCCTCATTGAACCGTCGAAGAAATTGCCTGACCGGATTATACTTTGGATCAATATTAAGAGTGTGCTCAGCGAGTTCCCTCGAAACACCCGGCATGTCAGAAGGTTTCCATGCAAATATGTCCCGGTTCTCACGGATGAACTCGATGAGCGTGCTTTCCAATTAGGATCCAAGTTGGCACTGATGCTGAACTGCTTGGAAGAGTCGCTTGGAGTAAAGTCAGCGAGCTTTGTTTCAACGGCCGATTTAAACTTCAATGTCGGGTCATGCTCTGTAGTCGGCTTCTTTAAAGAAGTCATATCTGCCGGGTCAACATTATTCTGATAAAACTTCAGCTCCTCCGCTGCACAAACAGACTCAGCATAAGCCGCATCGCCTTCCTCACATTCCAAGGCTACCTTTCGACTCCCATGTACAGTGATGGTGCCCTTGTGACCCGGCATCTTGAGCTGCAGATAAACATAACACGGTCGCGCCAAGAACTTAGCATAAGCCGCCCGTCCAAACAGAGCATGATACGGGCTCCTGATTTTGACTACCTCAAACGTCAATTTCTCAGCTCTGGAATCATATTCTTCTCCAAAGGCCACTTCCAGCTCAATCTTGCCAACTGGGTACGCCGACTTACTAGGCACCACTCCATGAAAGACAGTGTTGGATGTCCTCAAATCCTTGTCAGTCAACCCCATGCGGCGGAAGGTCTCATAATAGAGAATATTGATGCTGCTTCCTCCGTCCATGAGTACCTTAGTGAATTTATATCCACCAACCTGAGGTGCTACCACCAAGTCCAACTGACCCAGATTATCAACCCGAAGGGGGTGATCTTCCCTGCTCCATATAATAGGCTGCTCTGACCACCTGAAATAACGCGGAACCGCCGGCTCAACAGAATTCGCGGCCCTCTTATGAACCTTCTGGTCACGTTTGCATAAATTAGTGGTAAACACATGGTACTGCCCACCATTCAGCTGCTTTGGGTGGCTTTGATAACCTGACAGTTGTTGCTGCTGTCCCCCTTGACCAGAATGATGTTGATTGTAGCCGCCTTGACTTCCCTGAAAACCGGTACTTGAACCGCCGCCCGGGCCATGAAAGCCGCCGGCTCCTGAACCGCCGCCCGATCCATGATTGCCATCAAACATGTTGGAATTCTTGAAAGCCTTCATGATCGCGCAATCTTTCCATAAATGAGTGGCGGGTCGTTCCCGAGTACCGTGTCTCGGACAAGACTCATTGAGAAGCTGCTCAAGAGATGGACCTGACCACTTGATTCGGCGGCAGTTTTCTCTTCGTCTCGATTGTTACCTGTGCATTGGCATTGGCCACAAACTACAGGTTACCCTCCGCCTTGCGCTTGTTGCCTCCTTGATTTACCGGGTTATGCTGCTGACCCTTTCCATTGCCGTTCTTCTTTCCCTTCCCTGTCTTTTCGTCATCAGACGGGGGATCCTTGGTACTATCAGAATCGGCATACTTGACTAAAGCCGCCATTAGCGTACCCATATCGTTGCAATCATGCTTAAGGCGCCCCAGTTTCTGCCTCAGCGGCTCAAAACGGCAATTGTTTTCCAACATGAGGACTGTAGAGCCGGCATCCATCTTATCGGACGAATGTATTATCTCCTTGACCCGGCGCACCCAATGAGTCGTGGATTCACCCTCCTCCTGCTTACAATTGGTCAAGTCCACAATATACATAGATTGCTTGCAAGTGTCCTTGAAGTTTTGGATAAACCGGACCTTTAGCTTTGACCATGAATTGATGGAATTGGGTGGCAAACCCTTTAACCAAGACCGGGCTGTTCCTTCTAACATCATGGTGAAGTACTTAGCCATTGCTGCGTCGCTGACCTCCAGTAACTCCATGGCCATCTCGTAACTTTCGATCCACGCTCCGGGCTGTAAGTCGGCCGTGTAATTCGGCACCTTTCGAGGTCCCTTGAAATCCTTGGGTAGACGTACATCCCGCAGAGCCGGCACCAAACAAGGAACACCGCCGGTTCTGGTAGCCACTCCCGCTCCAACAGAAGTCGTCGGATACTCTGGGAGGTCTTGATATGCCGCCTGCTGAGCCGCTAGCTGAGCCGCCCGCTCGTCCTCCTGACGTATTCGGTCTTGCACCGGGTTATAGCCACCCGGCTGGTTACGACGCTGGACGTTTCTTGACAAAGCTTCTGACTCCATGTGCCTGCTGTAATTCGGACTCTGGTTTTGACGAGGCGGTGCTAGCCAAGGCGGAGGAGTTGAATGAATCATGTTTCGGCTGTAAGAATAGGTCTCTTGTTGCGCCAGGGCCGTCTGAATAAGATCTCTGACCCTCCGGGTCTCCACTGCTGTCGGATCATCACCATCCACAGGGAGAGCCGCCAAACGTGCCGATGCTTCTATCAAGTTCTCCATGGGGTTGGAGAAGTGACCCGGTGGTATTGGTACATAACGGGGCGGGGCCATACTCCCATGCGGAGGTGCCATCTCTTGGAGCTGAGCCGGCCCCCCGCGCCGGCTGGCGTGAACTGATTTGCTCTGGGCGGGTTACTAGGGCCGGCACCGGGTGTCGTGAAAATGTTCCGAGGGTCATAAACCGGAGGCAACCGGGATTGGGTTTTTTGATGTCTCCTCCTCGTCACCTCATTGGATGCGTTCATGCTCATATTAAGCTGGAAAGCCTCGATTTGGAGTTCTTTGCGCAGCGCATCCAAAGCCGCCCGCTCTGTAGCTAACCTGGCGTCCTCAGCTGCCAAGGCCTCCTTGCCCCGGGCTATCTCCTCATGCACCTTCGCCACCTCCACGTTATGCTCATATTGATTTGCAGGAATAACCGTGGCGGTTAACAAGGCCGTTAGCTTATCCATAGGATCCATCAGCACCTGAGCTGGCGGGCGCACAGGGCCTCGTGCCCCGGCCGCTCCTGACTCGGACGTTATTGCTGTTGCAGCCGTTGAGTTTTGACCAGGTTGAGTACCAGCCATGAAAAACCCCGCCTAGCTTGGCGGCTCATTGAAATCCGGAGTGCTAGAGCCGTCAGAACAGCCCCCTAGCATACCCTCTTGGACTTGGTATAAAGAATCTGTTGAACCGGCGGACGAATCATCATCCGAGGGGACGGCCGTCTCACCACCATCTTTAGATCCTTCAGGAAGTTCTTCTCCGTGGACGCAGCCCACGAAGGCACGCTTCATGACAGGTTGAGCTCGGGCGGGTCTCGCACGCTGAGCCGTCTCGACGAGGTCGGTGCAGTTGTCCGGCTCAGGGCCCGGCTCACCAATCCGGCCGATGAAGACGTGGATTCCGCCAAAGGGGACCCGGTACCCGTACTCAATTGAGTCGGCGTCGGGGCCCCAGCCTTCGTTGTCGATGTAGATCTTGCCGCGACGACTCTTGGTCATCCAGCCCACTGCGTATCCCTTGAGCGCTTCGAAGCTGCCCTTCAAGAACTCAAATCCACCGTGCGCTGGCCCCACGGTGGGCGCCAACTGTCATGGAATTGTCATGGCAGATGTCCTATTGCAAGGACTTAGTTGTGGAGCCATCGCGACTAGGAAGCTTAAAGGGGTTAATCGGGACAAAGGACACGAGAGGTTTATACTAGTTCAGCCCCTTGCGGTGAAGGAAGGCCTACGTCTAGTTGGGTTGGTATTGCTTGATGTTTCGATGACTAGGGAGCGAGATACGCTATGCCCGGCTCTCGATGAGTTGTTTCCTACCCCTAAGCCGCTGCAGGTCGTCCCCTTATGTACACGGGTTGACACCTTGCGGCTTACAGAGTCCCAACCGGCTTATAAACAGTGTCTGGCTCGGTGACTAGTCAAATCTACCTTATGATACAAGTCACGCCATGGTGGCGGTTTACTACAACGGGCCTTAAGTCGCCTGTGGGCCTTAAGCCCTTTATTGAACTGCCATCTTCACGCTTGATTAAACGCTCCAATCCGGCGAGTCTTCTTTGTGTAACCCGGCCCCTCCTGGGCGGCTTACTCAAATAGTTATATCCCCAACAGTTTGAGTAAAGGAAAAACGTCAATAATGAAGGTAATTTACTCAGTTTGGCAGCTTAACGCCGGAGCCGGGTTAGCTTTGCAGAAAGGGCTTAAGACCACCTTGCCACAATCTGCTAGGCTCTCATCCAAGAGTGACATTGTCATATCATTAATGACGTCGTCAGGTAAATCGTCAGGGCTGTGTCGCAGAGGGTCATTCTTCTCACCCGTGTAGGTTGGAATGATCCGCCAAGCAACCCAAACCCGGACCAAGTCAATAACGTTTAAACCGTTCCCCAAAAGAGCCTTGACTTTAACCATGGTGGGGGCGAGTTTCTGGCGATCAGCGGCTGACAACTTGTCTGGAAGCGGATGATTAGACTCGAGGCGCAAGGCACGAAAACCGGGCAGAGGGTTCTCGTCAGCCAGAGAAGTGTCTTGGCAATAGAACCACGCCTGGTTCCAGTATTTGGGGTGACTTGGTGGATTCGCATAAGGAAAAATGGCGTCTCTCCGTTGTTGGATTGAGACCCCGCCAAGCTCCAAACTAGGTCCATTGGCATATTCGTTCTGCCGGTTCAAATAAAACAACTCTCTAAAATGTAGCAAGCTGGGCTCTTCTCCAAGATACACCTCACAGAACACTTGAAAGTTGCAAATATTAGACACGGAATTGGGTCCGATGTCTTGAGGACAGAGGTCGAAGAAGTGCAAAACATCTCCGAAGAATTTTGAGCCGGGTGGAGAAAAGCCCCGGATCATGTGATCAGTGAAAACGATGACTTCCCCTTCTTTGGGCTGAGGTTTTTCTTCTGTTGGATCAGGAGCGCGGTATGACATAATTTCCTTCTTTAGCAGATAGCCGGTTTTCACAAAATCATCAAGGGTACTGTCAGTGACGATGGATGCGACCCGGTTGCACGAAGTGCTCGGATTGGGCGGCATTGTGAAGAAAGAAGCCTAACAAAGAGTAAAATTGCCGGTTCAAATTTAAACCGGGAGAAAGGGTTACAGCACATATTCAAAATGGCAGCTTATGAAGGGGCCTAATGGTATATGACTAATTACATCAGGTTACATAAACCACTATGAAGCAGTCCAGGTTATTTAAGCGGCCATGATAAGTTGGATGATGTCTATTGAGCATTGCAATTTAAGTCGGCAGTTTGAGCCGCCATGGATAGATGGATCTAACAAAATGCAGTTTTTGGGTAAGTGTTATACAAACAAGTTTCATAGGCTGCAGCTATTATTGTGGATCAACGGCTGTTCAGGAAAAGAAAAATAAATCTAAACCTAAAAACCAGTATAGATGAGTTCATGGGCTCTTACAAGATCTTTTCTTCAAGAAAGGGGATCTACTAGTATCAAAAGTGGAAACATAACAACTACCGCATTGGTTGTACACCGTTTTCAGATCAAAAGGGTTCGCGATACGAGCATTGAAGATGAACTGTGATGAACTTCGAAGATCACAGAGAGGCTCGCAAACCCTAATGCGGATCTGAGGTACGAGAAGGCAGAAACTTACAGCTGCAGATCTACTGCGAAGGGTCGTCGCCGTTCTCTGGATCGACTCAGGTTGATGCAGCGGCGGAGGTTGAGGAAGACGAGGTGCTCTGCGGCGGCGACGGAGCTCGAGAGGCAGAAGGGTTGCAAGAGGTGGAAGACAATGGAAAGGGGGGAATGAGGAAAGACCAAGTCGTGGCTATTTATAAGGGAAAGACTGATAAGTGGGTGCGAAAAGTGAGGAGGCCGAAAATATGGTTATCCAGCTACTAGGACGCCTTGATTCTCGGGATGGTCATTAAGATAAGGATCCGTTGAGATATGTTGTACTAAGTGTGAAATAATGGCAGATGATGTCATGGCGGGTTATCACAAATCAAGAGGATGATGTCATGGCGGGTTATAAAACTTCTGTACAAACGAACAGCAGAAGTTTTTTTTCTAAAGTGTTGAAGATTGACATGAACCTGTTCAAATCAATCTGGGGCCTAATGTTGGGGATATAACTATTAGGTATGACCCGCCCAAGAGGGGCCGGGTTATACCCATGGCGATTCATGAACCCCAAGACAACCCTGGAAGATGGCGGTTCAGTTAAGGGCCCAAGGCCCAATGGCGACTCAAGGCTCGTAGATATAAACTGCTGTCACATCCCTAGTTCTGGTCTGCTCTGGGTTAGCTAGTCTTGTGTTGCATCATGTTTAACTTTCTCTGAAACCTAAAATGGGGATCAACAAACCCCAACACCCCCTCTGAAAATACCAGGTTCAACTGAAAAACATTTCAATGAACCCAAAATGCCCTTCACAAAAGTTCATCATATTTGAATTGGTCTAGAACCTCTCCCAAAAATGGTGCACATTTTTCTAGGCCATTCTGGATTTTTTAATTAAATCATATAGTATTTGCATTTGGGCATTTAATTGCTAAATAATATTTTAAATGCTCAAATAATCACAAACTGAAATGTTTGCTGTTGGAAATATTCCAAACAGTGACATTGAGCAGTTTCATGATTTTTGGAAATGCCCTGGAATTTTTAATAAAGCCAAACAAAATTACAGAAAATAGAAAACAGAAACAAATTACCAGAGAGAGAGAGAAAACCTACCTGGCGCCTACCTGTGCGGCCTGCTGCTGAAGCCGGCCCAGCCCATCTCCACCTCCCCTGTCGTCTTCCTCCTTTTGCCAGGAGGACGAAGGGCGTGTGGCCCGCACGCGCGCACGCAGCCCCAGCCACCTCCTGCTTCCCGCTGCTTCTGGAGGCCGCTTAGGCCGCCACGCAGCACCCTGGACCCCCTCTACCGCTCCCCTCTCTCCCTTCCTTGCCTCTTTCGCTCTCTCTCCCGAAGCCGAGCGGAGCCGTCGCCGCCATTCACTGCCGCCACGGCTACCGCACCCCCCTCGCCTCTCCGCTGCATCCCCGAGCTCCGCATCATCATCCTCTTTGCCCACGCCGAGCCAAGCAACCAGGGAAGCACCGCATCGCCGTCCCTGACGTCTTCTTCAACCTCGGTGCTGGCGATCCCCTCCGCTTGATTCGTCGCCGTCCGACCTTCCCCGAACCCGCTTTGAAGCCTGCTGCAACCGCTGTGAGCCCCTCCGTCGAACCCCCCCTCTTCTCTGCTTTGTTTTCTCGCTATGGACGCCGCCCCCTTGCTCACCGTAGCACACCGTCGCGCGAGCTCCATGATGGCATCACTCCGGTGACCATTTGGTCATGCACGGGTGCCTAACGCACTCACCGCACCTCGTAGCACCTCGCTAGTGCGTTCGTTTCCTCGCTAGCTCGCTGCAGCAGCAAAACCACCAACGGCCGAGCTCCGGCCGCCGCCCCGAGCTCGTTTCCGACGAGCTCCAGCCACCCCATCTCACCCCGCTTGCTCCACCAGCCGCGGCACACTCCCAGGAACCCATAGGAGCAAACCGCGCATCGAACGGTGCTCCGTAGCAAGCACACGATGCACCTCCGTCGTCGGCCGAGGTTGTCGCCAGTTAACCTCCGGCGAGGATGACGTGGCACCTTAATTAAACGCTAATTACGCCACTAACTAACCTCCTAGCTCATTGATGGATGGGCCCCACACCCTAATTAATCCCAGTTTTGTTTCTGTTTAGGTTAGTTTAAAAACCAGCGGGACCCACATGCCCGAGTTGACCCCGCTGACGTGGTCGTTGACTGGGCCCACATGTGAGCGACCCTAACCAGCACCGTGACACTGACCAGTGGGACCCCCTGGTCAGGTTTTACCTGGACCGGGTCAGTTGACTCGCTGACGTCATAGTGACGCAGTAAATCATTTTCCGAATTAAAAATAATCCAGGAAATTCCAGAAATGCCCAAAACTTCTAAAATTCATAGAAATTCAACCATAACTCCATTTGAAATAATTTATATATGAAAAATGATCAGAAAAATCCAATCTATCCATCTGTACCATTTTCATGCATGTTTGATCAACTTACAGCCACTGTTTATGACAATTTGAATAAATGGCATTTTAAATGTCCCATGTGGAGTTTGAATTTGAACCTAGTGTTCAAACCAACTCCATTCAAATCATTGCTAGTTGCATGAGCTCAAAGCACAGCATATTGCCATGTCACAATCATGCATCATATTGTTGCATTGCATTGACTGTGTTCCGATGTGTCTTTCGTGGTAGGTTCTGCTTCCGATGATACCTTCGAATATCCGACTGAAGGGCAGTATCGTACTACCACCCCATCAGGCAAGCAAAACCCCCTTGTTCATTCTGATACAATCCCACTCTCTCGCTCCTGCTCTCTTTTACTGCATTAGGACAACAATGATTCAACTGTTACATGTTGCGGTAGTTGAACCCCTTTCCTCTGCATGACCTGTCATCTCCACAGTAAATAGATGAAACCCACTAGCATGAGTAGAAGTTGTTTGAGCCCTGATGTGCCTAGTCATTCATGCTTGTTTGTCATGCCTGCTACTGCTTAGAGTTGAGTCAGGTCTGATTCATCGGGGATGAATTGGAATGGTGATGAACATGTCCTACTGTGTGTGAGCTAAGTGTGTGAACACGATTTGGTAAAGGTAGCTGTGAGAGGCCATGTAGGAGTACATGGTGGGTTGTCTCATTGAAACCTTCCTCAGGAACTGGGTTTTGTGTTTTTGATCCATGAACAGTTACTACCACACATTGGGCTCCGGGCACTCCAAGCTCTCTCGACTAATTAATCAACTTGATCTCTGTCCAGGAGTTGCAACTAGTTTCTGGTGTTTGTAGGTAGTGTTAGTAGTCTACCAAGTGGCACCCGGTACAGGTGGGCTTGGGACAGACTAGGCACCCTGGCACGGTGTACCAAGCATAGATCCACCCATCGAGGTGGGCTTGGGAACCCTGCACACATCGTTTGGGGCCATGAGCGACACCCCGACCGGATCTCCTTGCAGGTGGAACCCGAATAGGCGATAAACCTGGACGAGAGACTTGGATGGTTAGTCAGGTCGTGGCCGACACCCTCGCCGGGCTTCCACTTGAAGGTTGCCGAGTACATGTCGTGTAAACGGCGATAAGTGGTGAGAGCATGTGTGAAGAAGTACACCCCTGCAGGGTTATATGATCTATTCAAATAGCCGCGTCTGTGGTAAAGGACCTCTGGGTTGCCTATACAATTCATAGACAAGTGAAAGTGGATACCCTAAAATACGCAAGATAAGCGTGAGTGCTATGGATGGCGTTCTCGTAGGGAGACGGGAGCGGATCCATAGTGGTGTATTGAAATGGTGAATATGCGGACTCGTGTGCGCCACCTCAAAAGAGTTACTTGCAGTCATAGTTCAGGATAGCCACCGAGTCAAAGCTGGCTTGCTGCAGTTAAACCCCACCATCCCTTTGTTGATAATGATGCATATGTAGTTAGTTCTGATGTAAGTCTTGCTGGGTACATTTGTACTCACGTTTTCCTATCTTATGTTTTGCAGAGAGACTTCAGTCTCACTAGTATTTCCGCGTGGATTTCGACGTTTAGCTTGTTACCTCAGCTACGATCTTGTGCCCTCGGGAGGATCTAGTAGATAGTCAGGCTACTCAGCCTTTTTCATTTGTAGATGTCTGTACCCAGACATGTTAAGCTTCCGCTTGTGTTTTGACTTGTGTGCCTTGAATGCTGGGTCATGAGACCCATGTTTGTAATATCTCGCTCCTCGGAGCCTATTGAATAAAATAATTGAGTTCTAGAGTCTTGTTGTGATGCCATGTTGTATTTGCACATATCGAGCATATTGTGTGTATGTTATTGAAATGCTTGGTATGTGTGGGATCTGACTATCTAGTTGTTTATCCTTGGTAGCCTCTCTTACCGGGAAATGTCTCCTAGTGCTTCCACTGAGCCTTGGTAGCTTGCTACTGCTCCGGAACACTTAGGCTGGCCGGCATGTGTCCTTCTTCGTTCATGTGTCTGTCCCTTCGGGGAAATGTCACGCGGTGTCTACCGAAGTCCTGTTAGCCTGCTACAGCCCGGATTCTCTGGAGTCCTGCTAGCCCAGCTGCTACAGCCCGGATGCACTCGCTGATGACCGACACGTTCGTTGCTGGGTCATGTATGCCTGTCCCTGTAAGTTAGTGCCATTTTGGGTTCACGACTAGCCATGTCAGCCCGGGTTCTTTGTCATATGGATGCTAGCGACACTATCATATACGTGAGTCAAAAGGCTAAACGGTCTGGGCACAGTAAGGCGACACCCGTGGGAATACCATGCGTGAGGCCGCAAAGTGATATGAGGTGTTACATGCTAGATCGGTGTGGCATTGGATCGGGGTCCTAACAGCTTTGGTATCGAAGCCTGACTACCTGTAGGATTACCAAGCCAAACTGGTCGAAGTTGAGTCTAGAAATTCTTTATTTATATAAGGGAATTTATTATGGGATGGAACGTAAGGCTCTTTTTACTCCTTATAGCTTGTTCCCTTCTGATCTGAGTCATCTTGTCTTTCCTACGGGGTTAAGGAACTAGGCTTTTGATGACCCACAAGTATAGGGGATCTATCATAGTCCTTTCGATAAGTAAGAATTGTCGAACCCAACGAGTAGCAGAAGGAAATGATAAGCGGTTTTCAGCAAGGTATTCTCTGCAAGTACTGAAATAAGTGGTAACAGATAGTTTTGTGATAAGATAAATTGTAACGAGCAACAAGTAACAAAAGTAAATAAAGTGCAGCAAGGTGGCCCAATCCTATTTGTAGCAAAGGACAATCCTGGACAAACTCTTATAATAGGAAAAGTGCTCCCGAGGACACATGGGAATATCGTCAAGCTAGTTTTCATCATGTTCATATGATTCGCGTTCGGTACTTTGATAATTTAATATGTGGGTGGACCGGTGCTTGGGTGCTGTTCTTACTTGAACAAGCATCCCACTTATGATTAACCTCTATTGCAAGCATCCGCAACTACAACAAAAGTATTAAGGTAAACCTAACCATAGCATGAAACGTATGGATCCAAATCAGCCCCTTACGAAGCAACGCATAAACTAGGGTTTAAGCTTCTGTCACTCTAGCAACCCATCATCTACTTATTACTTTCCAATGCCTTCCTCTAGGCCCAAATAATGGTGAAGTGTTATGTAGTCCACGTTCACATAACACCACTAGAGGATAGACAACATACATCTCATCAAAATATTGAACGAATACCAAATTCACATGACTACTAATAGCAAGACTTCCCCCTTGTCCTCAGGAACAAATGTAACTACTCACAAAGCATATTCATGTTCATAATAAGAGGGGTAATAATATGCATAAAGGATCTGAACATATGATCTTCCACCAAATAAACCAATTAGTATCAACTACAAGGAGTAATCAACACTACTAGCTACCTACTAGCACCAATCCCGGACTTGGAGACAAGAATTGGATACAAGAGATGAACTAGGGTTTGGAGACGAGATGGTTCTGGTGAAGATGTTGATGGAGATCGCCCTCTCCCGATGAGAGGAGCGTTGGTGATGATGACGGTGATGATTTCCCCCTCCCGGAGGGAAGTTTCCCCGGCAGAACAGCTCTGCCGGAGCCCTAGATTGGTTTCGCCAAGGTTCCGCCTCGTGGCGGCGGAGTCTCGTCCCGAAAGGTTGCTTCCTATTTTTTTCTCATCGAAAGACTTCATATAGGAGAAGATGGGCGTCGGAGAGCCACCAGGGGGCCCATGAGGTAGGGGGCGCCCCCACCCTCGTTAGCAGGGTGTGTGCCCCCTGGCCTTCATCTTTGGCGACGATTTTTCTTTATTTATTTTAAGATATTCCGTGGAGTTTCAAGACTTTTGGAGTTGCGCAGAATAGGTCTCCAATATTTGCTCCTTTTCCAGGCCAGAATTCTAGCTGCCGGCATTCTCCCTCTTCATGTAAACCTTGTAAAATAAGAGAGAATAGCCATAAGTATTGTGACATAACGTGAAATAATAGCCCATAATGCAATTAATATCGATATAAAAGCATGACGCAAAATGGCGTATCAACTCCCCCAAGCTTAGACCTCGCTTGTCCTCAAGCGAAAAGCCGATGACAATAAATATGTCCTCATGTTTAGAGGTAGAGGCGTCGATAAAAATAAAATACAGACATGAAGGCATCATGATTGTTCTCATAACAGCAACATATATAGATTTTGTCATATGATTACATATGTTCAAGTGATGATCTTTTCACAATGCAGAAGTATGAATCTGAAACCTTATTGCGAACCAACAAATTATAACCTCAGTCATTGAAGCAATTGCAATTTATCATAACATCGGAAAGAGTCTATGTTAGAGCTTAAAAGCAAGTACACATACTCAACTATCACGTCCTTCATAATTGCTAACACTCACGCAATACTTGTGGTTACGGAGTTTTAATCGAACACAGAGAAAGATAGGGGCTTATAGTTTTGCCCCCACAACCTTTTACCTCAAGGGTAATGTCAACAATAATAATTCATGCTCCCCTACATCCAATTATAGATATATGCTGGGCTTGCCAAAGGATAAAATGAAAAAGGAAAGGTGAAGATCACCGTGACTCTTGCATAAGGTAGAGGATAATAATATAAGATAGGCCCTTCGCAGAGGGAAGCAGAGGTTGCCATGCACTTTTATGGTTGGATGCACAAAATATCAATGCGAAAGAACATCACTTTATATTGCCCCTTGTGATATGAACCTTTATTATGCATTCCGTCGCTTTTATTTCTTCCATATCACAAGATCGTATAAAGCTTATTTCTCCGACACCAATCAATCATACATATTTAGAGAGCAATTTTTATTGCTTTGCACCGATGACAACTTACTTGAAGGATCTTACTCAATCCATAGGTAGATATGGTGGACACTTATGGCTAAACTAGTTTAAGGGTATTAGGAAGCACAAGTAGTATCTCTACTTGGTGCTGACAATTTGGCTAGCATGAGGGGGAAAGGCAAGCTCAACATGTTAGAGGATCCATGACAACATACTTTATCTCAGATATAAGAAAACATAACTCATCACGTTGTCTTTCTTGTCCAACATCAACTCTTTAGCATGTTATATTTTAATGAGTGCTCCCAATCATAAAATATGTCAATGATAATATATCTATATGTGAAACCTCTCTTTCCTTATTACTTCCTATTAATTGCAACGATGACCAAAGCTATATTTTCCAACTCCCAACAACTTTTAATCATCATACTCTTTCTATGTGAAGTCATTACTCTCAATAAGATCAATATGAACTCTTTGTTTCTTTTTATTTTTTCTTCTTTCTATTCTTTTATTCACGCAAGATCATGGCAAAATAATCAAGCCCTTGACTCAACACTAAACTTTATTATATATATATAGCTCGTAGACTCGATTACATAGATGGATCATAAAGCAAAACTCAAAACTAGATCATGCCATGACCTTATTCTACTAAATCAAGATACTTCTTTGTTGTTGGTGTAATATTCTTGGCGATGATTCCCCTCAAGATATGGTTCTCATCCTCGGGCTTATTGACTTGCTGCTTGAGGTCCATTATTTCCTTGCGAAGCTTTCCTATAACGGCTAAAGCTCCTTGCACCCAAGGGTGTTGCATAGTTGCGGGAGAACAAGAGACACTCCTTATATTTTCATAAGAAAGAAATCTAACATTGGAAGGGATAACCGAGTTTGGAATAGCTGAGCTCTGTAGTTCCCCCATCGTAAACCCAGCTCGGAGGCGAGAGGTGACTTCTTGATCCTCCATGGCATCTACCCTCATCAAGTCGGCCTCCATATCTTCCTCCGTTGTTGGCCCAAAGTGATCAGCATCGCTGTTTGCCCTTGGTTCCGGTGCCGGATTAGATACCCAGCTCTCCCCGACTGACTCTTGAGAAGACATCTTGCTCTAATCTGCAGCAGCAACAGCTCAAAACAAGAACAGAGGATATTTGTGTGATACGAGAGTCAAAACCTTCGGGAGAATATATATAATGATTTTTTACCGACCAAAATACGCTTCATGCAAGAAATCGGAGTTCGGAGGGCACACGAGGTGCTCACGAGGTAGGGGGCGCGCCCAGGGGGTAGGGCGCGCCCACCACCCTCGTGGGGCCCTCGTGTCCTTCCCGGACTGCTACTTATTTTTCTATTTTTCTAAATATTCCAAAACGGAGAAATTTTGCCTTAAAATTGTTTTGGAGTCGGTTTACTTACCGTACCACATATCTATTCCTTTAAGAAGTCTGAAACAGTTTGGAAAGTGTCCCTTATGTATTCCTCCGGGGTTACGGTTTCAATAATATTGGTTTCAATATTTATGGGATTACCTGAGATATAATGTTTGATTCTTTGACCGTTTACCACCTTCGGATTTGTGCCTTCGAAGTTGTTGATTTTTATGGCACCGGAGCGATAGACCTCCTCGACAACGTAGGGACCTTCCCATTTAGAGAGAAGTTTTCCTGCAAAAAATCTTAAACGAGAGTTGTATAGCAATACATAATCACCTACATTAAACTCACACTTTTGTATCCTTTTGTCATGCCATCTTTTAACTTTTTCTTTAAACAACTTAGCATTTTCATAAGCTTGGGTTCTCCATTCATCAAGTGAGCTAATATCAAATAACCCCTTCTCACCGGCAAGTTTGAAATCATAGTTGAGCTCTTTAATAGCCCAATATGCCTTATGTTCTAGTTCGAGAGGTAAGTAACATGCTTTTCCATAAACCATTTTATACGGAGACATACCCATAGGATTCTTATATGCAGTTCTATAGGCCCATAATGCATCATCAAGTTTCTTGGACTAATTCTTTCTAGACCTATTAACAGTCTTTTGCAAAATTAATTTGAGCTCTCTATTGCTCAATTCTACTTGACCACTAGACTGCGGGTGATAAGGAGATGCAATTCTATGATTAACGTCATATTTAGCAAGCATTTCACGGAAAGCACCATGAATAAAATGTGAACCACCATCAGTCATTAAATATCTAGGGACTCCAAACCTTAGAAAAATAACTTCCTTAAGCATTTTAATAGAAGTGTTATGATCAGCACTACTAGTTGGAATAGATTCTAACCACTTAGTAACGTAATCAACAGCAACCAAAATATGTGTATATCCATTAGAGGCAGGAAAAGGTCCCATATAATCAAAGCCCCAAACATCAAATGGTTCAATAACGAGTGAATAATTCATAGGCATTTCTTGACGTCTACTAATATTACCAATTCTTTGACATTCATCGCAAGACAAAACAAACTTACGGGCATCCTTGAAGAGAGTAGGCCAATAAAAACCGGATTGCAATACCTTATGTGCAGTTCTATCTCCAGCGTGGTGTCCTCCATAAGCTTCGGAGTGGCACTTGCGTAGGATCTGTTCCTGTTCATGCTCAGGTACACAACGTCTAATAACACCATCTACTCCTTCTTTATAAAGATGTGGGTCATCCCAAAAGTAATGCTGCAAATCATAGAAAAGCTTTTTCTTTTATTGGTATGTGAAGCTAGGTGGTATAAATTTAGCAACAATATAATTAGCATAATCAGCATACCATGGAGTGCTACGAGAAGTGCTTATGACATTTAATTGGTCATCAGGAAAGCTATCGTCAATAGGTAGTGGGTCATCAAGAACATTCTCTAACCTAGATAAGTTATCTGCAACGGGGTTCTCAGCTCCTTTTCTATCAACAATATGCAAATCAAATTCTTGTAGCAAGAAAACCATCTAATAAGTCGAGGTTTTGCATCTTTCTTTTCCATAAGATATTTAATAGCAGCATGATCAGTGTGAATATTTACTTTAGAATCAACAATATAGGGTCTGAATTTATCACAAGCAAATACAATCGCTAAAAGTTCCTTTTCGGTAGTAGCATATTTTCTTTGAGCATTGTCTAGAGTCTTACTAGCATAATGGATAACATTTAATTTCTTATCAACTCTTTGCCCTAGGACAGCACCTACGGACATAATCACTAGCATCACACATAATTTCAAAGGGTAAATTCCAATCGGTGGCGAACAACAAAAGTAAGAGACTAATGACTTCTTAAGTATTTCAAATGCTTCTACACAATCATCGCCAAAGACAAATGGTACATCTTTTGTAATAAATTAGTCAGAGGCCGGGAAATTTTTGAGAAGTCCTTAATGAACCTCCTATAAAATCCGGCGTGACCAAGGAAACTTCTTATACCTTTGATGTCCTTGGGACATGGCATCTTTTCAATAGCATACCTCTTTCATACCTCTTTCAGAAACTTTGTGCCCCAAGACAATACCTTCATTAACCATAAAGTGGCACTTTTCCCAATTCAAGACAAGATTAGTTTCTTCACATCTCTGCAAAACTCGATCAAGATTTCTCAAGCAATCATCAAAAGAGGAACCATAGACGGAAAAATCGTCCATGAAAACCTCACAATTTTTTTAACAAAAATCAGAGAATATAGCCATCATGCATCTTTGAAAGGTAGCAGGTGCATTACATAAACCAAAAGGCATACATCTATAAGCAAAGGAACCAAAAGGGCAAGCAAAAGTAGTCTTTGATTGATCTTTAGCCGACACAGGTGTTTGAGAGAAACCATAATAACCATCTAGAAAGCAATAATGTGTATGTTTGCATAATCTTTCTAACATTTGATCAATAAAAGGTAAGGGGTAATGATCTTTCTTAGTAGCTTTATTTAATTTGCGGAAATCAATTACCATCCCATAACCTGTGATAATTCTATGCGGGATCAATTCATCTTTATCATTAGGGACAACATTAATACCTCCCTTCTTAGGGACACAATGGACAGGACTTACCCACTGACTATCAGCAATGGGATAAATTATACCTGCCTCCAGAAGCTTGAGTATTTCTTTTCTTACCACTTCTTTCATTTTAGGATTCAAACGTCGTTGAGGATCACGAACTGGTTTGGCATCCGCTTCCAAATTTATTTTATGTTGACATAGAGTGGGACTAATGCCCTTAAGATCATCAAGAGTATATCCAATAGCGGCACGGTGCTTCTTCAGAGTTTTCAATAATCTTTCTTCTTCGTGCTCTGAAAGGTTAGCACTAATAGCAATAGGATATATTTTCTTTTCATCAAGATAAGCATATTTAAGATTATCAGGCAAAGGTTTAAGCTCAAACACGGGATCACCCTTGGGTGGAGGGGGATCCCCTAGAATTTCAACAGGCAAATTGTGTTGCAGAATAGGTTCTTGTTTAAAGAATACTTCATCTATTTCCCTTCTTTCATTCATGAACATATCATTTTCATGGTCTAGCAAATAGTGTTCTAAAGGATCACTAGGAGGTACGGCAATAGAAGCAAGACCAATAATTTCATCCTTACTAGGAAATTCTTCCTCACGATGTTGTTTACTAAATTTAGAGAAATTGAACTCATGAATCATATCATCCAAGCCAATAGTAACAACATTCTTTTCGCAATCTATCTTAGCATTAACAGTGTTCAAGAAGGGTCTACCAAATATAATGGGACAAAAGCTATCTTGTGGAGAACCAAGAACAAGAAAATCAGTTGGATATTTAGTTTTCCCACACAAGACTTCAACATCTCTAACAATTCCCACTGGTGAAATAGTATATCTGTTGGCAAGTTTAATGGTGACATCAATTTCTTCTAACTCAATAGGTGCAATATCATGCATAATTTCTTTGTATAAGTCAATGGGTATTGCACTAGCACTAGCGCCCATATCACATAAGCCATGATAACAATGATTTCCTATTTTAACAGAAATAACAGGCACGCCTACCACAGGTCTATGTTTATCTTTAGCACACGGTTTAGCAATTCTAGCAGTTTCACCGCAGAACTGAATAACATGCCCATCAATGTTATCAGACAAGAGATCTTTAACAATAGGAATATTAGGTTCTACTTTGACTTGCTCAGGAGGTGTATAAGTTCTAATATTGCTTTTACGAACCATAGTTGAAGCTTTAGCATGATCCTTTATTCTAACAGGGAAGGGTGGTTTCTCAACATAAGAGGTAGGAACAATAGGATCATTATAAGTGACAGTCTTTTCTTCAACTTTAATAGGTGCAGCTACTTTTACTTGTATGGGGGGATGATATTTAAACCACTTCTCCTTGGGGAGATCAACATAAGTAGCAAAAGATTCACAGAAAGAAGCTACTATCTCAGAGTCAAGTCCATATTTAGTGCTAAACTTACGGAAAATATCGGTATCCATAAAAGATTTAACACAATCAAACTTAGGAGTCATAACTGACTCCTTACCTTCGCCGAGGTCGCAATCTTCAGAGTTGCGTATAATTCTATCCAATAAATTCAATATGAAAACAATATTCTTCATCATAAAAGAGCCAAAGACAAGAAGTATCGAGCATGGTGCGATTGTTATCAGAAAGCCGAGCATAAAAATTCTGAAGAATTGTCACTCTTGAGAGCTCATGATTGGGGCATGAATATAACATTGATTTAAGCCTCCCCCAAGCTTGAGCAATGCTTTCTCCTTCACGAGGCCAAAAATTATATATATAACTGCGATCACGATGAACAAGATGCATATGGTAATATTTTTGATGAAATTCCAATTTCAATCTTTTATAGTTCCATGATCTCGTATCATCACATAGCCTATACCATGTCAACGCGTCTCCCTTCAAAGATAAAGGGAAGAACTTCTTCTTAACAACATCATCGGGTATACCTGCAAGCTTAAATAGTCCACAAACCTAATCCACATAGAGTAGGTGTTCATCAGGATGGTTTGTTCCATCTCCTGTAAAAGTATTAGCTAGCAGTTTTTCCATCATACCCGAAGGAATTTCAAAAGGAGTTTCATTTTCAATAGGTTCAGTAGGTTGACGAGAAACTATTTTCTCTACTGGACGGGGTGAAGATACCCCGAACAAGCCCCTCAGAGAATTACTTTCCATAGTAACAAGTGACAGTAAAATTCAGCACACTATATAAAATTTTCCTTACCAAATTCCACCTACCAAAGGCGCTACACTCGCAACGGCGCCGTAAAAGAGTCTTGATGACCCACAAGTATAGGGGATCTATCGTAGTCCTTCGATAAGTAAGAGTGTCGAACCCAACGAGGAGCGAAGGAAATGATAAGTGGTTTTCAGCAAGGTATTCTCGCATAAATCTTGAAATAAGTGGTAACGAGATAGTTTTGTGATAAGATAAATTGTAACGAGCAACAAGTAATAAAAGTAAATAAAGTGCAGCAAGGTGGCCCAATCCTTTTTGTAGCAAAGGACAAGCCTGGACAAACTCTTATAATAGGAAAAGCGCCCCGAGGACACATGGGAATATCGTCAAGCTAGTTTTCATCACGTTCATATGATTCACGTTCAAGACTTTGATAAGTTGATATGTGGGTGGACGGTGCTTGGGTGTTGTTCTTACTTGAACAAGCATCCCACTTATGATTAACCTCTATTGCAAGCATCAGCAACTCACGACAAAAGTATTAAGGTAAACCTAACCATAGCATGAAACGATGGATCCAAATCAGCCCCTTACGGCAAACGCATAAACTAGGGTTTAAGCTTACGTCACTCTAGCAACCCATCATCTACTTATTACTTCCCAATGCCTTCCTCTAGGCCCAAATAATGGTGAAGTGTTATGTAGTCGACGTTCACATAACACCACAAGAGGCTAGACAACATACATCTCATCAAAATATCAAACGAATACCAAATTCACATGACTACTAATAGTAAGACTTCTCCCTTGTCCTCAGGAACAAACGTAACTACTCACAAAGAATATTCATGTTCATAATCAGAGGGGTAATAATATGCATAAAGGATCTGAATATATGATATTCCACCAAATAAACTAATTAGTATCAACTACAAGGAGTAATCAACACTACTAGCAACCTACTAGCACCAATCCCGGACTTGGAGACAAGAATTGGATAAAAGAGATGAACTAGGGTTTGGAGATGAGATGGTGCCGGTGAAGATGTTGATGGAGATTGCCCTCTCCCGATGAGAGGAGCGTTGGTGATGATGACGGTGATGATTTCCCCCTCCCGGAGGGAAGTTTCCCCGGAAGAACAGCTCTGCCGGAGCCCTAGATTGGTTCCACCAAGGTTCCGCCTCGTGGCGGAGGAGTCTCGTCCCGAAAGGTTGCTTCCTATTTTTTTCTCATAGAAAGACTTCATATAGGAGAAGATGGGCGTCGGAGAGCCACCAGGGAGCCCACGAGGTAGGGGGCGCGCCCCCCACCCTCGTGAGCAGGGTGTGGGCCCCCTGGCCTTCATCTTTGGCGATTTATTTTCTTTATTTATTTTAAGATATTCCGTGGAGTTTGGGACATTTGGAGTTGCGCAGAATAGGCCTCCAATATTTGCTCCTTTTCCAGCCAGAATTCCAGCTGTCGGCATTCTCCCTCTTCATGTAAACCTTGTAAAATAAGAGAGAATAGCCATAAGTATTGTGACATAACGTGAAATAACAGCCCATAATGCGATAAATATCGATATAAAAGCATGATGCAAATGGACGTATCTGCTTTCTCTTCTCTCTATCAGGATCACGTGTTACTAATCCGTAGAATCTTAGGAATGTTGGTTCCAGGCCTCAGTTCAGTTTCTACTACTTTAGTATGTTATCAATTGAACCAGAACCTTGATATGATGTTGTTGAGTGACTATGCAAATCCTTGTGAATGTCTCAAATCTTTTTCTAAGCATCTACAGCCGTTATGCGATCTAAGTCGTTCCAGGTTTCTAAACAGTCTGATGCATTTGCAAATCCCTTCTTTCCATTCCCGATGTCCCTTTGGGCCAGTTCAAGCACACTAATCGGTGAGTTGAGGTACTTTGTTGCCTCGACATATATGTTGGAGCTATTATTATGACCCTAGGTGTCTTAGAGGATCACCTAATAATCTAGCCATGTTTTGTGTTCCCAGTGTGATGATCCTGGCCATCATTCTCGAAGGCATCCCGTGATGCCATATAGTTAGTAGGCATTCTATTCCTGGGTTTTGAACCCGAGATTCACCCTACCTACTTCGTGTTGCTAGTGTTTGCTCGTTCCTTTAGGATATTAGTAACCT
Source organism: Aegilops bicornis (assembly GCA_021605145.1). Taxonomy (NCBI): domain Eukaryota; kingdom Viridiplantae; phylum Streptophyta; class Magnoliopsida; order Poales; family Poaceae; genus Aegilops; species Aegilops bicornis. The sequence continues at coordinate 741,138,455 of CM038673.1, forward strand.
TTGCGATAGTCCTCGAGGTCCGTGGTATATCATTCTTCCAATACCATGAACCAATATGGCAGAAGTTCTTTTGAACCAAAGATCACAGTTAGAGTGCTATTGATGAGTTCTCGATTCTATATTGTGGCTCTGCCAGTTCAACCTTTCTGCATGGGTTTTCCGGAAGAAATATGTTGAACTCGTTCGACATGCCAGTCCATGCATCCACAACTCAGAAAATCATATGTTCTTCTGAGTCGTCCCTCTTTAGTTGTTTTCTCGCCCTCATCTATCAATTGATAGTCAAGAGTGGTTGTGCATTCGTGTTCATCGATGCCTTTTACTCCTGTGGTCCGTCAAGCCATTCCATTCCGGAATGACTAGGAGAAACAAACTCCAGAACCTCATCCATATCCAGGATTGGGTCAAAGCAGTTGTATTCTGCAGATCAAAATGCAATCAAGCTTTTGGTTTGTTCTACCCTGAAGTATTACCCACTTTATGTCAGGAATGTCATGAGAATTGCACCTTCTCTTAGGAATTCTTGACATAGTGATACTTCTCGCCATCATTATTCATTCCTCGGTTCCGTGTTGTCGCAACCGAATTGCCGACAAGTGAACCGTGATGTGAGAAATCAATACTTCTATTGCTCGGTAGCTAAAGGACAATAATTTCATCCTTAGCATGTTGGTTATTGAATCACCATCCTGAGGTTGTTCGTGCTACCTAGTCCTTATTCCCGGTGCACTTCCCGATCAATGAGTTAGGATAGTGTCAATCCTTGCTTATTCGATCATATCGTCTTGCCTGAAAAGCAAGATTGTTCTCGAGCTTAGTAACATATCGGTGGTTCGTGATTTTCTGAATATCTTCTCGGAAGTATCACCAGGTTGTCACCTGACCGCTATGTTGAGTTCGTGATCAAGTTGGTTTTCCTGTAAACCACCCCTTCTCCAAGAATCTGTGTTGGATACACCTGAGCTAGTTGGTTAAGCTAAACAACAACTTGGAGAGTTGGAAGATAAAAGCTTGTCCAACTCAGTTCATTCCAAGGGATATCTTTGTGTGTGCGTATTGAAGGAAGATGGTATTTTCATCGATTGACCCTTGTGATCAGTTAATGGATCTATCATCTTGTCCAATCTTTGATTTGGGTATGGGTTATAGCCAAATCAAATCAGAACCAACAATATTCGTAATGTTGTCTTACTCGTGGTTGTTTCCCCGAGCATGCACCATTATATCTTTGGGTCTGACCAATGCTATCAAATTGTTCACATAATGGTGGAAATCCAGTGATATGGAAATTCCGATGAGTTGCTGTTGCGCCCATCAGCAGCATTTTGTCTCCTCCATGATTCATGTTGAACATCAATCTAGTGTTGGAAACTTTTGTAAGCATTATCTTCATGTTCCATTCATGAAGCCTAGGTTTGGATGAAAGAAGTGACTCCCTCTAATTCATGTGCATTTGATGCAAGTTGTTGTCGTGAATTCGAGAAAGTTATTTTTGCCTCCTCCGGAATCATCCCAAGTCAGTCAAGCATATGTGCAAAGTATTCTGTGGTTTGGAGACTTGCAACCTTCATCCCATATGTATTCCCTAGCACCCCAAGCCACTGATTGATTTTTTCAAGGAAAAGGAGTTGATGTGCGAATACTAGTTCATGCACAATACTTCGATATCCTCGTTGATGGTTCCCCACCTGAACTCAGCTGTGTTATATTATAAGACTACTACGTGGCCATGCTTGTCTGGGACAGTGTGTTCACATGTATGTAGCAGAACCAGCTCATGTTTTGGAGCTTGCTATCGTAGCTCATTTCCCGAGAATCTCGCAACGCCATCTCATCGATTTGTGTTGGAAACTTTCATTTTTCTAGACTTGATGAGTATGGAATGTCCTGACCCCAACCAGATCTGAATCTCAGGCAGATATGATGGTTGGAACATTTCCAAGAACTATTATATTGGTCTCTGTGTAACCCGGTAAAGTGGATGTCGTGGCCAACACACCCAGCCGTAAGACCTATTGTTGTAGTATCTTGATTGAGGAAGTTGGCCACCTCCCCATAAGGATTTCATAGGATTTACTCCAGTAGTTACTCCTTATGGATTCTTGTGCTCCCGAAGTCCGACCTTTTACTTGATGTTCTAGATACCAAAACATATCTATGAATGGGTTACGCTAGCATATCAAGGAGACCATTAGAAGCGGAGTGTTATATGTCTCTCGGTCGATCATCCAGATTTGCTTCTTTGGCATTGCTAAGGAAAAACCTGAGAAAGTGATGTCCTCCTTTGCATCTGCATCGTCCATCACTATTCATCATGGTAGTATGATGTGTTGTCAGGATCCTCGGCACGGATGTTGGTAAGACCCTGATGAATATGGAAATGCTCAAGTTCTTGAGAGCATGCTCACACACTAGGTTATATCCTCGGTATCAATCGGAATGTGCCTTCTGTTTGCCGAGTTGTCTTACAACTCTAGTTTCCTTTCCAAACTGAGTATGCCATTCCTTCGAATTCCTTCAAACGATCAATTGTGATTTTCCCTAGGCTGGTATAGAGAATTTCAATGATCTCTGTATCAAAAGTAATTATGTTTTCCACTTAAGGGAATAATTCTACGAGTCACCTCCCCTAAGGTGCCCCAATATGGAATCATGGCAATTATCTCCTTGCTACTTTGAAACCATGCACCAGCATACTCAAGCGTGGAATTGTTGCCCACGGAGTTGAACCATCGTCATCTGTTTCTTTCCACCCCTATTGATGTGTGTTTTGTCTCTCAACTCGAGAGATGGTTCTATGTCTCATTCCGTGAGTTGCTCAATCTTCGAGGAGATCGACTCTTCTAAAATTCTCCCTTTCTTCTCGTTATCGTGTTGGATAGAGTTCTCAGAGCAAGACGTCGAGACAAAGGTGATGACCGAATCAACGCTCTTATGAAGTACAACCTGGATCGTGAAGATTGTGCAAGCTTCGTGTTCCCTTCTGTCTGCTTACCCTACGTCTTGAATCTCGGGACGAGATTCTTGCTTAGTGGGGGTGAGTTATCACATCCCTAGTTCTGGTCTGCTCTTGGTTAGCTAGTCTTGTGTTGCATCATGTTTAAATTTCTCTTAAACCTGAAATGGGGATCAACAAACCCCAGCACCCCCCTGAAAATACCAGGTTCAACTGAAAAACATTTCAATGAACCCAAAATGCCCTTCACAAAAGTTCATCATTTTTGAATTGGTCTAGAGCGTCTCCCAAAAATGGTGCACATTTTTCTAGGCCATTCTTGATTTTTGAACCAAATCATATAGTATTTGCATTTGGGCATTTAATTGCTAAATAATATTTTAAATGCTCAAATAATCACAAACTGAAATGTTTGCTGTTGGAAATATTCCAAACATTGACATTGAGCAGTTTCATGATTTTTGGAAATGCCCTCGCATTTTTTATAAAGCCAAACACAATTACAGAAAATAGAAAACAGAAACAAATTACCACAGAGAGAGAGAGAGAGAGAGAGAAAACCTACCTGGCGCCTACCTGCACGGCCTGCTGCTGAAGCCGGCCCAGCCCATCTCCACCTCCCCTGTCGTCTTCCTCCTTTTGCCAGGAGGACGAAGAGCGTGTGCCCCGCACGCGTGCACGCGGCCCCGGCCACCTCCTGCTTCCTGCTGCTTCTGGAGGACGCTAAGGCCGCCACGCAGCACCCTGGACCCCCTCGACCGCTCCCCTCTCTCCCTGCCTTGCCTCTTTCACTCTCTCTCTCCCGAAGCCGAGCGGAGCCGTCGCCGCCGTTCGTTGCCGCCACGGCTACCGCACCCCCCTCGCATCTCCGATGCGTCCCCGAGCTCCGCATCGTCGTCATCTTTGCCCACGCCAAGCCAAGCAACCGGGGAAGCACCGCATCACCGTCCCTGACGTCTTCTTCAACCTCGGTGCCGGTGATCCCCACCGCTTGATTGGTCGCCGTTCGGCCTTCCCCGAGCCCGCTTCGACGCCTACTGCAACCGCTGTGAGCCCCTGCGTCGAACCCCCCTCTTCTCTACTTCGTTTTCTCGCTGTGGACGCCGCCCCCTTGCTCACCGTGGCACGCCGCTGTGCGAGCTCGACGCCGGCATCACTCCAGTGACCATTTGGTCACGCATGGGTACCTAACACACTCACCGAACCTTGTAGCGCCTTGCTAGTGCGTTCGTTTCCTCGCTAGCTCGCTGCAGCAGCAAAACCACCAACGCCCGAGCTCCGTCCGCCGCCCTGAGCTCGTTTTCGACGAGCTCCGGCCACCCCAGCTCACCCCGCTTGCAGCACCAGCCGCGGCGCACTCCCAGGAACCCATAGGAGCAAACCGTGCATCGAACGGTGCTCCATAGCGAGCACACGATGCACCTCTGCTGTCGGCTGAGGTCGTCACCGGTTAACCTCCAACGAGGATGACATGGCACCTTAATTAAACGCTAATGACGCCACTAACTAACCCCCTAGCTCACTGGCGGATAGGCCCCACGCCCTAATTAATCCAAGTTTTGTTTCTGTTTAGGTTAGTATAAAACCCAGCGGGACCCACATGCCTGAGTTGACCCCGCTGACGTGGTCGTTGACTGGGCCCACATGTCAGCTACCCTAACCAGCACTGTGACACTGGCCAGTGGGACCCCCTGGTCAGGTTTGACCTGGACCGGGTCAGTTGACTCGCTGACGTCATAGTGATGCAGTAAATCATTTTCTGAATTAAAAATAATCCAGGAAATTCTAGAAATGCTCAAAACTTCTAAAATTCATAGAAATTCAACCATAACTTCAAATGAAATAATTTATATGTGAAAAATGATCAGAAAAATCCAATCTATCCATCTGTACCATTTTCATGCATGTTTGAACAACTTACAGCCACTGTTTATGACAATTTGAATAAATGGCATTTTAAATGTCCCATGTGGAGTTTGAATTTGAACCTAGTGTTCAAACCAAATCCATTCAAATCATTGATAGTTGCATGAGCTCAAATCACAGCATATTGCCATGTCACATTCATGCATCATATTGTTGCATTGCATTGATTGTGTTCCGATGTGTCTTTCGTGGTAGGTTCTGCCTCCGAGGATACCTTCGAATATCTGACTGAAGGGCAGTATCCTACTACCACCCCATCAGGCAACAAAACCCCCTTGTTCATTCCAATACAATCCCACTCTCTCGCTCCTGCTCTCTTTTACTGCATTAGGACAACAACGATTCAATTGTTACATGTTGCGGTAGTTGAACCCCTTTCCTCTGCGTGACCTGTCATCTCCACAGTAAATAGATGAAACCCACTAGCATGAGTAGGAGTTGTTTGAGCCCTGATGTGCCTACTCGTTCATGCTTGTTTGTCATGCCTGCTACTGCTTAGAGTTGAGTCAGGTCTGATTCATCGGGGATGAATTGGAATGGTGATGAACATGTCCTACAGTGTGTGAGCTAAGTGTGTGAACACGATTTGGTAAAGGTAGCGGTGAGAGGTCATGTAGGAGTACATGGTGGGTTGTCTCATTGAAACCGTCCTCAGGAACTGCATTCTGTGTATGTGATCCATGAACAGTTACTACCACACAATGGGCTCCGGGCATTCCAAGCTCTCTCGACTTATTAATCAACTTGATCTCTATCCAGGAGTTGCAACTAGTTTCTGGTGTTTATAGGTAGTACTAGTAGTCTAACAAGTGGCACCCGGTACAGGTGGGCTTGGGACAGACTAGGCACCATGGCACGTTGTACCAAGCGTAGATCCACCCGTCGAGGTGGGCTTGGGAACCCTGCACACATCGTTTGGGCCCGTGAGCGACACCCCGACCGGATCTCCTTGCGGATGGCACCCGAATAGGAGATAAACCTGGACGAGAGACTTGTGTGGTTAGTCAGGTCATGGCCGACACCCTTGCTGGGCTTCCGATTGAAGGTTGCCGAGTACATGTCGTGTAAAAAAGGCAATAAGTGGTGAGAGCGTGTGTGAAGAAGTACACCCCTGCAGGGTTATATGATCTATTCGAATTGCCGCGTCCACGGTAAAGGACCTCTGGGTTGCCTATACAGTTCATAGACAAGTGAAAGTGGATACCCAAAAATATGCAAGATAAGCGTGAGTGCTATGGATGGCGTTCTCGTAGGGAGACGGGAGCGGATCCATAGTGGTGTATTGAAATGGTGAATATGTGTACCCGTGTGCGCCACCTCAAAAGAGTTACTTGCAGTCGTAGTTCAGGATAGCCACCGAGTCAAAGCTGGCTTGCTGCAGTTAAACCCCACCATCCCTTTGTCTATAATGATGCATATGTAGTTAGTTCTGATGTAAGTCTTGCTGGGTACATTTGTACTCATGTTTGCCTATCTTAAGTTTTGCAGAGAGACTTCAATCTCACTAGTAGTTCCGCGTGGACTTCGATGTTTAGCATGTTACCTCAGCTACGATCTTGTGCCCTCGGCAGGATCTGGTAGATAGTCAGGCTACTCAGCCTTTTTCATTTGTAGATGTCTGTACCCAGACATGTTAAGATTCCTCTTGTGTTTTGACTTGTGTGCCTTGAATGTTGGGTCATGAGACCCATGTTTGTAATTTTTCGCTCCTCGGAGCCTATTGAATAAAATACTTGAGTTGTAGAGTCTTGTTGTGATGCCATGTTGTATTTGCACATATCGAGCATATTGTGTGTATGTTATTGAAATGCTTGGTATGTGTGGGATCTGACTGTCTAGTTGTTTATCCTTGGTAGCCTCTCTTACCGGGAAATGTCTCCTAGTGCTTCCACCGAGCCTTGGTAGCTTGCTACTGCTCCGGAACACTTAGGCTGCCCGGCATGTGTCCTTATTCGTTCCTGTATCTGTCCCTTCGGGGAAATGTCACGCGGTGTCTACCTGACTCCTGTTAGCCTGCTATAGCCCGGTGTCACGCCCAATATGCGACCCTATCCAAAAGGAACTCGACGGTCCCACCAAGGATAGACTCGCATATTGAAACGCTTTTGCAAGGTGGATATCATTACATCAACATTACATAATAGATGGGGATACATACATAAGGCACAAATGCCACAAGAATACAACATCACAATACATCAGAGCATCATCCGACTACGTATGAAACACAAACAGAAACTCAAACGACTTCCACCCTGCTAGCCCAGGCTGCCGACCTGGAACCTATCCCCTGATCAAAGAAGCAGAAGAAGAACTCCAACACAAGTAAACATCGCTCTCACGTCATGGTCATCGCGAAACCTGTACCTGCAACTGCTGGTGTAGTAATCTGTGAGCCACGAGGACTCAGCAATCCCATTACCATGGGTATCAAGACTAGCAAAGCTTAATGAGAAAAGAAGGGGTATGGTGGTGAGGTTGCAGCAGCGACTAAGCATAATATGGTGGCTAACATACGCAAATGAGAGCGAGAAGAGAAACAAAGGAACGGTCGTCAACTAGTAATGATCAAGAAGTGATCCTGAACTCCTACTTACGTCAGACATAACCCAGAAACCGTGTTCACTTCCCGGACTCCGCCGAAAAGAGACCATCACGGCTACACACACGGTTGGTGCGTTTTAATTCGGATCTGGTGTCAAGTTATCTACAACCGGACATTAACAAATTCCCATCTGCCTATAACCGCGAGCACGGCTTTTGAAAGATTATACCTGCAGGGTGTCCCAACTTAGCCCATGATAAGCTCTCGCGATCAACGAAGGATATTCCTTCTCCCGGAAAACCCGATCGGTCTCGGAATCCGGCTACAAGACATTTCGACAAAGAATAAAACAAGACCAGCAAAGCCGCCCGATGCACCGACAATCCCGATAGGAGCTGCACATATCTCGTTCTCGTGGCAACACCGGATGAGACTAGCTACGAGTAAAACCAGCCCTCGTGTTGCCTCAAGGTGGCCCTGCCAGAAGCTCGGTTCGGACCAGCAGACTTAGACAAGCAACGGCCCGGGGGCTAAATAAAGATGACCCTTGGGTTAATTACTCCCAAGGGAAATGTAGGTGGTGGTGAGGCAAATGGTAAAACCAATGTTGGGCCTTCTTTGGAGGAGTCTTATTCAAAGCTTAACTGTCAAGGGGTCCCATAAATCACCCGACCGCGTAAGGGACGCAAAATCCGGGAACATAATACCGATATGACGGAAACTAGGGCGGCAAGAGTGGAACAAAACACCAGGCATAAGGCCGAGCCTTCCACCCTTTACCAAGTATATAGATGCATTAATTAAATAAGATATATTGTGATATCCCAACAAGTAAACATGTTCCAACAAGGAACAACATCTCCATGTTCCAACAAGGAACAAACTTCATCTTCACCTGCAACTAACAACGCTTATAAGAGGGGCTGAGCAAAAGCGGTAACATAGCCAAACAACGGTTTTCTGGGAAGGTGACAACGAGTTAGAGGTTCATGGCAATTTGGGAGGCTTGAGCAGCAAGTGATAGGTAGCGCAGCATAGCGAAAGAACGAAGCAACTAGCATAGCAATGATAGTAATGAGATCCAAGGTGACGGTCATCTTGCCTGATATCCCGCAAGGAAGAAGAACGAGTCCATGAAGAAGATGAAGCCACGAAGTTGAATCAATCGTAGACGAACGAATCCTCACGATCGCAACGAAACGGGAACTATCGAGAAGAAGCACACAACATAGTAAACACACCACACATAGACAAGACATGATGCACCACAAAGCATGATGCATGACAAGACTAGATGAGGCTACTCATGGCAAAATATGATGCAAACAAGAACAACACATCAAAGCAAGTTTAAATGAGGCCGGAAACAACATATAACAATTCCGGTAAGTCCTCATATGCAAATTTCAAAATTGGTCCAAATCTGAATAACTTTATGTTCAAGTTGTTAAACAGCAAGTTAAGATGCACCACGATGATCTACACGAAATTCTAGTCAAGTTACATATAAAGTTAATTTAATTCGGAGCTACGGCCTAGAAGATATGAGCAAAACAATTTAAACATGGCATTGATGCAAAATGCATACAAACATCAAACAAACACATCAAAACATGGATGCAACATGCTAATATGAAGCTACATGCAAAATCAAGCAAGTTTCATATAGAGCACACTCAAAACGGAGCAACGGTGCAACACATACACACAAAACAAGTTTAAAGGACAAGCTGTCCAAAACAGCAACTAGGCATATTGCAAGCACCAAAACACTATGCTACAGCATCTCAACGTAATAACAAAAGGCATGGGCATGATGTACAGATAAAGCATGACAAAACATGAACACTGAGATATCTCCAGAAATCACAAGAACATGCTCAAAATGACATGGCAAGATTGCAAATAATAACAGTTTCAGACTTTAGCAGAAATAACATCAGGTTACAATGTTTAGAGCTATCAAACAACATGCTACAGGAACTTATCATGCCAAACAAAGGCATGGTATGATACTACTAAATGCATAGAACAAATGTCCCTTACTGACCATGAGCCAAAAAGGACCAGAAGATATGATGAGACCCATGTAAACATAGCAAGTTATATTACAGATTCACACATGGCAGGAACAACAATAAGTAGGCATGTTGGTGAGCTTGAACCACTCACCACAGCGCAATAAATGGCATGGCAAGGCAACTCATAGTAAGAAGACATGTTTATGAAGCTAAGCATGGCAAGAACAACATCATACCATACACGAATCAACTACAAAAACCTTGGTAAAATTGAATAACATGTAAACAACCTCCCAGAAAACATTTTATAGCAAGAGTAGAGCTCGATTGACTCAAGCTATGGTACTCCATAATTGCAAACAAGGGCACGGATGGATAGAAAATAACCATATGTTCAAAATATCCTTACTGAAGTATCTCAAAATAAGCATGTATCTCTCGTTAGCATCAAGTTAACATGGCATAAAAATAACAGCAGAACAGGGGCTGAAATCAGCAACATCATGAAGCCTAGTTTGCATGCTTGTGCTAGTCAACACAGAGATCAAAAAAATACATGGCATACAACCCTGTAAAGATGGCATTGCATATTACAAAACACATGTAGGACTCAACTTCATAGGATGCACGCATAAATCATGGCAAAAATAACAAAAGTGCATGTTCTGATAAGAATCTGAAACTAACATCACATAGCCCTCTTCTAACATCAAGATGAGCTCAAATGAAAATTATGCAATGAGATGGAATGATCTACTCGTCGAGACGAACAATTCGGTTTGCTATACGCCCAAAACGGAGCCACGGACGCAAAATTATGATGCGAAGAAATATGCTAAAAATAATGCAGACTTAGAGGATGTTCGGGGGTCAACCTCGTTTGACCGGATCTGGATCGGGCACGACTCTCGAGGAACACCGGAGACGGGGCGGCGCGGCTGCCGGAGTTGGACGGGGACGCCGACGAGGCCGGGGAGGTCGCCGGCGAGGTGGGGCCGACCGGATCCGGGCATGGGGCGGCGGATCTGGGCCGGCCGGAGGAGGAGGCGACGGTTTCGGCGGTGGCCGGTCCCGGGCGAGGGCGCTGGCGGCGGGCGCGCGCCGCGACGCTGGTCGGGAGGCGGCGCGGCGACCGAGGCGCGGTGCCGGGTCGGCCGGGTGAGGGGCGCGGCGGGCGGAGGCGGCGCTGGCGGCGCGGCGCGGGCGGCGGCGGGCGCAGGCGCGGAGGGCGCGGGAGCGCCGGCGGCGGGCGGCGGGCGGTCGGGCTGCTGGTTTTACTTCAGCCTTCGGCCGGCTGCTGGACGGCGGGCGGAGGCCACGTGGCATCTTCGGATTGCGGGGCGCGGGCGATGGGTCCGCCGCCGCGTATATGTCACCGGGCGCATGGAGGGAGATTTGCTAGGGTTTGATCTGGCGAGAAATTCGGAGGAGACACATATATATAGGTAGAGGGAGCTAGGAGTGTCCAAATGAGGAGCAGTTTTCGGCCACGCGATCGTGATCGAACGACCGAGAGCATGGAGGTGAGTTTTCTAGGCTTTGGGCCACTTTGAAAGGGGTGTTGGGCTGCAAAGAGAAGGGGCTTTTGCGGCTACCAGGATAACCGTTGGAGTATCAAACGACCTCCAAATGGCACGAAACTTGACAGGCGGTCTACCGGTGGTATACCAAGGCTGCTTGGCCAACCTCGGTCCATTCCGAGACCGTTCAACACCCGCATTACCTAAAAAGAGGTAAAAGGCGCCGGGGACATAGGAGTGCCGGATTGGAAAACGGACAACGGGGAAAATGCTCGGATGCACGAGACGAACACGTATGCAAAATGAAAAACACATGATGACATGATATGAAATGCAGATGATGGCATGGCAAAGTGCAACATGCAAGCACATGACATGGCAACAATGGCGAATAACTGGAAGACACCTGGCGCATCGAATCTGGGGCGTTACAACACTCCTCCACTAACAAGATATCTCGTCCCGAGATCTTAGGACCGAGACGGAAGGGAAAAGGGATGAGGTGAAACAAGAACTCAAAGAAGAAGCAAAGAATCGAAAGCACTCGAGAAGAAGAGAGGAACGACGAGAAAGACGAGAATCAAATTCTCATGGAAACAAGATAGACACTGAAACAACTCGTTCTAACCGGAGTGGCTAGGATGAGAAAAAGAAACGAATAAGACTGAAAGGATTTCGGCAGCACTCCGGCTGAAAATATGGATGAAGTTGGAACTGAGTTTGACAAAATGGAACGATAGTTGATGAGGAACAACGCAATGCCTCCGGAAGAATTGAAAGAATTGAATGAAAAGAACTTAGAAGGAAGGATTGAACGGAGTTCTTGAAAAAAAAAATCACCACCGAAAAGAATAAGATTGTTGTGGACTTATGGATAACCTCCCAAAATTATGAGGTGATAACCAACCACAAGCAGAAAAGATTAAATAACTGAGAAGAACGAAGAAATGCAAAACTCCACTTCAAAAGAAAATGAAGAATTACTTGCTCTTCACGACGGGAGGAGAAGGATACTTGAACTCTATCAACAAAATCTTGATGAACTCTTGAGGAATGAATTAAATCATGAAGAACCACCATGAAGAACTCCGGTGACAAAAGAATGATGAGATAGAACGAAGGAAGAAAGAATAAGATGAGCCTTGCGATTATTTAGATGGAGGTTCCGACGAAATGACCGAGGAAAATTGAACTCCGAAAAAGATGAAAACACTTGGAACTAGAATTTATTCCTCAAGAACAAACTCCGAAGAAAAAGATTAATCACTTGGATGAAATAAGAATAAGATTTATTGTATGCTTATCCTTCATCAAATTAAATTGATGAGAAGCAATGGATTTCGCGTACTACTTATTCTTCTTGAAAAAAAAGGATTGAGAAGTGACATATCACAAACTTGAGAAGGTCTTCATGAACCACCGGTAGGATTTGAAAGAACGAATGGATTGATATGCTAATGAAGGAAAAGAATCTTGAACGAACCACCGTAAGAATTCAAGAATGACTGACGACGAGAATGAATCGCCGGGAAGACTTAGAAGAACAAATATGCTCGAGGGGATTTAGATGCAAAAGAACAAAGAGATCATGAACTGATTAGAGGATATTTGGACGATGCACCGGTAAGATTTGGAGAACGAGAGCTGAAAGCTGAGAATGAGGAATTCTTCTGGAACGATGGCCTCCGAAAAACAACTGCTGACAAACTCCGGATGGTTGAGAAAAGAATATCTGACAAATGGAATAATTCGCGAGGATAACATGAAGCTAGAACCACGAAACTTCGAGAGAACGGACAAGATTTAGAAGGAACTCTTCTTCTGTCTTCAAAGTTGAGAATGACGACGAGAAACACCATCAAAATTACTGAGGTACTCCGGAAGAATTAAAAGAGGAAAGGTTGAGCCAGAGATGAAAAGAATTTGAAAGTAATCTTGGAGATGGCATGTGACTGATGAAATTCATTCTTACGTCAGACTTGAAAAGAATTGAGAATAACTCCGGGGGAATTAGAAGAGTCAGGTAAGATCCTGGGAAAAGACCTGTGGGTTAGGGCCTACTGAAGAGAAACACCGTTGGAAAAGATTGTTGAAGAGATAGATAATGCACCCGAACGATTGAAATATTTGAATGAGGTGTCAACCTCGAATTAATTCAAACACAGACGAGTCTCTTGAGATGTCTTCATCACTCCGGAAGGATAAACTGGCAAGAGGAGAACGAGCAGGAAAAACACTTCGAGGAAAAGAATATGATCAACCTCAAAACTTGAATTGAGTCCACCGGAGAACAAAAGAGATGAAGAATGTCGTACAAAACGAGAATTCACCGGTTGAAATAATTGACGAAAGACTGAAGAGACTCCACACGAACGAAATAGATGGTCGGGAGAGAGGCAAACTCCGGGAAGAAAAAGGGTGGGAGGGCGGGAAAAACAAATGCAACTCGGGAGGGGAAACGACGAATATCTTGAAGAGAAAACACCGGTTGAAATCGTTGAGGAAGAAAGGCAAAGACTTCGCACGAGTAGGATGGATACTTGATTACGGACTCCGGTTCTGAGAAGAAGAAGGGAGGGCGGGTGGGAAAAGAAAAACAACTGAGGATTGAACTCAAAGATGAAGAGGCTCGAGTCGACTTGACGAAAAATGCACCGGATGAAAAGAGCTGAGGAATAACGATCCGAAAACCAACTGCGTGATCCTAAAGAAAAATTTGAAGGGTAAGAGGAGTAATTCAAAACACCTACGTCAAGATTCCTTACCAGAGCGACGAAGGGGCAGAGGAGTAAAATGAATTCCTACTCTCCGATATAACTAGACTCAGAAATCAGTTTTCTTCTAGACTCAACAACGGCCAAACTACCGCTCAATCAAGGGGGCTCCTAGGGTCGGTCGAGGCTCTGATACCAACTTGTCACGCCCAATATGCGACCCTATCCAAAAGGAACTCGACGGTCCCACCAAGGATAGACCCGCATATTGAAACGCTTTTGCAAGGTGGATATCATTACATCAACATTACATAATAGATGGGGATACATACATAAGGCACAAATGCCACAAGAATACAACATCACAATACATCAGAGCATCATCCGACTACGTATGAAACACAAATGAAACTCAAACGACTTCCACCCTGCTAGCCCAGGCTGCCGACCTGGAACCTATCCCCTGATCAAAGAAGCAGAAGAAGAACTCCAACACAAGTAAACATCGCTCTCACGTCATGGTCATCGCGAAACCTGTACCTGCAACTGCTGGTGTAGTAATCTGTGAGCCACGAGGACTCAGCAAACCCATTACCATGGGTATCAAGACTAGCAAAGCTTAATGAGAAAAGAAGGAGTAAGGTGGTGAGGTTGCAGCAGCGACTAAGCATAATATGGTGGCTAACATACGCAAATAAGAGCGAGAAGAGAAACAAAGGAACGGTCGTCAACTAGTAATGATCAAGAAGTGATCCTGAAGTCCTACTTACGTCAAACATAACCCAGAAACCGTGTTCACTTCCCGGACTCACCGAAAAGAGACCATCACGGCTACACACACGGTTGGTGCGTTTTAATTCGGATCTGGTGTCAAGTTATCTACAACCGGACATTAACAAATTCCCATCTGCCTATAACCGCAGGCACGGCTTTTGAAAGATTATACCCTGCAGGGGTGTCCCAACTTAGCCCATGATAAGCTCTCGCGATCAACGAAGGATATACCTTCTCCCGAAAACCCGATCGATCTCGGAATCCGGCTACAAGACATTTCGACAAAGAATAAAACAAGACCAGCAAAGCCGCCCGATGCGCCGACAATCCCGATAGGAGCTGCACATATCTCGTTCTCGTGGCAACACCGGATGAGACTAGCTACGAGTAAAACCAGCCCTCAAAGTTGCCTCAAGGTGGCCCGCAGAAGCTGGTTCGGACCAAAGACTTAGAAAAGCAATCGCCCGGGGGCTAAATAAAGATGACCCTTGGGTTAATTACTCCCAAGGGAAATGTAGGTGGTGGTGAGGCAAATGGTAAAACCAATGTTGGGCCTTCTTTGGAGGAGTCTTATTCAAAGCGAACTGTCAAGGGGTCCCATAAATCACCCGACCGCGTAAGGGACGCAAAATCCGGGAACATAATACCGATATGACGGAAACTAGGGCGGCAAGAGTGGAACAAAACACCAGGCATAAGGCCGAGCCTTCCACCCTTTACCAAGTATATAGATGCATTAGTTAAATAAGATATATTGTTTTATCCCAACAAGTAAACATGTTCCAACAAGGAACAACATCTCCATGTTCCAACAAGGAACAAACTTCATCTTCACCTGCAACTAACAACGCTATAAGAGGTGCTGAGCAAAGCGGTAACATAGCCAAACAACGGTTTGCTGGGAAGGTGACAACGAGTTAGAGGTTCATGGCAATTTGGGAGGCTTGAGCAGCAAGTGATAGGTAGCGCAGCATAGCGAAAGAACGAAGCAACTAGCATAGCAATGATAGTAATGAGATCCAAGGTGACGGTCATCTTGCCTGATATCCCGCAAGGAAGAAGAACGAGTCCATGAAGAAGATGAAGCCACGAAGTCGAATCAAGCGTAGACGAACGAATCCTCACGATCGCAACGAAACGGGAACTATCGAGAAGAAGCACACAACATAGTAAACACACCACACATAGACAAGACATGATGCACCACAAAGCATGATGCATGACAAGACTAGATGAGGCTACTCATGGCAAAATATGATGCAAACAAGAACAACACATCAAAGCAAGTTTAAATGAGGCCGGAAACAACATATAACAATTCGGTAGAAGTCCTCATATGCAAATTTCGAAATTGGTCCAGATCTGAATAACTTTATGTTCAAGTTGTTAACCAGCAAGTTAAGATGCACCACGATGATCTACACGTAAATTCTAGTCAAGTTACATATAAAGTTAATTTAATTCGAGACTACGGCCTAGAAGATATGAGCAAAACAAGTTAAACATGGCATTGATGCAAAATGCATACAAACATCAAACAAACACATCAAAACATGGATGCAACATGCTAATATGAAGCTACATGCAAAATCAAGCAAGTTTCATATAGAGCACACTCAAAACGGAGCAACGGTGCAACACATACACACAAAACAAGTTTAAAGGACAAGCTGTCCAAAACAGCAACTAGGCATATTGCAAGCACCAAAACACTATGCTATAGCATCTCAACGTAATAACAAAAGGCATGGGCATGACATAAAGGTAAAGCATTACAAAACATGAACACTGAGATATCTCCAGAAATCACAAGAACATGCTCAAAATGACATGGCAAGATTGCAAATAATAACAGTTTCAGACTTTAGCAGAAATAACATCAGGTTACAATGTTTAGAGCTATCAAACAACATGCTACAGGAACTTATGATGGCAAACAAAGGCATGGAATGATGCTACTAAATGCATATAACAAATGTCCCTTACTGATCTTGAGCCAAAAAGGACCAGAAGATATGATGGCACCCATGTAAACATAGCAAGTTATATTACAGATTCACACATGGCAGAACAACAATAAGTAGGCATGTTGGTGAGCTTGAACCACTCACCACAGAGAAATAAATGGCATGGAAAGGAAACTCACAGTAAGAAGACATGTTTATGAAGCTAAGCATGGTAAGAAAAACATCATACCATACACGGATCAACTACAAGAACCTTGGTAAAATTGAATAACATGTAAACAACCTGTCAGGAAACATTTTATAGCAAGAGCAGAGCTCGATTGACTCAAGATATGGCACTCCATAATTGCAAACAAGGGCATGGATGGATATACAATAACCATATGTTCAAAATATCCTTACTGAAGTATCTAAAAATAAGCATGGATCTCTCGGTAGCATCAAGTTAACATGGCATAAAAATATCAGCAGAACAGGGACTGAAATCAGCAACATCATGAAGCCTAGTTTGCATGCTTGTGGTAGTCACCACAGAGATCACAAAAATACATGGCATACACTCCTGTAAAGATGGAATTTCATATTACAAAACACATGTAGGACTCAACCTCATAGGATGCACACATCAATCATGGAAAAAATAACAAAAGTGCATGTTCTGATAAGAATCTGAAACTAACATCACATAGCCCTCTTCTAACAGCATTTGCGGCATCAAGATGAGCTCAAATGAAAATGATGCAATGAGATTAAATGATCTACAAGTCAAGGTGAAAACTTTGGTATGCTATACGCCCAAAACGGAGCCACGCACGTAAAGTTATGATGCAAAGAAATATGCCAAAAATAATGCAGACTTGGAGGATTTTCGGGGGTCAACCTCGTTTGACCGGATCTGGATCGGGCACGACTCTCGAGGAACACCGGAGACGGGGCGGCGCGGCTGCCGGAGTTGGACGGGGACGCCGACGAGGCCGGGGAGGTCGCCGGCGAGGTGGGGCCGACCGGATCCGGGCATGGGGCGGCGGATCTGGCGCGCCGGCAATGAGGAGGAGGCGGCGGCGGCTCGGCGGTGTGTCCGGCGAGGGGCGCTGGCGGTGGGCGCCAGCGGCATGACGCTGGTCGGGAGGCGGCGGCGGACCGAGGCGCTGGGTGCCGGGTCACGGGCGAGGGCACGGAGGCGGGCGCCAATGGGCGAAGAAGGCCACAAGGCGGCAGGCGCCGGAGGGCGCTGGGAGCGCGGCGGCGGCGGCGGGCGGGTCAGCCCTACTGCCTCAAGGGCCGCCGCTGGCGGCGACGGAGGCCACGTGGCATCTTCGGATTGGGCGCGGCGTGACGTGTCCGTCACGGGCGGATACATGTCCGTGGCGCGGAGGGAGATTTGCTAGGGTTTGATCTGCGCGAGAAATTCGGAGGGAGACACATATATATAGGTAGAGGGAGCTAGGAGTGTCCAAATGAGGAGCGGTTTTCGGCCACGCGATCGTGATCGAACGACCGAGAGCATGGAGGTGAGTTTGCTGGGCTTTGGGCCACTTTGAAAGGGGTGTTGGGCTGCAAAGAGAAGGGGCTTTTGCGGCTACCCGGATAACCGTTGGAGTATCAAACGACCTCCAAATGGCACGGAACTTGACAGGCGGTCTACCGGTGGTATACCAAGGCCGCTTGGCAAACCTCGGTCCATTCCGAGACCGTTCAACACCCGCACACGAAAAGAGGTAAAAGGGGGCGCCGGGGGACATAGGAGTGCCGGATTGGAAAACGGACAACGGGGAAAATGCTCGGATGCATGAGACGAACACGTATGCAAAATGAAAAACACATGATGACATGATATGAAATGCAGATGATGGCATGGCAAAGTGCAACATGCAAGCACATGACATGGCAACGATGGCGAATAACTGGAAGACACCTGGCGCATCGAATCCGGGGCGTTACACCCGGATACTCCGGAGTCCTGCTAGCCCAGCTGCTATAGCCCGGATGCACTCGCTGATGACTGACACGTTCATTGCTGGGTCATGTATGCCTGTCCATGTAAGTTAGTGCCACTTTGGGTTCCTGACTAGCCATGTCAGCTCGGCTTCTTTGTCATATGGATGCTAGCGTCACTATCATATACATGAGCCAAAAGGTGCAAATGGTCCCGGGCCTGGTAAGGCGACACCCGTTGGAATACCATGCCTGAGGACGCAAAGTGATATGAGGTGTTACATGCTAGATCAGTGTGGCATTGGATCGGGGTCCTGACAACCGCCATATGTAAATTACTTGTATTGTAAGGCAGCAATAGTTAGAGACCGAGTCGGGCACTATTTATGAGCCGGCCGGGACTCTCAGAGCCACTGGGTGTCGACCTCTGTATATAAAGGGACAACCCGGCGGTGGTTCAGGACAAGTAACATCAGATCGAGACATAAGCAATCCCTGGTAATCGAGACATAAGAAATCCCACCGGCGATTTCGCTCCCTGACCCGGCGGTGGTCAGGCGATTTCGCTCCCTGGTAATCAAGACATAAGCAATCCCACCTCAAACTGGATTAGGCTTTTACCTTTACTGGAAGGGGTCGAACAAGTATAAACTCTCGTGTCCTTTGTCCTATTTTAACCCCTTTAAGCTTCCTAGTTGCGATGGCTCCACGACTAAGTCCTTTCACTAGGACAACTGTCATGACAATTCCACGACACATGTGGAACCTCCACTTACTTATGGTAGACCGATTCCTTCCACTCATTTGAATCATGCCGGTCCTCCCCCTAAAATTGTAAAAAATGAGGAATTTTATTATTGGGAATATCGCTTTAAGCGTCATTTGAACCATGTTAATACTAACCTTTGGAGAATCATTGAAGAAGGTTTTTATCCGCACGACCGAAGCAACTGCACTCCTCGCGAAGCCGTGGATAATCAATTCAATGAGAATGCTCTCTTCATCATCCAAGATGCAATTCCACCCGAAGATCTTGCACATCTCCGACCCTTCACGGTGGCCAAGGATGCTTGGCGGCATGTTGTTTCTCTCAACAGGGGAAGCGCAAGTATTCAACGCTCCAACTATAAAGTAGTGCAAGGTGAAGCCAATAAGTTTGCTATGAAAGAAGATGAAGAACCTCGTGAGCTCTATCGGAGATTAACTACTCTCGCGGTCTCACTCCGAGATCATGGGAACAAGGATACGGATGACAATTGGATCAAGCGCAAATTTCTCAAGGCCATGATGCCTTACCACAAGTCCATGTCCTCCGTCATTCGTCAAAGACCGGATTTTCACACCTTGTTCTCAAGTGAAGTGTTGGATGAGTTTGTGGCTATGAGCATCTTGGACAAGACCGCCGACAATGTGGTGTTACGTTCTCAAAGAGCAAAGAAGCCCAACCTTGCCTTGAAGGCCAAGGTTTGTGTGTAAGAAGAGGATGATGAGGAAGAAGATGAGAGCAACCCCGAAGATACTAAGTATGATTATCATGAACACATGGCTCTTGCTTCAAGGCAATTTTGGAGCAAGAACACAAGGCCAAACTTCAACAAGAATAACTCAAGTAGCTTCAAGGGCAAGCAACGTGTGAGAACATGTTACAATTGTGGCAATGTGAGTCATTTTGTTGCGGAGTGCCCTTACGAGAAGAGGGAAGACAATGGTGGCAAGCTCATCCGAAAAGACAAAGACAAGTCCTTCCCCAACAAGAACAACTTCACCAAGAAGACTCCAACTAGAGGGTTGGTGGTTCAAGAAGAACACCATGAGGATGATGATGATGATGAAGATAGTGAAGCCATGGCCATGGCCTCTGTTGCCATTGCCACAACTCTACGGGTGTCTCTCTTCGACTCGCCCAACGAGAACATCACCGCCAAGTGCCTCATGGCTAAAGCCGCCAACAAGGTAACCCCCAATATCAAAACCACCATCATTAATAATCCCTCCTTGACAGATTGCATTGATGAAAGTGAGGGGTCTAATGAGGAAGTAAATTAGTTTGAGTCTTTTATGAGTAAGCTCAAGGGCAAATCCAAGAAGCACTTCGTTGCTCTCTTGGAACAACTTGGTGAAGCCAATGACATGATCGAGGCTCATGAAGAAACCATCTCTAAGATGGAAGTTCATAGTCGTGACTATGCCAATGAGATTTCGGATCTCTCTAATGCTCTTGAGGAAGAGCGTGTGCATCATTTGGCCCTTGAGGAGTCACAAAACGATGACCATGCTAAATTAAAGAAAGATCTTGATCATGCTCTTGTTGTATCTCGTGTGCTAAATTCTGAGAAGTCTAAACTTGGGGTTGACCATGCTAGACTCAAGGAGAAGTTTGATATACTCTACAAGGCTCACAAGGTCTTGAAGAGTGCTCATGCTAGCCTCACGGAGTCTCATGATCAACTCCAAGTAAAGCTAACCAAGGAGAAAGCCACCTTTCCTCATATGGTTTTAATTGATAATGCAAATGCTACTAACCCATGTTGTGAGCATATGCATCTTGTGGAGGAAAATGCCAAGTTGAAAGAACAACTTGAGAGAGGCCTTGTGACATGCATACAAGGTGAGAAGAACCTCAATGACCTTTTGAGCAATCAAAACGAAGTTGTGGCAAAGAGGGAGTTGGGTTTGCACTCAATTCCAAGAACAAGAAGAAGAACGACAAGACCAAACGACCTCCCCCTCTCAAGCAAACTTTTGTGCAGGAGGGAGAGAGTGCTCCGAAGGAGAAGAGGAACAATGTGAAGGGTGGTGATGTCATAAAGGGCAATGCCACCCCTTCCAACAAAGCCGACGACTTTAACCCTTCTTATGTGTTGTGTCGTGCTAGTGATGGGCATGTTTATGCTAAATTTGTTGGTTCTCCTTATGAGTAAATTGAATGGTCTATTTGGGTTCCTAAGACCCTTTTTACTAACATCAAAGGACCCATTACAAAATGGGTACCTAAAACCAAGCATTGATCTCTTGTAGGTGTTTGCTTCTGGTGGGGGAACATGGTTGCTCGATATTGGAGCCACAAATCATATGACTGGAAGCAATGACTTGGTGGTGGACATGCACAAGATCCCATCTATGCCTACCAACATCGAGTGGGGTGATGCCTCATCTTCTAAGGTATTGGGTCTTGGCAAGGTTATCATTTCTCATGATCTCACGATCGATAAAGTCATGCTTGTTGAGTCCCTTGCATACAATCTACTTTTCGTTCGTCAACTTGCACTCATGGGCTTTGCCACATTCTTTGATATTCATATCGTGGCCCTCTTGTGGAGCAAGACTCTTAAAGTAGCCTTTGTTGGGCATGTCGAGAACGGTCTTTATGTGATTAACTTTTCGGAGCGACCCTCTAAGACCGCGACATGCCTAATGGCTAAAGTTGATGTGGGGTGGCTTTGGCATCGCCGTTTAGCCCACGTCAATATGAGATCTTTGCGAAGTCTTCTCAAGGGGGACCATGTTTGTGGAATAACAAATGTTAGTTTTGCCAAAGATTGTGCTTGCAGTGCTTGTATCGAAGGAAAGCTACATGAGAAGGCTCACCCTCCCACGACTATCATCCACTCGAAGAGACCCTTGGAGCTCCTTCACATGGATCTCTTTGGGCCTCCTTCCTTTGATAGTCTTCGGGGTATAAAGTATTGCTTGGTCATTGTGGATGATTATTCAAGTAAACTTGGGTATAGTTCTTCAAGAGGAAGAGTGAGACTCAACAAACCGTCATCGACTTTGCAAATGAAGCTCAACATCAACATGATGCAAAGATCTTGACAATAAGAAGTGACAACGGCACCGAGTTCAAGAACTACACCTTGGATGAGTTTCTGAATGATGAGGGGATCAAGCATCAATATTCTGCACCATACACCCCTCAACAAAATGGTGTTGCGGAGAGGAAGAACCGGACGTTGATGGATGCGACAAGGACCATGATGGCGGAGTTCAAGTCTCGATACAACTTTTGGGCCGAAGCCATCAACACAGCATGGCATGCATCCAATCGGCTCTATCTCCGCAAAGGCTTGAACAAGACTCCTTATGAAATACTTACCGGTAAAAAGCCCAACCTCAAGTACTTCCGAGTGTTCGGGTGTAAGTGTTTCGTTCTCAAGAATGTGTTCGTTTGTCTAAATTTGAGGCTAGAGCTCATGAGGGCATATTTGTTGGTTATGCTACAAACTCTCATGCTTACCGTGTCCTCAACAAGTCCACCGGACTCATTGAGGAGATGTGTAACGTGGAGTTTGATGATAATAACGGCTCCCAAGTGGAGCAAAGTGGTACTTGTGATGTAGGTGATGAAATTCCTCCCCAAGCCATAATAAGAATGGGTGTTGGTCATATCCTACCCATTGAGGAACCCCTTGTGGCCGAAGGAGAAGGACAATGCTCCACTCAAGTGGAGCCATCACCAACCCAAGACCCACACGCTTCCGAAGAACAAAGTGAAGGCCCTCAACCTCGTGAACAAGATTAAGGGCAAGATCAACCTCAAAGTGGTGGTGAACCACCAAGCGATGCTCAAGGTCAAGTTCTCCCTTTTGAGCAACTTCAAGATCAAGAGCAAGCTCAAGATCAAGAACAAGCTCAAGACGGCGCTCAAGATGATCAAGTTACCCCTCCTGTTTTCACATCCGAGGAGGAATTAGAGCATCGTGCCGCAAAGATCGCTTCCAAGCTTACTAACAAAGGTCGTCTCATGGAGAATGTGGTTGGAAGCCTAAGAAAGGGGGTAAGCACTTGTAGACAAATTAGCAAACTATTGTGAACATCACGCATTTGTTTCTTGTGTCGAACCCCAAAAGGTGTATGAGGCGCTCGAGGACCCTGATTGGCTCAATGCCATGCATGAAGAACTGAACAACTTCGAGCACAACCAAGTGTGGAAATTAGTGCCAAGGCCAACCGGGAATCATAATGTCATTGGAACCAAGTGGATATTCAAGAATAAGCAAGATGCTCATGGGATCATTGCTCGCAACAAGGGTCGTTTGGTGGCACAAGGCTACTCCCAAGTTGAGGGTATCGACTACGGTGAAACCTTTGCTCCCGTCGCTCGCCTTGAATCTATTCGTTTGTTGATTGCTTATGCTTCTCATCATAATTTCAAGTTGCAACAAATGGATGTGAAGAGTGCTTTTCTCAATGTTCCCATTAATGAGTTGGTGTATGTCAAACAACCCCCGGGGTTCGAGGATCCCTATTTCCCCGATCATGTGTACCAACTAAATAAGGCGCTCTATGGCCTTAAACGAGCCCCACGTGCGTGGTATGAGCATCTTACTGAGTTGTTACAAGATCATGGGTTTAAATTCGGGAAAATCGACCCCACTCTTTTTACTAAGAAGGTCAAAGGGGAGTTGTTTGTGTGCCAACTATATGTTGATGATATTATCTTTGATTCTCCTAACAAAGCTTTCAATGAGGAATTTGTCGCTCTCATGACCTCAAAGTTAAAGATGTCCATGATGGGAGAGTTGAAGTTCTTTCTCGGGTTCGAAATCAAGCAAAGAAGAGAAGGAACCTTCATCAACCAAGCCAAATACGGTCAAGACATGCTCAAGAGATTCAAGCTAAGTGATGTCAAGCCGGCCTCCACTCCAATGCGCGTCAAATGCCAATTGGACATTGATCCCAATGGTCAAGCGGTGGATCAAAAGGTATATCGCTCCACGATTGGTTCCTTGCTTTACCTTTGTGCATCTAGACCGGATATCATGTTGAGTGTGAGAATTCGTGCACGTTTTCAAGCCGCACCTAAGGAAAGCCACTTTGTGGCGGTCAAGCGAATCTTTCAATATTTGGCTCATACCCCAAACTTTGGCCTATGGTATCCAAGAGGAGCCAACTTTGATCTTTTGGGTTATACAGACTCAGATTGGGCGGGAGACAAAGTCGATAGGAAGTCCAGCTCCGGAGGGTGCCAATTGCTTGTTTACTCCTTAGTGAGATGGTCTTCTAAGAAGCAAAGTTGTGTGTCTCTCTCGTCCACTGAAGCGGAGTATGTGGTTGTCGGTAGTTGTTGTGCTCAACTTCTATGGATGAGGCAAACTTTGAAGGATTACGGTGTCACTTGTGATGAAGTGCCTCTTTGGTGTGACAATGAAAGTGTCATCAAGATCTCTCTCAACCCGGTGCAACACTTCAAGATGAAGTATATTGAGATTCGGTATCACTTCATCCGGGATCACATTAGGCGAGGGGAGATCAAGCTCAAGTATGTCAACACCCATGATAACCTTGCAGATATTTTCATGAAGCCCTCGCATGAAGCAAGATTTCACGAGTTAAGGCATGAGCTAAATATCATTGATTCGAGCAATGTGGTTTGAACCCTTGCTCACCCCACCATACTCATCATACTATCTTGTCTAGGTGTAGGCATGGAAATAGGGGGAGTGTTGTTCTCTCAATGAACTTTCCTCCCCCCCCCCCATTATGCATAAATTGATCAAACTCTTTCACATTAGCCATTTTTATGGTACTTGTGTTTCAAAGACAAGTTATGGTCATGGGCCGAAGGATAATTCTTCGGGGTGCCATAGCATTTGCTCAAACATAGGTGGCCTTGGGCACCGCCCTCTCTTCTCGAGAGTGTGTCTGTGTGTTGTTACTTGTTGCTTGTGCTTCTCTCTTTTGAGTAGTTGTGTTTTGGCATGGTCGTGTTCGGGTTTTGGCTAGTCTTGTCTCGTGTGGTCTTTCTGTTTTTCTCTAGTCGAGCGTAATCCATCTTTTCCCCTTTGTCTCTGCTTTGGGGCGCCTGGGCGGTACTACCACGTCGGCAGAGCGGTACTACCACTTATAAGCGGTACTACCGCCCAGCCGACACGGTACTACCTTGGAGTGGTTCATTGGGCGCTTTCTACTTCAGATCTGCACCAGAGCGGTACTACCGCGCCCTGCGCGGTGCTACATCTTGAGCTTGTGTTGGTTTTCCTTGAAGAGGAAAGGGCGATGCAGCAAAGTAGCGTAAGTATTTCCCTTAGTTTTTGAGAACCAAGGTAAGAATCCAGTAGGAGGCTCCTCAAAAGTCCCACGCACCTGCACAAACAAACAAGAACCTCGCAACCAACACAATAAAGGGGTTGTCAATCCCTTCACGGCCACTTGCGAAAGTGAGATCTGATAGAGATAATATGATAAGATAAATATTTTTGGTATTTTGATGATATAGATTGGAAAGTAAAAGATGCAAATAAAAGTAGATGGAAAACTTATATGATAAAAGATAGACCCGGGGGGCATAGGTTTCACTAGTGGCTTCTCTCAAGATAGCATAAGTATTACGGTGGGTGAACAAATTACTGTCGAGCAATTGATAGAAAAGTGCATAGTTATGAGAGTATCTAGGCATGATCATGTATATAGGCATCACATCTGTGAAAAGTAGATCGAAACGATTCTGCATCTACTACTATTACTCCACACATCGACCGACTCCTGCCTCCATCTAGAATATTAAGTTCATGAAGAACAGAGTAACGCATTAAGAAAGATGACATGATGTAGAGGGATAAACTCATGCAATATGATATAAACCCTATCTTTTTATCCTCGATGGCAACAATACAATACGTGCCTTGCTGCCCCTCACATCGGGGAAAGGACACCGCAAGATTGAACCCAAAGCTAAGCACTTCTCCCATTGCAATAAAGATCAATGTAGTAGGCCAAACCAAACTGATAATTCGAAGAGACTTGCAAAGATAACTTAATCACACATAAAAGAATTCAGAGAAGATTCAAATATTTCTCATAGATAAACTTGATCATAAACCCACAATTCATTGGATCTCGACAAACACACTACAAAAAGAGTTACATCAAATAGATCTCCAAGAAGATCGAGGAGAACTTTGTATTGAGATTCAAAGAGAGAGAATAAGCCATCTAGCAATAACTATGGACCCGAAGGTCTGTGGTAAACTACTCACAACACATCGGAGAGGCCTTGAGATGATGTAGAGGCCCTGCATGGTCGATTCCCCCTCCAGCGGAGCGCCAGCGAAGGCTCCAAGATGGGATCTCATGGATACAGAAGGTTGCGGCGTTGGAAATAGTTTTTCGTGGTGCTCCTGGATGTTTTCGGGGTTCGTGGATATATATAGGAGGAAGAAGTAGGTCGGTGGACGCTCGAGAGGCCCATGAGGGTGGGGGCACCCTCGTGGCCGCCTCCTCTATTGCTTGACGTCTACTCCAAGTCCCATGGATCACGTTTGTTCCAAAAAGATCACTCCTGAAGGTTTCGTTCCGTTTGGACTCTGTTTGATATTCCCTTCCTTCGAAACACTGAAATTGGCAACAAAAAAAACAGCAATTCGGGTTGGGCCTCCGGTTAGTAGGTTAGTCCCAAAAATAATATAAAAGTGTAGAGTGAAGCCCATAAACATCCAAAACGGGTAATATAATAGCATGGAGCAATAAAAAATTATAGATACGTTGGAGACGTATCAAGCATCCCCAAGCTTAATTCCCGCTCGTCCTGGAGTAGGTAAATGATAAAAACAGAATTTTTGATGTGGAATGCTACATAGCATATTTCTCAATGTAATTTTCTTTATTGTGGCATGATTGTTCAGATACAAATGATTCAAGATAAAAGCTTATAAAACATAAAACTAGTTATACTTGAAGCATACTAACAAATAATCATGTTTTATCAAAATAGCATAGACAAAGAAAGCATATCCCTACAAAATCATATAGTTAGGCCATGCTTCATTTTCATTACACAAAATACTCCCATCATGCACAACCCCGGTTTCAGCCAAGCAATTGGTTCATACATTTTAACGCGCTTCAGCTTTTTTAACTATTACGCAATACATGAGCGCAAGCCATGGACATAGCACTATATGTGGTATATGGTGGTTGTGAAGACAAAAAAGGGAGAAGATAGTCTCACATCAACTAGGTGTATCAACGGGCTATGGAGATGCCCATTAATAGATGTCAATGTGAGTGAGTAGGGATTGCCATGCAATGGATGCACTAGAGCAATAAATATATGAAAGCTCAACAAAAGAAACTAAGTGGGTGTGCATCCAACTTGCTTGCTCACGAAGACCTAGGGCATTTTGAGGAAGCCCATCATTGGAGTATACAAGCCAAGTTCTATAATGAAAAATTCCCACTAGTATATGAAATTGACAACATCGGAGACTCTCTATCATGAAGATCATGGTGCTATTTTGAAGCACAAGTGTGGAAAAGAGATAGTAGCATTGTCCCTTCTCTCTTTTCTCTCATTTTTTTTATTTGGTGGGCTCTTTGGACTCTCTTTTTTATGGGCTTCTTTGGCCTCTTTTTTTTATAAAGTCCGAAGTCTCATCCCGACTTTTGGGGGAATCATAGTCTTAATCATCCTTTCCTCACTTGGGACAATGCTCTACTAATGAAGATCATCACACTTTTATTGATTTACAACTCAAGAATTACAACTCAATACTTAGAACAAAATATGACTACGTGAATGCCTCCGGCGGTGTCCTGTGATATGCAATGAATCAAGAGTGACATGTACGAAAAAATATGAAGGTGGCCTTGCCACAAATACGATGTCAACTACATGATCATGCAAAGAGCAATATGACAGTGATAGAGCGTGTCATAATAAACGGAACGGTGGAGAGTTGCATGGCAATATATCTCGGAATGGCTATGGAAATGCCATAATAGGTAGGTATGGTGGCTGTTTTGAGGAAGGTAAATAATGGGTGCATGATACCGTGAAGGTTACTGTGACATAATAAAGGCTAGCAAAGTGGAATGGTGAGTGTGCGTATGTCCATGGACTCACATTAGTCATAAAGAACTCATATACTTATTGCAAAAGTCTACTTGCCCTCGAAGCAAAGTATTACTATGCATGCTCCTAGGGGAAGGGTTGGTAGGAGTTAACCATCGCGCGATCCCGACCTCCACTCATAAGGAAGACAATTAAAAGAGCACCCCATGCAACAAATTTGTCACACAACTTTTACCATACGTGCATGCTACGGGACTTGCCAACTTCAACACAAGTATTAATTAATTTCATAATTACCTAACTAGCATGACTCTAACATTACCACCTTTATATCTCAAAACAATTATCAAGCATCAAATTGATCCTAGTGTTTAATGCACTTTCTATGATAGTTTTTATTATACCCAACTTGGATGCTCATCATTCTAGGACCAAATTTCTAACCATAGCAAATACCATGCTGTTCTAAAAGACTCAAAATAATATAAGTGAAGCATGAGAGATCAACAATTTCTTAAAAATAAAGCCACCGTCGTGCTCTAAAAGATATAAGTGAAGCACATAGAGCAGAACTATCTAGCTCAAAAGATATAAGTGAAGTTCATAGAGTACTCTAATAAATTATAAATCATGTGGGTTTCTCCCAAAAGGTGTGTACAGCAAGGATGATTGTGGAAATCTAAAAAGCAAAGACTCATATCATACAAGACGCTCCAAGAAAAACACATATCATGTGGCGAATAAAAATATAGCTCCAAGTAAAGTTAAAGATAGACGAAGACGAAAGAGGGGATGCCTTCCGGGGCATCCCCACGCTTAGGCTTTTGGTTGTCCTTGAATATCTTGGGGTGCCATGGGCATCCACAAGCTTAGGCTCTTGCCACTCCTTATTCCATAGTCTGTGGACCCGAAGGTCTGTGGTAAACTACTCACAACTCATCGGAGTGGCCTTGAGATGATGTAGACGCCCTCCATGGTCGATTCCCCCTCTGGCGGAGCGCCGGCGAAGGCTCCAAGATGGGATATCGCGGATACAGAAGGTTGCGGCGGTGGAAATAGTTTTTCGTGGTGCTCCTCGATGTTTTCGGGGTCCGTGGATATGTATATATAGGAGGAAGAAGTAGGTCGGTGGACGCTCGAGGGGCCCAGGAGGGTGGGGGCGCGCCCACCCCCATGGGGCACGCCGGGCACCCTCGTGGCTGCCTCCTCTGTTTCTTGACTTCCACTCCAAGTCACCTGGATCACGTTTTTTCCAAAAAGATTGCTCCCGAAGGTTTCATTCCGTTTGGACTCCGTTTGATATTCCTTTCCTTCGAAACACTGAAATAGGCAAAAAAACAACAATTCGTGCTGGGCCTCTGGTTAGTAGGTTAGTCCCAAAAATGATATAAAAGTGTAGAGTAAAGCCCATAAACATCCAAAACGGGTAATATAATAGCATGCAACAATCAAAAATTATAGATATGTTGGAGACGTATCACGCGGTACTACCGCTTAGGGCTGGGTGTGTGGGGTCTGTATCGGGCAGGGGAGTTTCTACTCCCCCATACCCTTTCAGTTTGCCCCATCCCCTCGTCCTCTCCTCTCTCAAGCGACTCCCCAAGCACCGGAGGTCCGCTGCCGGGCCGCCGGATTCAGGCCGGCTCCCTCGATTCCGCCCGGTGGGATCACTCCCCACCCTCTCCTCTTGCCATGGATGCCGGTATTGCCCCCGTTCTTCTCTCCCTTGGTTCTCTTTCTTGAATCTAGGTTTTGGGGCTATACTCGGTGCATCCCTCGATTTAGTTGTTGAATTGAGGTTTAGGAAGGACTTGTGAGACTGCTAGACTAGGTTGTCTCATGATTAGGTGTAGAAATATGAACTTTTGCATCTCCGGTAGTACCGGATCTTGCTGCGGTAGGTGTCAGCCCACTGACAGCCGCTCCAGCGGTACTACCGATGTACCCTAGCGGTACTACCGCCCTGGTGCGCGGTACTACCGCCCTGAGGTGCCAATGCTCCTGTTTCTCTACCTAATTCTCATTTTTTGGAGTTTGTCTTTCCTTGGCTTATGCTCTCTTGCTCTTGTGGTCTTTGTGTGCGTGTGTTTTCAGGTGGTAGTAGCTCCGGGCATCAGGCTCGCCACAAGAATCTAGAACGTGCAACAGATTCCAAGCGTTATCGCTCGTCGGATGTTCCAGAGTCTGCTGCTGTTGTTGATGCGGGTGGCTCGTCTGAGCCGCCCAAACGCAAGGCCAAGGTCCCAATGTCGAAGACATGCGTCAGGCGCAAGCCTGCTAATCAGATGTCTGCAATGGAGTTCTGTACCAAGAGGAAGCACAATCCCTATCATGTGGATCAGGAGCCTGCTCTTCAGAGGCGTCCGTTCTGGAACAGGTTTCAGCAGTCGATCTACCATGATGTCTTGAAGCAAAAGAAGAACTTGTATGTGAAGGTCAAGTCTGTCAATCTCACTCACATGGAGAAGGACCTGCCTTACTTTGGGAATGCTCTGCAGAGGTGTGAGGAGTTGGACATCAAGAGGATCATTACCTTCAACAAAGACTTTGATGCCGAGCTCGTGGCCCAGTTCTTTGCCACCGTTCACTTTGGGTATGATCAGGCCCGTACTCTGTCATGGATGACCAGTGGTCGCTGTCTGTCCGCACCATGGAAGGACTTCATGGTCAGCTTGTCGTACAATGATGAGGGTGCCCAGACCCCACCTGGGTTTCGCCCTCATAAGGAGATTGCCGCTACTCACAAGGAAAAGCTTTGGCCCTATTCTACCAAGAAGGTGTCTGAGACTGGGAAGGTTACTTATGAGCTCTGGCCCTTCCTAGACATCATGCATCGGATCTTATGGAACACCATGTTCCCTCGGATTAGCAACTTCGATCAGGTGCACTCTTACCTTGTTGACATGCTTCTGTTCTGTCAAGAACATTAGGGATCTCAGCAAGTGCTGGATCTGTCACATGTGATGTGGTCTGAGCTTCACTCTGCTGTCATGGAGCGCAAGTGCATCATCTATGGGCCATATCTTATCCAGCTTATCGAGGACACTTGGGCAGCCAAGTTTCCAGATGAGGAGCTTGTCACAGACAACTTGGTGTCTCATGACACTATCAAGCTGCGTCAGAAGGAGAAGTGAAGTACGTCTACTCCGCCACCTCCAGTTGTAGAATCGAAAGTATGTCTAGAGGGGGGTGATTAGACTACTTGACCAAATAAAAACTTACCTTTTTCCCAATTTTAGTCTTTGGCAAATTTTAGCTAACTTAGCACAAGTCAAGCAATCTTAACACAATTCAAGCAAGCATGAAAAGAGTATATGAGCAGCGGAAAGTAAAGCATGCAACTTGCAAGAATGTAAAGGGAAGGGTTTGGAGAATTCAAACGCAATTGGAGACACGGATGTTTTTGTCGTGGTTCCGATAGGTGGTGCTATCGTACATCCACGTTGATGGAGACTTCAACCCATGAAGGGTAACAGTTGCCTGAGTCCACGGAGGGCTCCACCCACGAAGGGTCCACAAAGAAGCAACCTTGTCTATCCCACCATGGCCGTCGCCCACGAAGGACTTGCCTCACTAGCGGTAGATCTTCACGAAGTAGGCGATCTCCTTGCCCTTACAAACTCCTTGGTTCAACTCCACAATCTTGTCGGAGGCTCCCAAGTGACACCTAGCCAATCTAGGAGACACCACTCTCCAAGAAGTATCAAATGGTGTGTTGATGATAAACTCCTTGCTCTTGTGCTTCAAATGATAGTCTCCCCAACACTCAACTCTCTCTCACAGGATTTGGATTTAGTGGAAAGAAGATTTGAGTGGAAAGCAACTTGGGGAAGGCTAGAGATCAAGATTCATATGGTAGGAATGTAATATCTTGGCCTCAACACAAGTGTAGGTGGTTCTCTCTCAGAAAATGCAAGTTGGAAGTGTAGGTTCGTTCTGATGGCTCTCTCCACGAATGAAGAGTAGGTGGAGGGGTATATATAGCCTCCACAAAAAATCTAACCGTTACACACAACTTGCCAATCTCGGTGGGACCGAATTGAGAAACTCAGTCGGACCGATTCAGAAAATCTAGTGACCGTTAGGATTTTCGGTGATACCGACATGCAACTCGGTAGGACCGATATGGTTAGGGTTAGGGCATAACGTAATCTCGGTGAGACCGATTACACAAACTCGGTGAGACCGATTTTGGTAATAAGCTAACCAGAGAGTTGGTTAGGTAAACTCGGTGGGACCGGTTCGCTCATTTCGGTGGGACCGAAATGTTACGAAAAGGAAACAAGGAGTTTACATTGCAATCTCAGTGGGACCGATCGCTCATCTCGGTGGTACCGAAACATTACGAAGGGAAACAGGCGATTACAATCCCATATCGGTGAGACCGAGATCCCTATCTGTGAGACCGATTTGCCTAGGGTTTGTGGCAGTGGCTATGACATCTGAACTCGGTGGCGCCGGATAGAAAGAATCGGTGAGGCCGAGTTTGACTTTTGGTTTAGGTCATATGTGGATGTGAGAAAGTAGTTGAGGGCTTTGGAGCATATCACTAAGCACTTTGAGCAAGTAAGCCTGTCGGCGTTCTGGGAACGGGGGTCCCCAGACTTGCCTGCCTACGGCCTGTGGCGTGGCTCAAAGGAGGCCCAGGACGGCCCATCTTCATCAACGCAAGCTCAAGACCCTCGCGAGGGTCCAAGCCTCGCGGGGCGGACGACCAGGAGCTTCCTCAGGCACGGCCTCGTCAGGCTGGCTCATGAGGAGGCGGAGAGTTCAAGGCAGGGTACCTCGCGAGGTGCCCATGACGCAAGCCATGACGACCAAGGGCGCCGATCGAGCGCCCGGCCAGCAGCGTCCTCCTTTCCTCTTTGGTGCAAAGGGAGCAAGCGCGGCGAGAGCATCAAGCAAAGGCATCCGTTTGGTTGCAACAAGACCAAGACCAGCCCCCAACGGCTGGAAGGGAGTCATCATGGAGCCCAAGCAGGCGTCATCACGGAACCTTTGGCGGCGAGGACCAACTTTAGTCAGGATAAGTGTACCCGCTGTTCCCCTTCAAAATGGCCAATTGTTGGCGCCCTTCCCGCTCAATATTTGGGAAGAGGCCCAGGGCCTTCGCCTATAAATAGGAGTAGCCACACTCAGAGTAGGGGGATCTGGCATTTGGAATCCAGAGAGAGAGATGGAGACCTGATCCTCAAGCTAGAGCGACGGGACACCACCCAGCAGTTCATCACACCCACCAAGAACAGGCCCTCGCGAGGATGTTCTTCCCTGTACTGTTCCTCATCATCCCAAGAGGCAATCCACCACACCACAAACTAGAGTAGGGTATTACACCTGGCGGTGGCCCGAACTAGTATAAATCTTGCGTCTCTTGTGCTGTTACATTTAGTAGTTTAGGTCCCTGCGATTCGGCGAGGTACGAGACGGTCGAGGGTTGGATCTCCGCGCGCACCCCAGAGTTCGAACCTCAAGGGTCTGCCGGAACCCGAAATCCGACAAAGCCATTAAGCAACACATCATCCCTCCTTGATAGTACTGGCTTTTCCTATAGACTCAATGTTATCTTGGATCACTAAAATATAAAATTTAGAGTCTTGAGCTTTGAGCTTGAGCCAATCCTTTTGTCCTTAGTATTTTGAGGGGTCTACTTTTGTCATCCATGCCATGCCAATCATTGAGATTTCCTGAAATATTTAACTTGAAGTAGCATTAGCTCAATGAGCTATATGTTGTTCGGAATTACCAAAACCACCTAGGGATAGTTGCACTTTCAATCTCCCCCTTTTTGGTAATTGATGACAACATATAGATCAAAGCTTCGACAAATGATATTAAGAGTGAAAAACATTGTCGCTTTGAGAAGTATGTGATAAGCAAGAGCTCCCCCTAAATTTGTGCATAGTTTAAGATTTGCTTTGGACTTCAAATACACAAAGAGTTAGCCTCATGTGTTACTCTTCCATGTCACATACATCTTGGTGGAGCGCTCAAAATCATAATAATTAAATACATGCACTCATCACCAAGCAAAGTGAATGATCATATGGGGATAAAAGGATAATGTCATCCAACAAGCATAAGGTATCATATGATCAAACACATGATCATCCAAGTATGTCACAAATGCATAAAGTATCTCAAACAAGCAAATAAAGTTCAACCACCAAAACAAGAGAGAACAAAAGCAACACTCTCGCCCTTTGGCAACAAGTTACCAAAAAGTTCATAGAAAATGCATAGCACTAAATCGTCTCTCAGGCTTGGTCTTCAGGTGGTGGTGTAGAGATGGCTCCTTGGACGAAGACTTCAGTAGATGTGGATGGAGCTGGAGGAGTAGGTGCTGGAGCTGGTTGCACAGAAGCTGTAGCTGGTGCAGATGAAGTGGCTCTGGTGTCTGTAACAGGCACTGCAGTTGATCTATGGCTCCTGGGTACTCTGGAAAAAGCATCAGTGGTAGTCTTGCCCTTCCTCTCCTGCATATCATCCTGAAGTTGTTCAACAACGGACTGTATCTCAGTGACCTTCACATCCAAGTCATAGAACTTCTGCTCCATGATCCTCTCCAGGCTCTCCTGGTTTTGAGTCAGGGTGGCCAGTCCCTTCTCAATCCTCAGAGTGAAGGCAATCAAGTAGCCAAGCTGCTCCTTCTTGTTCTTCAAGAAGTACCGAGATGCCTCATCAATGGTTGGCATCTTGGCAGCCTTTTCAGTCCTTGCCTTCTCCCTCTTTGCTTGTGCTTGCACAGAAGATGGTTCATCTTCATCCATGACCACTATGTTGTCCTCAAAATCTGGATAGATGGGCATGTGTTCCTTGTCCAAGAGGTATGTGCATGTGCCCATCTTGGAGTTGATGAGCTCCTGGATGTGTGGGGCATACCCACAACTTCTCTTCTGATTTGCAGCAGTCCTCTTGATAGTTTCCACTATGAGGCTCATGACCTTTAACTTTTGAGGCACATCAAATATGTGAAGTAGTTTGATGGCATGGCCTCTGATCATCTTGTGATCTCCAGACTTAGGCAAAAGAGTGTGCCTGAGGATCCAGTTGATTGTTGGCAATCCTGACAGAAGGTAATGTACTGAGCAAACTTGTGTGTCTCAATAGCAGCATCTGGAATCTCTCTGTACATGTGTGCCATGGAGTTGTGATCCTTCTTCTTCTTGGCATAGACATCCAAGTCATCCTCATTCTCCTTAGGTGCATTGATCAACTTTGCCCATTCTTCAACTGATGACTAGTACCTAGTACCTTCAGACATCCAGACAATCCTTCCATCTGGGTAGAAGTGAGTTGTGGAGTAGAACTGCATAATAAGCTCATCATTCCACTTTGTGAGCTTCTTCCCAACAAATCCATCCACTCCACAAGCATTAAAACTGTCATACACCCCTGGATAATGCTCTTCATTCTTCCTGATGTACTCCCAGTCTACCCATCTCATGTCACAGACAATTAGCTTCTTGTCAGGCAGCACTATCTCATAGAAGTCATGTTGTTCCTTTGTGTGGAACCTGTAGTCCACAGCAGTTCTCCTCCTGACTGCATAGGGATCAGTCAATCTCCACTTTCTGAGTCATGCATCCTTCCTCGGCTTCATATCCTCAGCCACATGATGAACATCATCGTGATCTGGAATTTTGGGCTTCAACTTTCTCAAGACATGTTCCTCATCATCTTCTTCTTCAACAGCAGCTTCAGGCACTGGGCCTTGTTCTTCTCTGCAGCAGGAATCATACTAGAGATTAGGTCAATAACGACGAACAATTGAAAACTCTCGGTTGTTATTGGTATTATGATTCAGTCCCACCTCCAAATTAGCCCCGTGACTCCCCCCACGACAATATAGATCTGGTGGTCGTTGTTTTGTTCTGTTTAGAGTGTATAAATTGCGCGTCATTATCTGATGATGAAAGACGGAGAAAAAGGAAGATAAGTACTCCATACTAACAAAAAAGTAAATAATCTACTTATCCTCACAAATCTCTCCCTGCCGCCTCTCTCCCTCTTCCTGCCGTGGCGTCAGCCGCCGCCGGGCCATCCAGCCTCCGCCTCCTCCTCTTACTCCTCCCCCACTTCTGATCTCGCATCTCCCTCCCGACCTCGAGCACAGCAGCTGATCCCGACCGAGCTGGAGGTGATGTCGGCGATGTCGAACTTCCCGTCAGCATCCTCTGCGGCGGGTCTCGTGGGGTGGGCCGCGTGTGTTGCTCATCTCGTTGTCAGCAGCTGCAGCCATACCCTGCCATGGCGTCGACCTGTTGGAAATATGCCCTAGAGGCAATAATAAAAGGATTATTATTATATTTCCTTCTTCATGATAATTGTATTTTATTCATGCCATAATTGTGTTATCCGGAAATCGTAATACATGTGTGAATACTTAGATTACAATATGTCCCTAGTGAGCCTCTAGTTGACTAGCCCGTTGATCAATAGATAGTCATGGTTTCCTGACTATGGACATTGGATGTCATTGATAACGAGATCACATCATTAGGAGAATGATGTGATGGACAAGACCCAATCCTAAGCATAGCACAAGATCGTGTAGTTCGTTTGCTAGAGCTTTTCCAATGTCAAGTATTTTTCCTTAGACCATGAGATCGTGTAACTCCCGGATACCGTAGGAGTGCTTTGGGTGTGCCAAACGTCACAACGAATCGGGTGACTATAAAGGTATACTACGGGTATCTCCAAAAGTATCATTGGGTTGACACGGATCGAGGCGGGATTTTCACTCCGTATGACGGAGAGGTATCTCTGGGCCCACTCGGTAATGCATCATCATAATGAGCTCAAAGTGACCAAGTGTCTGGTCACGGGATCATGCATTACGGTATGAGCAAAGTGACTTGCCGGTAACGAGATTGAACGAGGTATTGGGATACAGACGATCGAATCTCGGGCAAGTAACATACCGACTCACAAAGGGAATTGTATACGGGGTTGCTTGAATCCTCGACATCATGGTTCATCCGATGAGATCATCAAGGAGCATGTGGGAGCCAACATGGGTATCCTGATCCTGCTGTTGGTTATTGACCGGAGAGCCGTCTCGGTCATGTCTACGTGTCTCCCGAACCCGTAGGGTCCACACACTTAAGGTTCGGTGACGCTAGAGTTGTAGAGATATTAGTATGGAGCAAACCGAAAGTTGTTCGGAGTCCCGGATGAGATCCCGAACATCACGAGGAGTTCCCGTATGGTCCGGAGGTAAAGAATTATATATGGGAAGTCAAGTTTCGGCCGTCGGGAAAGTTTCGGGGGTCACCGATATTGTACCGGGACCACCGGAAGGGTCCCGGGGGTCCACCGGGTGGGGCCACCTATCCCGGAGGGCCCCATGGGCTGAAATGGGAGGGGACCAGCCCCTGGTGGGCTAGTGCGCCCCCAGGCGCCCTGCGCCTAGGGTTGGGAACCCTAGGGAGGGTGCCTCCACTGCCTTGGGGGCAAGGCACCCCCTTGGCCGCCGCCCCTATGAGATCCCATCTCCTGGGGCCGGGCGCAAGGGACCCTATATATAGAGGGGGAGGGAGGGCAGCCGCACCCTTGCACTTGCGCCTCCCTTCCCCTTGCTACACCTCTCCCTCCATGGGACGCTTGGCAAAGCCTGCTGGGATCCTCTTGCATCCACCACCACGCCGTCGTCAGGCTTCTTTGGATCTTCATCAACCTCTCCTTCCCCCTTGCTGGATCAACAAGGAGGAGACGTCATGCTGACCGTACGTGTGTTGAACGCGGAGGTGCCGTCTGTTCGGCGCTAGGATCTCCGGTGATTTGGGTCACGACGAGTACGACTCCCTCAACCCCGTTCACTTGAACGCTTCTGCTCGATCTACAAGGGTATGTAGATGCACTCCTCTCTCTTGTTGCTAGATGAACTCATAGATTGATCTTGGTGAAACCGTAGGAAATTTTTTATTTTCTGCAACGTTCCCCAACAGTGGCATCATGAGCTAGGTCTACGCGTAGTTCTCTTTGCACGAGTAGAACACAAATCTGTTGTGGGCATAGATGTTGTCAACTTTCTTGCCACTACTAGTCTTATTTTGCTTCAGCGGTATTGTGGGATGAAGCAGCCCGGACCGACCTTACACACGCTTACGTGAGACAGGTTCCACCGGTGACATGCACTAGTTGCATAAGGTGGCTAGCGGGTGTCTGTCTCTCCCACTTTAATTGGAGCGGATTCGATGAAAAGGGTCCTTATGAAGGGTAAATAGAAGTTGACAAATCACGTTGTGGCTTTTTCGTAGGTAAGAAAACGTTCTTGCTAGAACCCTATTGCAGCCACGTAAAAGATGCAACAACAATTAGAGGACGTCTAACTTGTTTTTGCAGCAATTGCTTTGTGATGTGATATGGCCAAAAGTTGTGATGAATGATGAATGATATATTGTGATGTATGAGATCATGTTCTTGTAATAGGAATTACGACTTGCATGTCGATGAGTATGACAACCGGTAGGAGCCATAGGAGTTGTCTTAATTATTGTATGACCTGTGTGTCAATGATTTAACGCCATGTAATTACTTTACTTTATTGCTAAACCGTTAGCTATAGTAGTAGAAGTAATAGTTGGCGAGCAACTTCATGGAGACAGGATGATGGAGATCATGATGATGGAGATCATGGTGTCATGCCGGTTTGAAGATGATCATGGAGCCCGAAGATGGAGATCAAAGGAGCTATATGATATTGGCCATATCATGTCACTACTATTTGATTGCATGTGATGTTTATCATGTTTTTGTATCTTTTTACTTAGAACGACGGTAGTAAATAAGATGATCCTCATTATAATTTCAAGAAAGTGTTCCCCTAACTGCGCCGCTATGCGACAGTTCGTTGTTTCGAAGCACCACGTGATGATCGGGTGTGATAGATTCTAACATTCACATACAACGGGTGTAAGACAGATTTACACATGCAAAACACTTAGGTTAACTTGACGAGCCTAGCATGTACAGACATGGCCTCGGAACACAGAGACCGAAAGGTTGAACATGAGTCGTATGGAAGATACGATCAACATGGAGATGTTCACCGATGATGACTAGTCCGTCTCACGTGATGATCGGACACGGCCTAGTCGACTCGGATCATGTAACACTTAGATGACTAGAGGGATGTCTAATCTGAGTGGGAGTTCATTAAATAATTTGATTAGATGAACTTAATTATCATGAACTTAGTCTAAAATCTTTGCAAAAATGTCTTGTAGATCAAATGGCCAACGCTCATGTCATTATGAACTTCAACGCGTTCCTAGATAAAACCAAGCTGAAAGATGATGGCAGCAACTATACGGACTGGGTCCGGAACCCGAGGATCATCTTCATAGCTGCCAAGAAAGCATATGTCCTAGAAGGACCGCTAGGTGAAGCACCCATCCCAGAGAACCAAGACGTTATGAACGCTTGGCAGTCATGTGCTCATGATTACTCCCTCGTTCAGTGCGGCATGCTTTACAGCTTAGAACCGGGGCTCCAAAAGCTTTTTGAGCAACACGGAGCATATGAGATGTTCGAGGAGCTGAAAATGGTTTTCCAAGCTCACGCCCGGGTCGAGAGATATGAAGTCTCCGACAAGTTCTATAGTTGTAAGATGGAGCAAAATAGTTACGCCCGTGAGCACATACTCAAAATATGCAGGTTGCACAACCGCTTTGTCCCAGCTGGATATTAACCTCCGGACGAGGCGGTCATTGACAGAATCCTTGATCGCTCCCACCGAGCTACAAGAGCTTTGTGATGAACTACAATATGCAGGGGATGGTGAAAACTATTCTGAAGTATTTTCAATGCTGAAGTCGTGAGGTAGAAATCAAAAAGGAACCTCAAGTGTTGATGGTCAATAAAACCACCAAGTTCAAGAAAGGCAAGGGTAAGAAGAACTTCAAGAAGGACGGCAAGGATGTTGCCGCTACCGATAAGCCGATTGCGAGAAGAAGTCAAAGAATGGACCCAAGCCTGAGACTGAGTGCTTTTATTGCAAAGGGAAGGGTCACTCGAAGCGGAACTACCCCAAATACTTAGCGGACAAGAAGGCCAGCAACACTAAAGGTATATGTGATATACATGTAATTGATGTCTACCTTACAAGTGCTCGTAGTAGCTCCTGGGTATTTGATACCGGTGTCGTTGCTCATATTTGTAACTCAAAGCAGGAACTGCGGAATACGCGGAGACTGGCGAAGGACGAGGTGACGATGCGGGTCGGGAATGGTTCCAAGGTCGATGTGATCGCCGTCGGCACGCTACCTCTACATTTACCTACGGGATTAGTTTTAAACCTCAATAATTGTTATTTAGTGCCAAGTTTGAGCATGAACATTGTATCTGGATCTCATTTAATACGAGATGGCTACTCATTTAAATCCGAGAATAATGGTTGTTCTATTTGTATGAGAGATATGTTTTATGGTCATGCCCCGATGGTCAATGGTTTATTCTTAATGAATCTCGAACGTGATGTTACACATATTCATAGTGTGAATACCAGAAGATGTAAAGTTGATAACGATAGTCCCACATACTTGTGGCAGTGCCGCCTTGGTCACATTGGTGTCAAGCGCATGAAGAAGCTCCATGCTGATGGACTTTTAGAGTCTCTCGATGATGAATCATTTGACACATGCGAACCATGCCTCATGGGCAAAATGAAAAAGACTCCGTTCTCCGGAACAATGGAGCGAGCGACCAACTTATCGGAAATCATACATACTGATGCGTGTGGTCAGATGAGCGTTGAGGCTCGTGGAGGATATCGTTATGTTCTCACTCTCACTGACGACTTGAGTAGATATGGGTATGTCTACTTGATGAAACACAAGTCTGAGACCTTTGAAAAGTTCAAGGAATTTCAGAATGAGGTAGAGAATCAACGTGACCGAAAGATAAAGTTCCTACGATCAGATCGTGCAGGAGAATATTTAAGTCACGAATTTGGTACGCACTTAAGGAAATGTGGAATCGTTTCACAACTCACGCCGCCTGGAACACCTCAGCGTAACGGTGTGTCCGAACATCGTAATCGCACTCTATTGGATATGGTGCTATCTATGATGTCTCTTACCGATTTACCGCTATCATTTTGGGGATACGCACTAGAGACAGCTACGTTCACTTTAAATAGGGCTCCGTCTAAATCCGTTGAGATGACACCGTATGAATTATGGTTTGGCAAGAAACCTAAGCTGTCGTTTCTAAAAGTTTGGGGATGTGATGCTTATGTCAAAAAACTTCAACCTGAAAAGCTCGAACCCAAGTCGGAAAAATGTGTCTTCATAGGATACCCTAAGGAAACCATTGGGTATACCTTCTACCTTAGATCTGAAGGCAAGATCTTTGTTGCCAAGAACGGATCCTTTATGGAAAAAGAGTTTCTCTCGAAAGGAGTAAGTGGGAGGAAAGTAGAACTCGATGAAGTACTACCTCTTGAACCGGAAAGTAGTGCAGCTCAGGAAAATGTTCCTGTGGTGCCTACACCGACTGGAGATGAAACTGATGATGATGATCAAGGTACTTCGTATCAAGTTGCTACTGAACTTCGTAGGTCTACAAGGACACTTTCCACGCCAGAGTGGTATGGCAACCCTGTCCTGGAAATCATGTTGTTAGACAACGGTGAACCTTCGAACTATGAAGAAGCGATGGCGGGCCCAGATTCCAACAAATGGCTTGAAGCCATGCAATCCGAGATAGAATCCATGTATGAAAACAAAGTATGGACTTTGATAGACTTGCCCGATGATCGGCGAGCGATATAAAACAAATGGATCTTTAAGAAGAAGGCGGACGCGGATGGTAATGTTACCATCTATAAAGCTCGACTTGTCGCTAAGGGTTATCGGCAAGTTCAAGGGGTTGGCTACGATGAGACTTTCTCTCCCGTAGCGAAGCTGAAGTCCATCCGAATCATGTTAGCAATTGCCGCATACCATGATTATGAGATATGGCAGATGGACGTCAAAACGGCATTCCTTAACGGCTATCTTAAGGAAGAACTGTATATGATGGAGCCGGAAGGTTTTGTCGAACCTAAGAATGCTAACAAGGTATGCAAGCTCCAGCGATCCATTTATGGACTGGTGCAAGAATCTCGGAGTTGGAACATTCGCTTTGATGAGATGATCAAAGCGTTTGGGTTTATGCAAACTTATGGAGAAGCCTGCGTTTACAAGAAAGTGAGTTGGAGCGTTGTAGCATTTCTCAAATTATATGTAGATGACATACTCTTGATGGGAAATGATATAGAACTCTTGGACAGCATTAAGGCCTACTTGAATAAGTGTTTTTCAATGAAGGACCTTGGAGAAGCTGCATACATATTAGGCATCAAGATCTATAGGGATAGATCGAGACGCCTCATATGTCTTTCACAAAGCACATACCTTGATAAGATATTGAAGAAGTTCAATATGGATCAGTCCAAGAAAGGGTTCTTGCCTGTATTGGAAGGTGTGAGATTGAGCTCGGCTCAATGCCCGACCACGGCAGAAGATAAAGAAGAGATGAGTGTCATCCCCTATGCCTCAGCCATAGGATCTATTATGTATGCCATGTTGTGTACCAGACCTGATGTAAACCTTGCCGTAAGTTTGGTAGGAAGGTACCAAAGTAATCCCGACAAGGAACACTGGACAGCGGTGAAGAATATCCTGAAGTACCTGAAAAGTACAAAGGACATGTTTCTCGTTTATGGAGGTGACGAAGAGCTCGTCGTAAAGGGTTACGTCGATGCTAGCTTCAACACAGATCTGGATGACTGTAAG
The DNA here is from genome assembly GCA_021605145.1 of Aegilops bicornis. NCBI lineage: Eukaryota > Viridiplantae > Streptophyta > Magnoliopsida > Poales > Poaceae > Aegilops > Aegilops bicornis. The sequence goes on from CM038673.1 coordinate 741,181,386, forward strand.
TCACAAACCGGATACGTGCATATGTTGAATCGTGGAGCGATGGCTGGTGCGATTGCAAGCAGAGCGTCGTGGCGGGATCTACATGTGAAGCGCGATACATGGCAGCCCGGAGGCAGCGCATGAAGCAATATGGATGAAGGAGTTCATCACCGACCTAGGAGTCGTACCCAATGCGTCGGGGCCGATCACTCTCTTCTGTGACAACACTGGAGCTATTGCCCTTGCCAAGGAGCCCAGGTTTCACAAGAAGACCAGGCACATCAAGCTCGTTTCGACTCGATCCGTGAAAATGTTCAAGATGGAGACATAGATATTTGCAAAGTACATACGGATCTGAATGTCGCAGATCCATTGACTAAACCTCTTCCGCGTGCAAAGCATGATCAACATCAGAACTCTATGGGTGTTCGATTCATCACAATGTAACTAGATTATTGACTCTAGTGCAAGTGGGAGACTGTTGGAAATATGCCCTAGAGGCAATAATAAAAGGATTATTATTATATTTCCTTGTTCATGATAATTGTCTTTTATTCATGCTATAATTGTGCTATCCGGAAATCGTAATACATGTGTGAATACTTAGATTACAATATGTCCCTAGTGAGCCTCTAGTTGACTAGCCCGTTGATCAACGGATAGTCATGGTTTCCTGACTATGGACATTGGATGTCATTGATAACGAGATCACATCATTAGGAGAATGATGTGATGGACAAGACCCAATCCTAAGCATAGCACAAGATCGTGTAGTTCGTTTGCTAGAGCTTTTCCAATGTCAAGTATTTTTTTCCTTAGACCATGAGATCGTGTAACTCCCGAATACCGTAGGAGTGCTTTGGGTGTGCCAAACGTCACAACGTAACTGGGTGACTATAAAGGTATACTACGGGTATCTCCGAAAGTATCTGTTGGGTTGACACGGATCGAGACTGGGATTTGTCACTCCGTATGATGGAGAGGTATCTCTGGGCCCACTCGGTAATGCATCATCATAATGAGCTCAAAGTGACCAAGTGTCTGGTCATGGGATCATGCATTACGGTACGAGTAAAGTGACTTGCCGGTAACAAGATTGAACGAGGTATTGGGATACCGGCAATCGAATCTTGGGCAAGTAACATACCGATTGACAAAGGGAATTGTATACGGGGTTGCTTGAATCCTCGACATCGTGGTTCATCCGATGAGATCATCGAGGAGCATATGGGAGCCAACATGGGTATCCAGATCCCGATGTTGATTATTGACCGGAGAGCCGTCTCGGTCATGTCTACGTGTCTCCCGAACCCGTAGGGTCTACACACTTAAGGTTCGGTGACGCTAGGGTTGTAGAGATATTAGTATGCAGCAAACCGAAAGTTGTTCAGAGTCCCGGATGAGATACCGGACGTCACAAGGAGTTCCGGAATGGTCCGGAGGTAAATAATTATATATGGGAAGTCAAGTTTCGGTCGTCGGGAAAGTTTCGGGGGTCACCGGTATTGTACCGGGACCACCGGAAGGGTCCCGGGGGTCCACCAGGTGGGGCCACCTATCCCGGAGGGCCCCATGGGCTGAAGTGGGAGGGGAACCAGCCCCTGGTGGGCTGGTGCGCCCCCCCTTGGGCCCCCTGCGCCTAGGGTTGGGAACCCTAGGGGAGGGGGCGCCTCCACTTGCCTTGGGGGGCAAGGCACCCCCCTTGGCCACCGCCCCCCTAGGAGATCCCATCTCCTAGGGCCGGCGCCCCCCTGGGGACCCTATATATAGAGGGGGGGAGGGAGGGCAGCCGCACCCTTGCACTTGGCGCCTCCCTTCCCCCTTGCTACACCTCTCCCTCCCGCAGACGCTTGGCGAAGCCCTGCCGGGATCCCTGCTGCATCCACCACCACGCCGTCGTGCTGCTGGTTCTTCATCAACCTCTCCTTCCCCCTTGTTGGATCAAGAAGGAGGATACGTCACGCTGACCGTACGTGTGTTGAACGCGGAGGTGCCATCCGTTCGGCGCTAGGATCTCCGGTGATTTGGATCACGACGAGTACGACTCCCTCAACCCCGTTCCCTTGAACGCTTCCGCTCGATCTACAAGGGTATGTAGATGCACTCCTCTCTCTTTTTGCTAGATGAACTCATAGATTGATCTTGGTGAAATCGTAGGAAAAAAATTATTTTCTGCAACGTTCCCCAACATGACCTTCCCCTGCCTGGAGCGGTGCTCGCTGGTTTGGATCGTGGCGTTGACGCAGCCGGCTCCTTACCATACATCTCCGCTCAGTGTGCGCCTAGCCTCTGAACATTTTTAGGTGTCGCTCACCCCAACATTGCTACACCACAAGCTTTGCCATGTCTGCCAAGTGCTTGAGTCCTCAAGTACAGATTGAACCTAAGAATTCATCCAGGGGAGCAGCCACCATTTTCGTTTTGGTCTCCAACGCTTGCACTCTGGCACCCACCGTGTGAGAAAACTTGAAGTTCAGAGTGAATGCAGAGTATGGTCGTTACCTGTTTCCATATCTTCCTGTAGATTACTTTGTGCTGCTTCAATTGTTTGATTGTTTAGAATTATGAAAACAGATTTTGCAAGGCTATATACTTGATCGCCATTTTTTCCTTGAGTTTTATTTCTGCACAATACGTTTTGTTCATCTAAAAAAATAGGATGCTAACTACATAATATTTCTAACCATCTCACAAGTATTTCATGTATATAATTTGGTAGAACTTGACATGCTGGGTTCTAGATAGTTAAGTTCTATTAGATGGATCAACAATGCAAGAACACTATAAAGTGCAGTTTTTATTCAACATAATTGATAAGATTAATTTTTTGTATTACATCATTAAGCACTTCATCTGAATTAAACGCATCAGGTGCATGTTTTTTATCCTTTATGCAGCATTTTTCCCATTTCTTGAACTGAATAAGCTGTGACTGAAATGGCAACTTTGTCGAGAGGAGCACCGGGAAATGGCAACATGCTTGAACTGAATCAACATGCTCTGTCCAGAAGTTTTCTATGTCACTAGCGCAGCTCTCAAACATATTTGACTCAATTAGGGTAAGTTTGGTTGTAGGCTCCAACATTATAATCTGAATTTCTGTACTGTTGTGCTTATGACATTCTCTTTTATGAAAACCTATTTTGGACTTGCCATTGTTCATTTCCAAGAATATAAGCCCAGGGTGACTCTACTCGTCATTTCATTTCAACTAATAGTAGCTACTTGCCTCTGCTGGAATAGGGAGGAAAGGAAAACAAGCCACCGACAATGGACAAACAATTTACCGAGACTCACAACAAGGGTACAACCTTTGCTGATTCTCTGACCTCCGCTTGAGACATGTAAGATTTAATTTAAATGGAATAAATTCAATGATGAATTGCAAGTGTATAATATGTACTTACAGATTGAAGTTGATGCAAATAACTTACTATTGGCACTTCAGGCACAAATTAAGACACTAGTTTAGTTGAATAGTGGTCTTTTGAATGATGAATTCATACATAAATGTGACTCTTCTAAGCAGCGTGATCGTGTAGCTGGCTTTGGTGGTCGAATTAGACCAAGAGATTTGCGGGGACCAGCATTAAGTAAGGCAGAATTGGTTTCCAAACTTAAAGTTTCCAAGCAAGCGAAAAAGTACTCCAAGAAAAAGGTTCAATTGCATGGTGCAAGTAGCGTCTTATGCCTGGTTGATCTTTGATTGGTAGTTCTCATGAAAGCCAACATGATCAAGTAAGTTGTTCCCATCCATTGATTTTATATGCTTTTATACTTTGTACCAATTTATTTACAAGGACTGTCTTTCATAAACTACTCAACATTTTGTAGGACTGATGATCCACTATAAGAGATAGAAGCATCAGGAGGCATTGTATTCACCGAAGAAGAATGATATCCATTCAAACAATGACGGTGTCCATCAAATGAAGATTAATAAATATCATTTTTGCTAGTTGTCTCATTTTCCAAATAGATATGAGCAAGTATATTGGTCATATAAGGAGTTTTTTGACTCAATTTTCTTAAATCATATTTTAATTTAATAATTGTATGTTGGAATTTTGGTATTTCTATTAATAAAAGAGGCTATGATCCTTTCAATTCAGATTATTTTGTTTTCTATATATCAATGTGGATGTTAATATTCAAATGTTGGATCCCGCATAAAGTGGTCACATAATGGAAAAGTTATATAAGTGGTTCTGAAGGATATCAAAGTGATGAAGTGAGTGACCGGTAATGATACTTTGGTCGCCATCATTACATTATTAGCGATAACGAATATGGTCGTTAATACTATAATTGTGGTCGTTATTGCCTCGGGATTGACGAGGACACACCATCCAGTCGATAAAAGTATAACAACCACATAGTGTGATCGTTATACTTTTAACGACGGGGCCTACTACGACCAGCACATTGCGGTCGGTAATGACCTTTAACGACCACAATACGCCTTTTAATGACCACATATATCGTCGTTAAAAACCATTAATGCTCCTGGTATTCCTCTTGGGTGCAGATTTGGGCTTTGGAGCAGCTTCTTTGGGAGCTTCTTTGGGCTTTGATGAAGCATCCCCTGACCTGATGGCATCACCCATAAGCTTCTGAGCTTTGGGTGCTGGTGCAGCAACCTCTTCCTCTTCTTCCTCTTCCATCATGGAAGGCTTTCCAACAACCCTGGCCATGGTCTTCTTGACCCTTTCCTTCCTCTTCTTCCCTTCTGCAGCAGCCTCTTTGGGTTCAGATTCCAAAGGTACTTGAGTAGAGGCTCTGGCCTTAGACATGGGGATTCTTTTGGCAGGTGCTTTGGTCTTCATACCAGGCTTAGTGGCAGCAGTTGTGCCATACTCTTTCTTGAGCACCTTCTTCTTGGAAGTGGCCTCATCCTCAACAGCCACATAGTCTTCATCCTCACAATCTGAGGTTCTCTTCTTTCTGACCCTGGTGGCTGCCTTGGGTAAGTTGCTGTGTGTGATCCTGCTACCCTCATCATAGCTGCTAGAGGGACTAGTGCCCTGACTTATCTGAACCTGCTCCTCGACATTACATTTGTCACTCACGATCGGGACATATTGCAAACACTGACAGCAGACCCTGTGAATAGATATAGATGAGGTAGAATAGATGAGCATCACCAAATACAGTGGTTTTTGCAAAAGAAAATGAGTCAAAAACTTAGTTTTAGTTTTCCACAGAAAGCATTTCGGATCTACCGATTTGTAAACTCGGTGATACCAAAGCAGCTTTTGGAACCTAAACTAGTGAACTCGGTCAGACCGACTCATAGTTTGGTGGCACCGAGACTGCTAAGGTTTCACAAAGTCCTGAACTCGATCACACCGATTTGCAATTCTCGGTCAGACCGAGAATTACATGTGCAATGGCCTTAGCCGAATCGGTGGTACCGAGTTCTACAACTCGGTTGGTCCGAGATGGTTTCTGCGGAAACCTAACCTAAATTTTCAATTCACCTCTAATCTACGGAGTGTTTTCGGTGGATAAGATGATCTCAATTGTGGCAAGATTAATGGAAACACAATTTGCTAGATATTTGGAGTTAGGAATAGCACATAGACCAAGTCTATACCCTAGTTCGGCGATGGACTTGGTACGGTGGCAACGGCAGAGTCGATTCCCGTTGACGGCGGCGGAGACCAGCGTTGGGAGGCAGCTGGCGACGAGGAGGGCGATCCGGAGACCCAGGGAGGCAGAGCAGGCTGAGCGTGGGCGAAAGAGTTTGGAGAAATTTCCAAAATTTGACCCGTGGATATATATAGCCTGACCCTGTCGGTGTGACCGAGTGGAACACTCGGTGGCACTGAGATGCATAACTGCAAGCAGTTACAGCAACTCGGTGTGACCGAAAAGTTCAAATCGGTTGCACCGAGATTGAAAACCTAGATCGACTTAGTGATCTCAGTATGACCGAAATGGAGGAATCGGTCAGACGGAGAAGCACAAAGAAGTTTTGGAGGTTTAAGTCTATGACGAATCGGGGACTCCGAGTGCTCCTCACACAGAGTGGTGCGAATCTGACTTTATCAAATTTTTTGATGTAGCATGAATAGAGTTTGAGACAAGAAAAGCATAGATAGCTAGAGAAGATTCTTAGGCATTCTTGTCCATCCACTTGGCAAAAGAAAAAGGAACCAAACAATCAAAACAACAAGTGGATGTCCTCGAATGAGTAAAATATGCAACCAACATGCTCACACAAAAAATGGCAAATAAAATATGTGGCAAAGCATGCACAACCAATTCTAGCATCTATCAAGCAATTGACGATGACTAGGTCATCTATATATGAGTATATTGACTTAGGAGTCAAATGAGAACATTTGATCATAGGTCATACTCATCGTTTAAGCTCAAGTGGGGTTACCTCTTTTACATAATGCATTGATGTGTTCACACCATTAGAGTTGCTTTGACTCAATTCTTAGAGTAAAGCTCCCCCTAGATGTGAGATCCTCCCTTAAGAGGGATTAACTAACCTTGGGTTTTGTCGATGATGACTTCATGTAGGTGTTGAAGATGTGGATGCTCAATGTTGATGTAGATCATTTGGAGCAATCCTTTGGAGTGAGTTGCACTTTCAATACCTATACGGGTTAGTCCCACAAGGAACAAACAAGGATATCCATAGACATAGAGTGATGCACACACAAGATGATGTCTATGAAAGCATTAGGTTACCTTGGCCCTTGTCTTACCAACAAGAGGGTTTGTGACTCCTTGAACTAGTGCAAGATGTGGAAGTTGATTGCACTTGTTATTGCCAAAATGATGTGAGTGAAATATGTTGGCGGAGTCACCCTCAAGAACCCTCTAGTTCTTCTTCTTCGGGATCCACATCATCTTGATGGGAATCCTTGGAGTTGTAGTCGTACTTGATGAAGTAGAACTTGATGTAGTCTTGGGAACCCACTTGACCAAGGCCTTAGGATCTTCTTCAAATGCATCAATCTCCTCTTGAAGCTTGTCCTTGCCTTTTTGCTTGTGGTCTTGTGGTGGAAGATCATCTTGAGCTTGTGTCCCTTTGAAGGAAGTAGGATCATACTTCTCTTGTTGAGGAACAAACTTTGTCTTGGGGTATTGATCTTCTTCCCACTCAACTCCATTGGCATTAAACTTTCATTCAAAACCAACACCTTGGTTCTTCCTGTGCCTTCCTTGCTTGCGTACAATTTCCTCGAATTGCTTACTCCCAGCAAGGCTCTTGTAAACACCTTTCTCTATAATTCCCTTCAATAAGCTATTTTCTTGCTCAAGTGTAACTTGGCTAAGAGAATCATTAGTGGAATCAAGAGAACTACTAGAAGCAACAACATTGGATTTAGCATGATTATTGTTACTACTAGAGGAAGAATCCTTCTTGTTCTTGTTACTAGATTTGACTTGAGGCATGTAAGTAGATAAGAGTAAATGCTTGGCAATGTAAGAAGAACTTTTCTTACGAAGATCATCATTGATTGCCTTTAAGAACTCATGCTCCTGCTCAAGGTTGAGCTTTTCAAAGCGTAACTTCTCATGAGTCCTTAAAAGTTCTCGATGATCTTCTAAGATAGTTTCATGAGCTAACTTAAGAGTGTTTAGTTCTTTAGTTAGAAGCTCAATCTTCTCCTTATCATTGTCATTCGTTTTATCTTGATTAGCATGATTAATTGACGTTTCATCATAGTATTGATCACTAGAGTTGTCAAAAGGTAAATCATCATCACCTAAAAAGTCATCTTCATCACTATTGAAATCAACATACTCGGGGTGTGATACATTTGGGCCTTTAGCCATGAAGCATCTTCCAAGTCCTTCATTTGGTGAATCAAATATGTCGTAGGAGTTGGTTGACACAAGTGCTAGACCGGCAACACCTTCATCTTGAGTATATTCGGAGTTGGAGTGATAGCTTCTCTCGGAGTGATTGTCGGAGTCGAAGCTGGATACCCATTCACCAACATGAGCTTGATGTCTTCGTTTTGTGTAGCTCCTTGATGACTTGTCCTTCCTTTCCGAATCCTTGCTTCTCCGGGATGTTCTTCGTTCATAACGATCATCTCTACTCCTCCTCTCTCTTGGTGGTGATTCTTCTCTTCTACTTCTCCTCTTAGGTGATTCTTCTCTTCTTTTGTAGGGTGTCGTACACTCATTGGAATAGTGTCCGGGTCTTCCACAATTGTAGCAATTACGCTCTCGACTAGAAGATCTTTTGTCATTGTAGGACCTTGACTTGGAGCTTCTTTCTTTGCTTCTACTCTTGTAGAATTTGTTGAAGTTCTTCACCATTAGGCTCAATTCTTCATTGAAGGTTTGTTTCTCACTTGATGATGTAGGGGCTTCACATGAGGCTTTGTAAGCGCCACTTGACTTGTTGTGAAGTTCCTCCTTATCCTTGAGTGACATCTCATGAGCAACAATTCTTCCAATGACTTCCGTTGGCTTGAGATCTTTGTAATTTGGCATCATTTGGATCAATGTGCACACGGTATCATATTTTTCGTCCAAAGCTCTTCGGAACTTCTTGATGATGAATTTGTCGATCATCTCTTCACTTCCTAAGCCGGCAATCTCATTTGTGATAAGAGCAAACCTAGAGTACATTTCAACGACACCTTCACCATCCTTCATTTTGAACTTGTCAAGCTGACTTTGAAGCACATCCAACTTGGATTCCTTGACAGAGTCGGTACCATCGTGCATATCAATCAAAGTATCCCAAATTTCCTTTGCATTCTCAAGACGTCTGATTTTGTTGAACTCTTTGGGGCACAATTCGTTGAAGAGGATATCACAAGCTTGAGCATTGTATTGCAGCATCTTCAACTCTTCCTCGCTAGCTTCACGGTTCGGTTCTCTCCCATCAAAGAATTCACCTTGCAAGCCAATACACACAATAGCCCAAACAGCGGGGTTATGTCCAAGAATATGCATTTTCATCTTATGCTTCCAACTAGCAAAATTAGTACCATCAAAGTAAGGACCTCTACGGTGATAATTTCCCTCGCTAGACGCCATACTCTCCTAGGTTGTGAAACAAAGGCTATGACCACCAAAAGCTATGGAAACCAAAGAAAATGGAGACCAAAGCTCTGATACCACTTGTAGGATCGAAAGTATGTCTAGAGGGGGGTGATTAGACTACTTGACCAAATAAAAACTTATCCTTTTCCCAATTTTAGTCTTTGGCAGATTTTAGCTAACTTAGCACAAGTCAAGCAATCTTAACACAATTCAAGCAAGCATGCAAAGAGTATATGAGCAGCGGAAAGTAAAGCATGCAACTTGCAAGAATGTAAAGGGAAGGGTTTGGAGAATTCAAGCGCAATTGGAGACACGGATGTTTTTGTCGTGGTTCCGATAGGTGGTGCTATCGTACATCCACGTTGATGGAGACTTCAACCCACGAAGGGTAACGGTTGCGCGAGTCCACGGAGGGCTCCACCCACGAAGGGTCGACGAAGAAGCAACCTTGTCTATCCCTCCATGGTCGTCGCCCACAAAGGACTTGCCTCACTAGCAGTAGATCTTCATGAAGTAGGCGATCTCCTTGCCCTTACAAACTCCTTGGTTCAACTCCACAATCTTGTCGGAGGCTCCCAAGTGACACCTAGCCAATCTAGGAGACACCACTCTCCAAGAAGTAACAAATGGTGTGTTTATGATGAACTCCTTGCTCTTGTGCTTAAAATGATAGTCTCCCCAACACTCAAATCTCTCTCACAGGATTTGGATTTGGTGGAAAGAAGATTTGAGTGGAAAGCAACTTGGGGAAGGCTAGAGATCAAGATTCATATGGTAGGAATGGAATATCTTGGCCTCAACACAAGTGTAGGTGGTTCTCTCTCAGAAATGCAAGTTGGAAGTGTAGGTTCATTTTGATGGCTCTCTCCATGAATGAAGAGGAGGTGGAGGGGTATATATAGCCTCCACACAAAATCTAACCGTTACGCACAACTTGCCAATCTCGGTGGGACCGAATTGAGAAACTCGGTCGGACCGATTCAGAAAATCTAGTGACCGTTAGGATTTTCGTTGGGACCGACATGCAACTCGGTAGGACCGATATGGTTAGGGTTAGGGCATAACGTAATCTCAGTGAGACCTATTACACAAACTCTGTGAGACCGATTTTGGTAATAAGCTAACCAGAGAGTTGGTCAGGTAAACTCGGTGGGACCGGTTCGCTCATTTCGGTGAGACCGAAATGTTACAAAAAGGAAACAGAGATTTGACATTGCAATCCCGGTGGGACCGATCGCTCATCTTGGTGGTACTGAAATGTTACGAAGGGAAACAGAGAGATTACAATCCCATCTCGGTGAGACCGAGATCCTTATCGGTGAGACCGATTTGCCTAGGGTTTGTGGTAGTGTCTATGACATCTGAACTCGGTGGCGCCAGATAGAAAGAATTGGTGAGGCCGAGTTTGACTTTTGGTTTAGGTCATATGTGGATGTGAGAAAGTAGTTGAGGGCTTTGGAGCATATCACTATGCACTTTGAGCAAGTAAGCCATTAAGCAACACCTCATCCCTCCTTGATAGTATTGGCTTTTCCTATAGACTCAATGTGATCTTGGATCACTAAAATATAAAATGTAGAGTCTTGAGCTTTGAGCTTGAGCCAATCCTTTTGTCCTTAGTATTTTGAGGGGTCCACTTTTCTCATCCATGCCATGCCAATCATTGAGCTTTCCTGAAATATTTAACTTGAAGTAGCATTAGCTCAATGAGCTATATGTTGTTAGGAATTACCAAAACCACCTAGGGATAGTTGCACTTTCACCAGTGCAGGAGACTGTCCTATCTGATGAGGAGGAGAAGGATGATGATGGTCCGGAGTATGTGCCCCCATCTGAGGAGCCCTCTTGGGCGAAGAAGCTCAAGGAGAAGATGAAGTGTCTATTCTGCTTTCAGGCCAAGGGCTAGTACAAGGCTCACAAGGAGGCCAAGATGGCTCGTCGTCGTGACAAGGCTATTATGAGATAGGTTGGCCTTGAGGTTGCAGATGGCTCTGAGGAGTGGATCACTGATGAGGAGTCCTGGATCAGAGTGCATTGCACGTGGTCTGACAATGAGGAGGACACCGGAGTTCACACTTCTCCCCGTGCTGCAGAGGTTTCTGAGGAAGAGGAGGAAGAGGAGCATGACTGGTGATGCCATGGAGATCTACTACCATCGTGTGTCGTGTCGTCCTTTCCCTTTTGGTGTCTTGTTGCCAAAGGGGGAGAGTTAGGTATTTGCCTTAAGTCTTGTGTTTGCGTGTTCGTGTTCATTCGTGTCTCGCATCTCGTGTTCGTTGTGTTCATTCGTTTTCGTTCACTTTCTTTCGGTTGTGAGCAATACCATATGGTGTAAGACATATGTGAACTACCCTATCCTATCTTCTTAGTATCAAGTACCCTATACTATTGTGAGATGCTTCATTTTCAGCACCTATATTATTGCTCTGATGCTCGTCCTTGCTTAGTTGTACTTTTTGTTATTCTTATATGCAAGGATGTTGCCTGTCTACAAAATATAGGGGTAGTTTGATCCTAAAGATGTGCACATAGCCTTTCATGCTAATTTCCTTGGTGCACACCTCTAGGGGGAGCCCGTCTATATTTTGTTGGAAGGGGGTTTGCTTATTTTCAGTTACTAGTTTGTGCAAATCCCGTGTTGTCATCAATCCACCAAAAAGGGGAAGATTGTAAGGGCATATTTATCCCTTAAGTAGTTTTGGTGATTGATGACAATATGTTTGCGGACTAATCGTGTACACTAAGCGTTTCAGGTGATCTAATATAAGGGCACTTTGCGATTGTTACCCCTCGAGGACTTCACTTTAGACGGATTATTTTCCTTTGTTTCTTTTTGGTGGAATTGAGTCGTAGGGATAACCATACTATCAAGAGGGGATCCGTTTTGGAAGAGTATGGGTGGAATCATCATGTTCACTTTCTCCTTGCACCCACGCTTTCTTCCTGCTTGTTGGAGTTTCCGTGTTGTGCAAAACAAGGGGTGCCTTGTGCTAAGCGGTAGTACCGCTTGTTAGTGTCGCTGGTACTACCGCCCCTGCTGTGGTCTTGACTTTTTCGTTCGGGTTTTTGTAAAGGACCACGCAAGGGGGGCGGTAGTAGGGACGGTAGTAGGGCGCGGTAGTGCCGCCTCTCGGCGGTAGTACCGTTCCTACTTCCGCTCCACTGCCGCTCAGCTCGCTGCCCTCCCCTGTTTTTCTAGTGGCTGTAGGAAGCGGCAGTACCGCCTATCGGCGGTAGTACCGCCCTAGTGCGTGTACTTCTTCTCCCTCAGTCCTCGTTGCCCTTTTGCCTGCTTGCCACACCGGTAGTACCGTTGTGGCAGCGGTAGTACCGTTGTGGCAGCGGTACTACCGCTCCAGCAACAGTAGTACCGCCCAGATGCGGGCTGCGGGCTGCATAACGGTTGGATGTGTCCCCCACTATATAAAGGGATCTTCTTCTCCAAGAAGACTCACCTCTTCCATCCCTAAACTCCATTGTCGCTCCAAGCTCCATTTTCGCCTGATGTCTCTCCCTAGCCAATCAAACTTGTTGATTCCCTAGAGATTGGTTGAGAAGGCCCCGATCTACACTTCCACCAAGAGAAATTTGATTCCCCCCACTAATCCCTTGCGGATGTTGTTACTCTTGGGTGTTTGAGCACCCTAGACGGTTGAGGTCACTGCGAGCCATAGTCCATTGTGGTGAAGCTTCATGGGGTCGTTGGGAGCCTCCAATTAAGTTGCGGAGATTGCCCCAACCTTGTTTGTAAAGGTTCGGTCGCCGCTGAGGGAGTCCTGGATTAGGGGGTATCCGGACAGCCGGACTGTGTGCTACGTCCGGACTATTGAAGCGTGAAGATACAAGACTCAAGACTTCGGCCCGTGTCCGGATGGGACTTTCCTTGGCGTGGAAGGCAAGCTTGGCGATCCGGATATTATATTTCCTTCCTTGTAACCGAATCCATGTAAACCCTAGCCCTCTCCGGTGCCTATATAAACCGGAGAGGTTGGTCCTAGAAGGCCGATCACAATTACATTCATACCATCAAAGGCTAGCTCTTAGGGTTTAGCCTCTACGATCTCGTGGTAGATCTACTCTTGTACTACCCATATCATCAATATTAATCAAGCAGGAAGTAGGGTTTTACCTCCATCGATAGGGCCCGAACCTGGGTAAACACATGTGTCCCTTACTTCTTGTTACCATCAGCCTTGACGCACAGATCGGGACCCCCTACCCGAGATCCGCCGGTTTTGACACCGACATTGGTGCTTTCATTGAGAGTTCCTCTGTGTCGTCGCTATTGGGCTCGATGGCTCCTTCAACCATCGTCAATAACACGATATCGGACAGTCACGACGAGCACGGCTTAGACCTGCTGTCGGACAAAGCTCGGGGTATCGCCCCCGCATTAGCCTCGGACCTAAATCTAGACAGGCTGCGTTGCCTGAGGACGGAGGGTCGGACCCCACCCCGCAGGTCGCGCACTCATCGGCGTTGGAGCCAAACACAGGCCTTACCACTGTGGTGGCCTATGACTCCGGACCCCCGGATTCGTATCCGGATGTTGAGTCCGGTCCGCGCACTCCCGAACCGGTCGAGCCAGATTGGGCTCCGGTAATGGAATTCACCGCCGCGGACATTTTTCAGCACTCGCCCTTCGGCGACATGCTGAACTCGCTGAAAACTCTCTCTTTGACAGAAATTTCTGGGCCAAACTACGTCCGGTTCGAGTGGGAAGAAGACGACGAAGAAATTTGTTGCCCACCCACCACCCACTTCATAGCCACGGTCGATGATTTAACCGACATGCCTGACTTCGACTCCGAAGACATCGACGGTATGGACGACGATGCAGGAGAGGATGCGGAATCTATGGGGAACCAAACTTCCCCCTCCTCACACGACGTATACATGGTGGATACGCCCAAAGAGAACAAAGGTGACAGTCCGGATGATAAAACCCCCGGACAAAAGCCAAAGCGATGGCGCAGACGCCGTTCTAAGTCCAACAACAGTAAAAATAGTGACAAGAGCGCCAGAAGGATCGATAATACAATCAACCCCGAAGGCAACAACGACCATACGGACCCAGCGATGGAGCAGGACGAACCAGGTCACCATGAACACAGTTCGGAGCAGACGCCCAAGGACAATGATCCCGACGGACGAGATCATCAAGACGAACCAGCACAGGAAAATGGTCCGGACAACGATTCAACCCCAAAAAAACACGTGGGACGAGATAACCTCCACAGAAAGCTTATGGCCACCGCAAGAAGCCTAAAGAAGCAGAAGCAATGGCTCAAGGCCGCACAGGAAACGCTCAACCATAGATGGAATAAAGTGCTGAACCTTTGAAGAAAGATACGGCGATGATCGCCATACAAAGAGCTACCCAAAACGCAAGCTACTGCCAGAATTCGACGACGAAGTTGTACCACTTCATAACCGCAACAAAGCGGCTACCGATCCACATGTACACCTGAATAAGAAAGCTGGCGCAGCCAGGGCCATTTATGGATCCAGAGGACGCACCCCGGCGAAGGACTATGATCGCCAAAACGATTACGCCAATCGAATACCAGTCCGGAATAAAGACCGGACACAACGACATCCGATGACATGCCACAGCACGTCCAGATACAGAGGGGCTGCTCACCCCCTGTGCTTTACCGATGAAGTACTGGACCACGAATTCCCACAGGGCTTTAGACCTATGAACATAGAGGCATACGATGGAACGACAGGCCCAGGGGTATGGATCGAGGACTTTATCCTACACATACATATGGCTCGTGGGGATGACGTTCACGCCATCAAATACCTCCCCCTCAAGCTGAAGGGACCAGCTCGGCACTGTTTGAAAAGCCTCCCCGAAAATTCCATTGGGAGCTGGGAGGAACTCGAAGACGCTTTCAGGGCCAACTTTCAAGGAACCTATGTCCGACCTCCAGATGCTGACGACCTAAGTCACATAGTCCAACAGCCAGGAGAGTCCGCCCGCAAGTTTTGGAACAGATTCCTCACTAAGAAGAATCAAATTGTTGACTGTTCGGATGCGGAAGCCTTAGCAGCATTCAAACACAACATCCGTGACGAGTGGCTCGCCAGACACCTCGGCCAAGAAAAGCCAAGGACAATGGCAGCCCTAACAAACCTTATGACCCACTTTTGCGCGGGAGAAGATAGCTGGCTAGCCCGTAAAGGCACCAGCAACCCCAGCACATCCGAAATAAGGGATGGCAACGGGAAGCCACGGCGTCATAAAAACAAACGCCAAAACAAGGAAGAGAGCCGGACAACACGGCGGTTAATGCGGATTCAGGGGCTCTCGACCTAATCAGCAAAACAAGCCATCTAAAGGCAGCA
Organism: Aegilops bicornis; assembly: GCA_021605145.1. Taxonomy (NCBI): domain Eukaryota; kingdom Viridiplantae; phylum Streptophyta; class Magnoliopsida; order Poales; family Poaceae; genus Aegilops; species Aegilops bicornis. The sequence continues at coordinate 741,196,746 of CM038673.1, forward strand.
AAGAGGGACCGTCCGGTCTGAATAGAGTCCTAGACATACTATGCAAAATTCATGGCACCCCTGACAAACCTGCAAACCACACGCACAGAGAGTGTTGGGTCTTCAAGCAGGCCGGCAAATTAAACGCCGAACACAAGGGAAGGGAAACACCAAGTGAAGACGAGGATGAACCTCGCCAGCCGAACATTGAAGGACAGAAAAAATTCCACCAGAGGTTAAAACAGTGAACATGATCCACGCGACCCACACATCTATGAGGGGGCACGAACGCGCGCATAGAGACATGCTCGATATAGAGCCCATTGTACTCACGCCTAACCGCCGGATGCCTTATCCGATCACTTTCGATAACTTGGATTACCGAACTAGTATTCGGCGCAGAGGATCAAATGCCTTGGTGCTTGACCCAATAATCGACGGATACCGTCTCACCTGCGTCCTTATGGACGGCGGCAGCAGTCTCAGTTTAATATATGAGGACACTGTCCGCAGGATGGGGATAGACCCATCCAGAATTAACCAAAGCAACACCTCCTTTGAAGGGGTGATACCAGGCGTTGAAGCCCATAGCAGAGGCTCCGTCACATTGGAGGTAACATTCGGCTCTCCAGGCAATTCCAGAAGCGAAGAACTACTCTTCACCATCGCACCCTTTCAAAGCGACTATCACGCAGTGCTCGAAAGAACGGCCTTCGCTCGCTTTAACGCATTGCCGCACTATGGCTACCTTACACTTAAGATGCCCAGTCCACATGGGGTCATCATCGTTAGCGGACTAACAGAGCACCCGTCACGCGCAGAGGAGCACGCGACGGCCCTCGCGGCCGGACTATAAGCGGCTTCCAACATCAGAAAACATGACTGGTCCTTAAAGACCACAGACTCGGCTAGACGAGTCCGCTCGCCCGGATAAAATCGAACCAGGGCACCGTATATGTAATCCCATAGCGGACACCAGGGGCTATAAATACTTAACACAGTCCCACAGTTGGCTCAACCTTATGGGAAGGCCAACATCTTACACTTTTATTATCCATCGCATACTTACGTTGTGCTCTTCTACGAGTTTTCCTCTTTCCATAGGCAACGCTCGCGCGATACCCTTCCAGGATACGGCACAACAGAGACAAAGGCGCAGACGTGCAGCAGAGCCCCGTTCAATAGGTTTGTTTTTAGATTAAGCCCCTGTATAAACCTTTTTATTGCCTCTTGTTGTTCAACAATCCCATGGGTCCCATACCCACAGAGGATACTGCCATTTTTGGCATCTTGCCACGACAGATTAACGCACGTACCTAGAAAAACAGGGTTTATAACGAATGGGCATTCTTGAGCCATCGATTATTATAAAGTCCGAATACCCTCGGGAGTGTTCGGCGTCACGAGTTTGGCCTTATATGCAGCAGCTCCGAATCATGTCTTTGGTCAAATGTTGGGTTTGCCCGGCTCCTGGGTTTGCCGCCTTATGTTCCGTTACTATCGGCTAAGGTGGCCAAAGGAGAACTACTGCGATTGTGCCCTGGTTATTCTGGACGAGCACCTCGAGAGAAAGCCGAAAATCGCTGTCATGATACAGCGAGAGACTGTTCAACCACTCGAAGACTTATTGGAATCTTTAGGGTTCCTCCGCATTAACGAAGGACCGTTGCCCGGTCATGTACACACGCGCCCGTATTCGGATGCCCGCGAAATGTACCAGGGGTTACATAGTAGCCCCAACATTAATTCCCATGGCTAAGCGAAAGAGTTACAGCTATATGTCAGGTTGCCTAGTTCGACATGCGATCACCTCCTTCATGGACCAAGACGTTGGATCAAGTGTGACTATGCATATTTTTTGCGAACACCCCCGCATTGTTTGCGTGGGGGCTGAAGCCGACGACTGCTATCTTTCGGATTACACATACATATATATATATATATCTGTGTGTGTGTGTGTGTGTGTGTGTGTGTGTGTGTGTGTGTGTGTGTGTGTGTGTGTGTGTGTAAACGGCCACACAAGGGACACAATAATACTTTCGGGCAAAAAGTATAAATATAGCCTTATAACCAAAATAACATTGTTTTTAAAATAATTCAATTTATCACTTGAATAATACATTCTTCGAGCACTGCGCCTCTATGAGGCGGGTACCTTCTGTGACCTGCGCCAAGTAGTGCTCGGCCGGATATTGGCCCCCCGCCGGATCTTGGGTTGCTATAATATTGGCCTCCATATCTGTCCAATAGGCTTTAACGCGGGCAAGAGCCATCCGTGCACCTTCTATGCACGCCGACCTCCTCACGGCATTGATCTGAGGCACGGCCCCAAGGAATTGCTGCACCAATCCAAAGTAACTGTCCGGCTTAAGCCCCTCAGGCCAAAGATAGTCTATCACAGACCGCATTGCAAGACCGGACAGACTGTGAAGCTCCACCATAGCAGCCATCTTTTCATTTAATGGCAGCGGGCGAGTGGGAGCATTGAATTGCGACCAGAAAAGCTTCTCCACTTCCCTATCACCCTGGCCCTCGAAGAACTTAACAGCGTTAGCCGTACTCTTCGCCAAATCAGCATACGCGTCCGCAGGACTCCAGCGCCCATCCAGGGGAGCATACTTCGGATCGAAAAACTTCGTCCGCAGCAAGTAGGAATTGTTGGGGAACGTTGCAAAAAAAAAATTCTATGGTTTCACCAAGATCAATATATGAATTCATCTAGCAACGAGAGAGAGGAGTGCATCTACATACCCTTGTAGATCGCGAGCGGAAGCGTTCAAGAGAACGGGGTTGAGGGAGTCATACTCTTCATGATCCAAATCACCGATGATCCTAGTGCTGAACGGACAACACCTCCGTGTCCAACACACGTACTGTCGGTGTCAAAACCGGTGGATCTCGGGTAGGGGGTGCCGAACTGTGCGTCTAGGCGGATGGTAACAGGAGACAAGGGACATGATGTTTTTACCCAGGTTCGGGCCCTCTCGATGGAGGTAAAACCCTACTCCTGCTTGATTAATATTGATGATATGGATAGTACAAGAGTAGATCTACCACGAGATCAAGGAGGCTAAACCCTAGAAGCTAGCCTCCGGTTTATATAGACACAGGATAGGGTTAGGGTTACACAGAGTCGGTTACAATGGTAGGAGATCTACATATCCATATCGCCAAGCTTGCCTTCCACGCCAAGGAAAGTCCAATCCGGACACGGGACGAAGTCTTCAATCTTGTATCTTCATAGTCCAGGAGTCCGGCCAACGGTGATAGTTCGGCTATCCGGACACCCCCTAACACAGGACTCCCTCAGTAGCCCCTGAACCAGGCTTCAATGACGACGAGTCCGGCCCGCATATTGTCTTCGGCATTGCAAGGTGGGTTCCTCTTCCGAATACTTCATAGAAGATTTTGAACACAAGGATAGTGTCCGGCTCTGCAAAACAAGTTCCACATACCACCGTAGAGAGAATAACTTTTGCACAGATCTGCTGGCGTATTCCGCGACGTGACATCACACCACGGCCAGGCCTTTATACGAATCGTTTTTACTGTTCCACCTCAGCGCGTTTAGCGAGGCGGTTTCCTTGGCACATCTTATCAAAGCGGGGATCGTGCCCCCTTATTCCAGGATTCCCATCAATACGGACGTGGGTAACCCAACCGCGCCATTGATTATGGCGCTTGGGAGATAAGCGAGTTTTACCAGGCTGGCGGGGGATGCATAGCTTCATCCGTCCATATAAGGGGATAAGGATCCACCTTTTCACCTACGCCCTCTTCCTCCTTTGCTCATCCATTTCACAAGACTTCGAGCTCCAGCGCCCAAGTCCGCACATCCCACCTCAACCTTCTCCAACTATGTCCGGAGGCGGGAGGCAAGTGGATGGCCTCCTCCGTCACGGAGGGGCACACCAAAAAGCCGCATGAAGGCGGATACTTGTCCAAATGACATCGCCAAGACCGGCTACCCGACGAGGGGCAGCCCATTCCCACCCCCAGGCCCGATGAGAGGGTGGTGTTCCTCACCCACTTCCTCCGCGGACTAGGTTTTCCACTTCACCCATTTGTCCGGGGGCTCATGTTCTACTACGGCCTGGATTTCCACGATCTGGCCTCGAACTTCATCCTCAACATATCTGCGTTTATCGTCGTGTGCGAGGCCTTCCTCTGCATCCAGCTCCACTTCGGCTTATGGCTAAAGACATTCAATGTCAAGCCGAAGGTAGTGGGCGGCCGCCAAGCGGAGTGCGGAGGTGCCATGGTTGGCAAGATGGCCAAAGTCCTATGGCTCGAGGGCTCCTTTGTGGAGACCATAAAGGGGTGGCAATCGGGGTGAATCTACATCACCGAACCGCGCGACTCTCAATGGGCGGCGGCCCCCGAATTCCGATCTGGCTCCCCCACACGGCTCACGTCATGGAAAGAGACGGGCCTGACGTGGGGTGATTCGAAAGAGCTGTCCGGACTCCAAACCTGCGTCCGGAACCTGGTGGACAAGAACCTCAAGCTTGTCAATGTAATCCAGGTGATGCTCATCCGCCGGATCCTCCCATGCCAGCAACGGGCCTTCAAATTGTGGGAGTTCGATCCGGCACAGCACCAAACTCTGAAAAGGCTCTTCGACACTACGTACGAAGATGCCTGGAAGGTGTTGTTCAAGGGCGCCGAGGCTCCCACATCCGCTACCAAAGATCGCGGATTCAGCTCGCAGCGTCAAGCCAGCGAGGTAAGTTATTTTACCCTTTATGGGACTCTCTTTTCATAGTTTGACTCTATGCAGGATCTAAAACTCCCTAACCTTTGACAGGACTGGCTGAAGACGACCGGACAGATTAACTGTCCGGCCCCCTTACCAGAAAACCCAGCGGACGCCCGATTAACGGGGCTGCTGGCTCCGGCACCTCACGTGGTGCCGGAGAAGAAGGCCAAGAAGGAGGCCACGGGAACTCGAAGGAGCTCCCGATGCCAGGTGCTTTCGGACTCATCGTCCGATGACTCTGAGGTGGAATCCTCCTCCGAGGACGAGAAGGAGGAAAAAGAAGCCTCTCCCCCCAGCGGGGGGAGAGAAGAAAAGGAAGGCCGCCCCGACTGGGGAGGCCGAAGGGTCCAAGAAAGGAAGGACCCTTCCTCCGGACTTCTCCACCAACGCCGACAACGACGAGGAGGAGTGGCCAACAAGGGCCAAGCCCCTGGCAAGATCGTAAGTGTCCGGACTCCGGAATAGTTCATGACTTTTTATTTGTCGCATAGTGTCTTCTAACGCCGAATATAACCATGTATCCCGCCCAAGGACGAGCTCGCCGCTTCGTCGAGCGGCTCCCTGGGTTCGTCGGATGTGAATAGCACTTCACTTCCGACCGCCTCCTCTCCTCATGTCGCCGACGACACCGCGGTGGAGTCCCCAAAGGGGCCCAGCCAGGAGGAGGTGGTCCTGGAGGCGCCGCAAGGCGACCTCCCGGACTCTGGGCGCAAAGGGGGCGAGACCCCAGAGGGCTCTAAGTCCGGCCCTATGCCGAACTCTGCAACGGAACCTTCAGTGGTTCCGAAGTCCGGCAAGCGGCCCCTTCATAAGAAGGGCGAGACTGCGACGCTGGTGACCTCCGTCCATCTGGAGGCACCGGATAGCTTGCTGGAGGCGCTTAAAGGCGCCTCCATCGACGAGGAGCACCGCACTGTTATGAGTGTGGTGATCTAGAAAGTTCAATCTGCCAAGAGCGGGCTGACTGAAGCCTGTACCAGCCTTCTAACAGGCTTTGAGGTAAGTTTAGAATATGTAAAAATATTACCGCATAGACAGTAGCCCCTGATGCTTAATTCGGTGTTCGGAAAGAAAAGCCGGACTAAGGATCTAAAAAGATACACGAGGAGTCTAACATAAGTATGTCAATATGGGAATGCAGGCTGCCGACCTCAACAGACCGATCGCGCAGGTCAATGCATTGAAGCAGAGCCTCGAGCGGTCCGAGAACGAGCTCAGCCTTTCCAAGAAGCAGCTCGAGGACAAGGAAGGTAAGTAATACCTTATTAAATAAATACCTTATAGAAAGGATTTGGTTGCAAAAATGACAGGACTAACGTGGGTATTGTAGGGGCCACGAACGAGGTGGCGACCCTGAAGGAAGCGGTGTCCGCGGCCGAAAGCAAAGCGGCGGTGGAGCGCGCCGAGCGAGAGAAGCAGGAGGCGCGGGTGGCGAAGGTGCGGCAAGAGCTCCAGGCTCTCGTGGAAAAACACGAGAGTTTGGAGCGTGACCCGAAGACTCGAGAGTCCGAGCTCGCCTCGGCTCTTGAGAGTGCCAAATCCGCGAAGGCCGAAGCCCAAAATGCCCTCCAGGAAATTGAATCATTAAATAAGATAGCGGCGGGTAAGGCATTCTTTATGCAAAGCAAGCATGTGAAAGTGAATTACCTATTACTTACCCGAATCCGGAGCGATCCAGGAGCATTCGCAGATCTGCCTCGTAGTGTGTCTGATGCTGCCGCGTTCTACCGCGCCAAGGAGGGGAGCTCAACGGAGAAGGTGTTCTGGTCTCAGTATGCTGAGGCCGAACATCCGGTGCCCCTGAGCGACCAGCTGAAGCAGCTGGTCGAGCTCCACAAGGTCGCCGAACAGGCCATGAAGGGCCTCATAATTCGGCTGTGGCCATTGGAAGCCATGCCTGGGAGCTACTTCAGGCTAGTGCGGCGGCTGGTGGACGCCTGTCCATGGATTGAAGTCATCAAGCGCTCCGTCTGCATTGAAGGTGCCCGTCGGGCCCTTGCCCATGCTAAAGTGCACTGGGGCAAGCTGGATGCGGAGAAGCTTGTGACGGACGGGCCATCAAGGGCAAGGAGCATCGCAAGCCGAAATGTACTATGAGGGCGTCTGAAGGGTGCCCGCCAGATAAGCGGGTGAATGCTCCAAAGATGTAATTTTTAATAGACTCGCATTTGTTATCACAGACGCTGAAAACTTGTTCATATGCGCTAAGAAACACTTGTGAATTTAAAATATTACCTTCTGTGCGGCCGTTTATCAAATTTGAGAGATGGCAAGTCGTTGGCTTCAGCCCCCATGCCACGAGTGCTGGGCTGTTTGGGATAAACTTGAGCGCTCTTGTTCCCATTCTTGGGTCCTTCGAGGGAGGCGCTCAACGCAACGAACAAGGCAACCAGACTTATAGTGCTTGAACACTCTCACTTAGCCATAGAATTCTATAATTTTAAATTTCAGCGAAGCCCCTAGTATTCGGAAGACCGAGTTCGGGGCGCTATCCACGCCTTTGGCGGACAATGCCGACTCCTCGCTCTAAGCGGCGTAAGTCTTTAGGGACCCAAAAACCTCTCGAACAGCGATCGCTCTCGCCCTATCATGACGGTCAGCTTTAGCTTTCCATCGAGGTCCTCAACCCAGCTCAATCGGGCACAATCGCAGTGGTTCTCCCAGCTACCTTAGCCGATATAACGGAACGTAAGGTACCAAAACATGGGAGCCGGGCAAACCCAACTATTGACCCAAGACATGATTCGGAGCCGATGCATATAATGCTATAAGTTCGGGGTGCCGCACTTGTGAAAGTGTTCGGACTTAACACACCATACTTTTGGGGTACTTAAGCCCCTGGAGTATTGGCCGTACAAAAGTGTACGGGTGCAACATGTTATGAAATGAACATATATATAGATAAAGAAAGGAGTGCAATAATAGGCAGAAGCTATGTATTGTTTATTCAAAAAGGTACTGCAATGGAAGCAGAACGATACAAATAGTGCGATAAGCAAGTGATGGGACTATTTAACATGTCCCCCTCCAGGGGTAAGCTACGGGATGGTATGTAAAACAGGTATAATGCTCGTAGTAGAGACCACCTGGACAATCGACGTAGCTTTCTGCTTCCCTGGCTGTTGCATCGTGAGTTCGGCAATTCTAGTGCCGGACAAGACTTCTGGAAAACGGAGTCCCGAAAGTAAGAAAAAAGAAGAAATAAAAAGAATGACACAATTGGGAGCCCCTTGTGCGGTTGAGCCGCATTCTGGGCGTGCCGTGGTCGTGCCCCTCCCCTTAGGCCCATGGTATCTCCAGAGCGTAGTTATGTACGCGTAGTACTGGCTTCGCAGTTTCGCGAGGGCTGGGGTTGGGGCCGGATTGCTACGCGTGCTCTGATCGTGCCAGGCGGTCTTGTTGTAGGTTACTCCAGCCGTGCTTGACGGTGGCCGGACGTTTAATAGCCGGACTCGAGAATTGCTATGAGAGACTGCTTTGCACCTCCGCTGCGAGGGCCGCCGTGTGCTCCTCCGTTCGGAGAGAGCGTTCGCTGTTTCCATTGACCGTGATTACTCCTTGAGGGCCTGGCATCTTGAGCTTGAGGTATGCGTAGTGTGGCACCGCATTGAACTTTGCAAATGCGGTTCGTCCAAGCAGTGTGTGATAGCCGCTGCGGAACGGGACTATGTCGAAGATTAACTCTTCGCTTCGGAAGTTATCCGGGGATCCAAGACCACTTCGAGTGTAGCGAGCCTGCATAATTGGCCTCTACACCTGGTATGACGCCTTTAAAGGTCGTCTTTGTGGGTTTAATCCTTGAGGGGTCTATGCCCATTTTGCGCATTGTATCCTGATAAAGCAGGTTCAGGTTGCTACCGCCGTCCATCAGGACTCTAGTGAGGTGAAATCCGTCGATGATTGGGTCAAGAACCAATGCGGCGAATCCGCCGTGGCGGATGCTAGTGGGGTGGTCCCTTCGATCAAAGGTGATCGGGCAGGAAGACCATGGGTTGAACTTCGCGGCGACTGGCTCCATCGCATATACGTCCATTAGTGCACGCTTCCGCTCCCTTTTGGGTATGTGGGTTGCGTATATCATGTTCACCGTCCGCACTTGTGGGGGGAAGCCCTTCTGTCCTCTATTGTTCGGCGTCCGGGGCTCCTCCTCGTCATCGCTATGCAACCCCTTGTCATTGAGTTTAGCATTTAACTTGCCTGCATGTTTGAAGACCCAACAATCCATGTTGGTGTGGTTGGCTGGTTTTTCGGGGGTGCCATGTATTTGGCACGAGCGATCGAGTATTCGGTTCAGATTGACGGGCCCGAGTATTTCTTTTGAACGGCTTTTTCCATCGACCGGTTTAGAGCCTCTGAATCCGGCATTGACCGCCGTATCTTCAGCATTATCACCGCACGCGGCGCTTGTGCTTGTTGCGACGCGACCTGCCATTGCTGTCCTTGGTATCCGAACTACCACGGTTTTTGGTCAAGTTGTTGCTACGAGCTAGCCAGCTGTCCTCTCCCGCGCAAAAGCGGGTCACGAGGGTTGTGAGGGCTGTCATGGATTTCGGCTTTTCCTGTCCTAGGTGTCGGGCAAGACACTCGTCGCAGATGTTATGTTTAAAGGCTGCAAGGGCCTCTGCATCCGGACAGTCAACGATTTGATTTTTCTTGGTTAGGAACCGTGTCCGTAATTGTCCGGCGGTTCTTACAGCTGCTGAATTATGTGGCTGAGGTCATCAGCGTCGGTGGTCGCACGTATGTGCCCTGGAAGTTATCAAGGAATGCGGCTTCCAGGTCCTCCCAACAACCAATTGATTCTGTTGGCAAGCTGTTAAGCCAATGTCGAGCTGGTCCTTTAAGCTTGAGTGGGAGGTATTTGATGGCGTGTAGATCATCGCCGCGGGCCATGTGGATATGGAGGAGGTAGTCCTCGATCCAAACCGCAGGATCTGTTGTGCCATCGTATGATTCGATGTTTACGGGTTTGAAACCCTCATGGATTTGATGATCCATTACTTCGCCCGTGAAGCATAGTGGGTGTGCTTGGCGCCTCTGTATTGAGCTATATCACGGCGCAGCTCAAATGAGCTTTGTCTCATCGTGTTCGCCCGCCAGAATTGATGTATCCGGCGTGATGGTTATCATCACGTGTCGTGGGGCGCCCACGCGATCCGTAGATCGATCTTGTTTGCCTTGCCTTGTCCTCCAATATGTCTCGCAGGTCTGGCACGTTTCCCTGTGCCTTGGTACTTTTCGAGTGACGCCGGACTGCGGCTTGAATGGAGGGTCTAGAGGCCTCTCTGTCACGACCACGGGGTGGCCTGGTCGGCCGCATCATGCGCTGGTGATGTAGGTTTGGGTGCTGCTTCCTCTAATTGGGGTAGCAGCCTGCGTTTGGGGTATCTCTTGGAGGGGCCTTCGAGTTCATACTCTTCGCCGCAAGGACTTGATCCATCCGCCGCCTAGCAGGTCTTGGTCAGCTCTAAGCTGCTATCGCTTTCTTGAGGCTGCTTGCCGTGGCCATAAGCCTGCGTTTGAAACGCTCCTGTTCGGCGGGATCCTCAGACACGACAAATTCGTCGTCGTCGAGGCTTGCCTCATCTTCGGAGGGAGGCATATAATTATCGTCCTCCACCTCCCTGTATGGCGCTCTATCATGAGGGCTGGCTTCTCCCTCCTCCTATGCTGAATCCTGCTGGAGGGGGTTGTCTTCGGCACTGTCCGGGGTGTTATTATCTCCTGTGCCGGAATCACCATTTTTGCTGTGGCAGGATTTAGAGCGGCGCCGCTGACGCCGGTGCTTGGGTTGTTTCTTGGAAGGGTCATCCTCCGCTGTTCCATCGCCGTTCCCATCTTTTGGGATGTCCACCATGTATATGTCGTATGACGAGGTGGCCTTCCAAAGGCCCTCAGTAGGCGCTGGTTCTTGGTCGTCTCCAGCATCGTAGTCCATACCGTCGATATCTTCGGAGTCGAAGTCGAGCATGTCGGTTAAATCATCGACAGTGGCTACAAAGTGGGTGGTGGGTGGGCGTTGAATTTCCTCGTCGTCCGCATCCCAACCTTCCTAACCGTAGTCCGGCCAGGGCTCTCCAGATAAAGAGAGAGACTTTAGTGAATTTAGGATGTCGCCAAAGGGCGAGTGCTGAAAGATGTCCGCGGCAGTGAACTCCATGACCGGCGCCCAATCGGATTCGATTGGCAGGGGCGCGGAGGGTTCGGAGTCCGGAGAGGTGTCCGGCACCTTGGAGTCACGGTCTTCGCAAAGGACTGGGATGGAGTTCGGCTCAATCGCCGTAGAGATCGTAGCCCCCGAGGCGGTGTCCAACCACTCGTCCTTGATCGGGGGAGTCGGCTTCCAAGGCACTGTTCGGCGGCAGAGCTAGATCGTGCCCATCTAGACAGTGCGGCGCGCTTGGTTGTGGCTCGAATCCATCAAAGATCAAGTCTCTGCGGATGTCGGCCGTGTAGTTCAAACTCCCAAATCTGACCTGATGGCCAGGGGCGTAGCTTTCGATCTGCTCCAGATCGCCAAGTGAATTGACCCATAGTGCAAAGCCGCCGAACACGAAGATCTGTCCGGGGAGAAAAGTCTCATCCTGGACCGTGTCGTTGTTGATGATCGAAGTAGCCATCGGGCCTAAAGATGACGACACAGAGGAACTCTTAATGAAAGCACCAATGTCGGTGTCAAAACCGGCGGATCTCGGGTAGGGGGTCCCGAACTGTGCGTCTAGGCGGATGGTAACAGGAGACAAGGGACACGATGTTTTACCCAGGTTCGGGCCCTCTCGATGGAGGTAAAACCCTATTCCTGCTTGATTAATATTGATGATATGGGTAGTACAAGAGTAGATCTACCACGAGATCAAGGAGGCTAAACCCTAGAAGCTAGCCTATGGTATGATTGTTGTTCGTCCTACGGACTAAAACCATCTCGTTTATATAGACACCGGATAGGGTTAGGGTTACACAGAGTCGGTTACAATGGTAGGAGATCTACATATCCGTATCGCCAAGCTTGCCTTCCACGCCAAGGAAAGTCCCATCCGGACACGGGACGAAGTCTTCAATCTTGTATCTTCATAGTCCAGGAGTCCGGCCAACGGTGATAGTTCGGCTATCCGGACACCCCCTAATCCAGGACTCCCTCACGTACAGTTGAGGAAGACGTCTCCTCCTTCTTGATCTCGATGGAGGTAATACCGGTGGTGGATGCAGCAGCGATCTCGGCAGGGCTTCGCGAAGCGTCTGCGAGAGGGAGAGGTGTAGCAAGGGGAGAGGGAGGCGCCTATGGCATGGGTGTGGCTGCCCTCCCTCCCCACTCTTTATATAGGCCCCCTAGGGGGGCGCCGGCCCTGGAGATGGGATCTCCAAGGGGGGCGGCCAGGGGGGTGGCTTCCCCCAAGCTGTGGAGGCGCCCACCCCTAGGGTTTCCCAACCCTAGGCGCAGGGGGCCTAAGGGGCGCACCAGCCCACCAGGATGGTTCCTCCCACTTCAGCCCATGGGGCCCTCCGGGATAGGTGGCCCCACCTGGTGGACCTCGGGACCTTCCGGTGGTCCCGGTACAATACCGTGACCCCGAAACTTTCTCGATGGCCGAAACCTGACTTCCTATATATAATTCTTTACCTCCGGACCATTCTGGAACTCCTCGTGAAGTTCGGGATCTCATCCGGGACTCCGAAAAACTTTCAGGTTACTGCATACTCATATCTCTACAACCCTAGCGTCACTGAACATTAAGTGTGTAGACCCTACGGGTTCGGGAGACATGCAGACATGACTGAGACGCCTGTCCGATCAATAACCAACAGCGGGATCTGGATACCGATGTTGGCTCCCACATGCTCCTCAATGATCTCATCGGATGAACGACGATGTCGAGGATTCAAGCAACCTCGTATACAATTCCCTTTGTCAATCGATCGTCGGTATCCCAATACCTCATTTAATCTTGTTACCGGCAAGTCACTTTACTCGTATCGTAATGCATGATCCCGTGACCAGACACTTGGTCACATTGAGCTCATTATGATGATGCATTACGGAGTGGGCCCAGAGATACCTCTCCGTCATACGGAGTGACAAATCCCAGTCTCGATTCGCGCCAACCCAACAGACACTTTCGGAGATACCCGTAGTGTACCTTTATAGTCACCCAGTTATGTTGTGGCGTTTGGCACACCCAAAGCACTCCTACGGTATCCGGGAGTAGCACAATCTCATGGTCTAAGGAAATGATACTTGACATTTGGAAAAGCTCTAGCTAAACGAACTACACGATCTTTGAGCTATGCTTAGGATTGGGTCTTGTCCATCACATCATTCTCCCAATGATGTGATCCCGTTATCAATGACATCCAATGTCCATAGTCAGGAAACCATGACTATTTGTTGATCAACGAGCTAGTCAACTAGAGGCTCACTAGGGACACGTTGTGGTCTATGTATTCACACGTGTATTACGATTTCCGGATAACACAATTATAGCATGAATAATAGACTATTATCATGAATAAAGAAATATAATAATAACCATTTTATTATTGCCTCTAGGGCATATTTCCAACAGTCTCCCACTTGCACTAGAGTCAATCATCTAGTTACATTGTGATGAATCGAACACCCATGGAATTCTGGTGTTGATCATGTTTTGCTCTAGGGAGAGGTTTAGTCAACGTATCTGCTACATTCAGGTCCGTATGCACTTTACAAATATCTATGTCTCCTTCTTGAACATTTTCACGAATGGAGTTGAAGCGACGCTTGATGTGCCTGGTCTTCTTGTGAAACCTGGGCTCCTTGGCAAGTGCAATAGCTCTAGTGTTCTCACAGAAGAGTTTGATCGGCCCCGACGCATTGGGTATGACTCCTAGGTCGGTGATGAACTCCTTCACCCAGATTGCTTCATGCGTTGCCTCCGAGGCTGCCATGTATTCCGCTTCACATGTAGATCCCGCCATGACGCTTTGCTTGCAACTGCACCAGCCATCGCCCCACAATTTAGAATATACACGTATCCGGTTTGTGACTTAGAGTCATCCAGATCTGTGTCGAAGCTAGCGTCGACGTAACCCTTTACGATGAGCTCTTCATCACCTCCATACACAAGAAACATGTCCTTAGTCCTTTTCAAGCACTTCAGGATATTCTTGACCGTTGTCCAGTGTTCCTTGCCGGGATTACTTTGGTACCTTCCTGCCAAACTTACGGCAAGGTTTACATCAGGTCTGGTACACAGCATGGCATACATAATAGATCCTATGGTTGAGGCATAGGGGATGACACTCATCTCTTCTTTATCTTCTGTCGTGGTCGGGCATTGAGCCGAGCTCAGTCTCACACCTTGCAATACAGGCAAGAACCCTTTTTTGGACTGATCCATATTGAACTTCTTCAATATCTTATCAAGGAATGTGCTTTGTGAAAGACCTATGAGGCGTCTTGATCTATCCCTATAGATCGTGATGCCTAATATGTAAGCAGCTTCTCCAAGGTCCTTCATTGAAAAACACTTATTCAAGTAGGCCTTTATGTTGTCCAAAAGTTCTATATCATTTCCCATCAAAAGTATGTCATTTACATATAATATGAGAAATGCTACAGAGCTCCCACTCACTTTCTTGTAAACGCAGGCTTCTCCATAAGTCTGCATAAACCCAAACGCTTTAATCATCTCATCAAAGCGAATGTTCCAACTCCGAGATGCTTGCACCAGCCCATAAATGGATCGCTGGAGCTTGCATACCTTGTTAGCATTCTCAGGGTCGATAAAACCTTCCGGCTGCATCATATACAGTTCTTCCTTAAGATGGCCGTTAAGGAATGCCGTTTTGACGTCCATTTGCCATATCTCATAATCATAGTATGCGGCAATTGCTAACATGATTCGGACGGACTTAAGCTTCGCTACGGGAGAGAAAGTCTCATCGTAGTCAACCCCTTGAACTTGTCGATAACCCTTAGCAACAATTCGAGCTTTATAGATGGTAACATTACCATCCACGTCCATCTTCTTCTTAAAGATCCATTTGTTTTCTATCGCTCGCCGATCATCGGGCAAGTCTGTCAAAGTCCATACTTCGTTTTCATACATGGATCCTATCTCGGATTTCATGGCTTCAAGCCATTTGTTGGAATCTGGGCCCGCCATCGCTTCTTCATAGTTCGAAGGTTCACCGTTGTCTAACAACATGATTTCCAGGACAGGATTGCCATACCACTCTGGTGTGGAACGTGTCCTCGTGGACCTACGAAGTTCAGTAGTAACTTGATCCAAAGTAACTTGATCATCATCATTAACTTCCTCTTCAGTTGGTGCTGGCACCACAGGAACATCTCCCTAAGTTGCTCTACTCACCGGTTCAAGAGGTAGTACTTCATCAAGTTCCACCTTCCTCCCACTTACTTCTCTCGAGAGAAACTCTTTCTCCAGAAAGGACCCGTTCTTGGCAACAAAGATCTTGCCTTCGGATCTGAGGTAGAAGGTGTACCCAATGGTTTCCTTAGGGTATCCTATGAAGACGCATTTTTCCGACTTGGCTTCAAGCTTTTCAGGTTGAAGTTTCTTGACATAAGCATCGCATCCCCAAACTTTTAGAAACGACAGATTAGGTTTCTTCCCAAACCATAATTCATACGGTGTCGTCTCAACGGATTTAGACGGTGCCCTATTTAAAGTGAATGTAGCTGACTCTAGAGCGTATCCCCAAAATGATAGCGGTAAATCGGTAAGAGACATCATAGATCGCACCATATCCAATAAAGTGCCATTACGATGTTCGGACACACCGTTACGCTGAGGTGTCTGAGGCGGCGTGAGTTGTGAAACGATTCCACATTTCCTTAAGTGCGTACCAAATTCATAAGTTAAGTATTCTCCTCCATGATCTGATCATAAGAACTTTATCTTCCGGTCACGTTGATTCTCTACCTCATTCTAAAATTCCTTGAACTTTTCAAAGGTCTCAGACTTGTGTTTCATCAAGTAGACATACCCATATCTACTCAAGTCGTTAGTGAGAGTGAGAACATAACGATATCCTCCGCGAGCCTCAACGCCATTGGACCACACACATCAGTATGTATGATTTCCAATAAGTTGGTTGCTCGCTCCATTGTTCCGGAGAACGGAGTCTTGGTCATTTTGCCCATGAGGCATGGTTCGCATGTGTCAAATGATTCATAATCGAGAGTCTCTAAAAGTCCATCAGCATGGAGCTTCTTCATGCGCTTGACACCAATGTGACCAAGGCGGCAGTGCCACGAGTATGTGGGACTATAGTTATCAACTTTACATCTTTTGGTATTCACACTATGAATATGTGTAACATCATGTTCGAGATTCATTAAGAATAAACCATTGACCATCGGGGCATGACCATAAAACATATCTCTCATATAAATAGAACAATCATTATTCTCAGATTTAAATGAGTAGCCATCTCATATTAAACGAGATCAAGATACAATGTTCAAGCTCAAAGCTGGCACCATCTGGTAAGGTACACATCAATTACATGTATATCACATATACCTTTAGTGTTGCCGGCCTTCTTGTCCGCTAAGTATTTGGGGCAGTTCCGCTTCCAGTGTCCGCTTCCCTTGCAATAAAAGCACTCAGTTTCAGGCTTGGGTCCATTCTTTGACTTCTTCCCGGCAACTGGCTTACCGGGCGCGATAACTCCCTTGCCGTCCTTCTTGAAGTTCTTCTTACCCTTGCCTTTCTTGAACTTAGTGGTTTTATTCACCATCAACACTTGATGTTCCTTCTTGATTTCTACCTCTGCTGATTTCAGCATTGAATATACCTCGGGAATGGTCTTTTCCATCCCCTGCATATTGAAGTTCATCACAAAGCTCTTGTAGCTCGGTGGAAGCGATCGGAGGATTCTCATCGATGACCGCGTCATCCGGGAGATTAACTCCCAGCTGAGTCAAGCGGTTGTGCAACCAAGACATTTTGAGTATGTGCTCACTGACAGAACTATTTTCCTCCATCTTACAACTGAAGAACTTGTCAGATACTTGATATCTCTCGACCCGGGCATGAGCTTGGAAAACCATTTTCAGCTCTTCGAACATCTCATATGCTCCGTGTTGCTCAAAACGCTTTTGGAGCCCCGGTTCTAAACTGTAAAGCATGCTGCACTGAACGAGGGAGTAATCATCAGCACGAGACTGCCAAGCGTTCATAACGTCTTGGTTCTCTAGGATCGGAGCTTCACCTAGCGGTGCTTCTAGGACATAATATTTCTTTGCAGCTATGAGGATGATCCTCAGGTTCCGGACCCAGTCCGTATAGTTGTTGCCATCGTCTTTCAGCTTGGTTTTCTCTAGGAACGCGTTGAAGTTGAGGTCGACATGAGCGTTGGCCATTTGATCTACAAGACATATTTGCAAAGGTTTTTAGACTAAGTTCATGATAATTAAGTTCATCTAATCAAATTATTTAATGAACTCCCACTCAGATTAGACATCCCTCTTGTCATCTAAGTGATACATGATCCGAGCCGACTAGGCAGTGTCTGATCATCACGTGAGACGGACTAGTCATCATCGGTGAACATCTCCATGTTGATCGTATCTTCCATACGACTCATGTTCGACCTTTCGGTCTCTTGTGTTCCGAGGCCATGTCTGTACATGCTAGGCTCGTCAAGTTAACCTAACTGTTTATGCATGTGTAAATCTGTCTTACACCCGTTGTATGTGAACGTTAGAATCTATCACACCCGATCATCATGTGGTGCTTCGAAACAACGAACTTTCGCAACGGCGCATAGTTAGGTTGGACACTTTCTTAAAATTATTATGAGGGATCATCTTATTTACTACCGTCGTTCTAAGTAAACAAGATGCAAAACATGATAAACATCACATGCAATCAAATAGTGACATGATATGGCCAATATCATATAGCTCCTTTGATCTCCATCTTCGGAGCTCCATGATCATCTTCGTCACTGGCAGGACACCATGATCTCCATCATCATGATCTTCATCATCGTGTCTTCATGGGGTTGCTCACCAACTATTACTTCTACTACTATGGCTAACGGTTTAGCAATAAAGTAAAGTAATTACATGGCGTTGAATCAACGACACGCAGGTCATACAATAATTAAGACAACTCCTATGGCTCTTGCCGGTTGTCATACTCATCGACATGCAAGTCGTGATTCCTATTACAAGAACATGATCTCATACATCACATATATACCATTCATCATTCATCACAACTTTTGGCGATATCACATCACAATCACATGCTGCAAAAACAAGTTAGACGTCTTCTAATTGTTGTTGCATGTTTTACGTGGCTGCAATAGGGTTCTAGCAAGAACGTTTTCTTACCTACGTAAAAGCCACAACGTGATTTGTCAACTTCTATTTACCCTTCATAAGGACCCTTTTCATCGAATCCGCTCCAACTAAAGTGGGAGAGACAGACACCCGCTAGCCACCTTATGCAACTAGTGCATGTCAGTCGGTGAAACCTGTCTCACGTAAGCGTACGTGTAAGGTCGGTCCGGGCCGCTTCATCCCACAATACCTCTGAAGAAAAATAAGACTAGCAGTGGCAAGAAAGTTGGCAACATCTACGCCCACAACTAGTTTGTGTTCTACTCGTGCAAAGAGAACTACGCATAGACCAAGCTCATGATGCCACTGTTGGGGAACGTTGCAGAAAATAAAAAATTTCTACGGTTTCACCAAGATCAATCTTTGAGTTCATCTAGCAACGAGAGAGAGGAGTGCATCTACATACCCTTGTAGATCACGAGCGGAAGCGTTCAAGAGAAAGGGGTTGAGGGAGTCGTACTCGTCGCGATCCAAATCATCGATGATCCTAGTGTTGAACGGACAGCGCCTCCACGTTCAACACACGTACGGTTGAGGAAGACGTCTCATCCTTCTTGATCCAACAAGGGGGAAGGATATGTTGATGAAGATCCAGCAGCACGATGGCGTGGTGGTGGATGCAGCAGCAATCTCGGCAGGGCTTCGCCAAGCGTCTGCGAGAGGGAGAGGTGTAGCAAGGGGAGAGGGAGGCGCCTATGGCATGGGTGCGGCTGGCCAACCACCCCCCCCCGTTTTATAGGCCCCCTAGGGCGCCGCCCCGAGATGGGATCTCCAAGGGGCGGCGCTGGGGTGGCTTCCCCCAAGCCGGTGGGCGCCCCACCCCTAGGGTTTCCCAACCCTAGGCGCAGGAGGAGCCCAAGGGGGGCGCACCAGCCCACCAGGGGTTGGTTCCTCTCCCACTTCAGACCATGGGGCCCTCCGAGATAGGTGGCCCCACCCGGTGGACCCCCGGGACCCTTCCGGTGGTCCCGGTACAATACCGGTGACCCCCGAAACTTTCCCGATGGCCGAAACCAGACTTCCTATATATAATTCTTTACCTCCGGACCATTCCGAAACTCCTCGTGACGTCCGGGATCTCATCCGCGACTCCGAACAACTTTCGGGTTACTGCATACTCATATCTCTAAAACCCTAGCGTCACCGAACCTTAAGTGTGTAGACCCTACGGGTTCGGGAGACATGCAGACATGACCGAGACGCCTCTCCGATCAATAACCAACAGCGGGATATGGATACCCATGTTGGCTCCCACATGCTCCTCGATGATCTCATCGGATGAACCACGTTGTTGAGGATTCAAGCAACCCCGTATACAATTCCCTTTGTCAATCGGTACGTTACATGCCCGAGATTCGATCGTCGGTATCCCAATACCTCGTTTAATCTCGTTACCGGCAAGTCACTTTACTCATACCATAATGCATGATCCAGTGACCAGACACTTGGTCACACTGAGCTCATTATGATGATGCATTACCGAGTGGGCCCAGAGATACCTCTCCGTCATACGGAGTGACAAATCCGATCTCGATTCGCGCCAACCCAATGAAACTTTCGGAGATACCCGTAGTGTACCTTTATAGTCACCCGATTACGTTGTGACGTTTGGCACCCAAAGCACTCCTACGGTATCCGGAGTTGCACAATCTCATGGTCTAAGGAAATGATACTTGACATTTGGAAAAGCTCTAGCTAAACGAACTACACGATCTTTGAGCTATGCTTAGGATTGGGTCTTGTCCATCACATCATTCTCCCAATGTTGTGATCCCGTTATCAATGACATCCAATGTCCATAGTCAGGAAACCATGACTATTTGTTGATCAACGAGCTATTCAACTATAGGCTCACTAGGGACACGTTGTGGTCTATGTATTCACACGTGTATTACGATTTCTGGATAACACAATTATAGCATGAATAATAGACTATTATCATGAACAAAGAAATATAATAATAACCATTTTATTATTGCCTCTAGGGCATATTTCCAACAGGAATCTCCAGTCACGATTTTACCGGCCTGTTGAAGCTCCTCCCGCGCACACCTGAGCTCGGTCCGTATTTCCTTGGTGGCATTGCGTGCCTTGTCTAGCTCGGCCAAGCTATCCTTATGCTCCCTTTCAAGGAACTCATACCGGTCAGCGGCATTTTTTAACCCAATAGCCATTTCGGACATCTTTTCTTCGCTTCGGCGATGAGCTACTTGTTCGGCTCTCAGTTCCTCGGTCGCCTTTAGGGCAGCCGCATTACTAACCCGAGCTTGTTCCTTGGCTTGAACAAGTTCTCCCCTCAGGGCCTCCACAGCAGCAGCACCATCTGCAGTCCGAACATCTTACATTAATATCATGTCGCCTCCATATTTTCCTATATAAACGAAGGCAGAGCACATACCTTGTGACTTGTCCAGCCGCTCGCTCACCAGCGTGATATCGGCATCAATCGATCGAATCTGCTTGGTCAGTTTGGAAACTTCCACGGACTGGTTGGCGGCCGGACTCATAGGTACCTGCACACATTTATAGCACAATCATTGATTTATGATCCCCCGTTTGCCCCCTAGGGCGGGCAACCAGTGTCTCAGGGGCTACTATCTATATGGAGCACACCTAACGCGTGCCTCACAGCCAAAAACAGTGTATTCTTCACTGCATACCTCAAAGCCTCTGAGCAGACTTGCGAATGCTTCATTTAAACCGCTTGTAGCGGACGAAATCTTCTGGAGCACCGTGCTCATTAATGAGCGGTGCTCCTCCGAGAGCGCAGCCCGCTCCACTAGGCCCGTCAATATGTCCGGCCGGACATCGAACTGTGTCGGACCCTTCCCATCGCCCCTCGCGGGAGCCAAACGCTCCGAGCTCAGGGCGGCTGATGCATGGGCCTCCAGCTTCGGCAGATTCGGACTCCTCCAAGATGACACTTCGGTGTCGCCCGCTTCGCGAGCCGGAGAGGTAGGTGAGGTCTCAATCTCCATCATCTCCAGAGGAAGGTCCCCCGAAGACGAACTCTGTTGAGAGGGGCTGCTAGCCGAACTGCGAAAGACGAATCTTGGTTATTGATCTAGGAGGAACGCAGTACCTTCAAATTAAAAATTAACTTACAGCTCGGTGGACGTGTCGGGGGTTGGGTGCGACATATGCCAAAGGATGGCTTATCATGGTGGGGGCGAGTAGAACGTCACGCCGTGCACAGAAACGGGATGAGGCGAAGGCATGCATGCCGAATCTTACCCAGCCTGTGGCTCTCCGTGGAGATAACACCCCTTTGTTGGGGAACGCTATGCGAGAAAATTAAAATTTTTCCTACGGTTTCACCAAGATCCATCTATGAGTTCATCTAAGCAACGAGTCAAGGAAGTGAGTTTGCATCTACATACCACTTGTAGATCGAAAAGGAAGCGTTCAAGGATGGTGATGATGGAGTCGTTTCGCCGATTCAGATCACCGATGACCAAGTGCTGAACGGACAGCACCTCCGCGTTCAACACACGTACGGTACGGACGACGTCTCCTCCGTCTTGATCCAGCAAGGAGGAAGGAGAGGTTGAGGAAGACAGCTCCAACGGCAGCACGACGACGTGATGATGGTGGAGTGACAGTTCTCCGGCAGGGCTTCGCCAAGCACACGCGGAGGAGGAGAGGTGTTGGGGAGGGGAGGCGCTGCGCCTTCATGTGTTGCATCCCTCCCCTCACCCCTCTATTTATAGGGGGAAGGGACAAGGGGGCCGTCCCCTCTAGATGGCATCTAGAGGGGGGGCGGCGGCCAAGGGGAGGGGGGACTTGCCCCCCAAGCAAGGGGCGCCTCTAGGGTTCCCCCAACCCCTAGGCGCAGGGCCCAAGGGGCGCGCCAGCCCACCAGGGCTGGCTCCTGCCCCCATGCAGCCCATGTGGCCCCCGAGGGGTGGCCCCTCCCGGTGGACCCCCGGAACCCTTCCGGTGGACCCGGTACAATACTGATATGCCCCCGAAACTTTCCGGTGTCCGTTTGACAACTTCCCATATATAAATCTTTACCTCCGGACTGTTCCGGAACACCTCATGACGTCCGGGATCTCATCCGGGACTCCGAACAGCATTCGGCAATCACATACAAGTCTTCCTAATAACCCTAGCGTCATCGAACCTTAAGTGTGTAGACCCTACGGGTTCGGGAGACATGCAGACATGACCGAGACGGCTCTCAGGTCAATAACCAACAGCGGGATCTGGATACCCATGTTGGCTCCCACATGCTCCTCGATGTTGTCATCGGATGAACCACGATGTCGAGGATTCAAGCAACCCCGTATACTATTCCCTTTGTCAATCGGTATGTTACTTGCGAGACTTCGATCGTCGGTATCCCAATACCTCGTTCAGTCTCATACGGCAAGTCACTTTACTGCATCACCGTCATGCATGATCCCGTGACCGGACACTTGGTCACTTTGAGCTCATTATGATGATGCACTACCGAGTGGGCCCAAAGTGATACCTCTCCGTAACACGAGTGACAAATCCGGTCTCGATCCGTGTCAACCCAACAGACACTTTCGGAGATACCTGTAGTGCACCTTTATAGTCACCCGATTACGTTGTGACGCTTTGGTACACCCAAAGCACTCCTACGGTATCCGGGAGTTACACGATCTCATGGTCTAAGGAAGAGATACTTGACATTTGAAAAGCTCTAGCAAAACGAACTACACGATCTTGTGCTATGCTTAGGATTGGGTCTTGTCCATCACGTCATTCTCCTAATGACGTGATCCCGTTGTCAATGACATCTGATGTCCATAGTCGAAACCATGACTATCATTGACCAACGAGCTAGTCAACTAGAGGCTTACTAGGGACGTATTGTAGTCTATGTATTCACACGTGTATTATGATTTCCGGATAATACAATTATAGCATGAATAAAAGACAATTATCATGAACAAGGAAATATAATAATAATGCTTTTTATTATTGCCTCTAGGGCATATTTCCAACAGTCTCCCACTTGCACTAGAGTCAATAATCTAGTTACATTGTGATGAATCGAACACCCATAGAGTTACGGTGTTGATCATGTTTTGCCCGGAAGAGGTTTAGTCAACGGATCTGCGACATTCAGATCCGTATGCACTTTACAAATTTTTATGTCTCCATCTTGAACATTTTCACGGATGGAGTTGAAGCGACGCTTGATGTGCCTGGAATTCTTGTGAAACCTGGGCTCCTTGGCAAGGGCAAAAGCTCCAGTGTTGTCACAGAAGAGTTTGATCGGCCCCGACGCATTGGGTATGACTCCTAGGTCGGTGATGAACTCCTTCACCCAAATTGCTTCATGCGTTGCCTCCGAGGCTGCCATGTACTCCGCTTCACATGTAGATCCCGCCACGATGCTACCTTTGCAGCTGCACCATTCTTGCTCCACCATTCAACATATACACGTATCCGGTTTGTGACTTAGAGTCATCCAGATCTGAGCTAGCATCGACGTAACCCTTTACGACGAGCTCTTCGTCACCTCCATAAACGAGAAACATGTCCTTTGTCTTTTTCAGGTACTTTAGGATATTCTTGACCGCTGTCCAGTGTTCCTTGCCGGGATTACTTTGGTACCTTCCTACCAAACTTACGGCAAGGTTTACATCAGGTCTGG
Organism: Aegilops bicornis; assembly: GCA_021605145.1. NCBI lineage: Eukaryota > Viridiplantae > Streptophyta > Magnoliopsida > Poales > Poaceae > Aegilops > Aegilops bicornis. The sequence goes on from CM038673.1 coordinate 741,220,470, forward strand.
TACACAGAATGGCATACATAATAGATCCTATGGCTGAAGCATAGGGATGACACTCATCTCTTCTTTATCTTTTGCCGTGGTCGGGCATTGAGCCGAGCTCAATCTCACACCTTGCAATATAGGCAAGAACCCTTCTTGGACTGATCCATTTTGAACTTCTTCAAAATCTTATCAAGGTATGTGCTTTGTGAAAGACCTATGAGGCGTCTTGATCTATCCCTATAGATCTTGATGCCTAATATATAAGCAGCTTCTCCAAGGTCCTTCATTGAAAAACACTTATTCAAGTAGGCCTTAATGCTGTCCAAGAATTCTATATCATTTCCCATCAAAAGTATGTCATCTACATATAATATGAGAAATGCTACAGAGCTCCCACTCACTTTCTTGTAAACGCAGGCTTCTCCATAACTCAAGATAAACCCAAACACTTTGATCATCTCATCAAAGCGAATGTTCCAACTCCGAGATGCTTGCACCAGCCCATAAATGGATCGCTGGAGCTTGCATACTTTGTTAGCATTCTTAGGATCGACAAAACCTTCCGGCTGCATCATATACAGCTCTTCCTTAAGATAACCGTTAAGGAACGCTGTTTTGACGTACATCTGCCATATCTCATAATCATAGTATGCGGCAATTGCTAACATGATTCGGACGGACTTAAGCTTCGCTACGGGAGAGAAAGTCTCATCGTAGTCAATCCCTTGAACTTGCCGATAACCCTTAGCGACAAGTCGAGCTTTATAGATGGTGACATTACCATCCGTGTCCATCTTCTTCTTAAAGATCTATTTGTTTTCTATCGCTCACGATCATCGGGCAAGTCACCAAAGTCCATACTTTGTTTTCATACATGGATTCTATCTCGGATTTCATGGCTTGTAGCCATTTGTTGGAATCTGGCCGCCATCGCTTCTTCATAGTTCGAAGGTTCACCGTTGTCTAACAACATGATTTCCGTGACAGGGTTGCTGCACCACTGGGTGCGGAACGTGTCCTTGTGGACCTACGAAGTTCAGTAGCAACTTGATCCGCAGTACCTTGATCATCATCATTATTTTCCTCTTCAGTTGGTGTAGGCATCACAGGAACATTTTCCTGAGCTGCACTACTTTCCGTTCAAGAGGTAGTACTTCATCGAGTTCTACTTTCCTCCCACTTACTTCTTTCGAGAGAAACTCTTTTTCCAGAAAGGATCCGTTCTTGGCAACAAAGATCTTGCCCTCGGATCTTAAGTAGAAGGTATACCCAATGGTTTCTTTAGGATATCCTATGAAGACGCATTTTGCCGACTTGGGTTCGAGCTTTTCAGGTTGAAGTTTCTTGACATAAGCATCGCATCCCCAAACTTTTAGAAACGACAGCTTAGGTTTCTTCCCAAACCATAATTCATACGGTGTCGCCTCAACGGATTTAGACGGTGCCCTATTTAAAGTGAATGTAGTTGTCTCTAGAGCGTATCCCCAAAATGATAGCGGTAAATCAGAAGAGACATCATAGATCGCACCATATCCAATAGAGTGCGATTACGACGCTCGGACACACCGTTACCGAGGTGTTCCAGCGGCGTGAGTTGTGAAACGATTCCACATTTTCTTAAGTGTGTACCAAATTTGTGACTTAAGTATTCTCCTCCACGATCTGATCAGAGGAATTTTATCTTTCGTCACGTTGATTCTCTACCTCATTCTGAAATTCCTTGAACTTTTCAAAGGTCTCAGACTTGTGTTTCATTAAGTAGACATACCCATATCTACTCAAGTCATCGCGAGAGTGAGAACATAACAATATCCTCCATGAGCCTCAATGCTCATTGGACCGCATACATCGGTATGTATGATTTCCAATAAGTTGGTTGCTCGCTCCATTGTTCCGGAGAACGGAGTCTTGGTCATCTTGCCCATGAGGCATGGTTCACATGTGTCAAATGATTCATAATCGAGAGACTCCAAAAGTCCATCAGCATGGTATGCTTCTTCATGCGCTTGACACCAATGTGACCAAGGCGGCAGTGCCACAAGTATGTGGGACTATCGTTATCAACTATACATCTTTTGGTATTCACACTATGAATATGTGTAATATTACGCTCGAGATTCATTAAGAATAAACCATTGACCATCGGAGCATGACCATAAAACATATCTCTCATATAAATAGAACAACCATTATTCTCGGATTTAAATGAGTAGCCATCTCGCATTAAACGAGATCCAGATACAATGTTCATGCTCAAACTTGGCACTAAATAACAATTATTGAGGTTCATAACTAATCCTGGGTAAATGTAGAGGTAGCGTGTCGACGGCGATCACATCGACCTTGGAACCATTCCCGACGCCGCATCGTCACCTCGTCCCTTTGCCGGTCTCCGCTTATTCCGCAGCTCTGCTGTGAGTTACAAATATGAGCAACAACACCGGTATCAAGTACCTGTGGAGTTACTACGAGTAATCGGTAAGGTACACATCAATTACATGTATATCAAATATACCTTTAGTGTTGCCGACCTTCTTATCCGCTAAGTATTTGGGGCAGTTCCGCTTCCAGTGACCCTTCCCCTTGCAATAAAAGCACTCAGTCCAAGGCTTGGGTCCATTTTTTGACTTCTTCCCGGCAACTTGCTTACCGGGCGCGGCAACCTCCTTGCCGTCCTTCTTGAAGTTCTTCTTGCCCTTGCCTTTCTTGAACTTAGTGGTCTTATTGACCATCAACACTTGATGTTCTTTCTTGATTTCAACCTCTGCTGACTTCAGCATTGAAAATACTTCAGGAATGGTCTTCACCATCCCCTGCATATTGTAGTTCATCACAAAGCTCTTGTAGCTTGGTGGCAGCGACTGAAGGATTCTGTCAATGACCGCCTCATCCGGGAGGTTAATGTCCACCGGGACAAAGCGTTTGTGCAACCTGGACATTTTGAGTATGTGCTCACCGATGTAACTGTTTTCCTCCATCTTACAACTATAGAACTTGTCGAGAGACTTCATATCGCCGACCGGGCATGAGCTTGGAAAACTAGTTTCAGCTCCTCGAACATCTCATATGCTCCGTGTTTCTCAAAACGCTTTTGGAGCCCCGGTTCTAAGCTGTAAAGCATGCTGCACTGAACGAGGGAGTAATCATCAGCACGAGACTGCCAAGCATTCATAATGTCTTGGTTCTCGGGGACGGGTGCATCACCTAGCGGTCCTTCTAGGACATATTGTTTCTTGGCAGCTATGAGGATGATCCTCAGGTTTCGGACCCAGTCCGTATAGTTGCTGCCATCATCTTTCAGCTTGGTTTTCTCTAGGAACGCGTTGAAGTTCATGTTGACATGAGCGTTGGCCATTTGATCTACAAGACATATTTGCAAAGGTTTTAGATGAAGTTCATGATAATTAAGTTCATCTAATCAAATTATTTAATGAACTCCCACTCAGATTAGACATCCCTCTAGTCATCTAAGTGTTACACGATCCGAGTCGACTAGGCCGTGTCCGATCATCACGTGAGACAGACTAGTCATCGTCGGTGAACATTCTCATGTTGATCGTATCTTCCATACGACTCGTGTTCGACCTTTCGGTCTCCGTGTTCCGAGGCCATGTCACCCAAAGTGTTTTGCATGTGTAAAACTGTCTTACACCCGTTGTATGTGAATGTAAGGATCTATCACACCCGATCATCACGTGGTGCTTCGAAACGACGAACTTTAGCAACAGTGCACAGTTAGGGGAGAACACTTCTTGAAATTGTTGTAAGGGATCATCTTATTTACTACCGACGTTCTAAGTAAACAAGATGCATAAACATAATAAACATCACATGCAATTATATAGTAGTGACATGATATGGCCAATATCATATAGATCCATTGATCTCCATCTTCGGGCTCCATGATCATCTTGTCACCGGCATGACACCATGATCTCCATCATCATGATCTCCATCATTGTGTCTTCATGAAGTTGTCACGCCAACGACTACTTCTACTTCTATGGCTAACGATTTAGCAATAAAGTAAAGTGATTTACATGATGCTCTTCAATGACACGCAGGTCATACAAAAATAAAGACAACTCCTATGGCTCCTGCCGGTTGTCATACTCATCGACATGCAAGTCCTGATTCCTATTACAAGAACATGATATCATACATCACAATATATCATTCATCATTCATCACAACTTCTGGCCATATCACATCACATGACAATTGCTGCAAAAACAAGTTAGACGTCCTCTAATTGTTGTTGCATCTTTTACGTGGCTGCAATTGGGTTCTAGCAAGAACATTTTCTTACCTACAAATAACCACAACGTGATTTTGTCAACTTCTATTTACCCTTCATAAGGACCCTTTTCATCGAATCCGCTCCAACTAAAGTGGGAGAGACAGACACCCTCCAGCCACCTTATGCAACTAGTGCATGTCACCGGTGGAACCGGTCTCACGTAAGCCGCACGTAAGGTTGGTCCGGCCGCTTCATCCCACAATACCGCTGAAGCAAGATAAGACTAGTAGCGGCAAGCAAGTTGACAAGATCTACGCCCACAACATAATTGTGTTCTACTCTGCAATAGAGAACTACGATAGACCTAGCTCATGATGCCACTTTGTTGGGGAACGTTGCAGAAAATTAAAATTTTTCCTATGGTTTCACCAAGATCCATCTATGAGTTCATCTAAGCAACGAGTCAAGGGAGTGAGTTTGCATCTACATACCACTTGTAGATCGAAAAGGAAGCGTTCAAGGGGATGGTGATGATGGAGTCGTACTCGCTGTGATTCAGATCACCGATGACCAAGTCTTGAACGGACAGCACCTCCGCTGCTCAACACATCGCACGGGTACGGACGACGTCTCCTCCGTCTTGATCCAGCAAGGAGGAAGGAGAGGTTGAGGAAGACAGCTCCAACGGCAGCACGACGGGCGTGATGATGGTGGAGTGACAGTTCTCCAGGGCTTCGCCAAGCACACGCTGAGGAGGAAAGGTGTTGGGAGGGAGGGCTGCGCCTTCATGTGTTGCAGCCCTCCCTCACCCATCTATTTATAGGGGAAGGGACAAGGGGCCCCTCTAGATGGCATCTAGAGGGGGCGGCCAAGGGAGGGGACTTGCCCCTGCAAGGGGCGCCTCTAGGGTTCCCCAACCCCTAGGCTCAAGGGCCCAAGGGGGCGCGCCAGCCCACTGTGGGCTGGCTCCTGCCCCCACGCAGCCCATGGGCCCCCGAGGGGTGGCCCCTCCGTGGACCCGGAACCCTTCCGGTGGCCCCAAGATAATACCGATATGCCCCGAAACTTTCCGGTGTCCGCTTTGACAACTTCCCATATATAAATCTTTACCTCCGGACTGTTCCGAACTCCTCGTGACGCTCGGGATCTCATCCGGGACTCAACAACATTCGTAATCACATACAAGTCTTCCTAATAACCCTAGCGCCACCGAACCTTATGTGTAGACCCTACGGGTTCGGGAGACATGCAGACATGACCGAGACGGCTCTCAGGTCAATAACCAACAGCGGGATCTGGATACCCATGTTGGCTCCCACATGCTCCTCGATGTTGTCATAGGATGAACCATGATGTCGAGGATTCAAGCAACCCCGTATACTATTCACTTTGTCAATCGGTATGTTACTTGCCCGAGACTCGGTCATCGGTATCCCAAAACCTCGTTCAGTCTCGTTACCGGCAAGTCACTTTACTCGTACCGTAATGCATAATCCCGTGACCAGACACTTGATCACTTTGAGCTCATTATGATGATGCACTACCGAGTGGGCCCAGTGATACCTCTCCGTAACACGGAGTGACAAATCCCAGTCTCGATCCGTGTCAACCCAATGTACACTTTTGGAGATACCTCTAGTGCACCTTTATAGTCACCCGCCATTGCCAGGACGCTTTGGTACACCCAAAGCACTCCTACGGTATCCGGGAGTTACACGATCTCATGGTCTAAGGAAGAGATACTTGACATTTGAAAAGCTCTAGCAAAACGAACTACACGATCTTGTGCTATGCTTAGGATTGGGTCTTGTCCATCACGTCATTCTCCTAATGACGTGATCCCGTTGTCAATGACATCCGATGTCCATAGTCAGGAAACCATGACTATTTGTTGACCAACGAGCTAGTCAACTAGAGGCTTACTAGGGACGTATTGTAGTCTATGTATTCACACGTGTATTACGATTTCCGGATAATACAATTATAGCATGAATAAAAGACAATTATCATGAACAAGGAAATATAATAATAATGCTTTTATATTGCCTCTAGGGCATATTTCCAACTAGGAGGAACGCAGTACCTTCAAATTAAAAATTAACTTATAGGTCGGTGGAGGTGTCAGGGGTTGGGTGCGACATATGCCAAAGGATGGCTTATCATGGTGGGGGCGAGTAGAACGTCGCCGGTGCCTGGAAACGGGATGAGGCGAAGGCATGCATGCCGGCGAATCTTACCCAGCTTCAGGGCTCTCCGTGGAGATAACACCCCTAGTGCTGCTCTGCGGGGTCTTCGCATGATCACTATGGCAAAGTGGGTACAAGGTTGCTCCTCGAGCTGTTCGGGGTGAGGAAGGAGAAGGGCATGGCTAGCTCTTCTCTTCCCTCTATGTGTGTCTAAAACTGTTAGTGTCCAACCTCTTGCATGGGTGCCCCGGGGGGTTTATATAGGCCTACCCCCCGGGGCTACAATGGTAATCCGGCTGGGCGCAGGTCCCAGTCGTCAGTCTCTTAGGTTGCCGTCTTCTCCGCCGACTTCTGGGGCCCGCCGACTAGTGGGCCCCGCCGACGGTCCAGCATGGTGCCGACAATCCTTGTCCGCCGCGGGCTGGTCTTGCCGGCTGCTGATTACTGTAGTCGCGCTTCTAAAGACGAGGGCTTGGTCATGGGGTCATGGCAACAGTGCCGCCGCCTGACGGGCAAGCACTGTTGCCATTCCCTGTCTTGTCTGGTTAATGGCGCGCGGAGCCCGTGGGAGGGGTCGGCCGACTCTTGGAGGCCGACTCCCAGCGGGTCCGTCTTGGGGCGCTCGCCTTTCGTGACTCCCGCCGACAGCGGGTCCCGCCGTCTTCGGTCGCATGTGACAGGCCGTCGTGGGTACAGGGATCTGCCCACGGGGCTGATGTCAGGGCCGGCGTGGCAACAGTGCCGCGCCGGACGGAGATCTCCGTCAGTACGGCGCACTGTGGCCATGCCTGCCCTTCGTGGATAGGGCTGGGATGGGCCGCGCAGCGGCCACGCCCTGTCACGCCCGTAATTGCGTGGGTAGGAGGTGATTGGAGTCCCGGCCGACTCCCATAGTCGGCTTCTCGAAGCCGCCAGCTGGGAGTCGGCTCATCTCGAGGCCGTCTCTGGGACTCGGCTGGGAGGGGGAGTCGGCGGCTCTGTCGTCGACTCTCAGAAGGCGGCCCTTCGTCTTGGGATCTTGAGGGGCGCAATCTGCCCCGATGTTTTGAAAGGTCCAGGGGCTCGGGTTTGCCTACCCGTGGCCCATTACTCCGACAGTAGTCCCCGAAGCTGGTGAGGCGCCGAGGGCAACATGTCGAGGGGCCTCAACAGTTTCATTCCTCCGGTGGAAGAATCTGGGCTTGGCTCGCCGTCTTTCTCTTGGGCCGACTAGCTGGAGTCGGCCTTGCAGGAGGCCGGCTTGCTCCTCAAAGGGTTTGAAGGTCGTGGCGGGATCCGGGCAGCGTGCCTGATAAGCTTCCAGGCAGCTGCCCGTCAAGGGCCCCGCCATGACGCCACGCCGGCAGGTCGATCGCCCACCCACGCGCGTGACGAGACAGGCCCGTCAGGCGGGGCCCGCCACTACCGCGCCTCGGCGCACGGGCGGATCCGTTGTGGCCGCGCGCGGGCGGTTGGGTTCCCCACGTCGTTACTGCGCATAGTAACATCGTGGGTTAAATCGTGGGGGCGTGGGGTACTGGGCGCAGTTAATCCCACACCCGCCCCATCGGCTTCTCAGCCTAGGCGCCTATAAGTAGGCGGGAGGAGGGGGACGGCGACGCACGCGGACCCATCTCCCCGCTTCCCCGCTTCCTCTTGCTCCTTCTCCTCTTTGCTTCGTCTTCCTCTCGCCTCCGCCGCGCCGAACCACGCCACGCCGTGGAGATGAGCTCCTCCTCCGCCGCTGCGCCTCCCGCTGCGTGCTCCGGCATGTGGGATGGCTCCGAAGTGGACGCATTTACATAATCGAAGTTCCTCCGCCAGACGAGCCGCATCCCCGCAAAAACCTAGTGCGGACCAGCGCCAAGGCCGGCGAAATAACGCCGGCGCCGGAGGAGGGCGAGCGGGTCATATTCCGCTCGCACCTCATGCGCGGACTAGGGCTGCCGGCGAGCGGCTTCTTCTGCGCCTTCCTGGAGTTCCATGGGCTCCAGACGCACCACCTCACTCCAAATACGGTGCTGCTGTTGGCCGCCTTAGCCTCCTTGTGCGAAGGCTTCCTTGGCGTTCTCCCCACCATTGAGCTGTGGGGGGGATTCTTCCAAGCCAAGCTCGGCACACACGTCGCTGGTGTGTCGGCTCTGTGCGGCACCTTCATTGTGATGCGAAGACCGGTGGCTGACAACCCCTTCCCTGCCATCCCGCTGATCAAGTCGGTGAAGATGTGGCAGCGCTCTTACTTTTATGTGAAGAATGTCGCCCGTATATGCATCGGTCAACTCCGCCGCCTTTACGGAGGCGGCGAAGTTGGCGGGCGGCTCCTCAGCTGGTCCCATCGGGCCAGACGCCGACTCGCAGCGCCGCCGCCGTCACAGCGACTTCAGGCCGACGCAATGGGAGGGCCCAGGGCCGACTTGCTGGCCGCCGGGCGCGGCGCCGAGTCCTTCCGCTCAAGGCCGACCTCATCGATCTGCCGGATGAGCGCCACCGACCCCACGATCGGTTGTGCTCCAAGGACATCCCCCACGCGGAGGTGGCGGACACGGTGAACTTCCTGGCAAACTGCAGTCTCACGGCGGAATGGCAGTTCGGCAAGGAGCCGTACTCGCGCGCCAACCCCCTGCCTGTGGTAAGTCATCCCTCTTGCTCTTCTGTTTTCTCTTTCAGCCGAATCCGGCTCTGATTTTCTTTTGGTTTTTCCGAGTCAACCCCTCATGTAGCCCTCACCGGCACTACGGGCGGCCCGTGAGTTCGCCCCCGATCGGGCGGAGAGCGACGCCGATGACCTCGACTTGGGGGTGGTGGCGGCGATGGCCGACGCCAAGGAGGGAGGAGGAGGGGCCGACGACTTCAGGCCCTCGGCGACCTTCGCCGACTGGCCTGAAGATGACGGTGAGAGGGAAGTCGTCCCCCGCCGCCAACTGAAGGTCGGCCATCCAGGCGCGAGTTCCTCCGCCGACTTGGGTGGTTGAGGCGGCGCGAAGAAGCGCCGGGCTGGGCCGAGCTTGCCAGGCGGCCGGGCGAAGAAGTTCAGGGGGACGGCCGCCGCGACCTAGCGAGAAGAGGCGGTCGCAAAGGCTAACCGCTGCCGCAAGGAAGTGAAGAAGTCGCCGCTGATGTCTGCGTAAGTGCTTCTTATTTTGTCTTGTTTTCTTCTGGTTCGTCTTGTCCAAATCTTTTATATGTCTTCTTCGCATCAGGGCTCCTCTCACCTTAGAGAGGGTCGCCGCCGCCTCCATCATGGGGTCGGCAGAGACATCCGCCAATACTCGGCGGATTGACCCTGCCGCCGACCTCCGGGAGGCGACGGAGCAGAACGCGCAAGAGAAGCGCGACGAGGAGGAGGCCGCCCGCCTGGAGAAGGCGGAGACCGAGAAGGCGGCAGCTTCCGCCTGTAAGAGACCGGAGGAGGCGAAATCACTGCCGCAGCCAAGAGGCGAGCCGAGGAGGCCAAGGCCTGGGCCGGGCGCTGCGTCACCCCGCTGAGCTCTAAGATGCCGCCGCCGGAGTTCACGGGGCAGACGGAGGGAGCCGGCAGCGAGTTCCCCGTCATAGAGAGGGAAGGCGGCGAGACCTCCCTGTCGGGCACGGCCGTGCCGCCCCCGCCGCCTCCACCGCAGTCTGAGAGCGCGCGAGGCAAACAGCCGGCGGACCCGCCTGTGCCGCCGACCGACGACGAAGCTGTGGCGAGGCTGCTCCTTCAAGTCGCCTCGCCAGCGCGCCGCCGTCTTGAGAAGGCGAATTCGGCGCCGCGCCCTTTGGAGACCGGCGCCGCCAGCTCGGCCATTCCAGACGCCGAGGCGACAAGCGCCGCGCCCGTTGGGTGGGTGCGAGGAGGCGGCACAGGCCCGCTGAACACGGCGCTTCTGGACGTCCAGGCGAAGCTGCGGGCTGAGGGCGACGCCATCCAGAACTGCACCAAGGCGCACCTGGCGTCGCGAGCCGCCGTGCGGGTATGTTTCCTCTTTGAGTTTTTTCTTGTTCTTCTCTGTGGGGGCGCGCCAGCGCACCCACTGGGTGTAGTCCCCGAGTTTTGGGCCGGCTGTTGAGCAGGCGGCTCGGAACTTTATCTATCGATTTCCAAAATTTTACCTTTGTCTGAAATGTTTATCGCAGGAGTATCACAACCTCCGCGCCACTGCCTTCAACCGCAACGTTGAGGAGCTGGGCAAGCGGACTGCCGACTTGTCCACGAGCCGAGGTGAGTTTTCTTTCTTCTTGGGCGCACAAGGGCGCACTGCAGTTGTAGCCCTCGAGATTCGGGCCGATCGCTGAGCGCCGGGCCGGATCTTCCCGGGCGACCTTCTTAGCTGATGACTTCACGTCTTTCTTCTTTTTATTCTTCAGAGGCCAACGCCACTCTTCGACGGCAGCTGGGCGCAGCCGACACCGCCTTGCATGCCAAGGGGGAGGAATGCAGCAAGCTCGCCGTAGAGCGTGACCTGTTGACTACGCAGCTGATGGAGCAGAGGGAGCTGCTTAAGGCGGCGCAGGACGAGGCGGAGAAGAGAGAGGCTGCTCTCCTGGCCGAGTTCGAGAGCGAGCACTCCTCCTGGACCGACAAGGAAGCACTGCTGACCTCCGGCTTCCATGAGATTGAAGACATCGTCGACGGTGAGTTTCTTTACTTTCCTCCTTTGGGCCGCCGACTATAGGTCAGGCCGACTCCTGGTTTTTGATTTGCTTCATTTTCGCCTTGGCAGACTTCTTCCCCGACCACACGCAGGCGGCTAATCAAGCCATCGAGGCTGATCGCGAGGCGCGAAGGGTGAGTGGTGCTGAGATCGCTGCCAACGCCCCCCGGACCCTTGACGAGCAGCTCCTAAGCATTGAGGCTCGTCTGCGACCGGCCCATCGGATGTTGCGCCGGCTTCAGCGTGTCGGCGCCCAGGCGATCGCTGCCCTGTGGCCGGACATGCCGGTTCTGCGCACTCCCAGCCGGACTGCCGACTGGCTGGAGGTCGCGGCTGGCCGTCTTGAGGCCTGGAAGGGTTCCGCGGCCCGGGATGGAGCGCGCCGGGCCTTGGAATTCGTCAAGGCATGGTATCCAGGGCTGGATCTGGACCGGCTGGCCGCGTTCGGCCAGAGGCCCGGCGGAGCTGCTGGTCGCGAAGACGCCCTCGCCGGCGTGGCGGGCGGCGATCGCCGACTACACGGACACTGTTGTCTTTGTCCTCGAAGGGGCTGAGGACGGCGGGGAGGCGCCGCCGGAGTGGTTCGGGATGAACCCGGATTACGACGAGGACTCGGCGGAGGTGATCAGCTCCAGCACCGAGGAGGAAGGCGAGGCGGAGGACGGAGATGAAATGGAGGCTCCAGAAGACGGAGCGGGCGACCAGCCTCAGCTCGACCGCGCCTCCAAAGAACGAGCCGCTTATCTGGGCTGGCTCACGGAGATGATCAAGCCGAGATCGCCCAGCCGCCACCTCGGCGCCTCGACGCTGCTGCCTCCTCCGGCCCCCGAACCCGTCTGCCGCTTCCTAGGCTCTTTGTCCGCGCCTTCATTTTATCTGCATGATAGTCTTTGAAAAAACTTGTTAATTAAGACAATTCCACCAAGGGTGTATTTTGAACCTCTGTCAAGATCCGCCAAGGGCCTAAGCTGTGTAAATATTATCCTAATTTTATCTTTCCTTGCTCATTGCTCTTATGTCTTTTTCTTTGCCGCTTCCTTAGTCGCCGCCTTGCCCATCGGACAACCGCTCATGACTGCCGTTTGGGTCAAGTGCTTGGCTACCTTTGAGAAGGCAAGTACTTGGACATTTTTTAGAGTCTTTTAAACAAGTTGAATAGAGAGCAGCCAGCCGACTACTTAAGAGTCGGTTTTTGCAAAAAGGGGCTGCAAGCCGGCTTAAACTATGTTTATGCTTTGGGTCCTTAGCCATTTTTCGTGTGGGCGCCCGTTCTTCCTTACTCATGCCCACCAAACAGTCGCTCTGCGAGCTGCGGCTTCTGACAGGAGACGGCTTAGGCACCGCACGTTACTTGTCTGACTGCAGGAAGCATCTCATAGCCCATATGGCGAGTCCCCGGCCGACTAGTCGAGCTCGGTGCCAAACAGCATAACAAAGAGTAACATACTCAAGGCATAATTCTTATGATACTGAGATAACAAAGAGGGCAGTCCCCGAGCCTGCCTCGGGGCCCAAGTCTTGGTACTTTAAACACAAAAGGTAGCGTGGTACATACTGCATCAATCAGAAAATCTTCGGAGAAGATTCGCATTCCATGGCTGTTCCGTCTCTTTGCCGGAGTCATCCTCTTATGCGTGCTCGGGCTTCGAGCGTCGATCGTGTAGTAGGAGTCGTTGCTCAAAGACTTTGCCGATAATGAATGGGTTTTCCCAAAGGCGCCGACAGCTTGTCTTTGGCCGGTTGTTCACCGGATCAGCCGGAGCACAAGGTCGCCCTCTTGGAATGATCTTGGCTTGACCTTCTTGTTGTAGTAGCGGCGCAGGCTCTGCTGGTAGATGCTTTGGACCGGTTGAGTGCCAACAGCCGCCCTCTTCCAGCAGATCGACGCCGCCTTGACGCGGCTTCTTCTCGCTTCCTCTTCGGTGTACATGGTGACTCGCGGAGTCGAACTCTATATCCGTTGGGATGACGGCTTCGCACCAGAGACGAGGAAGAAGGGTGTGAAGCCGATTGACTTGTTTGGAGTCGATGCGCAAACTCCAGAGGACGGCCGGCAACTCCTCAAGCCAGCCGGCCGAACGCTCCAGTGGTTCGACCAGTCGAGGCTTGATGCCAGACAGGATGAGGCCGTTCGCTCGCTCCACCTGGCCGTTTGACTGTGGATGGGCAACGGACGCTAAGTCCAGTCGGATGCCTTGCGTCGTGCAGAAACGGGCCAGGGCGCCTTTGGCAAAATATGTGCCATTGTCGGCGATGATGCTGTGTGGTACGCCGTACCGAGTCGTTATGTCGGCGATGAAAGTCACTGCAGTAGGACCATTCAACTTCTTGATGGGTTTTGCTTCTATCAACTTGGTGAACTTGTCCACCGCGACAAGTAAGTGAGTTAGGCCGCCTCGTGCCGTTTTGAATGGTCCCACCATGTCCAGGCCCCAAACAGCAAAGGGCCAGGCGATGGGGATAGTCTTGAGTGCAGAAGCCAGCTGAAACGGCTTGGAGCGGAACACCTGGCACCCCTTGCATTTTTGAACTAATTCCTTGGCCTCTTCTAGGGCAGTTGGCCAGAAGAAACCGTGTCGGAAGGCTTTGGCGACGAGTGCTCTTGAGGCCGCATGATGGCCGTGACTCGCCTTTGATGAATGTCTTCGAGAATCGCTTGGCCTTGCTCGGCTCGACGCAACGCCGGTAGACACCCGATGACGGTGCGCGCTGACCAGCTCTCTGTTGACTATAGTGTAGGCTACCGCCGGCGTTGTACTTGCCGAGCCAAGGTCTCATCGGTTGGTAGCTCTCCGCTTACTAGGAACTTCAGGATGGGCTGGGCCCATGAGGGTGCTGCTATTTCTTCAACTGCCAGTACTGCCACTTGGACGAGGGCGGCTGGGCTGGGAGGCGGCAGGCTGGAGTCCGCAGCAGCTTGCTGGGTTGAAGAAGTCCCCGGGCCGACTGCCGCAGTCCCCGAGCCGAGTTCCGGAGTCTTCGCAATGGTCGCCGCAGTCCCCGGACCGGCTTCGACTGCAGCATTCTTGGGGCCGTTTGCAAGAATTCTCGTGCTGTCTGCTGAGGCTTTGGAGTCGGATCCAACTCCTTCAGGGGGAGCCGGCACAAAAATGGAGTCTGATTCTGGTGACGGCTTGACAGATGGCTTGAGGAGGCGCTGGAAGGCGACACCGGATGGTATTGCCTGGCGGGTGGAGCCGATTCTTGCCAGGGTATCTGCTTGGTCGTTGTCGTTTCTTGGCACGTGGAGGAACTCGCACCCCTCAAAATATCCACTCAATTGCTGTACCAGAAACGGTAGCTCGCCATGTTTGCATCTTTGGCGCCCCATCGCCGGATGACCGTTGGACCATTGTGTCGGAGTCGCCATAACACGTGATCCGGCGAATGCCAAGTTCTTTGCCAAGCCGGAGCCCATGAATGAGCGCCAGATTCGGCGACGTTGTTGGAGGCGGCGAAATGGATTTGCAGCGTGCATACTTGAGCTTGTCGCCTTTGGGGAAGTGAGGACAACGTCGGCTCCCAAGCCGGTGCGCATCTTGGAGCCATCGAAATGCACCCGCCAATGGGTGGAGTCGGTATTTGGCGGTAATAGGGTCTCGGCCCGGTCGACGAGGAAGTCGGCCACCGCTATGCGACTTGATGGTGGTGCGGGCTGGTAATAGATGGTGTAGGGGCCAGCTCTATGGCCCATTTGGCCACTCGCCGAAGCATCTCGGCTTCCGATGATCTCGGCTAGTGGGGTTGTGCAAACCACAGTGATTGGATGCTCTTGAAAGTAAGGCTTCAACTTCTTGGCGGCAAAGTGCACGCCATAACACATCTTCTGGTAGTGAGGGTAGTTCTGCTTGGAGGTCAACAGATTGCCGTGTAATATCTTGGTCTCTCGACAGGTAGCGCCTTGCCTTCCTCCTTGCGCTCAACTACAATGATCAGGCTGACTACCCCGCCGGTGGCGGCAATGTCATGTGAGCATGGGCTCCTTGGGAGTCGGGCCGCCAAAGACGGGGGAGTAGTCAGCATTTTCTTCAATTGGAGAAAAGTCATTCGCCTTGTGGTTCCATTCGAAGAAGGTGGTCTTCTTCATGAGCTGGTACAAAGGAAGAGCTTTCTCGCCCAGCCGGCTGATGAATCGGCTGATGGACGCCAAACAGCCGGTGAACTTTTGCACATCTAGCAGTCGGCGGGGTACTTCCATCCTCTCGATTGCCTTGATCTTCACGGGGTTGCACTCTATGCCGCGTTCGGAGACCAGGAAACCAAGGAGTTGGCCGGCTGGTACTCCGAAGACGCACTTCTCAGGGTTGAGCTTGATCTGGAATCGGGCGCAGTTCTCAAAGGTCTCCTTGAGGTCTTCCAACAGTGTTCCTCACTTTTCCGTCTTCACCACCACATCGCCCACGTAGACGCATGGGCGTTCGCTAAGCTGCTTGAGGAGGCACTTCTGCATGCATCGCTGAAAGGTGGCGCCGACATTCCTTAAGCCGAACGTCATGGTCAGGTAGCAGAAGGCTCCAAACGGCATGATGAAGGCGGTCTTCAATCTGTCGGTCGGGTTCAGCTTGATCTGGTGATACCCTGAGTATGCATCTAAGAAGCTCAACAGCTCGCATCCGGCTGTGGAGTCTATCACCTGATCAATTCTCGGCAGAGCAAATGGGTCATTGGGGCAAGCTTTGTTGAGGCTTGTGTAATCAATACACATCCGACACTGCTTGTTCTTCTTCAGTACCAAGACCGGGTTTGCTAGCCATTCTGGAAAGAACACTTCCATGATGAAACCGGCTACTAGGAGTCGGGCTATCTCTTCTCCAACAACCCTTCTCTTCTCTTCTGACAGGCGGCGCAAGGGCTGCCTGACGGGCTTCACATCAGCTCGGACATGTAACTTGTGCTCGGCAAATTCCGTCGGTACACCTGGCATGTCTTTAGGGGACCATGCGAAAATGTCCCGATTCTCACGGAGGAAATCGACGAGCTCGCCTTCCTATTCTTGTCAAGGTTTGCACCTACGACAGCGTACCTCTCCGGGTGCTCCGGGTCCAAGGGTATCTTATTCGTTTCTTTGGCCGGCTTGAACGAGCCCTCAGCTTCCAACTCCTTGGGGTTGGGCGACATCTCTGGCTGCTTGCCGGCCATTGCCACAACCCGATCAAGAAGCCGCTTCTCAGCCGCAATCACCAGGGACTCGGCCAGCCGACTGCTTTCGGCCGCGCAAGCGACGACTTCCTAGTCGCCCGGCTATGGTGAGAATCCCTTGGAACTCGGCATCTTCATCTTGAGGTAGGCGTAGTGGGGGACCGCCATGAACTTGGCCAGAGCAGGTCGGCCAAGCAGAGCGTGGTACGGGCTTTCGAGGTCCACCACTTTGAACCAGACTGGCTCTCGGCGAAAATGATCTTTGTCCCCAAAGAGGACGTCTATCAGGATCTTGCCGATCGGTGAGCAGGAAAGGCCAGGTACAATGCCGTGGAACACAGTCCGGCTGCTCTGAAGCTGTCTTTGCTTGATTCCTAACTTCTCCAGGGTGTCCTTATACATGATGTTGATGCTGCTGCCTCCGTTTATCAAGACTCGCGAGAAGCGAGTGGCCCGCCTATCCGCGGCAAGGGTGGCTCCCAAGACCGGGCGAGGAGCCGGATTCGCATCACCTCCGGGTGATCAGCTCGGCTCCAAGCGATAGGTTTCTCGGACCGGTGCATGAATTGGAGTATTCGATGCTCTGCGTTCACTTCTTGCTGCAACCGCCTTTCTTTGTGGTCCGTCGGCCACCGGTGAACACTACATAAGCTTCATGCTCTTTTGGGTACTTTCGTCTTGTCTGCATGGCCGACTGACCGACTCTTTGAAACGGCTGAGGCGGCGGCGGCGAGGAGGCAGGAGGCCGTCTCCTTGGCGATCCTAGTGAGAGATGGCATTTCCGGTGGTGTGGTTTGACGGCTTCGGCCGCTATGGAACTTGGGGACCATCTAGAGTCTGCTCGTAAGAGAAGGCCGGCAACCAGTTGGACTTGCCGCCTTTCTGTCGCTTGGTCGGAGGCTGCCCCTCTGGCTATTGGTCTTCGACTGTCGCCACCTGCCGGCTGTTGGAAGCCGGCTGCGGGGCCTTGCATTTGTGATCATTTTGTTGCTGTCGCCGAGTGGTGTTGCCAGCCGGAGTTCTGGGAGCCTGAGGAGCCACCTTGCCAGTCGCACTGACTTCAATCTCCGTCTTCATGGAGGAGTCGGCTGTGGCGTACTTGTCTGCTATGATCAGCAGCTCGTCGAGGGTTTCCGGCTCGTCGCAAAGGAGCTTGTGCTTGAGGAGGGTGCCTTCTCTGCACCCGGCGGTGAAGTACTCGATAGCCTGCACCTCGTGCACTCCTCACAGGAGTTCTGGAGCTCGGCCCAGCGCGTGAGGTAGTCGCGAGTGGACTCGTTGGGGCCTTGCACGCACAAGGAAAGCTGACGAGGCTTGGGAGGTCGCTTGTATGTGCTCGTGAAGTTGCGGATGAAGACCTCGGTGAAGTCGACCCAGCTGTTGATGTTGCAGGGCTTCAAGCTGTTCAACCATGTCCGGGCCGTGCCCTGGAGCATGAGGGGAACATACTTTACGGCAACGCTCTTGTTGCCGTTCGCTATGCTGACGGCCGTGGAGTAGTCAACTAGCCAGTCCTCCGGCTTCACGGAGCCGGTGTATTTGGGTGTATCTGGGGGAGTGTAAACCCTCTGGGGAAGGGCTCGTCTCAGATGCGAGGTCCGAAACAGGGCGGGCCCAGCTCGTCTTCCTCTTCCAGCTGTGGATCGGTGGAGTCGGTCGATCCGGTGGTGGGCGTTGTTTTCTCCGACTCCCTCTCAGCGGCCAAGGCGGTCGCCGAGAGTCGGATGCTCGATGGGTGGCGGGGAGACTCGCCTTTCTCTGCGGGAGGAGGAGGCAGATAGTCGTCCCGCCGCTTCCATCGCTCGTGGGCGGCCGTCTTGGTCGCGCTCGATGGAGATGTGAGTCCGGCTGTGGCTGACAGCCGGATCCTTGTTTTTTCTTCCACGGACACTGCCAGTCGGCGTCCGAGACGTCGCGCCCTGATCTCAGCGGGAAGGCAAGTCGCCATGTTGTCGTCGCGGCGCTTCCGTGCGGCACCCGGCTTCGTCTTACGCGGCAGCCGCGTCGAGGAGCTGCTGGACTCGCCTGGCTATCAGCGGCGCCTCGCCCTCGAAGTTATCCAGCTCGTCCGCCGCCGCTGGGCGCAGATGTTCTCCACGGCGTGGCGTACCGCAGGCGATTGGCCCCGAACAGGTTGGCGGCAGCTACGCCCGCTGCTGGACCGCCTGGCGGCTAGGCCGGTCGCCGAGCCGGCGAGCCGCCACAGCGCGATCCATCTCACGCTGGTAGGCTTCTGACAAGCGTCTCATGCTTGCCAGCTTCTTCGCTTACGAGGAGCTGAAGGCGGCGTGCCTCAGCGCCCCAAATCGGCGTCCTCCGGAATAGGCGCGTCGGTCTTGCGTAATCGCTGCCGAGAGGGTCATGAGCTCCTTCACCGGAAGGCTCGCTATGGCGACCGATGGCGCAGCACTTCGTGACGGTGCTTCCGCCGCTCTCCGCGCGAGGGAGCGGCTCATCGTAGACCACCACATTGGTGGGGAACGCGTCGAGCGACGCGGTGTCGGAGTCGACCAGCATCGGGTCGGTGGAGCCTACGGACTCCAGGTCGGTGGCAGGCTCGCCGGCGACGTGGAGTTGCTCGAGGAGGCCCACGAGGAGGCTCTCGGGGCCGCCCGTGCCTGCATCGGATGTAGTCTCGTCGGAGAGGCGAACCCCGCCGACAAGTTCGGCGAGGCAGCTGGCCGCACAGGCGATCTCAGCGCCATGCAGCGCGTCGGCACAGGCTCTGTCTGGCGTTTCGGGCTGGCTGCGCTCGCCAGGGAGGAAAAGGGTTCCCGTCCAGAGCAGGTCTCCGGACGACGGTGCACCTAGCCCCGCGGTGGGCGCCAAATGTCGGGGGTTGGGTGCGACATATGCCAAAGGATGGCTTATCATGGTGGGGGTGAGTAGAACGTTGCCGGTGCCTGGAAACGGGATGAGGTGAAGGCATGCATGCCGGCGAATCTTACCCAGCTTCAGGGCTCTCCGTGGAGATAACACCCCTACTGCTGCTCTGCGGGGTCTCCGCATGATCACTATGGCAAAGTGGGTACAAGGTTGCTCCTCGAGCTGTTCGGGGTGAGGAAGGAGAAGGGCACGGCTAGCTCTTCTCTTCCCTCTATGTGTGTCTAAAACTGTTAGTGTCCAACCTCTTGCATGGGTGCCCCGGGGGGTTTATATAGGCCTACCCCCCGGGGTACAATGGTAATCTGGCTGGGCGCAGGTCCCAGCCATCAGTCTCTTAGGTTGTCGTCTTCTCCGCCGACTTCTGGGGCCCGCCGACTAGTGGGCCCCGCCGACGGTCCAGCATGGGGCCAACAATCCTTGTCCGCCGCGGGCGGGTCTTGCCGGCTGCTGATTACTGTAGCCGCGCTTCTAATGACGCGGGCTTGGTCATGGGGTCATGGCAACAAAGGTTGCCGCCGACGGCAAAGCACTGCTGCCATTCCTCGCCTTGTTCGGTTAATGGCGCCATGGAGCCCGTGGGAGGGGTCGGCCGACTCTTGGAGGCCGACTCGGGTCCGTCTTGGGCGCTCGCCGTTTTTCAGACTCCCGCCGACAAAGCGGTCCCGCCGCCTTTCGGTCGTCGCATGACAGCCGGCCGTGGGTTGTGGATCTGCCCACGGGTTGATGTCGAGGCCGGCGTGGCAACAAGGTTGCCGCCGGACGGAGATCTCCACAAGACGGGCGACTGTGGGCTATGCACGCCCTTCGTGGACAGGGCTGGGATGGGCCGCGCAGCGGCCACGCCCCGTCACGCCCGTAATTGCATGGGTAGGAGGTGGTTGGAGTCCCGGGCCGACTCCCCATAGTCGGCTTCTCCGGAAGCCGCCAGTTGGGAGTCGGCTCATCTCGAGGCCGTCTCTGGGACTCGGCTGGGAGGGGGAGTCGGCGGCTCTGCCGTCAACTCTCAGAAGGCGGCCCTTCGTCTTGGGATCTTGAGGGGCGCAGTCTGCCCCGATGTTTTGAAAGGTCCAGGGGCTCGGGTTTGCCTACCCGTGGCCCATTACTCCGACAGGAGGGCTGGCCCGTTGGTGGGCACGATGTCGTGAGGGTGCCCGTTGGGACAGAGCCCCCTGGTGTTATCTTTTTCCTGGGTCTGGGCATCTCCGTCTCCGAGTCTTCGGAAGCGGTCCTCTTCTTCCCGCGCGGGGAGGAGGTCTTAGCCTTTCCTTCCCCACTATCCTCCTTAGGAGAGGTAACAATTCCCCCGGTTCGGATGCATAGCGTGTGGGGTTCGTATTCTTCATCCTTCCCCTTGTCTTTCCTCGGGGGCATCCTGCTGAGTACTCGGTCAAGCATCTTGGCCATGGTGAGGGCGGGCGATCCTTCGGGAAGTGGCGCCGGACACCTAATTCTCTCCGCCTTGCTGAGCCATTCCTGGACGCGGATGATTTTCAGAATAAACAATCATAACAGATACAAAACACGGTGTCCGGTGTCAAGTTTACTTACTTGGGTATCTAGGCGATTGCAGCTTAGGCCCGCATCCTCGGTGGTGTCCGGACACTTTACTTTCCATCCGAAGAATAATTTGCACATCTCTTCGGGCTTCAGGCCGAAGAAGTGCTTGACGGTCCGCGGACCCTCCGGATTGAACTCCCACATCCGTAGAGGCCGGCGTTGGCATGGCAACATCCGCCGGACCAACATTACTTGCATTATGCTGACAAGATTAATGTCCCTTGCAAGAAGCTCCCGGATGCGATTCTGCTGTACTGGTATATCACCAGCGGGTCCCCAATTCCACCCTACGTCTGTCCAAGACGCCAACTGTGATGGAGGACCTGAACGAAACTCGGGGGCAGCCGCCCACTTTGTGCCTTTGGGAGCCGTGACATAAAACCACCTCCGCTGCCATACATCGGGTACTTATGGGAAGAACCCTCTGGCCACGGGGCATCGCCGTTCCTGCTTATTACGGCACCCCCGCACTCCACATGTCTCCCCTCGATCATCTTCGGCGTCACCTTGTAGGTCTTGAGCCATAAGCCGAAGTGTGGGGCGACATGGAGAAAAGCCTCACACACGATAATAAACGACGAGATATGGAGGATAGAGTTGGGAGCCAGATCGTGAAAATCCAACCCATAATAGAACATGAGCCCCCTCACGAAGGGATCAAGGGTGAAACCTGCATCATGGAGGAAGTGTGGGACGAAAACGACGCACTCATTGGGCTCTGGCGTAGGGATGACCTGCCCTGGAGCAGGGAGTCTGTGCCGGATATCTGCGGTCAAGTATCCGACCTCCCTAAGCTTGACAATGTCCTTCTCTTTGATCGAGGAGGCCACCCATCGGCCCTGAGGGTCAAATCCGGACATATTGGAGGATTTCGGAGGGGTGGAGCTTAGGTTTTGGGTGTTAGAACTCGAGGTGCGAGAAGGCACGATGAAGGTGAAAAAGGAGGCGTAGGTCTCGACCCCTTTATAAAGAGGGTGAATATCAAGAGTCCCCGGTATGACCAACAACCCGTCGTGGGGTCACGCGTGCTCATATTGATGGAAAATCCTGTAATAAGAGGAACACGATCTCTGCCTCGGCGGGACGTGCCAATAAAACCGCCTCGCAACACGAGTCGTGGTGGGGTAGGAAACGTCGGTTCACGTTGGACCAAGCCCGATGCAAGGGCGTGACGCACAAAGATTTCCAGCAAATCAGATCTACACCATGCGAAGATCATCTTGCAGATCCGGACACGGTCTACGTGTCCGATGACCACTTTGGAGTATTCGGAGGAGGAACCCGCCCTGCAATGCCGAAGACAAGACTACGCTCCGGACTCATCGTCATTGAAGCCTGGTTCAGGGGCTACTGAGGGAGTCCTGGATTAGGGGGTATCCGGACAGCCGGACTGTGTGCTACGTCCGGACTATTGAAGCGTGAAGATACAAGACTCAAGACTTCGGCCCGTGTCTGGATGGGATTTTCCTTGGCATGGAAGGCAAGCTTGGCGATTCGGATATTATATTTCCTTCCTTGTAACCGACTCCATGTAAACCCTAGCCCTCTCCGGTGCCTATATAAACCGGAGAGGTTGGTCCTTAGAAGGCCGATCACAATTACATTCATACCATCATAGGCTAGCTCTTAGGGTTTAGCCTCTACGATCTCGTGGTAGATCTACTCTTGTACTACCCATATCATCAGTATTAATCAAGCAGGAAGTAGGGTTTTACCTCCATTGAGAGGGCCCAAACCTGTGTAAACACCTGTGTCCCTTACTTCTTGTTACCATCAGCCTTGACGCACAGATCGGGATCCCTACCCGAGATCCGCCGGTTTTGACACCGACAGCCGCCTCCAAGGGCACCAATAGTGGAATCACGGCATCTCGCATTGTGTGAGGGCGTGAGGAGAATACAGTGGCCCTAGTGGCTTCTTGGGGAGCATTGTGCCTCCACACCGCTCTAACGGAGACGTACTTCCCCTCAAAGGGAAGGAACTTCGGTAACACATCCTCGTTTTCATCGGTTCCACTCTTGGTTATCTCTTACCTTTACTTGTGCAAGATATATTGTGGTATATCCCTTGCTTGCTTGTGTGCTTATTGTCGTTGCATCATATAGGTTGCTCACCTAGTTGCATATATAGACAACCTACTTTGATGCAAAGTTTAATTTGCTAAAGAAAAGCTAAAAATTGTTAGTTGCCTATTCACCCCCCCCCCCCTCTAGTCAACTATATCGATCCTTTCACCGATCACCTTTCCCACGTGCCTCTCTTGGCTCGCCAAGCAATCATGAGTGCAGTTTTATGGTTCAACTCCTACTTCTTTGACAAAGGGCAAGGTACCGGTTCCTCCTTTCCCCACAAACCACGAGAAATACCTTCAACACATCAAGGAAAGAAAATCTAATGAGACATGTCATGGAAGGATGGTCAACCTAGGCAAACTATAAGTTCTCGAACCAATTACTTCTCTAAGTGACCTATATATGATTAACTCATAAGTCTTGAATATCTTCTCTGAGTTTCGGCGAGGACAGTGTCCACCCTCAAGGCCAACATCACCGGAACTGAGGTCGCAAGCATTGTTGCAACCCTCTCTCAAGAGAAAACCAAGGAACAATATTCTCATTGGATTTGTGGACATCAAGTTATGAAGCCATACTGTAGAGAATCCAACCCCCAACAATTCATAAAGATCCTCCATGGTTGTTCCGGCAGTAGCAATAGGAGGAGGAGGAGGGCGAGGAGGAGGAATAACTAAGACATACAATATTTAAATGCCAGTGCTATCTAGAAACACTCATACTTGGTTTCACAATCAAGGAAAGAACTTTACCAAGACGTAAGCACATCTTTGAGAATTTATCATCACAAACTTCCATGGATATTCAGTCCAATGTTTGACTTCCTATGATCTATAGGCTGTCAAAATATTACAAAGAGAATCCTTTAAAGCTACTACGTTCAATTCTCGCAAGTAAGAAGCCAAATTGCCAAGGCCCAGATCATCTGTTCAGCCCAAATCTCCTGTGTGTGCTCTTGGTAGCATTAGTGACCTTCTGATGTTGGGAAGCGTGCTCTAATATGCTCCCACACATACATGGGCTGAACGGTTACATGGTGATGATATTGTCAGGGCATTGAGCGTGTACAACTATCAAGGCATGGTGATTTGGCATGCAACAATGACTTATTCACTTCATTGAAAGTGGGGGCGGTGATACAAGGTGACTTATCTTTGATGGTATTCTTGAGCACACGGTCTTGAGTTTCAGAGCAAAACTCTTGGTCCGTTTTACAGTGGATGTACCTGTCAATGGTTGTTTTCGCCATCACCCCATTGTTGGAGGCACTTCTAGCGACGGTGACGTTCACGTGTCGGTTCCTTATCCAGGAAGTAGTTTTTAAATCACTCTTTCCACGACCTGTAGTTTGTCATCAGTGGTGGTTGATATTTTTATTGTCACGTGCCGTAGTTCGCTTTGACATGACTTCTAGGTCACATTTTTCTCTTTATATTTTTTGTGTGTGTACTTCGATGTTGGCTATGTACATTATAGTTATGCTCAAACTAGATGTGCTCATATTGCCAGTATTCTTTTGATACGATATTAAGAGTTCACAAATACACTCTTTATTGGAAAAAACTAGTTCAGCAAGCTCGTGGACGCTTTGATGGATTACTCACGGTTGAACAAAATCGAGCACGTGCAAGAAATTTTCTGGAAACCACGTCAGTGGGAGCATTGACAGCTGCATACAACTAATCAGGCCCCTCGAACGTCTATCCGCGCGCGGAGAATGATTGGTTACCTCTCATTTAGCAAACCTCGAATCCATACACCACATGCATTATAAACTATCTCTATAATGCAACACAAAATGTTTGGCTACTACATCAACACATCTCATCAGACTACCAAAAATTGGCATGTTCAATGTACATATTAGCTATGGACAAAGATCACCCATGGCTGCCCTTTCGCTTGCGCTGGCCGACGCCATTGTCGTCTTTTTCGGGAAGTAGCGCTCAAAGATGCAAAAATGAATCAACTCAGATGTGCTCGTCATCGGAGCTGTCCGACCCGTCGCTGTCCTCCTTCTCATGTTCTATGGGCATTTCGACCCTGGCACGGACCTTCGGGTTTTGCTGTTGGGCGAGGGCGCGCATGTCCCTCCTATGCGCTTCTGTAGGATGCGGGCATGGACGACTTCATCCTCCAAGGCAGCGTGCGCCGCCGCATCCGCCGCCTTCGCCATGTTGGTAGTGAGGCGGGCCACGGCCAACCCGCATCCTTCCTTCCCACGACAGCCACACTGGAGATGGCGCAGCAGATAGACCTCGAGCCTCTAGCACCGATGCATTCGAGCGTGAGTTGCCCCGACACAATCGATTCCCGCCAGACCGATTCCGACGTCAGTCAGGCGCAGTCCTCACAGGTGCGGCGAAGGGTCATGCAGACGACCATAGCCTCCTCCGCCCCACATGGGACGACGCCCCAGTCAACGTATTGGGAGTGGTCGGATTCAGATTCTTTGTGCCATGCCGGAGAAGACCGGAGATCACCGGAAGGGAGCTTGGGGGCAGAGTGGACTAGATAGGGTTTGGTCCGGCTGTAGAGTGCCGTAGGGGGAGGACTGGGATCAGGTGACATGCGCTACGGTGACATGCACGGTGACATGCAGCCCAAATTCAAATTTAAACATTGCGAAAAAATATGAAAAAAATCGTGCATATTCACAACACATACTAAGATAACTCCTAAAAGTTTCAGATCAAAATTCAAAACATACATCGAGAAACAAAAAAGAGAAATCTGTCATGAATAGTTCCCGAACGGTTCTCTGTAGACTATTCACATCTGAGTTTCTCTTTTTTATTTCTCGATGTATGTTTTGAATTTTGATCTGAAATTTTTAGGGGTTATCTTAATATGTGCTATGAATATGCATGATTTTTTTTTCAGATTTTCTCGCAGTGTTTAAATTTGAATTTGGGCCGCATGTCACCGTATCGCATGTCACCTGATCCCAGTCCGTAGGGGGAAGGGGTGTTGAGGCATCCGGCTATAGATGCTCTGAGAAAGAAAAATTACATAGGACCATTTGTACAATCCTGGGCACAAAGTTTTAAAAAAAATATTACAGTAGCTGCAGTGAAGCAGACATGCATGAAAGTATGAAACACACAAAATTTCCCTAAACAAGTTCCCTTATTACTCACGTGGTATTCCGTGTCAGCTGGTTGCGAGGGCGGCAGTAGTGGCTTTGCCATCAGTTGCAATTGCGGCGCCGTGATTTCTAAGGTGTTGTACAAATTCGTCCATGTACCGCTCCTGCCGTTCCGAATTAGCTACCACCTCCTGCATCTTCGCTGCACCTCCCACGAACCTCCTCCTTGCCTCTCCGTCAACCATTACGGCCCGGACCGCGCTCGCGATGCCATGGCGGTCGAACGACCCATCGCTCTCGTCCCTCGCCACCTGCAACCCCGCCATCTTCGCCTCCATTTGGCGTGCATTCGGGCCTTGGTCGCCGAAGATGGGCAGCATGACAAGTGGGTGCCCGAACAGGAGCCCTTCGATCAGCGAGTTCTGGCCGCAGTGCGTCAGGAACCCGCCCACGGCGGGGTGCGCGTGCGCCAGGATGCTCATCTGAGTAACCCACTCCGTGGTCACCAGCCCCTGGCCGCGAGCGCGCTCTTGGAAACCTGGTGGAAGTATGTCGGCTCCGTCATCCAGGACGGCGGCGCCGCTGGGCTTCCGGAGAGCCCAAAGGAAGCGCGTCCCGGCGAGCTCCAGCCCGAGGGCGAGCTCGTGTACCTGCTCCAGGGGCAGCGGCACTTCGCTCCCCAGTGCCACGTACACCACCGAGCCGGGCGACTGCGCGTCCAGCCAGCGCACGGTGGCGTGCTCTGATGATTCGTTGGTGCCGCCGGCACGACGGCCTCCGTCGGGTGATGGTGGTAGAAGGCCGAGAGGCACGACTGGCATGCCGAGGAGCGGTTGCCCCAGCGGGAAGGACTCGGGCTCCCACTCGACGCAGCTCCGGATGACCCCGAGCGCGGACCTCACTTTCGTCAACTGCCAGCGCTGGCCGAGGGACATACCCGATGCGCCTTGGTCGTCGTACATGGGAGCCATGTCCTCCTGCTCATAACGAGGGCGGGTCTCGGCGTGCGCAACACCATCATCCGTCGGCGGGGGTTGCGCGATAGCGATCACAGCAGCGGTCGGGAGAAGCATCGCGCATGGCACCTGATTGATTGAGCATCGAGCTAGATTTGACATGTGCATGGGATGGAATTAATGGAACGAAGCGAGCAGCGCGCGCGGCAGGTGAGCCGAACCTTGTGCTGGACGGCGGCCGCGGCGACCCAGTGGTGGAAGGTGTCGGCGATGAGCCAGTGAGGCCTCGTGGCCTCAACGGCGCACGCGGCGGTCATGAACTCCGCGAAGGGCGCGGCGAGGCCGTCGAGGGCCTTCCAGTGGAGCTCCCGCTGGTCGACGGGGACGTCGTTGGTGGACTCGGCGCCGTCGGGGAGGCCGTCGACGCGCGGCAGCGGGAGCGCGACGAGGTTGACGCGCGGCGCCGCGGCCGGGCGCAGCGGCGGGAGGCGGGCGAGGTTGCGCGGCGTGGAGACGTATGAGGTATGACACGCAGTGGCCTCGCGACGCCAGCCGCTCGGCGAGCTCCAGGTACGGGAGCATGTGGCCAAACGCGAGCCAGGGGACGATCACGACGCGCAGCGGCGAGGAGGAGGACCCGGCGCTGTCCATGGCGGGGATCAGGAGCTAGCTCGGCCTGACGACGGGCCGTGTGTTCAAGTACACACCAAATCTCAAAGCTGGAGTACTTTGTTTCTTATTTTGTTCAGTGTCGAACGTTAAATAAGTTCCACGGCATCCACTATCATACCGACGTATCGCCATTTGCAATCTGCAGCCTCACCAGCATGATACTGGTGTGTCTAGAGTATGTCCAGTGGGCCCAGGGTGATTCCACCATCGACAGAGTGGTAAACAGTACGTGGTGTACGAGAATAAAAGCAGCCTGAGACCAACTGGTACGAGAGTAACTATTTGCAATTATGATCTACGTTGACGCTTGAGCCGCCACTTTGATGCATGATGCTCGACGGAGTATCATGCATGATGCATCGGTAGATCTAGCAGGCCATGTATGTACGCACATCACATGTATGTACTATACATGATGGGCAAGTTGTCTAAAGAAAAAATGATTGGCAACGATTTTAAGAGCATCTCCAACATGAGCGCAACGCGCGGCACACTAAAAAAGCGTTTACAGCATCGGAGTCGTGAGTTTTTGCGTGCCGCGGAGCGCTGGCTCCAGCGGCCACTGAAAAACATAGCACGCGCGAGCCGCTCCAGCAGAAACGCTATATTTATTTACTTTTCTACTACGACTCGATATACGTTCGGCTCCGATAGAATGATAGATAGTACATAGATAGATAAAAACGATAGATAAAAAACGAAACATAGATAGTTCATAGCCTCCTCCTACGATAGATAAAATGATAGATAAAAAAAAACTACTTCTCATCATTCTCCTCCGACTCGGACTCCGCCTCGGTCATGTTCTCCTCCAACGTCTGAATGAAGGCGTCAAGGTACCGATCGTCTTCGGAGTCCCATGACGACGCTGCTCCTAACTTGATGTTGAATTGAGCGGCCGCCTTCCGCGTATGCCGGTTCTCGCGATAGGCGGCTCGCTCCGCCCTCCTCTTCGCCCTCCTTTGCACGAAGAACTGCTGCTCATTGATGACGTCCTGCGGGAAGCGTTGGCGCCACAGCTTCATGGCTTCCTCGTCCATCTCGACGAGGCTGAGACGGCGCTCCCGCCTCTGGTTCTCGCAACGATCCTCATTGGTGATAAGCCGAGGGGGAGGCGCCAGCTTCTGCGCCCGCTCCCGCGTGGCCGCGTCGGCACCTCCGCGAAGTTCATGTCCCTACGAGACCGCTGGAGGCGCCACGCCGCCGCGTCGTACGCGCGGGCGGCCTCATGGGCGGTGTCGAAGGTGCCGAGGCCGAGCCGTATGTCGCCGGGCCGGATCTTGGCGGAGAAGGCACAGGAGGACGCGGCGGCGGCCTCATGGGCGGTGTCGAAGGTGCCGAGGCCGAGGCGCATGTCGCCGGACCGGATCTCGGCGGAGAAGGCGCGGGAGGGGTGCGGGCGGACGCCACGATAGCCCGAAACTCCCCGGCGGCACGGCGGTGGCGTGTTGGCGGCGGGGTGAGAAAGCGGCAAAGGGAGCGGGGAGAGAGCGGCAGAGGGCGTGTGGCAAGGTGGAGAGCAGTGGGAGGGCGCGTAGGCGGGCGTTGCATTTATAAAGCGCCACGGACGCCACAAAAAAACCATGGCAGCCGGTCGCTTTTCACCCGCGATTTTTCCGCTACCGAAGTTTCGCCACCGCTGAGCGTGAACCCACCCCGCGCACACTAAAACTACCTTTTATCCAACGCTCGTTTTTTGCAGCCACGGTTGAAGATGCTCTAATACCAACTTGAACCGATGATCCTAAATGAATGTTTGGTTTGTCCGGATTTTGTCTGTTTGGGACATGAAAACGGACAGCGGATGCAAACGGATAGGCGAACACGGCCTCTGCACCCAATGATGCTACCGCATTTGAAGCGGACACACCTGTTTTTGCAAATAAAAAATATATCAAATAGATCAAGTATTAGTTGGAGCTGTACGAAGAACGCCATGGATAGATGCCCGTGGCAAGAGGTGCCTCGCCGGGGGGTGGCCGCGCACAGGAGGCAACTAGCGACACCACCGCTCCCAGCATGCGGCAATGGCTGCTCACAGGAGATTAAGGGGAGCTCGATCCGGGAGCTGTGGCGGCGCGGCGTCTGCGCGCCCACCGGTGTACCGCGCTGCTGCTCCTCGCCGGCGTCCTGCACCATCTGCAGCTCCTCGCCGGCATCCCGCGCTGCTGCTCCTCACCGGCGTCCCGCGCCATCTGCAGCTCCTTGCCGGCGTCCCACGCTGCTGCTCCTCACCGGCGTCGCATGCTCTTCCTCGGCACCCCGTGAATGGGTGGGTGGGACGGTATGGTGGACCAGGGGAGAGAAAAAAGGAGAGAGAATGACACGTGGGTCACGCGTGGACCCCGGGACGAAGAGGATGCGAAGACGCCGTTTTGGTCCCAAATCCACATCAATTTTGGTCTGAAAATGGAGTAGAACGGACACGATCTGGACAAAAATAAGGGCAAGGTTTACGGTGGGTTCATCTTTTTTGTCCGTTTGACATAAACATGCGTGACAAGACGATATGGGGTCTAGCGTTGGAGTTGGCCTACTCACGATCATGCACGGATGGTTGATGATAGTTTTGGAGCCACCAACCCACTTGCTGTGAGACCGACCGTCAAAGTTGATAATAGATAAAGCAAATGACAGGGAATAGTAATTATGAACAGTTGTTTCATGTTCATTGATGTGGCCCACCCAAAGGGTGTGTTACAAGAGATGTTTTTTTTTCGCGAATACGCAAAAGGCTTGTGTATCATTGCATTGATAGGTAGAAGAAGTAGCAAACAGCAAGTACAGATTACCACCTCTGACAAGCATGAACACGCATTGCGGCATGAGTCAGGAGGTGGGGCGTACAAACAGAAAGGGGGGTGTACGCACCCCAGGTCCTAGACACTACGTCTATGGCAAGATGTTGCAGATTCCTTTGGCACCTGCTCGTGCCCATGCGCGAGCCTCGTCCTTGATTGTCATCGTGAGGTGCGGGACAGATGCCCTGTCGTTGTCGGAGACACAGGAGTTGCGCTGCTTCCAAATCCACCAGGCAGTGAGCAGGACTAGCGAAGTGAGGCCCCGACGCAGGCAGAGCGGGGAGTTTGCCGTGGGCCTTGTGAGCGATCGAGGAATGGGACGTCTGCAGAGGGAATGGAGACTGGAAGCCTACACCAGCTCAAGATCTCGTGCCAAACCTGTCGGGAAAAGGGGCAACCTGAGAGTAGGTGAAGAATCGTCTCAGGCTCCTGGTCGCATAAGGGGCAGGTCGAATCGTGCGGCAGGCCATGCCAGGCAAGACGCTGCGCGGTCCAGCAGCGATCCCTAAGAGCGAGCCAGAAGAAGATCTTCACCCGGAGAGTCGCCCATGGCCTCCATGTGAGCTGCCAGTGGGGAGCTTCGATGGATCCATGGAATAGGGCTTGATAGCAGGAACTCGCCGAGTAAATCCCTGTCGAGGTCCATCTCCACCTAATGAGGTCGGGCGTCTCAGAGAGCGCAATATGCCGTAGGCGACGCCATAGCTGAATGTACTGCAACAGAGCCGCTGGCCCAAGAGAGCCCGAAATTTGGCGCGCCCAAGAACGGTCTAGCAAGGCATCACGAACGGAGGTGAGTTTGCGGCAGCGCCTCGGAACCTTCTGGAAAATCAATGGTGCAGTCTCCTGAATAGAGTTGCCGTCGAGCCGGTGATCCACCCAAAACTTGCAAGAACGGCCATCACCAAGAGTCCAGGACGTGGAGGCCCTGAAAATAGCCTGAACCTCGGGGCTGCTGGGCATATGCAGGTGATGCCATGGACGCGAGGGGTCGGTGGATTGTAGCCACAACCATCTGGACCGCAAGGCGATGCCGGCCCGCTGAAAGTCCAGGATGCGCAGGCCGCCAAGATAGATCGGACGGCAAACAGTAGCCCAATTAACAAGGCAGTGGCCACCATTGGCCTCTTTCCGCCCACGCCAGAGAAAGGAGCGTACCAGGCGATTGAGCTGCTTCAAGATGGGAGGGGTAATAGCCATCGCCATGAGAATATGAAGTGGCATGGCGCCCAGAACATGCCGGGCCAGGGCAAGCCTCTCGCCCCTCGAAAGCATGGATCCCCACCACGGCGAAAGTTTCCGCTCGAGCTTGTCGATGAAAGGTTGCAATGCATAGGAAGAAACCTTCCTGATGGAGAGGGGAAGTCCAAGGTACTTAGTTGGGAAATCCACGATCGGGCACTCCAGGCCACCGACGACTGCGTTGCGATCATCTGCAGAGCAATGAATGGGTGTGGCTGAACACTTGGCAAAATTGGTGTGCAGACCAGAGGCGACACCATAGACCCGAAGGAGCTCACGCACCACCGCCAGCTCATGCACCGTGGGGTGACAGAAAACGACCACGTCGTCGGCATACAGGGAGATGCTAGAGGCCATGTGGCGCGGAGTAAGGCGCATGAGGACGCCGACAGCGACGGCAGGCTGGAGGAGTCGGTCGAGGACGTCAATCACCAGGACAAATAACATGGGAGAAACCGGATCGCCCTGCCGGAGCCCCTTGCGGTGAGTGACAGGCGGCCCAGGACAGTCGTTGAGCAGCACCCGCGTACTTGCCGTGCCAAGAAGGATGGAGACCCACTCCCTCCAGCGTGGTCCGAACCCGAGGTGGCGCAATATGTCCAGGAGGAAGGGCCAGGAGACCGAGTCGAAGGCGCACGCGATGTCGAGCTTGAGCATCACGCGAGCAAGCTTGAGGTTATGGAGGCGCCGGGCCGTTTGCTGGACGAGCAAAAAATTGTCGTGTATGCATCGCCCCGCAATGAATGCACTCTGGTTTGCCGAAACCATCTCGCAGAGTCGTGGTGCTAGGCGCAGAGATAAGACCTTCGCCACCAACTTGGCAATGAGGTGAATGAGGCTGATGGGACGGTAGTCGGCAATGAACGCCGCATCGTGCCGCTTAGGAAGCAGAGTAACGAAGGCCTCATTGAGCTTTTGGAAGCCACAACCGTTGAGGGAGTAGAGCTTGTGGAAGACTGCACAAATGTCGTGCTTGATGATGTCCCAGCAGGAGCAAAGAAACTCTGAAGAATACCCATCTGGGCCAGGGGCCTTGCCAGACGGCAGAGATTTGATCGCAGCCCATATCTCGTCCTCAGAGAACGGCAAGTCGAGGGCGGAAAGGTCGAACGAGCGCTGGTCAAGGGCGTCGAAGGTTTATGGAGAAAGCCCTATGGTCAGGGGTACCCAACGCCCTAGTGAAGAACTCGTGGATGGATTTTTTACAGAAAGGACGTGAGCCAATAGTCACGTATGTTGCCTAGTAAAGGACGATGGTTAGGGCACAGGTAGGGATTATGCCTAATTAATAAAATTTAATTTATTCTTGACACTCTCCTAATCACTGCTTCTCCTTGTGATCATACATAATCTTGTTTAAAATCTCCTCCAATGTGGGAAAATTATGAGGGGATGTGCAATATGCCCTGAATTTTCTTTTCCAAAAATCCAGTGAAAAAGTAAGGAGAAAATGACGTATCACCATAGTTGTATTACTATTGCCTCATTAAAAACCTTCTATGAGAAACCATTTAAGAAAAAACTCATAAAAGAAAAAAAGAGTGCAATATATAAAATCCCAAGATCTTGAACAGGTTATCATATGGGAGTACACTCTCTCTCTTGGATGTGCCTAACTGTTCTCTGTTTCCCATGACCGCCGATGATATCCTGGTGCTCAAGCACCGGAGCACACCACGGCCGCTCGCCGGAGGACGCCGAGTAGTGATGCCGATCTGTGGCCAAATTTCGTGTTTTGACCCTTTTTGCATACTATTTCAGGATCTGACCCTGGTTCGAAAAAAATTCGAGATTTGACCCTTTTTCCTACCGCCGGGGCCTCTGGCGGTTGGGTTATGCAGCATACCGCTGGCGGTAGGGTACTTATCCACGTCGACCTTGAAACGGGCGCCCCTCCGTCGCACCCTACCGCTAGGGCACTGGCGATGGTCTGTCTAACCCTACCGCCTTGGCGCTGCAGTAGGGTCTGTGCAGTTATTTTGCCCGAAACCCCCGCGCCCCTGCCCATCTCCCCACCCCTCCCCCTGTTGGAAATATGCCCTAGAGGCAATAATAAATTAGTTATTATTATTATATTTCCTTGTTCATGATAATCGTTTATTATCCATGCTATAATTGTATTGATAGGAAACTCAAATACATGTGTGGATACAGACAACACCATGTCCCTAGCAAGCCTCTATTGGCTAGCTCGTTGATCAATAGATGGTTACGGTTTCCTAACCATGGACATTGGATGTCATTGATAACGGGATCACATCATTAGGAGAATGATGTGATGGACAAGACCCAATCCTAAGCCTAGCACAAAGATCATAGTTCGTATGCTAAAGCTTTTCTAATGTCAAGTATCATTTCCTTAGACCATGAGATTGTGCAACTCCGGATACCGTAGGAATGCTTTGGGTGTACCAAAGCGTCCTGGCGTAACTGGGTGACTATAAAGGTGCACTACAGGTATCTCCGAAAGTGTACATTGGGTTGGCACGAATCAAGACTGGGATTTGTCACTCCGTGTAAACGGAGAGGTATCTCTGGGCCCACTCGGTAGGACATCATCATAATGTGCACAATGTGACCAAGGGGTTGATCACGGGATGATGTGCTACAGAACGAGTAAAGAGACTTGCCGGTAACGAGATTGAACAAGGTATCGGGATACCGACGATCGGATCTCGGGCAAGTACAATACCGCTAGACAAAGGGAATTGTATACGGGATCGATTGAGTCCTTGACATCGTGGTTCATCCGATGAGATCATCGTGGAACATGTGGGAGCCAACATGGGTATCCAGATCCCGCTGTTGGTTATTGACCGGAGAACGTCTCGGTCATGTCTACATGTCTCCCGAACCCGTAGGGTCTACACACTTAAGGTTCGATGGACGCTTAGGGTTATAAAGGAAGTTTGTATGTGGTTATCCGAATGTTGTTCGGAGTCCCGGATGAGATCCCGGACGTCACGAGGAGTTCTGGAATGGTCCGGAGGTAAAGATTTATATATGGGAAGTCCTGTTTTGGTCACCGGAAAAGTTTCGGGGTTTATCGGTAACGTACCGGGACCACCGGGAGGGTCCCGGGGGTCCACCAAGTGGGGCCACATGCTCTAGAGGCATACATGGGCCAAGTATGAGAGGGCACCAGCCCCTAGGTGGGCTAGGGCGCCTCCCACCATGGCCCATGCGGCTAGAAGGAGGGGGCAAACCCTAAGGGCAGATGGGCCCTAAGGCCCATACTCCCTGCGCCTCCCTCTCCTCCCCCCCTTGTGGCCGCCACCCATAGATGGGTTTTGGGGGCTGCCGCCCCTCTAGGGGTGGGAACCCTAGAGGGGGCGCACCCTCCTCCCTCTCCCCTATATATATGAGGCCAAGGGGGCTGCCCATAACACACGAGAGCCTCTCCCTCTCCAGGCGCAGCCCTGCCTCTCCTCCTCCTCCTCTCCCTTGGTGCTTGGCGAAGCCCTGCGGGATTGCCACGCTCCTCCATCACCACCACGCCGTTGTGCTGCTGCTGGATGGAGTCTTCCTCAACCTCTCCCTCTCTCCTTGCTGGATCAAGGTGTGGGAGACGTCACCGGGCTGTACGTGTGTTGAACGCGGAGGTGCCGTCAGATTCGGCACTTTCGGATCTCCGGTGATTTGGATCACGACAATCTGACTCCTTCAACCCCGTTCTCATGAACGCTTCCGCTTAGCGATCTACAAGGGTATGTAGATGCACTCTCCTTCCCTCGTTGCTAGTTTCTCCATAGATAGATCTTGGTGATGCGAGAAAATTTTGAATTTCTGCTATGTTCCCCAACGGTGGCATCATGAGCTAGGTCTATTAAGTAGATTCTTTGCACGAGTAGAACACAAAGTAGTTGTGGGCGTTGATTATGTTCAATATGCTTACCGTTACTAGTCCAATCTTGTTTGACGGTATTGTGGGATGAAGCGGCCGGACCGACCTTACACGCATTTCCACGTGAGGCAGGTTCCACCGAACGACATGCACTTGGTGCATAAGGTGGCTAGCGGGTGCCGCTCTCCCACTTTAGTCGGAACGGATTCGATGAAAAGGGTCCTTATGAAGGGTAAATAGCAATTGGCATATCACGTTGTGGTTTCTGCGTAGGTAAGAAAGCGTTCTTGCTAGAAACCCATAGCAGCCACGTAAAACATGCAAACAACAATTAGAGGACGTCTAACTTGTTTTTGCAGGGTATGCTATGTGATGTGATATGGCCAAGAAGAATGTGATGAATGATATGTAATGTATGAGATTGATCATGTTCTTGTAATAGGATTCACGACTTGCATGTCGATGAGTATGACAACTGGCAGGAGCCATAGGAGTTGTCTTTATTTATTGTATGACCTGCGTGTCATTAAACAACGCCATGTAATTACTTTACTTTATTGCTAACCGGTAGCCATAGTAGTAGAAGTAATAAGTTGGCGAGACAACTTCATGGAGACACGATGATGGAGATCATGATGATGGAGATCATGGTGTCATGCCGGTGACAATAATGATCATGGAGCCCTCAAGATGGAGATCAAAAGGAGCAATATGATATTGGCCATATCATGTCACTACTATATAATTGCATGTGATGTTTATTATGTTTATGCATCTTGTTTACTTAGAACGACGGTAGTAAATAAGATGATCCCTTACACAAATTTCAAGAAGTGTTCTCCCCTGACTGTGCACCGTTGCTACAGTTCGTCGCTTCTAAGCACCACGTGATGATCGGGTGTGATGGATTCTTACGTTCACATACAACGGGTGTAAGACAGATTTACACAGCAAAAACACTTGGGGTTAACTTGACGAGCCTAGCATGTACAGACATGGCCTCGGGAACACAGAGACCGAAAGGTCGAGCATGAGTCGTATAGCAGATACGATCAACATGAAGATGTTCACCGAGTCGACTAGTCCGTCTCACGTGATGATCGGACACGGCCTAGTTGACTCGGATCATGTAATCACTTAGATGACGGAGGGATGTCTATTCGAGTGGGAGTTCATAAGATGAACTTAATTATCTTGAACATAGTCAAAAGACCTTTTGCAAATTATGTCGTAAGCTCGCGCTTTAGTTCCACTGTTTAGATATGTTCCTAGAGAAAATATAGTTGAAAGTTGAAAGTAGCAATTATGCGATCAGTAGAAAGCTTATGTCCTTAATGCACCGCTCAGTGATCTGAACCCCAAAACATCGTTTGTGGATGTTGCGAACATCGTACATACACGCTTTTGATAACTACGTGATAGTTCAGTTAAACGGTTTAGAGTTGAGGCACCAAAGACGTTTTTCGAAACGTCGCGGAACATATGAGATGTTTCGAGGGCTGAAATTGGGATTTCAAGCTCGTGCCCACGTCAAGAGGTATAAGACCTCCGACGATTTTCTTAGCCTACAAACTAAGGGAGAAAAGCTCAATCGTTGAGCTTGTACTCAGATTGTCTGAATACAACAATCACTTAAATCGAATGGGAGTTGATCTTCCAGATGAGATAGTGATGTTTCTCCAAAGTCATTGCCACCAAGCTGCTAGAGCTTCGTGATGAACTATAACATATCAAGGATAGAGATGATGATCCTTGAGGCATTCACGATGTTTGACACCAAAGTAGAAATCAAGAAGGAGCATCAATTGTTGATGGTTGGTGAAACCACTAGTTTCAAGAAGGGCAAGGGCAAGAAGGGACACTTCACGAAACGACAAATCAGTTGCTGCTCCAAAGAAGAAACCCAAGGTTAAACCCAAACCCGAGACTAAGTGCTTACGTAATAAGGGGAACAGCCATGGAGCGGAACCACCCTAGATACTTGGTAGATGAGAAGGCTGGCAAGGTCAATAGAAGTATATTTGATATACATTAAGTTATTGTGTATTTTACTAGTACTCCTAGTAGCACCAGGGTATTAGATACCGGTTCGGTTGCTAAGTGTTAGTAACACGAAATAAAAGGCTACGGAATAAACGGAGACTAGCTAAAGGAGAGCTGACGATATGTGTTGGAAGTGTTTCCAATTTTGATGTGATCAAACATCGCACGCTCCCTCTACCATCAAGATTAGTATTAAACTAGAATAATTATCATTTGGTGTTTGCGTTGAGCATATACATGATTGGATTATGTCTATCGCAATACGGTTATTCATTTAAGAAGAATAATGGTTACTCTATTTATTTGAATAACACCTTCGATGGTCTTGCACCTAAATAAATGGTTTATTGAATCTCGATCGTAGTGATACACATTTTCATGCCAAAAGTATAAGATAGTAATGATAGTACCACTTACTTGTGGCAATCGCCATGTAAGTCATATTGGTGTAAAACGCATGAAGAAGCTCCATGTTGATGGATCTTTGGACTCACTCGTTTTGAAAAGTTTGAGACATGCAAACCATATGCATTGGTGTATACGCATGATGAAACTCCATGCAGATGGATCGTTTAGACTCACTTGATTTTGAATCACTTG
This sequence comes from Aegilops bicornis, assembly GCA_021605145.1. NCBI lineage: Eukaryota > Viridiplantae > Streptophyta > Magnoliopsida > Poales > Poaceae > Aegilops > Aegilops bicornis. The sequence goes on from CM038673.1 coordinate 741,258,391, forward strand.
AGATATGCAAATCATACCACATGGACAAGATGACTGAAAAGCCTCGGTTTGGAAGATGGAACTAGATAGCAACTTGTTAGAAGTAACACATTTTGATGTGTGCAGTCCAATAAGTGCTGAGGCATGCAGTGAATATCGTTATGTTCTTACTTCACAGATGTTTCGAGTAGATGTTGAGTATATTTACTTGATGAAACACAAGTCTGAACTATTGAATGGTTCAAGTAATTTCAGAGTGAAGTTTAAGATCTTCGTGACAAGAGGATAGAATGTCTATGATATGATCATAGAGATGAATATCTGAGTTACGAGTTTTGGCACACAATTAAGACATTGTGCAAATTGTTTCACAATTAATACCGCCTGGAACACCATAGTGTGATGGTGTGTCCGAATATCATAGTTGCACTATTGGGTATGGTGCGTAACATGATATCTCTTATCGAATTACCACTATCGTTCATGGGTTAGGCATTAGAGACAACCACGTTCACTTTAAATAGGGCACCATGTAAATCTGTTGAGATGACACCGTATGAACTATGGTTTAGAGAAACCTAAACTGTCATTTCTTAAAGGTTTGGGGCTATGACGCTTATATGAAAAAGTTTCAGGTTGATAAGCTCGAACCCAAAGCGGATAAAATGCATCTTCATAGGACACCCAAAACAGTTGGGTATACCTCCTAATTCAGATCCGAAAGCAATAGGGATTGTTTCTTGAACGGGTCCTTTCTCGAGGAAAAGTTCGTCTCGAAAGAAGTGAGTGGGAGGATGGTGGAGACTTGATGAGGTTATTGAACCATCACTTCAACTAGTGTGTAGCAGGACACAGGACGTTGTTCCTGTGGCACCTACACCAATTGAAGTAGAAGCTTATGATAGTGATCATGAAACTTGGATCAAGTCACTACCGAACCTCGTGGGACGACAAGGACGCTGCGTCGCTTGAGTGGTACGGTGATCCTGTCATGAATGTCATGTTGCTAGACAACAATGAACCTACGAGCTATGGAGAACCAATGGTGGGCCCATATTCCAACAAATGGTTAGAAGCCATGAAATCCGAGATAGGATCCATGTATCGTAACAAAGCATGGACTTTGGTGGACTTGCCCGTTGATCGGCAAGCCATTGAGATAAATGGATCTTTAAGAAGAAGACGGACATAGACGGTAATGTCACCGTCTATGAAGCTCGACTTGTGGCAAAGAGTTTTCACAAGTTCAAGGAGTTGACTACGATGAGATTTTCTCATCCGTAGCGATGCTTAAGTCCGTCGGAATCATGTTAGCATAAGCTGCATTTATGAAATCTGGCGATGGATGTCAAAACGAGTTTCTTTATCGGTTTACGTAAGGAAAGGTTGTATGTGATACAATCGGAAAAGTTTTGTCGATCCTAAGGATGCTAAAAGGTATGCTAGCTCCAGCGATCCTTTCTAAGGACCGGAGTAAGCATCTCGGAGTTGGAATGTGCGCTTTGATGAGATGATCAAAGATTTTGGGTTTATACAAAGTTTATGAGAAACTTGTATTTCCAAAGAAGTGAGTGGGAGCACTATAGAATTTCTGATGAGTATACGTTGTTGACATATTGATGATCAGAAATGATGTAGAATTTTCTGTAAAGCATATAGGGTTATTTGAAAAGTGTTTTCAAGTGAAAACCTGGATTAGGCTACTTGAACAATAAGCATCAAGATCTATAAGATAGATCAAAATGTTTAATAATACTTTCAAATGAGCACATAACTTGACATAATCTTGAAAGTGTTCAAGATGGATCAGTCAAAGAAGGAGTTCTTGCCTGAGTTGTAAGGTATGAAGTTAAGAGTTAAAAGCTCGACCACGGCAGAAGAGAGAGAAAGGACGAAGGTCGTCCCCTATGCTTCAGACGTAGGCTCTACAAAGATGCTATCCGTGTGTACCGCACCGGAAGTGTGCCTTGCCATGAGTCAGTCAAGGGGTACAAGAATGATCCAGGAATGCATCATTGGACAGCGGTCAAAATTGTCCTTGGAGTAAATAAGGACATGTTTCTCGATTATGGAGGTGATAAAGAGTTCGGCGTAAAGGGTTACGTCGATGCAAGCTTTAACACCTATCCGAATGACTCTAAGTAGCAAACAGGATACGTATAGTGGAACAACCATTTGGAATATCTCCAAGTGGGGCATGGAAGCAACATTTATAATATGACCTAGAAATTTGCAAAGCACACACGGATCTGAAAGGTTCAGACCCGTTGACTAAAACCCGTTGACTAAAACCTCTCTCACAAGCAAAACATGATCAAACCTCAGAACTCATTGAGCCTAAATCACATGATGATGTGAACTAGTTTACAAACACTAGTAAACTCTTTGGGTGTTGGTCACATGGCGATGTGACCTATCAGTGTTAATCACATGACGATGTGAACTAGATTATTGACTCTAGTGCAAGTGGGAGACTGTTGGAAATATGCCCTAGAGGCAATAATAAATTAGTTATTATTATTATATTTCCTTGTTCATGATAATCGTTTATTATCCATGCTATAATTGTATTGATAGGAAACTCAAATACATGTGTGGATACATAGACAACACCATGTCCCTAGCAAGCCTCTATTGGCTAGCTCGTTGATCAATAGATGGTTACGGTTTCCTAACCATGGACATTGGATGTCATTGATAACGGGATCACATCATTAGGAGAATGATGTGATGGACAAGACCCAATCCTAAGCCTAGCACAAAGATCATAGTTCGTATGCTAAAGCTTTTCTAATGTCAAGTATCATTTCCTTAGACCATGAGATTGTGCAACTCCCGGATGCCGTAGGGAATGCTTTGGGTGTACCAAACGTCACAACGTAACTGGGTGACTATAAAGGTGCACTACAGGTATCTCCGAAAGTGTCATTGGGTTGGCACGAATCAAGGCGGGATTTGTCACTCCGTGTAAGCGGAGAGGTATCTCTGGGCCCACTCGGTAGGACATCATCATAATGTGCACAATGTGACCAAGGGGTTGATCACGGGATGATGTGCTGCTGAGCGAGTAAAGAGACTTGCCGATGTGAGATTGAACAAGGTACCGGGATACCGGCGATCGGATCTCGGGCAAGTACAATACCGCTAGACAAAGGGAATTGTATACGGGATCGATTGAGTCCTTGACATCGTGGTTCATCCGATGAGATCATCGTGGAACATGTGGGAGCCAACATGGGTATCCAGATCCCGCTGTTGGTTATTGACCGGAGAACGTCTCGGTCATGTCTACATGTCTCCCGAACCCGTAGGGTCTACACACTTAAGGTTCGATGGCGCTAGGGTTATAAAGGAAGTTTGTATGTGGTTACCGAATGTTGTTCGAGTCCGGATGAGATCCCGGACGTCACGAGGAGTTCCGGAATGGTCCGGACGTAAAGATTTATATATGGGAAGTCCTGTTTTGGTCACCGGAAAAGTTTGGGGTTTATCGGTAACGTCTGGGACCACGGGAGGGTCCCGAGGGTCCACCAAGTGGGGCCACATGCTCTAGAGGCATACATGGGCCAAGTATGAGAGGGCACCAGCCCCTAGGTGGGCTAGGGCGCCTCCACCATGGCCCATGCGGCTAGAAAGGGGAGAGGGCAAACCCTAAGGGCAGATGGGCCCTAAGGCCCATACTCCCCGCGCCTCCTCTCCTCCCCCTTGTGGCCGCCACCCATAGATGGGTTTTGGGGCTGCCGCCCCTCTAGGGGTGGGAACCCTAGAGGCGCACCCTCCTCCCTTCCCCTATATATATGAGGCCAAGGGGCTGCCCATAACACACGAGAGCCTCTCCCTCTCCAGCGCAGCCCTGCCTCTCCTCCTCCTCTTCTCCCTTGGTGCTTGGCGAAGCCTGCGGGATTGCCACGCTCCTCCATCACCACCATGCCGTTGTGCTGCTGCTGGATGGAGTCTTCCTCAACCTCTCCCTCTCTCCTTGCTGGATCAAGGTGTGGGAGGCGTCACCGGGCTGTCGTGTGTTGAGCAGCGGAGGTGTCGTCCGTTCGGCACTCGGATCTCCGGTGATTTGGATCACGACAGTGCGACTCCTTCAACCCCGTTCTCATGAACGCTTCCACTTAGCGATCTACAAGGGTATGTAGATGCACTCTCCTTCCCTCGTTGCTAGTTTCTCCATAGATAGATCTTGGTGATGCGTAGAAAATTTTGAATTTCTGCTATGTTCCCCAACAGTGGCATCATGAGCTAGGTCTATTGCGTAGATTCTTTGCACGAGTAGAACACAAAGTAGTTGTGGGCGTTGATTATGTTCAATATGCTTACCGTTACTAGTCCAATCTTGTTTCGACGGTATTGTGGGATGAAGCGGCCGGACCGACCTTACACGTGCTCTTTACGTGAGGCGGGTTCCACCGTGACATGCACTTGGTGCATAAGGTGGCTAGCGGGTGCAGTCTCTCCCACTTTAGTCGGAACGGATTCGATGAAAAGGGTCCTTATGAAGGGTAAATAGCAATTGGCATATCACGTTGTGGTTTTGCGTAGGTAAGAAACGTTCTTGCTAGAAACCCATAGCAGCCACGTAAAACATGCAAACAACAATTAGAGGACGTCTAACTTGTTTTTGCAGGGTATGCTATGTGATGTGATATGGCCAAGAAGAATGTGATGAATGATATGTAATGTATGAGATTGATCATGTTCTTGTAATAGGATTCACGACTTGCATGTCGATGAGTATGACAACCGGCAGGAGCCATAGGAGTTGTCTTTATTTATTGTATGACCTGCGTGTCATTAAACAACGCCATGTAATTACTTTACTTTATTGCTAACCGGTAGCCATAGTAGTAGAAGTAATAAGTTGGCGAGACAACTTCATGAAGACACGATGATGGAGATCATGATGATGGAGATCATGGTGTCATGCCGGTGACAATAATGATCATGGAGCCCGAAGATGGAGATCAAAGGAGCAATATGATATTGGCCATATCATGTCACTACTATATAATTGCATGTGATGTTTATTATGTTTATGCATCTTGTTTACTTAGAACGACGGTAGTAAATAAGATGATCCCTTACACAAATTTCAAGAAGTGTTCTCCCCGGTACTGCACCGTTGCTACGGTTCGTAAGCTTCTAAGCACCACGTGATGATCGGGTGTGATGGATTCTTACGTTCACATACAACGGGTGTAAGACAGATTTACACAGCAAAAACACTTGGGGTTAACTTGACGAGCCTAGCATGTACAGACATGGCCTCGGGAACACAGAGACCGAAAGGTCGAGCATGAGTCGTATAGCAGATACGATCAACATGAAGATGTTCACCGAGTCGACTAGTCCGTCTCACGTGATGATTAGACACGGCCTAGTTGACTCGGATCATGTAATCACTTAGATGACCAGAGGGATGTCTATCTGAGTGGGAGTTCATAAGATGAACTTAATTATCTTGAACATAGTCAAAAGACCTTTTGCAAATTATGTAAATGGCTCGCGCTTTAGTTCCTTGTTTAGATATGTTCCTAGAGAAAATATAGTTGAAAGTTGAAAGTAGCAATTATGCGATCAGTAGAAAGCTTATGTCCTTAATGCACCGCTCAGTGATCTGAACCCCAAAACATCGTTTGTGGATGTTGCGAACATCGTACATACACGTTTTGATAACTACGTGATAGTTCAGTTAAACGGTTTAGAGTTGAGGCACCAAAGACGTTTTTCGAAACGTCGCGGAACATATGAGATGTTTCGAGGGCTGAAATTGGGATTTCAAGCTCGTGCCCACGTCAAGAGGTATAAGACCTCCGACGATTTTCTTAGCCTACAAACTAAGGGAGAAAAGCTCAATCGTTGAGCTTGTACTCAGATTGTCTGAATACAACAATCACTTAAATCGAATGGGAGTTGATCTTCCAGATGAGATAGTGATGTTTCTCCAAAGTCATTGCCACCAAGCTGCTAGAGCTTCGTGATGAACTATAACATATCAAGGATAGAGATGATGATCCTTGAGGCATTCACGATGTTTGACACCGCGAAAGTAGAAATCAAGAAGGAGCATCAATTGTTGATGGTTGGTGAAACCACTAGTTTCAAGAAGGGCAAGGGCAAGAAGGGACACTTCACGAAACGACAAATCAGTTGCTGCTCCAAAGTGAAGAAACCCAAGGTTAAACCCAAACCCGAGACTAAGTGCTTACGTAATAAGGGAACAGCCCTTTGGAGCGGAACCACCCTAGATACTTGGTAGATGAGAAGGCTGGCAAGGTCAATAGAAGTATATTTGATATACATTAAGTTATTGTGTATTTTACTAGTACTCCTAGTAGCACCAGGGTATTAGATACCGGTTCGGTTGCTAAGTGTTAGTAACACGAAATAAAAGGCTACGGAATAAGCGGAGACTAGCTAAAGGAGAGGCGACGATATGTGTTGGAAGTGTTTCCAATTTTGATGTGATCAAACATCATACGCTCCCTCTACCATCAAGATTAGTATTAAACTAGAATAATTATCATTTGGTGTTTGCGTTGAGCATATACATGATTGGATTATGTCTATCGCATAATACGGTTATTCATTTAAGAAGAATAATGGTTACTCTATTTATTTGAATAACACCTTCGATGGTCTTGCACCTAAATAAATGGTTTATTGAATCTCGATCGTAGTGATACACATTTTCATGCCAAAAGTATAAGATAGTAATGATAGTACCACTTACTTGTGGCACTGCCATGTAAGTCATATTGGTGTAAAACACATGAAGAAGCTCCATGTTGATGGATCTTTGGACTCACTCGTTTTGAAAAACTTGAGACATGCGAACCATATGCATTGGTGTATCATGATGAAACTCCATGCAGATGGATCGTTTAGACTCACTTGATTTTGAATCACTTGAGATATGCAAATCATACCACATGGACAAGATGACTGAAAAGCCTCGGTTTCGAAGATGGAACTAGATAGCAACTTGTTAGAAGTAACACATTTTGATGTGTGCAGTCCAATAAGTCTTTGAGGCATGCGATGAATATCGTTATGTTCTTACTTCACGAGATGATTCGAGTAGATGTTGAGTATATTTACTTGATGAAACACAAGTCTGAACTATTGAATGGTTCAAGTAATTTCAGAGTGAAGTTTAAGATCTTACGTGACAAGAGGATAGAATGTCTATGATATGATCATAGAGATGAATATCTGAGATTCTGAGTTTTGGCACACAATTAAGACATTGTGCAAATTGTTTCACAATTAATACCGCCTGGAACACCATAGTGTGATGGTGTGTCCGAATATCATAGTTGCACTATTGGGTATGGTGCGTAACATGATATCTCTTATCGAATTACCACTATCGTTCATGGGTTAGGCATTAGAGACAACCACATTCACTTTAAATAGGGCACCATGTAAATCTGTTGAGATGACACCGTATGAACTATGGTTTAGAGAAACCTAAACTGTCATTTCTTAAAGGTTTGGGGCTATGACGCTTATATGAAAAATTTTCAGGTTGATAAGCTCGAACCCAAAGCGGATAAAATGCATCTTCATAGGACACCCAAAACAGTTGGGTATACCTCCTAATTCAGATCCGAAAGCAATAGGGATTGTTTCTTGAAACGGGTCCTTTCTCGAGGAAAAGTTCGTCTCGAAAGAATTGAGTGGGAGGATGGTGGAGACTTGATGAGGTTATTGAACCATCACTTCAACTAGTGTGTAGCAGGACACAGGACGTTGTTCCTGTGGCACCTACACCAATTGAAGTAGAAGCTTATGATAGTGATCATGAAACTTGGATCAAGTCACTACCGAACCTCGTGGGGACGACAAGGGCCAGCGTCTTGCCGAATTAGTGCGGTGATCCTGTCATGAATGTCATGTTGCTAGACAACAATGAACCTACGAGCTATGGAGAACCAATGGTGGGCCCATATTCCAACAAATGGTTAGAAGCCATGAAATCCGAGATAGGATCCATGTATCAGAACAAAGCATGGACTTTGGTGGACTTGCCCGTTGATCGGCAAGCCATTGAGATAAATGGATCTTTAAGAAGAAGACGGACATAGACGGTAATGTCACCGTCTATGAAGCTCGACTTGTGGCAAAGAGTTTTTCACAAGTTCAAGGAGTTGACTACGATGAGATTTTCTCATCCGTAGCGATGCTTAAGTCCGTCGGAATCATGTTAGCATAAGCTGCATTTATGAAATCTGGCAGATGGATGTCAAAACGAGTTTCATTATCTGTTTACGTAAGGAAAGGTTGTATGTGATACAATCAGAAAAGTTTTGTCGATCCTAAGGATGCTAAAAGGTATGCTAGCTCCAGCGATCCTTTCTAAGGACTGGAGTAAGCATCTCGGAGTTGGAATGTGCGCTTTGATGAGATGATCAAAGATTTTGGGTTTATACAAAGTTTATGAGAAACTTGTATTTCCAAAGAAGTGAGTGGGAGCACTATAGAATTTCGATGAGTATCGTTGTTGACATATTGATGATCGAAATGATGTAGAATTTTACGTAAAGCATATAGGGTTATTTGAAAAGTGTTTTCAAGTGAAAACCTGGATTAGGCTACTTGAACAATAAGCATCAAGATCTATAAGATAGATCAAAATGTTTAATAATACTTTCAAATGAGCACATAACTTGACATAATCTTGAAAGTGTTCAAGATGGATCTTTCAAAGAAGGAGTTCTTGCACGAGTTGTAAGGTATGAAGTTAAGAGTTAAAAGCTCGACCACGGCAGAAGAGAGAGAAAGGACGAAGGTCGTCCCCTATGCTTCAGACGTAGGCTCTACAAAGTATGCTATCTGTGTACCGCACCGAAGTGTGCCTTGCCATGAGTCGGTCGAGGGTACAAGAATGATCCAGGAATGCATCATTGGACAGCGGTCAAAATTGTCCTTGGAGTAAATAAGGACATGTTTCTCGATTATGGAGGTGATAAAGGGTTCGGCGTAAAGGGTTACGTCGATGCAAGCTTTAACACCTATCCGAATGAATCTAAGTAGCAAACATGATCATTATAGTGGAACAACCATTTGGAATATCTCCAAGTGGGGCATGGAAGCAACATTTATAATATGACCTAGAAATTTGCAAAGCACACACGGATCTGAAAGGTTCAGACCCGTTGACTAAAACCCGTTGACTAAAACCTCTCTCACAAGCAAAACATGATCAAACCTCGAACTCATTGAGCCTAAATCACATGATGATGTGAACTAGTTTACAAACACTAGTAAACTCTTTGGGTGTTGGTCACATGGCGATGTGACCTATCAGTGTTAATCACATGACGATGTGAACTAGATTATTGACTCTAGTGCAAGTGGGAGACTGTTGGAAATATGCCCTAGAGGCAATAATAAATTAGTTATTATTATTATATTTCCTTGTTCATGATAATCGTTTATTATCCATGCTATAATTGTATTGATAGGAAACTCAAATACATGTGTGGATACATAGACAACACCATGTCCCTAGCAAGCCTCTATTGGCTAGCTCGTTGATCAATAGATGGTTACGGTTTCCTAACCATGGACATTGGATGTCATTGATAACGGGATCACATCATTAGGAGAATGATGTGATGGACAAGACCCAATCCTAAGCCTAGCACAAAGATCATAGTTCGTATGCTAAAGCTTTTCTAATGTCAAGTATCATTTCCTTAGACCATGAGATTGTGCAACTCCCGGATACCGTAGGAATGCTTTGGGTGTACCAAAGCGTCACAACGTAATCTGGGTGACTATAAAGGTGCACTACAGGTATCTCCGAAAGTGTCTGCATTGGGTTGTACGAATCAAGGCTGGGATTTGTCACTCCGTGTAAACGGAGAGGTATCTCTGGGCCCACTCGGTAGGACATCATCATAATGTGCACAATGTGACCAAGGGGTTGATCACGGGATGATGTGCTACTGAGCGAGTAAAGAGACTTGCCAAGAACGAGATTGAACAAGGTATCGGATACCGACGATCGGATCTCGGGCAAGTACAATACCGCTAGACAAAGGGAATTGTATACGGGATCGATTGAGTCCTTGACATCGTGGTTCATCCGATGAGATCATCGTGGAACATTTGGGAGCCAACATGGGTATCCAGATCCCGCTGTTGGTTATTGACCGGAGAACGTCTCGGTCATGTCTGCATGGTTCCCGAACCCGTAGGGTCTACACACTTAAGGTTCGATGACGCTAGGGTTATAAAGGAAGTTTGTATGTGGTTACGAATGTTGTTGAGTCCGGATGAGATCCCGGACGTCACGAGGAGTTAGGAATGGTCCGGAGGTAAAGATTTATATATGGGAAGTCCTGTTTTGGTCACCGGAAAAGTTTGGGGTTTATCGGTAACGTACCGGGACCACCGGGAGGGTCCCGGGGGTCCACCAAGTGGGGCCACATGCTCTAGAGGCATACATGGGCCAAGTATGAGAGGGCACCAGCCCCTAGGTGGGCTAGGGCGCCTCCCACCATGGCCCATGCGGCTAGAAGGGAGAGGGGCAAACCCTAGGCGAGATGGGCCCTAAGGCCCATACTCCTGCGCCTCCCTCTCCTCCCCTTGTGGCCGCCACCCATAGATGGGTTTTGGGGGCTGCCGCCCCTCTGGGGTGGGAACCCTAGAGGCGCACCCTCCTCCCTTCCCCTATATATATGAGGCCAAGGGGCTGCCCATAACACACGAGAGCCTCTCCCTCTCCAGCGCAGCCCTGCCTCTCCTCCTCCTCTTCTCCCTTGGTGCTTGGCGAAGCCCTGCGGGATTGCCACGCTCCTCCATCACCACCATGCCGTTGTGCTGCTGCTGGATGGAGTCTTCCTCAACCTCTCCCTCTCTCCTTGCTGGATCAAGGTATGGGAGACGTCACCGGAGCTGTACGTGTGTTGAACGCGGAGGTGCCGTCCGTTCGGCACTCGGATCTCCGGTGATTTGGATCACGACAATGCGACTCCTTCAACCCCGTTCTCATGAACGCTTCCGCTTAGCGATCTACAAGGGTATGTAGATGCACTCTCCTTCCCTCGTTGCTAGTTTCTCCATAGATAGATCTTGGTGATGCGTAGAAAATTTTGAATTTCTGCTACGTTCCCCAACACCCCCTCCCTCCCCGTCGGCGGTTCCTCATTTTCTCCCCCAAGTCGCCCCTCTCTCCCTCTCTCATCTCCTCTACTCCCCCCTCGGATCTTCATCATTTCTTCACCGTTTTTGCATATCGAGATGTCCCTGATGAGAGAAACGTAAGCTCCTCCAATCCCTCCAATTAGTTTTTGCAAACTTGCTTCCGATTCAACGCATTTTTTTCTTCAAATCCCTCATGTTTTTGAACTTAGATTGGATTTTTTTTGTACCTAAGATTTTTTTAGCTTGATTGTAGTTGTAGTTCTTAGTTCTTTAGTAAGTAGTGGTATTGAATATGAACTCTAATCAATAGTTCATGTGTTAGTTTGAAGATGAACCCTAGTTAATAAATTTTTTTGTTAAAAAAATTTATGATGTAATGCATGTGGGAGGACTTGATAGTAGTTTTATGATGCATGTTGATATGATGATATGAAGATGTTGGAGGATTTTTATTATGATATGATGCATGTTGATATCATGCATATTGGAGTAAACAAAATATATATGATGCAAATAGTGGATTTGGTTGGAGTAAATATAAGTAGTGGTATTTATTTGATCCATGTGTTTAGGTCTGGAACAATGGCACAACCATCGCTTATTCATCTCCAACACGACCCATCTGGCTTGCCACTTCCGTACGTGTACGAGTCCTTCCCCGAGCTTCTGGTGCCTGTCGGTGTCAAAACCGGCGGATCTCTGGTAGGGGGTCCCGAACTGTGCGTCTAGGCGGATGGTAACAGGATACAAGGGACACGATGTTTTTACCCAGGTTCGGGCCCTCTCGATGGAGGTAATACTCTACTCCTGCTTGATTAATATTCATGATATGGGTAGTACAAGAGTAGATCTACCACGAGATCAAGGAGGCTAAACCCTAGAAGCTAGCCTATGGTATGATTGTTGTTCGTCCTACGGACTAAAACCCTCCGGTTTATATAGACACCGGATAGGTTAGGGTTACACAAAGTCGGTTACAATGGTAGGAGATCTACATATCCGTATCGCCAAGCTTGCCTTCCACGCCAAGGAAAGTCCCATCCGGACACGGACGAAGTCTTCAATCTTGTATCTTCAGTCTTGGAGTCCGGTCGTGGCGATAGTCCGCTATCCGGACACCCCTAGTCCGGGACTCCCTCGGTAGACCACGAACCAGGCTTCAATGACGATGAGTCCGTAGCGTTGATTGTCTTCGGCATTGCGGCGGGTTCCTCCTCGAATACTTCATAGAAGGTTTTGAACACAAGGATAGTGTCCGGCTCTGCAAAACAAGTTCCACATAACACCGTAGAGAGAATAATTTTTGCACAGATCTGCTGACGTATTCCGCGGCGTGACATCACACCACGGCCAGGCCTTTATATTAATCGTTTTTTATTGTTCCACCTCAACGTGTTTAGCGAGGCGGTTTCCTTGGCACGTCTTATCAAAGCGTAGATCGTGCCCCCTTATTCCGGGATTCTCATCAATACGGACGCAGGTAACCCAACCGTGCCCGTTGGCCTGCCTTCTCTATCAAAGGCGAGTCCTAATCGACCACGGGGTGGGCTCTTGGTATTCAACCTCTTTATAATGAGACCAAGGCCCTCTTCTTTTTTACACCCTCCATCGAGTTCGCCTCACGCTTCGAGTTCCAACACCCAAAGCTTCAGATTTAGGTGCTTCGGACTTTTGACGATGTCCGGCCCCGACCAGCACGGCCGATGGATGTCTTCCTCCGTCACAGAAGAGGATGTGCTAAAGCTGAGAGACGCCAGGTATCTAACCGGCGAGATCTCGCATAGGCTGCCTGCTCCAGGGCAGGTTATTCCCACTCCTGAGCCCGGCGAGAACGTGGTGTTCGTGTCCCACTTCCTTCGGGGTTTAGGCTTCCCGACGGATCCCTTTGTGCGAGGGCTCATGTTTTATTATGGGCTTGATTTCCATGACTTGAATCCGGAGTCCATCCTCCATATCTCGTCATTCATTGTCGTATGTGAGGCCTTCCTCCATATTACCCCCCACTTTGGATTGTGGCTCAATACCTTCAAGGTGGAGCCAAAGATGATCAAGGGGCAGCAAGCAGAGTGCGGAGGGGCGGTCATAAGCAAATGTGTTGATGCTCCATGGCCCGAGGGCTCTTTTCAAGAGGAGCTTGGTTTGTGGCAACGGAGTGGTTTTATATCACCGCTCCCAGGGGCACCAAATGGGCGGCGCTCCCTGCCTTCCGCTCAGGTCCACCACAGCGGCCGGCATCATGGGTCAACAAGGGGCTCGACTGGGGCCGCCCAAGGGCGTTCCCCTGCCGCAGGGCCGTATTCGAGACCTCCAGGAAAGAGGAATCAATCTGGTTGCAGTGGCGCAGGTTATGGTGATCCGGCACCTTCAGCCCTGCAAACGTCGCCCCCTCCGCCTGTGGGAATTCAATCCGGAGGGACCACGAGCTCTCCAAAATTTTATGGGCACGACGCCCGTGGAGATGTATAAACTGTTCTTGGGATCACAAGAGAAGTGTCCGGACCTGACTGAGGACGCAGGACTAAGCTGTAATCGCCAGATACTCAAGTAAGTAGTCCCAGAATCTGGACAAACTGTTCATTCATTTATTTCATATATATGCCCTTTAAAGGAGCCGTTTCTTGAACAGGAGTGGATAGCCAAGGCAAAGTTAATAAGGTGTCCGGCTCCCCTCCCCGAGACCACGCCGGATCCCATGCTGACCAAGATGTTGAAGGTCGCGCCTTTTGAAGAAGGCGAAGGGGGAGCAGGGAAGCAACTGCCTCTGCGAAGGAGGCTATCAAGGAAGGAGGGATTAAGAGTCCCACCTGCCGAGGAGAGAAGAGGACCGCTTCGGAAGATCCGGAGGTCAAGGCCTCAAAGAGGGGAAGGGAATCTTCGGCAGAGAGTCCGGCAATGGGAAGTAACCCAGCCGCATTATTTCCCCGAGGGGATCAGCCCTCCAGCGAGCCGTAAGTAAAAAGAAGGGGTATTGTAAATAAGGAACATCCCTGTGTTTATTCATGAGGATAACCGAAACTGTACCTTGTAGTTCGGACCTCAGCCCTTCTCAGCAGAGCTCGTCTTCGGGGGATCTTCTTCCAGAGATGATGGAGAGCGAAACGCCTCCACCTGTCGCACCCTCATGTGAAGCGAGCGACCCGGAGGTGTCGCCGCGAGGTTCCCCCAAGTCCGGCGGGCGGAAGGTCCGGCGCCAAGTGGCGTCTTGATCGGAGGAGCTGAAGGATCTGCTCGGGCGAGCGGCTATTTCAGAAGATCACCGTGCTCTAATGGGTACGGTGATTGAAAGAATTGCATTCGTGGAGAGCGGATTGCATGAAGCCGTCAGAAGCTTACTGACGGGGTTTGAGGTACGCAAAAATGATGTACCTTCTGACAGTTATGCATATAAAATGCGCCCTGTATAGATAGTAGCCCCTGAGACTCGGTATGTTGTCAAAATTGACAATGTGCCGAGGATCGAATCTCAGTTATAACATATCGCCGCTCCTAAACAGGTGGCGGGGCGTCCGGAGGCCAGCCGGACTGCTGAATATGCCGAACTAAAGCGGCAACTTGACGAGGCGGATGCGGACATCGCGCTGGTCAATAAACGGTTTGACGTGTCACAAGGTATGCGACCTCTATGCGGACACCTTTTAAGGGAGCTTGACGCCCATGTCTTACTATTCGTATGCTTAATGCAGATGGTGCCACTGCCGTGGAGGAGCTGCGGGCAGAACTCGCCCGAGCGAAAGAGCAAGCCAGAATTAGTAACGCGGCCGCTTTAAAAGCGGCCGAAGAGCTAGAAGCTGAACGGGCTGCTCACTACCGAAGCAAAGAGGAGATGGCTGATATGGCCAAAAATTTAAGGAATACTACCGATCGCTGCGAGGTTCTTGAAAAAGAACGTCAAGCGGAACAAGAGGGCCTAAAGAAGGCCGCCGCCGAATCCAAGAATGCCCAATCGGCTTTGAGAGCTGCCAAGGAGGAGCTGAGTCAGGCCGGGCAATTGCGGCTGGAAAACCGTTTCTACTGCGGAGGAAATATACAGATCCAAAGTATGCTCAGTTGGATAAACTGTGGAGTTCAGAGGATGCTTATCTAGACTTGGCGGCGAAGCGCTATGACGGGGTTGAGAACTTCCGGGGCGGAAGGGGCCTGAAGGGAAGAGCTATATTGGTCGCAATTCCATAGTCCGGAGCGTCCTCTACAGCTGACCAATCGGTTGGCCGAATGGGCCGAGCTGAATCGATTGTCCGGATTTGCCATGAAGCATGTATTGACTCACTTGTGGCCGGACGGACCCCAGCCGAAGAGCTATTTTGGTTTAGTGCAGCAGTTTCTTGGTGCGGTGTCGCGTATCGACGCAATGAAGCGATCGGCGTGTATTGAGGGAGCGTGGATGACTCTTGCCCGTGTCAAGACATACTGGGCAGAGATGAAGGTCACTGACGTTGCATCCCAAGATTCGGACAGAAGCCGAGTACCTGCCGAGCACTACTTTGAAGAAGTCCTGCCGGGCGCTCGTTTAATAGAGACGCGGTGCTCGAAGGATATTATGTTTAAATGACATGTATGATTTGTGAAAACAATGTTTCAATGTAATATAAGGGCTTTTTATACTTGTGCGTTCAAGTAGTAAACTACTCCCTGTGCGGCCGTTTATGTATATGTGTATATAACCTGAAAGATGGCAGTCCTTGGCTTCAGCCCCCACGCACATAGTGCGGGGGTGTTTGCAAAAAAAAGTGTTTTTCACACTTAATCCAATGTCTTGGTCCTGTTAAGGAGGTGATAGCGTAGCAAACCAAGCAACCGGACTATAATGCTTTATCACTTTCACTTAGCCATAGGAGTTCGAGGGTGGGGCTACTATATAGCCCATGGGGGCACCGCACTCTCCCGAATTCAGGGTGCGTATATGCCTGACCGAAAACCGGTCCTTCGTTAATGCGGAGGAATCCTAAACATTCCTGTGAGTCGTCGAGTGGTTGACCTGTCTCGCTATATCATGACGGTCAGTTTTCGGCTTTCTCTCGAGGTGCTCGCCCGGCCGAACCGGGGCACAATCGCAGTAGTTCTCCTGGTGCCGCGTTAGCCGTGAAAACGGAACGTAGGAACCAAAACACAGGAGCCGGGCAACCCAACATTTGACCAAAGACACGATTCGGAGCTGATGCATATAAGGCCTAACTCGAGACGCCGAATACTCCCTAAGGTATTCGGTCTTTATGAAAATGGGCAGAATAATGCCCTAAGCCCCTGATGTCCATGTACGCGCAAAAATTCTGGTGCGGCCAATGCCAAAGCACAAGCCTCCTCCTCGGTTATATGAAGGAACCAGGGGATGTATATCAACAAGAGACAGTGAAAAAAGGTTTATGCCTTAATCTGAAAAGAATCCTTGCAGCGGGTCCCTCACTTGCGTCTGCGCTGTGTCTCCGTTGTGCCGTATCACGGGACGGTGTAGCACGTTGTTCATCTGTAAAAGAGGGGAACTTAGTTTGAAAGAAAAAGGATCGTGCGAAAGATGTACTTAATATTAAATAAACAGAGTACAGTTCGAAGAATTGAATAAAATTGAGCTTTATTGTCTCTTGTTATACATGTATGCGGCCCCTCGTATGGGGGTATGCCGCTAGTAGGCGTCGGACTCGTCTAACCGTGTCCGGGGTTTGAATGACCGATTCAGGTTCTTTGCCTAGCAGAGCCGGATAGCTGTGGGGCTGTCAAGGCAGTCTCCCGTTCTTCCGTGCTCAAGTGACACTTAATACTTCCTTTTAACAAGATGATGCCGCGTGGACCGGGCATTTTAAGTTTAGAGATGCATAATGCGGTATTGCATTAAAGCAGGCGAAAGCTTCGCGTCCCAATAGTGCTTGATGGCTACTTTTAAACGGGGCGACATGGAAGAGTAACCTTTCGCGACGGAAGTTGTCGGATGAACCAAACACAACTTCTAGCAGTATGGAGCCCGTGCAAAGGGCATATGGGCCTGGCATTACTCCTTTAAAGGAGGTGTTGCTACGGCGAATTTTGGTTGGGTTTATCCCCATCCTGTGGATTGTGTCCTGATATATCAGGTTTATGTCACTGCCGCCATCCATGAGGACATGTGTAAATTGGAATCCGTCGATTATAGGATCCAATATCAAGGCAGTCCATCCCGCGTTCCGGATATTATCGGAATAGTCCTGATGGTCGAAGGTGATTGGTTTTGACAATCAGCAGCGGCGCGCTTTTAGGGGCGCCGCCTGCTTTTTTCCTTTTGATCACGTGAAGTGAGTTTACTGTTTTGACCTCATGTGGGAAAGTTTTTTGTTTTCCGAGGCTCTGCTTGTGGTGCTTGTCGTCATCTTCACTTGGTGTGTCGAGCCCCTTGTGTTCGGCGTTCAGTCTGCCGGACTGTTTGAAGACCCAACAATTTATGTGGATATGGTTGGCAGGCCTCCCAGGAGTACTGTGGATTTGACATATCTTGTCCAAGATTTTGTTGAAGTTGGATAGCTCATCGCTACTGTCCTTAAGGGGCAGTTTTTTGTTGTTCTGCCGTGAGCTTTTGAATCCGGCGTTGACTGTCGTGCTCTTTGGACTGTTCCTTTTAATCCGGCGCTGGTCCTTGTTGCACCGTGGTTTCCCGTTTCCATCCCTGATTTCGGATGTACTTGGGTCGCTGGTGCTGCATCTTGCTAGCCAGCTATCCTCTCCCGCACAAAAGCAGGTCATGAGGCTTGTTAATGCGGCCATTGTTTTTGGCTTTTCTTGGCCGAGGTGTCTGGCGAGCCATTCATCTCGGACGTTGTGTTTGAAAGCTGCTAAGGCTTCGGCGTCCGGACCGTCGACTATTTGGTTCTTTTTAGTAAGGAACCTGTTCCAGAATTTCCGGGCTGACTCTCCGGGTTGTTGAGTTATGTGACTTAGATCGTCTGCGTCTGGAGGGCGGACATAGGTCCCCTGAAAATTTGCCCGAAATGCATCCTCGAGCTCTTCCCAGCTTCCAATGGTATTTTCGGGGAGGCTCTTAAGCCAATGCCGAGCTGGCCCTTTGAGTTTAAGGGGTAAGTATTTTATGGCGTGGAGATCATCTCCTCTAGCCATGTGTATGTGGAGGATGTAATCCTCAATCCAGACTCCGGGGTCTGTTGTTCCGTCGTATGCCTCTATGTTTACGGGTTTGAATCACTGAAATTCATGATCCAGCACCTCATCGGTGAAACATAGGGGTGTCTGGCGCCCTATATTTGGGTGTGCCGTGGTCTTGAATTTTGGCGTATTGCATTGCTTTGTGGCGTGCTTTCTTGGCCCATAGATGGACCTAACTGGGCCATCCTTTTGATGTGAATCCTTAAGCGGATTGCATATTGGCTTGTGTGTGGCACCATTCGCCGCTCTCTTTTTGCCGTGAGGTCGTCCATCCGACCGGGTGGTCTTCTTGCTTTTTAATTGTGGGAGCTCTAAGGCCTCCTCGTCGAATTCGGGTATTAGCTTTCTTTTCGGGTAGCTCTTTGTTCGGGCATTTGTCGCCGTACTGCTCTGCGGTGCTGAATACTTTGCTCCATCTCGATCCTGAGAGCATCTTCCGCTGTTTTGAGCTTCCGCTTCGCTTTTTCAGGCTACGTGCGATGGCGTGAGCCTTTTCTGGAGGTCATTTTGCTCCAATGGTTTGTCCGGCGTGAGATCGTCCGGACTGTTGTCTTCACCGTGGACAGATTTTTTATCCAAGTTGTCTTGTTCGGACGATTGCTCGATAGCTTGTTCGTTGTCCACCGGTTCGCCCTGCTCTATGGCTGGGTCTTTGTTGAGGTGGGACTTTGTTCGACGTTTACGTTGCCGTTTTGACTGCTTTTCGAGGGATTTATCCTTCGTGGCGTCCCGTTGTTCCTCGTCTTCATTTCCTTTAGGTGTATCCACCATGTATACATCATGGGATGAGGTTGTCCAGCATCCTATAGGTGATGGTTCATTGTTGTCTCCTACATCGTTGTCCATACCGTCGATGTCTTCGGAGTCGAAATCGAGCATGTCGTGTAAGCTTTCGACAGTGGCTATGAAGTGGGTGGTGGGTGGGCGTTGAATTTCTTCATCGTCCGCATCCCAACCTTCCTGATCGTAGTCCGGCCAGGGCTCTCCGGACAAAGAGAGAGACTTTAGTAAATTCAGGATGTCGCCAAAGGGCGAGTGCTGAAAGATGTCATGGCCGTGAACTCCATAACGGGCGCCAATCGGATTCGATTGGCAAGGACGCGGAGGGTTGGAGTCCGGAGAGGAGTCCGGCACCGGAGTCGAGTTCTCCGCAAAGGACAGGGATGGAGTTTGGCTCGATCGCCGAAGAGATCGTAGCCCCCAAGGCGGTGTCCAACCACTCGACCTCGATCGGGGAATCCGGCTCCAGATTAAGGGTCGGAGCGGATATCGGTGCGGCCTCCAGCCTTTGTTCAGCGAGCTAGATCATGCCCATCGAGACAGTGCGGCGCGCTTGGCTGCGACTCGAATCCGTCAAAGATCAAGTCTCCGCGGATATAGGCCGTATAGTTTAAACTTCCAAATCTGACCTGACGGCCAGGGGCGTAGCTTTCGATCTTCTCCAGATGGCCAAGCGAATTGGCCCGCGGTGCAAAGCCGCCGAGCACGAAGATCTGTCCGGGGAGAAAAGTCTCACCCTGGACCGCGTCGTTGTTGATGATCGAAGGAGCCATCGGGCCTATCGGTGACGACACAGAGGAACTCTCAATGAAAGCACCAATGTCGGTGTCAAAACCGGCGGATCTCGGGTAGGGGGTCCCAAACTGTGCGTCTAGGCGGATGGTAACAGGAGACAAGGGACACGATGTTTTTACCCAGGTTCGGGCCCTCTCGATGGAGGTAATACCCTACTCCTGCTTGATTAATATCGATGATATGGGTAGTACAAAGTAGATCTACCACGAGATCAAGGAGGCTAAACCCTAGAAGCTAGCCTATGGTATGATTGTTGTTAGTCCCCACGGACTAAAACCCTCCGGTTTATATAGACACCGGATAGGTTAGGGTTACGAGTCGGTTACAATGGTAGGAGATCTACATATCCGTGTCGCCAAGCTTGCCTTCCACGCCAAGGAAAGTCCCATCCGGACACGGGACGAAGTCTTCAATCTTGTATCTTCATAGTCTTGGAGTCCGGTCGTGACGATAGTCCGGCTATCCGGACACCCCCTAGTCCGGGACTCCCTCAGTGCCGGTGACCGATTTTTCAGACGAGTTCCTACAGGAGACGAGGGCAGTGCGGTGGCACGAGAGGGTAGAACGGATCGCCGACGATGTGAAGTGTTGATCGCAGAGTGTGAAGGAGTGGAAGAGAGTGAAGGCAGAGATGGAGGAGATCCAACTATCTGTCGTGAACGCTGGGAAGGGACCATTGAAGTTACCAAGCAGCACTCCAACTGGGAGCTGCGCAATTTGGGCCGAAGGATCTACTTCGAGAGCACTGCGGAGGAGAGAGGCAGGATGCCGCCCCCAAGTGCATCGGCGCTCGATATCATCAGCTGGGGAAGGGCAGAGGCAAAAACTCTAGCGGGCAAGGCAAGGTGGGAGTGCTTGAACGGTCGAATGCCGACCAGCGTTCCGCCTCCGCCTGAACTGGTGGATCCGCTGCCGTATCTGTCTCCACTTCCAGGCCTAACATACGTGGGGGGGAGGTATATCCAACCTATAAACATGTCTGTTGGATATGCATCTATGTTTTATACGGGTTGTCAAACTATGGGACAAGTTTGCTATTTGCTATTTCGTACTTATGAATCTATGTGTAAACTCTTTAATATTTGCTATGTGGAACCTTTATTAATATGTGAGTTCAAAATTTGCTATTTGTGAAACTATGTGAAACTAGGAGTATATGATTTAGTAGTAGGCCTATGTGAGGATGTGTGGGTGAAACAATTGCAAGGGATGTGAGATTATGTTGGTGAATGCATATATGTTGGTCCATTTTTGTTTTGTTATGTATATATGAATTTTATAAGAAATCTTTACGTATGTTGAATGCAAGATTGTGAGGATAAAGGCATATGTGATGATTTCTTGTGTGAATATTGTAGATATTTGTTTTGCTATATATCTCCATATGTGATATTTGCTTAATTAACTTTATCCAATCAATGCTTATATAAGGAACATGGCGCCACCACCACCACTTGATGAGGATGATGACTATGAAGACCCACTTGAGGAGACCATCTGTGCTCAAAGAGTGAGGCTGAGCGATAAGGACGTGTGCAACCTATGGGACAACTTTACGCCACGTCTTTGAGTTGATCGGGGCGCCATTCGTGACCCGTCTGACAACTACCATGATCGATCGACATAACATGATATGTTATTAGTGTAGAATCCAAGGAATTGTTAATAGTTTAGATAATCCATACTTATTAATTGATATGTTTTTCTTATTCAGAAATTGCCAAAGAGCCTATCTGAGAGTTGTGGCATCGAGGCTGATGAAGAAGGCTATGCTGGAATACGCCTTACCGCAAGGGGCCCGTCACTACTTGTGCGTACGGCGTGGACACGGACGGTCGCACAAATTTAAGCACAGATGGGTGGAAGAGCTTCCTCGTTGACAAGAATCTTTATGTTGGACAAACCATCCTTATTACTATCAGGAAGACCAACCGTCAAGGCTTGAAGATGATGATCGTCATCGATATCATCTAAACTATATATGCGTGTGGCTGCTGATGATCGTCATGTTTGATTGCTACCTATGTTGGCTTCGTGAAACTATTTGGATGTGATCAAACTATGTTATGTTTATGTCTATGAAATTGTGATCAAACTATGTTATGTTTATGTCTATGAAATTGTGATCAAACTATGTTATTTGGTACTTGTTTCTTAATCCGTAATGGCAAAACTAATTATGCTTATGTCTATGAAATTGTGCTTATTGGTTATTATGTTCAGGGCCCTTGCATATTTCTATGAAATTGTGATCAAACTATTTGGATGTCTATGAAATTGTGATCACACTATTTGGATGTGATCAAACTTCTTATGTCTACAAAACTTTACACGAAACACAGGACCCTACCGCCAGGCTCCCTGGCGGTAGGGTCAGACAACCTACCGCCATGGGTCCTGGCGGTAGGGTGGACCTACCGCCAGGGCAGTAGCATATTTTCGTTACAGAATGCCTGGTTGGCAAAACCCTGCCACACCTTACCGCCAGAGTCTCTGGCGGTAGGGTTAGACAGCCTACCGCCAGGTTTCCTGGCGGTAAGGTACTTATCCACGTCAGCGCGCGGTGACGGCCCCCGTCTCCCTCCGTCACACCCTACCGCCAGGGAATCTGGCGGTAGCCTGTCTAACCCTACCGCCAGGGGCTCTGGCGGTAGCAAAAGGGTCAAATGACGATTTTTTTTCGAACGGGGGTCAGATCTTGATTTTGTTTGCAAAAAGGGTCAAAACACGAAATTCGGCCCCGATCTGTGCTGATGTAAGAAGAGGAGGGCCGCGTCCTTCGCCAGGGAGCGTCGCTGCGGGAGTGGTCGTGGCGTGTGCAGCCATGGTTCTACGCCTCTGCTCTTCGGGCATCGTCAGCCTCTGTCTTCCCCTCGCGCCGTGCGGCTGATGAGATCGTTCGGCCGGGAGCGTGTTGATAATGTGATAAGAGATAAAGAAAATGACAGTGAATAGTAATTATGAACAGTTGTTTCTTATTCGTTGATGTGGGTATTTATAACCTCCCAAAGGATATGTTACAAGAGGTGTCTTTTATAGAAAGGACACGAGCCAATAGTCACGTTTGTTGCCTAGCAACCTGTTTGCCGCGCGCGCTTCAGCTGTTTAGCGCGGCCGCCAGCGCTGGCTCCAACAGCTCACAAGAGCGTTATAATGCAGCAGCCAAGACGCCCGCTTCCAAAGAGCGCAAAAATACAGCGCGCGTGCCGCACAAACCACATATATATTTCAAAGAAGAGGAGCAAAAATGATCAAACAAACAAAATAAATCAACAATAAATAGTTTAATTTCGTTATCATTACAACTCAAACAAATAGTTTATCGTTCAGTACAACAAATAATGCAATAAACACAACAAATAGTTCATGAACAATACAATGTCGAATGCAGAAATCATCATGATCTTTGTCGTCCAGGCCATGCCCACCACTCTTCAATCATATCATTCTAAAGTTCATTGTGCGTTGCGGGACGCCGAATGGCATGATAGGAGGCAATAAAACGGGCTACCCTTTCAGCCCTCCGTCGCACTCACACGGGATGTCCCAAGAGCTCATACTGTGAGTAGTCTAAATCTTGGCCATGCTCATTCTCGATGATCATGTTGTGCATGATCACACAAGCGTGCATGATGTACCAAAGCATTTTTTGATCCCAGAATCCAGCCGGTCCTCTCACAATAGCAAATTGGGCTTGCAAAATCCCAAATGCTCTCTCCACATCTTTTCTAGCCGCCGCATGAGGATTGTGGAAATCAAGATTTTTCTTACCTTCCGGCTTTTTCAACGGCTTCACTAAGGTTTGCCACTTTGGATAGATGCCATCCGCTAATAATAGCCATAGTTGTACGTACGGCCATTTGCTACAAACTGCACCGGTGGCAATTCACCATTTGCAATCTTATTCATCAGTGGTGACCGGTTGACAACATTGATGTCATTCAAAGATCCAGGCATTCCAAAGAATGCATGTCAAATCCAAGTCTCCTGATCAGCCACCGCTTCAAGGATTATGGTGGAACCCTTTTTTTGGCTGTGGAATTGCCCATGCCATGCCTTTGGACAATTCTTCCAACTCCAATGCATGCAATCTATTGAGCCAAGCATGCCAGGAAAGCCGCGAGCTTTGTTCATCGCCAATAGCCTTACGACGTCTTCAGCATTGGGAGATCTCAAATACTCCTCGCCAAACACTTGCACAATTCCCACTGCAAAGCGCTTGACACACATGATGGCTTGGCTGTCACCCATAGCCAAGTGATCATCAACAAGATCAGCCGGTATACCGTATGCCAACATACGCAAATCGGCTGTCACCTTCTGAAAGGTGCTATGCCCGAGCTCTCCGGCGGCATTCCTCCTTTGCTGAAAAAAGCGGTCATGGCTCGCTAGTTTCTCTGCAATGCGCCTGAACAACTCGGTGCTCATCCTAAACCGGCGACGAAAATATGACTCGGGGTATGTGGGATTCTCCGCAAAATAATGCCTGATCAATCTGTTGTGGGCATTGATCCTACCCCTCCAAATTTTCTGCCGACCCATAACCGAACCATCGTGCTTCGGTTTTTTTATATGCATAGCTAGGATCATTGCAAGATCCTCCTCCTCTTCCATATCAAATTCTTCTTCGGAAGAATCATATGACGAACTCATCTACAATGTTCAATACTATACTATAAAAACTACAATTCAAAACATGCACCAAATTCATGAAGTTTGAGCAATACGTACCTTGTAGGCGTTTTGTCGAACACCTTGCGGGCGCTGTTGATAGCGGCGCTTCGGGCGCTGTTCCTCGACGATGGAGGCGCGCGAGCCCGCGGACTAGGAGGGATGGGGTGAGCGCGGCGCTGAGGATAGGCCGGGAAGCGCTGAACGGTCGCCGGGGGGGCACGGCGGCAATGGCGCAGCCGGACGGGGGTGAAAGTGGGAGAGGAAGTGCGAGAGCGAGCGCTCGAGTGAGCCATGCGCTGTAGTGGGCGGCCGAAATACACCGCGCGGGAGAGTGTTTCCGACAGCGCGCCCAACTCGTTATAGCGCGCGCGCCGTTTTTGCACGCCCGCTGGAGCGATCCGCCGTGTTGCGCGCGCGCTATAACGGACCAATTTACGGCGCGACGCTATTTTAGCGCGGCTGTTGGAGATGCTCTTAGCGTACCTCGCGCGCGAATCTCTTACCTTCTCTGTCACTAGTAAAAGCTTGCACGCGTAATACGCATCTCAGATGATACACTTTTAGGCCTAATTTGGTAGCAAAGTTTTTACAAACTGTGGTAATTGAAAACCGTAGTATTCCGATGGATGGGCAAGGAATACCGCAGTTTCTTAAAACCAATGTGTTTCTAAGTTTTACATGTAGTGAAAAGGACAATACAAAGACGTTCACAATTTATTTAATTTTTTTCGAAAACAAGGACGTTCATGGTAAAACCAATGAATGGACAATTGGACATATCTTGTCAGGCTCATTTCCTCATAAGCTTGTCCAAGTAATTCTAAGATGGCAACTTAATTACATCACATAGGACGTGTAAGATGTGACGTGTAAGAAACTTGTTAATCTTCATCGACAATAAAAATAGTAGTAATGGTTAAATATTTGAAACCCTAGAAAGATCAACAATCAATTGTGTATCATGATGTCACTGAACCGACCCGGAAAAGCTCCAATATATGAAGGCTTCATAAGCTGTTTGTGTGCTTGATTACTTGTTATACTTCAACGATGGATGTACTCAATTTTAGCTCCGATATATGAAGCCTTTAGAAACTCGATGTATCCATCATATATTTGTCATGCTTATGGTCATGAATTTCTCTTAAACAAAAACAATCAAGATAAGAAATATATCTGTTAATTCATGGAAGTACCTCAATAAAACATCTACTAATGAGGCATCTCCAGTTTTGCAAATGGTCGTAAGTACTAGTACAAATTTCTGAAATCCTCACACACAGTGTGTAATTTGGTGGCTGAATTAAAGATTTCAGTAAAAATAAGGATTTCGGTAAACTTTTAACACTTCTACTTTGGTACCCCCCCCCCCCTCCTCCCAAAGAAAAACACATAGATGACTAAGATTACCTCATACCCCTTCATAATAAAGGGTAGGATAGACTTTTATAAAAGTGCGCCATGAGACCTCGCACTTAAAGGTGCGCGCTGCTAGCCACTTCAGCCTCGCTGGTGGTATTTAATAGCCCGAAATATATAATAAAACACAACAACGTTCATATATATGAAATATTTTCTGAAATGATTTGAAACTTTTTTTGAAAACATGTGGACAATTTGGAAATGCCGAATAATTTTTGAATTTATGAAAGAAATTCGAGCAAACATTTTATGAAATTTGAAAAAGAATCGAAACATGAACAATTTCCAAACATCTTTCAAAACAAAAACAAATTTCTTTTTCTTTTTTGGGGGATATTTTGTCCCGTTATTCTTTTTTTTCTTCTCTATACATTTTATTTTTTTTTTAAATCGTGAACTATTTATAAATCATGAAACTTTCTTAAATCCGTGAACTTTTAAAATCCGTGAGTATTTTCTTAAATTCGTGAACTGTGTATTCAAATCTGTGAACATTTTCCAAATACATTAAATTTTGGAACTATTATGGACTTTTTCCAAAGCCTGTGATATTTTTTCAAATTAATGAACTTTTGTTTTAAAAATTGATGAACTTTTTTCAAATCCGCGAACGCTTTGGCCGGCCCAACAGACACCCGACGATTTTTCCTATGTTTTTGTTTTTCTTTTCTTTTTAAAATTACCTTTTCTCCTTTTTGAACTATATTATTTTATGAAACCTGATAAAAATAAAATACATTTTTATAATAATAAAAATGTTTTTGTTTTCATATATCGTTTAGAATTTAAAAGAAATCTGGAATTTCAAAAAAAATCCTGGTTTTGATTTTCTTAACTTTAAGGAATGTTTGCATTTCAAAAAAGTCGATAAATTTTAGAAAGATAAGTGGTTTGCAATTTGTGTACAACATCAATTTTTGGGAATTTGTTCACAATTTTGAAAAAAAAATTAAGTTTATAAAATTATCATGCAAAATTTGAAATTCCAGAATTGTTGACAAATTTCAAGAAAATGTGAGGATTTCAGAAAATATTTGTGTTGATTGATAATGACGGAAATTGAAAATAACAGAGGCTAAGTTAGGAAAAACCGACATGCTCATGGATGGACCTGTCTGGCCTATTTTAGCTCACTTCTCTCAACCGGTGTTTTTTTTTTTGGACTATGGATAAATGACCCCAACTTGCAGCAGCCTGACACGGACATATGAGATATCCATGTCAGGTTTGAACGACTTCCAACACCCTTTGCACATTGCGACACGTCCGACCATTTATCGGCCCTTTTTCATCAGGAAAACTTCAGAAAATGCAAAACTTGTAAAATCCCAAACATTTTGGCATGATGCCTTGAATACATCATTGAATTCGGTGGAAACAGTTTGGGCCATTTAACGGATGTCGAAAAACAATGCGCTTTCTAACGGACATTTCTAGCTCTACCTAAACACCCTCTGTATCACATGGTCTATTTTTTGACATCCTTCAAATGACCTCAACTTTGCAAGCAGGTGGGGATGCCCATGGTAGGCATCCATGGCTAGTTCGTCGTGAGAGTGTCGCACCCATGGTAGGCATGCATTTTTTTTCTAAAATGTAACTAGAATTTGCAGTCACTGTATGAAGTGAGGTTGAGATGAAATGACCGGATGAAAATGGGAAGGTCTAGGGAAGGATTCGAGGTTGACAAGCCACTCTCGAAGCAAAGAAGAGGTAATCTTCTTCAGTTTACAGACCACAAAGCCACGGAGAAACAAAACTCAAGCAAAAATCTCAGAAAAACAAATGAAAAAGAAAGGGCCAAAAATCAGGCTGTGACAATATACTAAACGATCGAATGCTAAGCTAACGGAATGGGTCAAGTCAATCACATCATTCTCTAATGATGTGATCCCGTTAATCAAATGACAACTCATGTCTATGGCTAGGAAACTTAACCATCTTTAGCTAGTCAAGTAGAGGTATACTAGTGACACATAGTTTGTCTATATATTCACACATGTACTAAGTTTCCGGTTAATACAATTCTAACATGAATAATAAACATTATCATGATATAAGAAAATATAAATAACAACTTTATTATTGCCTCTAGGGCATATTTCCTTAATGCATATCTTGGGTCAGGTAGATAAGCATTAGCCTACCAATTAGGTCTAACTGGAGAGCAACGCCGGCTTGTAAGATGACTTCGATCATAGCCCAGAAAAGACGTCAACTTAACTTCTCTAAACCCACAACTTATGCATTTTTGAGTTCTTGCAGCGGACATGAATTAAACCCGCTATAAAAAAATTATGTTCTCATGACACCACCACTTTAGAAATGAGTTGGGTTTCTGATTTTTTTAATACAAACATATATGTTTAAAAAATCAATTTAACAATTGAAAGCTGGAAGTACTAAATTTCCAAATTCTTTGAATACATCCTTCCCCTATTTAATCAAAATATTCACTTCAAAATTCAAATTCAGCCAAGCCTATCTAACAAATCTAAGACAAGTAATATGGATCGAAGGGGGTAGTACAAATACCATGAGAACCAACAACTTGGTTAAAAGATCTACAAACACAATTATGTGACATGTGACATGCAAACTAATACTCCACCTGCGAAATCAGACGAGAACAACCTTGAGAACTGACAGGGAGAAAGGACCGTAGAAGACGGCACCTGTGCTTGACCATGTCCGCATCTTTGCCGCAGAGGTCTTCCTCTCCTTGAATATATGGAGAAACTAAAATCAAGGTATCTTTGATGATATCAATAACCACCACCGAAAGCTTGTCAACCTTGTCCCTTGGCTCAGACACGATGAAGTGTATGTGATTGGGCTCGTCCCTATTCACAAGACGGAACATGGGCACAACATTGCGAGGGAGAAGATGCTTAAGGACGACAATATACTGAAATTTTAGAGAAGTAATCACCTCTTCCTTGTGCCAAACATTGTCTTCTGATGATGCCCGGGTATGACAGGTGATGGTGAAACTAGAACTAGTAGTGAGCGGGCCAAAAAAGGCATCATCGTCAGGGGCAACATCGACAAACTTGAGCTGATTGCCCTCTTTCCCGGCGACGCACAGACTGCGGTACATCTCAAGTGTATTTCCGCTTCGTGAAGAATTCCGAGGGCGGTTGTTGATGGGCAATTGGCTATAAGAGATGCTACTTCGCACTCTTGTTTCTAGTGCATCATGAGCTGGCGTGTAGGACATGATGCCTCCTTGGTGGTAATCAACCCAGATCACGCAGTCCTGGGAAACGATGTTGGAATCGGTTTACCAAGTGGTCAAATCAGTGAATTCGTCCTAGTATGTAGGAATGTAGGATCGGTAGCATCCGAATCTTCCACTTACCTTTGGCAACATCATCATTAGAACCATTGGTCGTCGTTCAAGGAGGGGAGCTGAAGATGCATAGTTCTGCTCCTATATGTGCCCTGCCCAACATCACCACCGTCATCGTCATCGTCATCATCATCACCACTGTCATCGTCATCATCATCCACATCCTTATCATTGTAACATCAGGAACCCTAGTGAATCATCTTGTGTGTTATTTGAATCATCCATCCATGTTTGCCATCACCCTTGTCATGATGTTTGTTACCTTCATGTGTGAGTAGACCCCTAGTTCTCGGGGATATAGATGAACCTTGGTATGTGTAGGATCTGAACCGTTATTTTGGATATGAGATCCTTTGTTGAATGCTTAGTTTAATAACTTTGTGAATGTTCTGAAGGGGCCCTACTCAACATTTGTGCCTTATGGCCACAAAGTATATCACTGTCATTGCAAAGGGCAATGAGTTGAAGGTAATTTGCTCCTAACCTTTGCAATTGATAGGGGAACTACGAAGAACCCTTAGAGAGGCCGCATCCACAGGGTAAACCCTCAATTATCATGAGTCGTAACCCTATGGGGGAGACTATGATGGTGGCGTGCGTGGCACGATGTCTACTTCAAGTAGAACGTGTTCTGTACCCGCCTCCGCCCGACATAGTCGTCAAGAGTGGGTAAAGTATCCATACCATACTATAACCATGCATAGGTGCGCTAGAAGCATACGAATGGGGATTCTGAACTCCCTTAGAATGCCTTACTCTTCTGTCGTTCCATCATTCACCCTAGATATTGTTCTCTATTTACTTTTATGTTATTTAATTCAAATTTGTTCCACTACTATTTCCGCCCTCACTGTGGTTGAAGTCTACAATTATCCGCAGGCATCAAAAGACATAATTCACTAAAAAGAGAAAGAAAAAGTCTTATTCCTGTGCTCCATGTGGGATCGATACTCTTATTTCAAAAAGGCTACAACTAAAGCACATGCACTTGCAAGCCATCAGTGTGGCTTAAAGAAAAGTAAGACACCCAAAGTGCTCTTTCGGTCATTTTAAATCCCTAGCACTAGTGCAGAAAAGTCTAGTGATGGCATGGCAAAAAAGGGCTGTGATGGCGTTGGCACCCTATGTCACCGTTATGGCGCCACTAAAAATAGCGGTGGTGTTGGCTTCCAACGCGACCACTAATAGTGGTGTTGATGGTGTGCCATGTGCCCAACGCTAGCAGTAATATTCGTCACTAGTAAACCATAGAAACATGGAAGACATATTTGGCGACACAAAAACCAATAAGCAAGCAAAGTGTGAGAACATATCTCTCCTAGATATTTTCTACTCTAGCATTACCACTTTGTACTTACTTACACCTAAAATCATGCACTCTAGAAACCTCTATCAACTTTAGCAATATTTGTCATAATATTAAAGGTTCCTAAAATATAGACAAACAAATACATATCTATGCAACTCATCCAAGTTCCACAAATTTGTGTGTAAAGAAATGTAATTTTTATTATTTTATATTTTTCAGTAATTTAGAATAATATGAGTTGACCAAAAATAATTCATAACAATGCCTTAAAATGCTATAACTAACAACACTTTCTTTGAAATACATGCTTTAAATTTAGTACATGTCCCTCTTTCAAGATTGCCACTAGAATTACATAATAAAATACTGCTAACTTTGTCTGCGTATCTAGTTATAGTGTTGTGTGGTTAATTTTGCTAATATAATATAAATGGTAAAATTAAGATTGCATGTCAAGAGAGTGAGTTATAAACAAGTATAAAAGTTTAGCATAAATAACTGATGAGTGCTTTTGCTTAGTTAAGCGGGTGTGGATGTAGTTTTTTATCAACGGTGAATAAGTAGTCACTCTTCTCAAGGCTGCAATGGCAATGAGTATTAGCGATGGGAGAATATTATTGACTGGTTATTTCAAGGGGAGGCAAGTATTTCAACAATTGTGACTACAAGAGTCATGGGTCAGGAGATTACCGAGGACGTTAAATATGAGTTGAACAAATAAATTTAAATAACATTTCTTGAAGATCATTTACAGAATGCAGTGGCTACAATTCAATTTTTGTCTTTGTAAGAAATTTAGAATGACTTTGGCCCCACTTGGTTTGTTTAATTTCATCTCAAAACATGAGTATTTGACCGAGACATAAAGATTCCAGGCTAGCAACAAAATTGCGCTTGGATTGCCCTATTATTTCTACCCATTTTGGTCGTGTTATGCTTGGAAATAATTATACATCCCATCCGACCTAATGAAAAGCCTTGGAAGAGTGAAGGGAGCACATAAAGATAGTAGCAGTGGTGCAAGGAGCGAGAGGTCAAGGGCGCAAAGCGAGCTCACGATGGCACAAGGAGAACTACACCGACACCCCGTATAATTTCTACCACTATTGTTGCCTCCCTATTATATCCACCTCCTAAAGGTACTATGCTTCCCCAACATAACTCCCGTCTACCCATGATCAATTTCCCCGTCGTTACTATCATCCCACCCCCTTCTATACTTCTCGAACTCCGAAGTGAAAACTCTAGGTTTGTCATGCACTTGTTGTACCCGACAATGATGGTGTCTCCATATCATCCCCTTATTGGAGATTTGTTTTAAAAACTATGACGTATTTTATAGCAAATTCGGAAACTATAGCATGTAGTGAAGAAAAAACAAAACTAGCACCCCGTCGGCCACGCGTGGGCCGAAAAGGGTGTTTTCGGCCCCCCCTTGGCCGAAGTGGACTTTTCGGTCGTGCCTTGGCCAAAGAGGTGCGTACCTGGGCCGAAAAGACCTTTTTGGTCAGCACTAGGCCGAAAAGTCCTTTTTGGTCAAGAGTAGGACGAAAAGTCCCTTGGGACCACCTTTTCCCGTTAACGGTTGGCCGAAGTTGCATGGCTCCACTCTTCGACTTACGTTAGGCCGAAATGTATTTTTTTTATTTTGGCATATAAATACTGTGCAATCATTGCCCATCTTAGACATTGAAAAAATATATTTTCGCGCAACCCTTTCCCCTCAATATTTCCCGCCAACTCTTTCCCGCCACCCGTTTCCCGCCATACCGCAGTCGTTCTTTCCTGCCATTGTCTCCTCTCCACCTATAAAATCCCCTTCAGGCGGAGGTGGATAAGCATTCCAATGTAGTGTAGTCGAGATGTCCCATTATCATTTCGATCGTAGTTTTCACCCTGGAATGAGCAGGACTCTTCTGAGGCTAGCTACCGATTTCAGGATGGACAATAGGATAGTTCCATGGGACGAACTCACTGGTAGTGACACCATAATGAATGAGTTGGCTCAAGAATTACGTAGGTCTAGGTGGCCTGAAAGGACCTATGAGGAGGTACGTAAAGTGAAACTTTCAGAAGGACTACAGAAAAGCATCCATTTTTATGGACTGAAGAAAGCGAGGACGACGATGATATCTTCATGCCGCCGCTTCCGAGTTCTGCATCTTCGAAGGGCAAGAGTTCTGCATCATCCAAGGGCAAGAGTTCTGCATCCTCGAAGGGAAAGAGTTCTGCATCGATGGAGGGCAAGAGGACCGCATCGTCGAAGGGCAAGAGGGCTGCATCAACGGAGGATGACGGTGATGACTTCATGTAGTATGTAAGCTGTATTCTAGTTGTACCATTTAATTCAGATGTACTTGCATTATTAGTTTGTACTGTATTATTGTAGGGCATTATGTTCTATCTTAATTTCATTTTGTAGTATGCAAGATGTATTTATTAAGTTCAGCCGCACCGTTTAATTCAGATGTACTTGTATCTTAATTATCGGTTGTAGTCTCTTTGGAAATTTAACTGGAATAACAATGCGAATTAATAGTAATATGTCTCTCGCATACATAAAACAATATATGTCTCCTGATCAGATAGAAGCAAGTGCGATAGTAACACATACATAAATACTGACTCACAACTGCGAATAGTCTCGAACTAACATAGATAATGACTCATACATAGATAACCATATCACTGCGGGGGACGACGACGAGTCTGGGTCTTCCTCGGGCAAGGACCGGAAGGAAATAAGCGCTGAGGCGGTGGACGAGGCTCGCGATAACCACGACCATAGTTAACCTCGTCTGTCACGGTCTGTGTCTCCTGCATCGATGGTGGTGGTGGAGTGTGAAACACTGTCTGCGAGAAGCCATAAGTGTTTGCAGCTTGGTCATCATCCTCGCCGTCGCCCTCAAAGTACGAAGCACCACCACTAAGCATTGACTTGGTTCAGATTATACTGCCATGGAGTCTCATGGCCATCGTTGACCATAAGGCCGGCAGATATGTCCTGGTCCCATGCAGAAGGAATCGGTACCTCCACTTCATCCTCGGAATTTTCAGAATCCAGATCCTCCGCCAATCCATCCTCGTCCTCTTCCTCCATCACCCTCTGCATTTCATCCCCTTCCTCGTCCCCATTAGCAAAACCAGAACCAGCTAATATTATCGACTGGCTATTCTGCCCAGTATCATGGCCACAAACATTGTGTGGCACGTAGTCCGACTCTTTCTCAGGTTGGCTAGCATGCATCCACATCGGGTGGTTGTGACCCAGATAAATCAATCTCGTTAGCCACTTGACTGCCCTGCCCGGGTTCATACCCCCTGTGGAGTTGTATGGTATTCTCCTCCTTCGCCACAGGTTGCACAAGGGCATATGGGTAGAGTCTTCGGTCTCGGCAATGTCTTAGTAGCATCAACCAATGTTGGCTCCTATCTATCGGCATCAATTCCCACTTAACATTTTTACATGATTTGGTCCACAATGCATGAATACTGACGAAACATACTTCAGGATCCAGCCCGAAACTAGTTGTCAACCAGTACTTCAACTATCTAATGTCCAGTCTGTCCGGGTCTGCTAGTGTCATTACGCCATTTTTAAAATCGCTAAGATCAACCCCCAACTCATTATATCGAACATTACGAGCGCCATAGTAAACATTAAAATTTACTGATTCAGACATTTTCACCTGTCAGACATTTTGTCATCTTCTCATTAATCACAACAAACACTAATATTACCCGCTACACTAACTATGCGCTAAAATTCCACCACATACAAATTAACACTACGATTCGCAATATGACTTATCTACACTAATTAAACTATACAACTCAGAGAAAATTTGTGAGGACATGGTTATACCTTCGACGCGTGTGTCCCCGGTTTGTTGCTCCTCTCTTCAACTGAGCACCACTGGCCACCTCGCGGAGTATTTGCACCACCGCACAACGACAGCACAACCGCCGCCCCCTCGACGACCGGAGGTTCAACTCCGGATACAACCCAAGCTGCACCTCCTCCTCACCACCTCCTCCTCCACACCCGCTGCTCCTCCTCACCACCGCCAAAACACCGTAGCCCGTTGGGGGTTGAAACGATCTATCAATTTTGCCTTGGATGGGAAAACGGGGGGGAGGGGGGGGATGGAGGAGATCGGCGCGGGGTGGCGAGCTACTCAAAGAAGCACGAGAGAGAGAGAAAGAAACAGAGGCGAGCAAGACGAGAGGAAGGAGATGCGTCCGTCGGTGGCTTATCCAGACCTTTTCGGTCAACTGGTGGCCGAAGTGCTTTTCGGTCGCGGGCTGGCCGAAATTGGCCCACTTCGGTCGCGCGTGGGCTGAAGCTACTATTTTTGGCCAGACCCCACCGGCGCCAACTCTTCGGCCCATGTTAGCCCATCTTCGATCAACTGCAGGCCTAAATGGGCCCATCGGGCCAATAGCTCCTGTGCGCCGTTTTTTATGTGAATTGGCTAGAGTGCGACGTTGTTCGAGCAAATGGCTGTGGTGCGACACATTTGAGCAGGTAAATAGCCCAGGGCCACATGGGGTGTAAAATGTGGTTAAATTGGTCATCAACCAAGCCCGTTTATGTTAGGACATGTGGGTCCAACTTAATTGCTCCTCAAAACAGCTGACCGTGCCCTGCCGCCCGACCGTGTCGGGCCCGCCACTCTGCCCCCTCCCCCCTTCTTCTCCGGTGGCGGCGGATCTTGCGTTCTCAACGGCGGCGGCGGAGCCCTCGTTCTCAACGGCGGCGGAGCCTTCGTCCTCAAAAAACGGCTAGACAAGCAAACGAGCTAATTTTTTTGCTGAGCTGGTTGATCTGAATATTTTTTCGAAGGTTGGATATGTGCCATCACAATTGGCTGCGCAGATGGTAGATGATGATTGGGCTACAGAGGCCATTGATTTCCATGTGTCTTGAACTTACGATGTAATAGCCGAAGAGGGACGGTGACTGGAACTGAAACTGAAACTGCAAAGAACTGTTGATTGGAATGTAGTTGAATTAGATGAGCCCTCTTGGTTTGGTCATTGCACCAATGCACGACATTGAGATGGCCAAACTTTTTGGCATTCCGGTCGATGTGAGAGATAAGCGGAGAGGGGAGAATCTAGTTTGCCTGCTAATGTTGATGAAGATGTAGATGGACAATTGATGGAACAAGCTGCAGATGAAGTAGATGATGCACATGATGATGAGCTGGTGCATGTGTATGACAAAGAAAACCCTGTCATTGCAGTAGGCAAGTTGTTCCCAAGCATGAAGGAGTTTAGGATGTGTTTCAAGACTTATGCAGTGAAACATGAGTTTGATGCCAAGACTGTTTGGACTGATAGGAAGAAGTTTTATGCGAGGTGCAGAGGATTTGATGGTAGTGTCAAGCCTTGCAAGTGGTACATATCTGCTAGACTGCAACTTTGATGGAAATCTTGTCGGGTTAACCAAATCCCCAATCAACATACTTGTATTACAAGTTCACAGAGAGTATCAACCATGACATCACAACTTTGGGTTGCAGAAAAGATCACCCCAGTTTTAGCCAAAACACCAAACACTACTACCAAGAAACTCAAAGTAGACTTGGAAAAGATGTACCCCATTAAACTGAAAAATACCACAGTGTGGAAGGCAAAACAAAGGACAATGAAAAATTTATATGGTGATTGGGCAAATACATTTAGGATGCTTTACAACTTCAAAGCAGAGGTGGAAAAGAGGTCACCTGGTAGTGTTGTGGAGATAGATACAGAGGTATCGACCAAAGGTGAAGTCAAGTTCTCCAAGTTTTTATGGCTTTGAAGCCTTGCATAGATGGCTTCAAAGCGGTGCCGTCCATATTTGAGCATAGACTCATCATTTTGACAGGCAAGTGGAATGGTCAGTTGGCAGCATGCAATGCTCTAGATGGACACAACTTGATGTTTCCTATTGCTGTTGGCTTGTTTGATCGAAACCGAGGCTTCATGGACATGGTTCATGATCGATTGAAAAAGATGCCTAGGGCCAGTGTCACCTTTGGCTATACACACAGATGCATGTAAGTCGCTTGAAAATACAGTGAAAAATGTTTTCCCACATGCTAAGCAGAGGGAGTGCTTCGGTCATTTTTGGATTAATTTGATCAAAAAATTTAGAGGAGAAGAATTTGAGCGCATGTGGCCAGCAGCAAGATCTTACACTAGGCAGACACACAAATATCATCTTGATAAGATAATGGCAGCATGTGATGAGTTTGGTCCATGGCTGAACACCTACCATTCTTTGTTATGGTACATGTCAACATTCAACACTGCCATCAAGTGTGACCACATCAACAACAATTTGGCAGAGAGTTTCAACAACAAGGTGAAGGAGTTAAAAGATTTGCCTGTGCATGACATGGTTGACCATATCAGGATTATGCTCATGAGGTTGTGGGAATTGAGAAGAAGGATAGGTGATTGTCTGCAAGGTGATAAGCTTCCAAGATGGTACAACAGGTGGTCAATAGGAGCAGAAGTCTTTCACATTTGTTTGTTGAAAAATCTTCACCTTGGGGTGCTGAAGTTAGAGATAACAAAACTGGAAGGAGACATGTTGTTAACACTAAATTGCATGATTGCACTTGCCTCGAGTGGCAACACACTGGTAAACCATGTGAGTATGCCATTCTTTTCTTAGCATCCCAACCGAAGATAAACATACACCCATATCTGCATGAATATTATTCGGTAGCAAGATTCAAAGCTGCATATGCTACTTCAATTCCAGCACTTACAGATCAGTCTCAGTGGCCTGAAGTGGACATTGAATTTTCCATGTGTCCTCCCTTGACGAAAAGAAAGGCTGGCAGGCCTAAACAGAGTAGATTCAAGGCATGGTTTGAGAAAGGTGGGAGTAGTAAGAAGGAAAAGAAAGATGAAAAGCCAAAAGGGCCCAAAAGGTAACAAAAACAGATGCAAGTTGTGCCAGAACTTGGGCACGAGTAGGATCTGTCAAATACCGTTACACTCTGATAAGCCAAAGTATGTTCTTGTTTATTTATGCGTGTTTTGATTTGGTGCTTTTTTCCAATTACTATATCTATAACATTTTCTGCACAGGAGGAAGCGAGCAAGTCAGCCCCTTGTTGTTGAACAGTGTTGGCCAACAAAAAAAGCAAGAGTCAATGGCGGTAGAAAGAAGAGAAGTGTGCCTGAGCCTGAGCGGCTGAAGAAAATCCTGCTGCAGTCAACATTCAGACTGAAGAAACTGATGTGGAGGTGCACACGAAGAAACTGAACTTGAGCGTGTCGAGGTTCAGATGAAGAAACTGAACCTGGCGTGTCGAGGTTCAGATGAAGAAACCCATGTTGAGGTACACACCAAAGAAACTGAAACTGGTGTCAACATTGAGACTGAAGACACTGATCACGAGGGTATTGGCGAGGTGTTGAAAAGACCAGTGAAGAAAACCAAGATGATCAGTGAACTTGTGTGTGTAGTAGAACCAAAAATAAGAAGGGCTAAGGCGAAGAAGGCACACAACGTGGTAGGAAGAAGTAGAACAGAGAACAGTTTGAAAATTTGGGGCATGTAATAATACTTGTAACTTGGTGCGTACTGGTAGTCACTATGTATCCCCATATTTCTATTCGAACTTGTTTGTCTAAACCAGCCAAATAAAATTTAAATTTAAATTTAAATTTGGGCTATTGATGTTTTAGTGCGATGTTTCACTCGAACAACGTCGCACTCAAGCAAATACCGTTTTCGGCCAACTAAGGGCCGAAAAGATCCTCTTCGGCCCCCACGAGGCCGATGGGGTCATACTTTTGATTTTTTTTCCATTCAGTGCTATAGTTTCCGAATTTGCTATAAAAAAAGTTATAGTTTTGAAAAAAAAATCCTTATTGGAGGCAATGTACGTACTTTGCTCGAACTTGCTTTTGGGGGTGAAATTCTAAGATCTAGTCTCCATGGATGGATCTGGCAGTGACAACACATGTGCATCGTTTCCTTATTGGAGGTATCGCTGTTAAAGCATTTTCCCCATAATCTGGCTGCTGTCATTGGTGGTGGTTGATTTTGCTGCATGTTGTAGTTTACTTCGACGTGAGTTTCACATGCCACTGGTTTTCCCTTCTATCTTTGTGTGTGTCTTGATCTTGCCTTTCTATCTTTGTGTGTGTCTTGATCTTGCCTATGTGCGTTATAGTCATGCTGACACAGGATGTGCTCATGATGTTTGTATTCTTTTGATATGATATTATGAATTATTAAAAAACACTCTTTACCGAAAAACCAGTTCAGCACACTCGTCGACACTTTGATGGGTTGCTTATGTGTGCACCACGTCACATGTATGTAGCACCACCTAGCGAGAAAGAAAATAGACGCTGAGCCATTTCTATAACAGTATGGCTAAGTCTCAGTCGACCGAGACTTAACCAAGTCTAAGTCAAGTGGCATAACATGTAAGAAAAAAACTGAAAATAAATATTTTTCACGGATCTTCAAATAAGATCTGATGAATATAGCATCGACTGAGATTTCGACTGAGATTTAGCAATCTCGTTTCTACAATTCTGAGCGAAAATATACACCACATATGCTACAGTTTCAATGTTTCATCACCTTCAGAATGAAAAACTAAAGATACAGTAGCTCTTATCCATGCTCTTATGACCATGAATCACTCTCATGCATCAATCCCAAATATTTTTAATTTCTTATGGTGCATTTGGAAATCAAGGAATAATTGCCTTTTTGGTAGAAAAAATTCTTCTCCTCATCAGGTTTTTATGGCTACAATGGCGTTGGATGAAAGCAGTAAACTTAATGATGCCTCTCATGATGGCGCAAAGACTTATTCTCTTCAGCAAAATACTACAAACTCCACTCTTTTGCCGCTGCAGGGATAAAATATTAGGACGGATCTTCTTATTTCGGGGGCAAAAATTTATTCTGATGCTTCTTTTAAATGCACAAAGATCCCAGGTCTAACGCATGGACAAACAGCCACGGGTATTGGTGTCTATCTTAATTTTTTGCAGGATCAAAGGAGCATGCAGGTCCAAATTCAAGCCTTGACCGAGCCCACCTTTTCTCCATTACAAGCGGAAGCGCATGCCCTTGTTCTTGCTGCGAGGGTGACTCAACTTTTGCAGATTAGCCAACCTACGTTCCTCACTGATAATCTCTCTTTGGCTAAAGCAGCAGCAAGCAAAAATGTCTTGGCTGATGCGATTCCTTGGTCAATCAGAAAGCTCATTGCAGAGTTCTACAACACCACTCGACAGTTGCAATCGCAGGTGTTCCATATATCCAGAGAGATCAATGGCATAGCCCACAATGTAGCTCATCAGGTTCTGACCAGAGCAACAGGACCTGTTTTTAGTTGTTTTAGTTCAACTCATTCTCACTCAACTTGCCCTGTCATCTCCACTCTGTCTTCTTGCAACATTCAGGGAGTTGTATTTCATGATGTACACTGTTACTGAGTTGAATGAAGTTGGCACCATGGGTGCCTTTCCCCGTTCAAAAAAAAAAGATACAGTAGCTGTAGCAAAGCAGACATGCGTGAAATTATCAAACACAAAATTTTCCCTTATCGTTCACGAAGTGGCGGCAGTAGTGGCTTTGCCATCAGTTGCAATGGCGGCGCCGTGAGATCGAAGGTGTTGTACAAATTCGTCGATGTACTGCTCCTGCCGTTCCGTGTTTGCTACGACCTCCTGCATCTTCGCTGCCCCTGCCAAGAATCTCCTCCTTGCCTCCCCGTCAACCATGACGTCCCGGACCGCGCTCGCGATGCCATGGCGATCGAACGACCCATCGCTCTCGCCCCTCGCCACCTGCAACCCCGCCATCTTCGCCTCCATTTGGCGTGCATTCGGGCCTTGGTCGCCGAAGATGGGCAGCATGACGAGTGGGTGCCCGAACAGGAGCCCTTCGATCAGTGAGTTCCGGCCGCAATGCGTCAGGAACCCGCCCACGGCGGCGTGCGCCAGGATGCTCATCTGAGGAACCCACCCCGTGGTCACCAGCCCCTGGCCGCGAGCGCGCTC
Organism: Aegilops bicornis; assembly: GCA_021605145.1. Classification (NCBI taxonomy): domain Eukaryota; kingdom Viridiplantae; phylum Streptophyta; class Magnoliopsida; order Poales; family Poaceae; genus Aegilops; species Aegilops bicornis. The sequence continues at coordinate 741,299,025 of CM038673.1, forward strand.
CTGGAAACCCGGTGGAAGCATGTCGGCCCCGTCATCCAGGACGGCGGCGCCGCTGGGCTTCCGGAGAGCCCAGAGGAAGCGTGTGCCGGCGAGCTCCAGCCCGACGGCCAGCTCGTGCACCTGCTCCAGGGGCAGCGGCACTTCGCTCCCCAGCGCCACGTACACCACCGAGCCGGGTGGCTGCGCGTCCAGCCAGCGCACTGTGACGTGCTCTGCTGATCCGTTGGTGCCACCGGCCCGACGGCCTCCGTCGGATGACGGCGGCAGAAGGCCGAGGGGCACGACCGGCAGGCCGATGACCGTTGGCACCAGATCGAAGGACTCGGGCTCCCACTCGACGCAGCTCCGGATGACCGCGAGCGCGCACCTATTTTTCGTCAAGTACCAACGCTGGACGGTGGACATACCCGACGCGCCTTGGTCGTCGTACATGAGTGCCGTCTCCTCCTGCTCGTAACGGGGGCGGGTCACAGCGCGCGGTCCACCGTGCTCGGACGGCGGGTCGTACGCGGCAGCGATCACAGCAGCGGTCGGTTGAAGCATCGCGCATGGAACCTGGTGAACCATGGAGCATCGATCTATTTGAGATGTGCATTGAATGGAAATATGGAACCAAAGCGAGCAGCGCGCACGGCATGCAGGTGGGTCAAACCTTGTGCTGGACGGCGGCGGCGGCGACCCAGTGGTGGAAGCAGTCTGCGATGACCCAGTGCGGCCTCGTGCCTTCGTCGGCGCACGCAGCGGCCATGAACTCGGCGAAGGGCGCAGCGAGGCCGTCGAAGGCCTTCCAGTGGAGCTCCCGCTGGTGGTCGGGGACGTCGTTGGTGGACTCGGCGCCGTCGGGGAGGCCGTCGACGCGCGGGAGCGGGAGCGCGACGAGGTCGACGCGCGGGACCGCGGCAGCGCGCAGCGGCGGGAGGCGCGCGATGTTGCGCGACGTGGAGACGTAGGACACGCGGTGGCCACGCGAGGCCAGCCGCTCGGCGAGCTCCAGGTACGGAAGCATGTGGCCGAACGCCAGCCACGGGACAATGACGACGTGCAGCGGCTCTGGCGATGACCCGGCGCTGGCCATGGAGCTAGCTCGGCGTGACGACGGGGCGTGCGGCGGCGAGAAGGGAAGAACCGGCAGATCGGGGGTGCTCTGCTCAGTGGGAAGCGCGTCACTGACCACTGGTTGACACCTAATTTGTTTCTTGTCGAACGTTAAATAAGTTGCACGCCACCCACCATCCGATCTGCAATCTGCAGCCTCACCATATATACTGGGACAGAAATCACATATTTAACCTGAGGTCCAAATCAAATCACAAACTGACCTGGTCATGAAAAATTTCACTCTGATGACTCTTTGATGTGGCGCCCGACAGCTGGACGCCGCACCCTACTGTGCAGCGCCCTTCTCTTAGGAGTCGCACCTCCTGCCACCGTGGCAGCCCTGGTCCAGTTGCGGCCCCACACGCACCTGTGCGGCGCCTAAGGCTTAGGTGCCACACCTGTAATGTGCAGCGCCTAGCTCTTGGGCGTTGCACAGTCTATGTTCCACTTGGGCTGGCCCCACCCTCCCTCCCCTCCCACCCCACCCCACACCCCCACCCCACCCAAACCCTTAGACTTGCGCCCCTCCTCTCTTCCCCTCTCCCCCCCCCTCAAATCCTTCTAAAATCTTGTAAATCCGGAGTATTTGACCGTGGATTTTGAAGCCAACCCCTCCCTTAAGGTAATCTCCTCCGATCCCCTCGTTTTCATCCATAGGAATTGTCACATTTGCTCAAATCTTACTAGTTTGGGGAAACCCTAGTTTTTGCTTGGATTTGCAAATTTGTGTTGAATGATGTTATGTTTCTTTGCTAATTTGGGTTGGTTAGGCTTCCATAGTATGCTAGGGTTAGGGTTATGTGTGTTTGATGTTGGTGTTAGGGTTATGCTATGGTTAGGGTTGTGGTAATTGTTATGTGGGGGTTAGGGTTATTAATTCATATATATGTTAGGGCATATGTGTGCAAATATTTTTGTTAAGTACTTACTTGATATATTTGTGTTTTTGATTATTGTAGGGATGGAGAGAACATGTGTTTATGTTCATCATGTGGATAAAGAGGCCTTTTGAAAGGCAATGTTGAGCCGGACCGGATGAGCTTGACATGGTGTTTGAGAGTAGTCCTAGCTATCACGGAGCTTTGGACCAAGTGAGGAAGGATTTGAATTGGATGGACCCAAGTGACGTTGAGTTCGAGGGAAGGCATAATGTTGGTTTTGGAATGCACATCCGTTGGAAGACAATGCGTGTGAACTCCGAGCAACGTTGGGTTGCATACAAGGAGACGGTTGCGAAGTCTCTAGACAAGGCTCTTGAGTTATTTGCCTCCAAGAAGGTTGAGTCTACTTTGAATTTAGACTTGAACGGAACCCCTCCCGTTGGTTGCTAGCACTCCCCACCCATGAACCAAGATCAAATGAGTGAACCTCATTTCACGCAACAAGATTGGCCAACATTGAGCCCGACTCCAAACAACCAAAATGAAGCTTTTGAAGAAGAGAATGATGAGTACGAGGAGGATGACAACGAAGTTGATCTCCATGACAACAATGTGGGTGATCTCGACCAATATCATGTGCAAGGGACAATGGACCAATCCATCCCTTTTTTCCGTGCATATGCATCAGACTCGGATGACGATGGTCCCGATGAAGAAGTTGATGAGGAGGGGTTCACGCCGAAGGAGGCCCAAGCATTCAAGAAGGTATTTGGGCGGGATCACAAGACACCATTGTTCAAGGATCTTAGTCTCGCGGATGAAGCCGTTGTGGATGGTGGCAAATGCATATCTCTTGGAGCTAGGCCAAGTTCTCACCGTGATTTGGAAGACGACAAGAACGGGATATATCCCGGTTGTGAGTTTCAATCCTTCTTCGAATTGAAGATGTGGCTTGACAACTACTCGGTTACACATTATTGTCCACATAGAGTGGCCAACTCGGACGTGAATGTGCGTTACACGGTCAAATGTGAAGTGCCAACATGTCCATGGATTGTGCGTGCAAGGCCATGGAAAGGAGGTCCCACTTGGCGCAAAGTGAGTTGTCTACCAAATCACATGTGCGGCACAAGAATGCGGATGGCAAGCTTGTGTACCAACAACCTGAACAACTCACATCCGAGTTCATCGCCATGTGCTTTCCAACCAAATATCCACACTTCCAACAATGAGCATCAAGAGTGTCATTGACATTGTGAAAGCCATCTTTCATTACAAGGTGAAGTACGGCAAGGCATGGAAGGCGAAGCAAGCCGCATTCAAGATGTTGTATGGCAATTGGGAGGAAGCATACAACTGACTCCCTAGGTTGTTGTTAGCTATGGCCGCCACAAACCCAGGCATGGTTCACGTGGTTGAGCCTCATGGGCACCAAACATTGATTCATAACGGGAGGACCGTCCGAGTTGCATATCAGTGGGCACCGCATAAGCCAGAGATCCTTATCCCGCAAGCACATCGGGTTGAGGCGGAACTCCGCGGTGTACCCCAAGCTCTCACCCGCGCCATATGGCTGCCATTCCAACTATGAAACAGGGCAACAATGCAAATTTGATGACTATTTTTCAAGAAAGCATGAGAAAGGACTGAAGTAATGACCTCCTTACCTGCTCAGGCGTAATCGTGTCCAACTCGGCAATGTACTTTTGGTACATGAGATTGACATCGTTCGTCATCTCGAAGCGATATCCCACTTGTAAGCCCACGTGGGCGCCGTAATTCGTCATGTTCATCTGCATACCAAGGATCAAACCTGGCGCTCTTGAGCGTCCAAGCGGTGACGCTCCCAGCTCCATACGTAAAGTAGAATCAGATTACCACCAATGTCTGCACTAGGTGTGATCCTGCAACACGCATCGTCCAGCTACATATGAAAGAAAAACAATGTTAACTTGACAGCAAGCTTGCATTGCTAATGAAGAAATGAGTTAATCACAAAACAGAACAACTACCTGTCGGTACAAGTAGGCAAGAGTCGCTGAACCCCAGCTCCATTTGCTATCGAAGACGGTCAACGCCTTCAGCCACATCCATGGAGCGTTCTTGCCAGTGGAGTCAGGAAACAAAGTCCTCGACACAACGTACCACATATACACACACGAGCATGTGTCCGGATCACATCATCGGTGGCATCCGGAGAACGCGTCGCAAAGTTATTTAGAATCCACGTGAAAGCAGCTCCGGCTGCTTTCCTTTCCCTCTTCTTCTTCTCTTCTCCCTCCTCTACATCATCCTCAGCCTCGGTAGGAGCCATCCCGATAAGAGCAATCATCTGCTCGCGCCACCCATCAGAATCGGTGCTCATACAGAGAGGCCTCCCGTCGATAGCAAGACCGGTGATCAACGAGACATCCTCGAGCGTCACGGTCATCTCCCCAGTCCAAAGATGGAAACTGTGGGTCTCCGGCCTCCACCGATCAACAAGAGCGGACACCAGTGGAGCGTTCAGATTCGGCGTGGACCGGCTGACCAACAGAATCCACGGGAGTAGTCCTGCCTGCTTGATGTACGGTGTGTACCGCTCATCGTAAGGCATGGCAGGACCAGAGACCCCATGATACCGAATCTTCAGAGGTTAAAGCTTCAAAAACAAGTAATGGCAAATCTTAGGGCATGTAAATTTCAACTAAAGGCAAATTTGCAAAATATTTAGATTACTCATTATTACCTTATCCTTCTCGCGCATCATGTAGGCCCGGTGTTGCACGTCGTAGACATCGTCCGAAGCCAAACCATCCTTACAATTTCAAACAATAAACATATAAGAGTTCATCTTCATCTCAAATATCGGTATACACTAAACATATAACATGTGTTCAACTACAAGAATCTCAACATCTCCTTCTCACACAATGAATATGTCATATGTGTTCAAATAAACTAAACATCTAATATTTTAAATAAACTCAACATCTAATATTTGAAATAAACTCAACATCTAATATATATCTAAACAAACTTCTCATATATGTCTACAAAAATCAACTTCTCATAGTTATCTATAAAATAGGCATCTCATATATAACTAAAAAAACTAAACAATCTAGGGTTTCACTAACAAGAATCATATATTGTGAACTAATAAATAACACTACGGTACTACCAATATGAATACACATCCTAAATTGAGCAAACCAAACAAATCAAAGGTTCCATCAAATCTTGGACAAATCTCTAAAATGGCAACAAATTTACGGAGCAAAAGAAAGAGAACGGAAGAGTTTACCTAGTAGGATGGATTGGGGATCGAATCCACGGATCAAATCTTCAGATCTGAGAGGGATGTGGGGGGGGGGGGGGGGGATTAGAGGGGGGCGCCGCTGCTGCTCTGTCGAGAGCGGAGAGATGAAGAACTGCCTGGTCGGGCTGGGCGGCAGCTTAAGTCAGCATGCAACACCTAAGGGCTAGGCGCTGCACGTCAAGGTGTGGCGCCTAGCCCTTAGGGCGCACAGTGCGTGTGAGGTCAAGAATCGGACCAGGGCTGCCACGGTGGCAGGAGGTGCGACGCCTAAAGAAAGGGCGCTGCACAGTAGGGTGCGGCGCCCAGCTGTTGGGCGCCACACCAAAGGGTCAGTAGAGTGAAATTTTTTCATGACCAGATCAGTTTGTGATTTGATTTGAGCCTCAGGTCAAATATGTGATTTCTGCCATATACTGGTGTGTGTAGACTATGTCCAGCGGGCCCAGGATGGTCCCACTCGACAGAGTGGTAAACATTAATGTATGAGAATGAAGGGCGGCCTGAGACAAACAGGAGTAGTGTACGAGAATAACTATTTGCAATTATGATCTACGTATACGTTGACGATTTAGCTGCTACGACTACTTTGATGTCATGCATGATGCATCATCGGTAGATCTAGCAGGCCATGTGCTATTTCTAAGCTGCCGTCTAGTAGAAAATACGTACGCATATCACATGTACTCCAGTACGTACCATAGATGATGAGCAACAATCTTAAACTCGCGATCATGACGGATATGGTTGGTGACAATTTTGGAGCCACCAGCCCACTTGCTGCGAGATCGAGCGTCAAAGTAACCCGGAAATGTGATCATGGTCATCACCCGCTCCATAGAGGCGTTGACCACAACAACCCAGCTGGAGCGACCAAGCAGCTTTGCGATTCTCCTTTTTTCGCGGGGAAAGGTGCTTTGAGATGCGGTGTGTGCAGGGTAGCACATTGTTTAGCCCATGATTTGGTGTCTAATTTTACTAGTAAGGTACACGTGCATTGTACGCATAAGATTTGTGAATTAAATTATAAATAAATACCATATTATAGCATGTAAACTTTGAGTCATAAATGCACGATGTGGATGTTCGTTTAATTCGTATACTCTCTCCATTCCCTTATACAAGGCCACTATCAAAAATACATTTTGCATCAATATAAGGCCATCAACAATAACCGAGGCAAAAATTAATAATGTTTTCTCATACTAGCAACTTTTTAATACTTATATGCATGTAGTCATAATGACACTCAGCTGCTTCCTTCCCATTGATTTGTTGCATGCTTATAGTGTACTGATGATCCCGGTTACACTAGTAGAAAAAGGGTCAAACGTGAAGCACATTAGTGCCGGTTTGTATTTGAGCCGGCACTAATGTATACATTAGTGCCGGTTCAAACAGCTAGCCGGGTCGCTTTCATTAGTACCAGTTCGTGGCGACCTTTAGCACCGGTTCGTGCCACGAACCGGTACTAATGAGAGTGGTGGCAGGATGTTGTCAGACTGGGGCCCTCCAGGCCCTTTAGTACCGGTTCTTGGCACGAACCGGTACTAAAGGTCGTCCTACATAAACCCTTCGTCCATCCGAGCTCGCTCTGTTCTTCCCCTTTCCCCTCTCCTCTCTGTTCTTCCCCTCTTCCTCTCGAGCTCATCACACATTTTGCCCAAAATTTGTCAAGATTTGAAGGCCCCTATCCATTCAAATGATCACAAAGGTTAGCAACTTTGTCCTTTCATCTCTCATTGCTAGATTAGCTCTTGCAATGCTTTATATAGTGATTAATTTGTGAGTTCAGTAATTTGGGAGGAAATATATATATGTGCTAGTATTTGATTTATATGCAATTTGAGGTCAAAAATAACACTTAGTTTGCATATGTAGGTGTGTTTTACTTAGTGCCTTCTAAATCTCCGTCGTAACCACCGTCGACCGCCCGCACCGTCCCGTTGCCGGCACCACCTTGTGGTGAGCCTCTTGTTCATGAAATTTTATATAGTTACTCGTATAATTATCCTACCTGTACGTTGTTTGTTATACATAGTGCCATGGTTTTGATATCCGTCCCCGTCGGCCCTCGTCCTTGTTATGATTCGGATGTGGTATATTCTTTTTTAAAACTATTTGTTGCATTTCGTGTTTATGACAAATTATGCCCATCAAGTTGACATAGATATTTTTATCTAGGAGGTATGTGAACCGGAAATTCCAACCGACCCTATTGTCGAGAGGTTAAATTTAGTTGAAAGAGAAAACGAGTACTTGAAAGAAAATTAAAAAGAATTGAGGGGAGAAGATGGAATTGGAGTTGCATGTTGCCGATGTCGTCGATGATCACAAGATCAAGATGGAGAAAATGCGCTTGAAGATTAGAAAGATTAGAAAATATGCCATCGATAGTGAGGCTTGGTATCATTATGCTGTTGTATCAATTGTTACCTTAGTTGCGATCTTGATCGCATTTGTTGTTGCATTTAAATGCTTTAGCTAGAGAGTTATTTGTTTGTTGCATTTAAGTGTTGTATGAACTTTATGTATGAACTTGTATTAATTTGGTCTATTCGGTTTTGTGTAATGAAGATGAGACGGCAATGGATGTACGATGACCGATGCTCTTCCCAGTTCGTTGAGGGCGTGCATACTTTTACGCTTCTTGGCTGAGGCAAACAAGCGGGCGGATGGTTTTATGCCTTGTCCATGTGCTGGCTGTAAGAATGGTCGCAATTACTCTACGTCAAGAACCATTCACGTCCACCTGTTTGAGTCCGGTTTCATGCCCCACTATAATGTTTGGACCAAGCACGGAAAAGAGGGGTTATGATGGAAGACAATGAAGAAGAAGAGGACGACGACAGCTATCCTGGCCATGGGTTCCTTGAATACTATGATACAACAATGGGGGGAGAAGCTGAGCCGGTAATGCGGGAAGAAGCTGAGCCGGCAATGCGGGAAGAAGCTGAAGAAGAGGCATCAGATGAGCCCGTTGATGATCTAGGTTGGGCTATTGCCGATGCAAAGAGAAACTGCGCAAGTGATTTGGAGAAGAAGAAGTTGCAGCGCATGTTAGAGGATCACAAAAAATTGTTGTACCAATTGCGTGGGTGACAAGAAAAAGCTGGGCACCACACTGGAATTGCTGCAATGGAAGGACGAGAATGGTGTATCTGACAAGGGATTTGGAAAGTTGCTGGTAATGATAAAGGATATGCTTCCAAAGGACAACGAATTGCCCGAGAGTACGTATGAAGCAAAGAAGGTTGTCTGGCCTCTAGGGTTAGAGGTGCAGAAGATACATGCATGCCCTAATGATTGCATCCTCTACATGGTGAGTACGAGGATTTGAACGCTTGCCGGTATGTGGTGCATTGCGCTATAAGATCAGCCGATGACCTCGGTGATGTCGAGGGCGGCGCCCGGAAGAAGATTCCTGCCAAGGTGATGTGGTATTCTCCTATAATACCACGGTTGAAACGCTTGTTCCAAAACAAAGAGCATGCCAAGGCGATGCGCGATGGCACGAAGAAGACCGTAAGAAAGGCGGAAAGTTGAGAGTACCACTGACGGGTCGCAGTGGAGAAAAATCGAAAGAAAGTACGGGAAGGAGTTTGCAGATGACGCAAGGAGCGTATGGTTTGGTCTAAGCGCAGATGGCATTAATCTTTTTGGGGAGCAGAGCAGAAACCATAGCACCTGGCCTGTGACTCTATGTTTGTATAACCTTCCTCCTTGGTTGTGCATGAAGCGGAAGTTCATTATGAGGCCAGTGCTCATCCAAGACCCTAAGCAACCCGGCAACGACATTGATGTGTACCTAAGGCCATTAGTTGAAGAACTCTTACAACTGTGGAATGGAACAGGTGTACGCGTCGTGGGATGAGCACATGGGGAAGAATTTGACCTAAAGGCGTTGCTGTTCGTGACCATCAATGATTGGCCTGCTCTCGGTAACCTTCGTGACGGACAAAAAAGGGATACCGCGGATGCACGCACTATTTGGATGATACCGGCGGTATATATTTGAAAAGTTGTAAGAAGAATGTGTACAGGACATCGTCGATTTCTTCCGAGCAGGCATCCCGTAAGAAAGAAAGACAAGCATTTCAAAGGTGAGGCGGATCACCGGACGAAGCCTCGCCACCGTACTGGTGATAATGTACATGATATGGTCAAGGATTTGAAGGTGATATTTGGAAAGGGTCCTGGCGGACAACCTGTTCGAAGGACGCCGACGGACGCGCACCCATGTGGAAGAAGAAATCTATATTTTGGGACCTGCCATATTGGAAAGACCTAGAGGTCCGCTCCGCAATCGACGTGATGCACGTGACGAAGAATCTTTGCGTGACCCTGCTTGGCTTCTTGGGCGTGTATGGGAAGACAAAAGATACACACGAGGCAACGGAGGACCGGCAACGTATGCACGGAGAAGACGGCATACATCGTGGTCATGCAAGCTACGCTCTTACCAAAGAAGAGAAGGAAATCTTCTTTGAATGCCTCGCTCGATTAAGGTACCGTCGGCTTCTCGTCGAATATAAAGGGAATAATAAACATGGCAGAGAAAAGTTCCAGAACCTAAAGTCTCATGACTGCCACGAGATTATGACGCAATCGCTTCCGGTTGCATTGAGGGGCTTCTACGGAAAAGCGTTCGATTAGCCATTGTGAAGCTATGTGCATTTCTCAATGCAATCTCTCGAGAAGGTAATCGATCCAGAAATCATACCAAGGTTCTGAATGATTTGGTGCAATGTCTTGTCAGGTTTCGAGTTGGTGTTCCCACCATCCTTCTTCAACATCATGACGCACGCCCCTAGTTCACCTATCTTGAAGAGATTAACGTTTTGGGTCCTGTATTTCTACACAATATGTTCCCTTTGAGAGGTTCATGGAGTCTTAAAGAAATATATTCATAACCGTGCTAGGCCGAAGGAAGCATCTCCAAGGGCCATCAAAATGAGGAGGTCATTGAGTTTTGTATTGACTTTATTCCTGACCTTAAGCCGATTGGTGTTCTGAATCACGGCATAAGGGCAGATCGGATGGAAAAGGCACGCTAGGAGGGAACAAATAATATGTATGGACGGACATTCTCTCACTAAAGCACACTACACAGTTCTACAGAATTCCGCCTTGGTGGCTCCGTATATGGATGAACACAAGAATTTGCTACGCTCCAAACACCGGAGCGGTCGATGACCGGATTACACGTGAACAAACCAGGAGTTTCGCCACTGGTTGCGAACCGCATTACCATGCATGACACCTCTATTGAAGATGACCTGTACTTGCTGTCCCAGTTACCATCTTGAATATAATGACTTTCAAAGGGTACGAGATAAATGGTAATACATTTTACACGATCGCCCAAGATAAGAAGAGCACCAACCAAAACAGTGATGTCCGCTTTGATGCGTAAAACCAAGACGGAAAGGAAACATATTATGGTTATATACAGGGACATATGGGAACTTGACTATCAACGTGGTTTAAAGTTCCCTTTGTTTGGTGCAAATGGGTCAATATGACACGAGGCGGGTAACGGAAGACCCTTGATGCGGAATGACAACAGTGGATCTCAACAATCTTGCGTATGCAGACGAACCATTCGTCCTAGCCAATGATGTGGCACAGGTTTTCCATGTGAAGGACATTTATACCAAGCCAAGAAAAAGAAAAGATAAGGAAGCGAATGCATCGTACGATGAGCCAAAGCGGCACATAGTTCTTTCTGGGAAGAGAAACATAGTGTGAGTGTATGACAAGACTGTAAAGTCATAAGATTATGAAAAGTTTTATGAAATTGCTCTATTCACAGTGAATATTGACCCGAGCATCCCGTTAATTGATGACGATTTTCCATGGTTACTGGCGCAAAGGGACACACGCCAAGAAAAAGTTTCACACTCAAAGATCTGGGATGTGATCAGCTTCACTATCATCACTTTCTTACATGTTTCACACCCAGAGGGGAATCTCTGTAATAGTTAGGGTAGTTATGTGTTTTGGCATTTGAAACAGAAGAAATTTTATGTGCAAACAAATTCTTTGATGCCTTTACTGATTTTTAAAGTTAAATTATTCACAAACTAGTGATTCACACTAATTTCACATAATTCAAAATTTAAACTATTCAAATTTGAAAACTACGGGCACTAACAGAAAGTTTGTAATTTTTTGTACCTAAAGCAAAAATATTCACAAAGAAACTCCAAATACACAAAAAAAACAACACAAAAATAAATAAAGCAAAAAAAAATAAAAAAGCCCGCCTACTAGGTAAGAGCGGCCTGCATACGACTAGAAACCCAACCTGTTGTTGGGCCAGGGATGCAGGCCCAAATGAAATGGGCCTGAGTGGCAACAAAACACGCTTGAGCCAGAGGGCCTGCTTTGGAGAGGAGCTCGAAAGAGCGACCGCACGGGGGTTTATAAACCAGTGCAGTCGCCCCTCGGCTAGCGAGGTGGGACTAAACTTGCCGCACGGCACCTGCGCCAGCGCACCACCTTTAGTACCGAGTCGTGGCACAAACCGGTACTAAAGGGGGGGACTTCAGTACCGGTTTGTGCCACCACCCGGTACTAAAGGTGGTCGCTTCCCGCCGCTTGGGCTGGCCAAAACAGACCTTTAGTACCGGTTGGTGGCTCCAACCGGTACTAAAGGTGCCTTCTATATATACAACACTTTGAAAAATTTCATTCTCCCTCTGTTTCTTCCTCGGTTCCCCATTGAAGCACCGCCTTCGATCGATCGACGTCGCCGCCTTCGCCCATCGCCGCTTCGTCCCCATCGCCGCCCCGTCCGCCCGTCCCGTCGCCGCCGCCGTCTCCTTCGCCGCCTGCCCGTCCCCATCGCCGCCCCGTCCCGTCGCCGCCCTCGTCTCCTTCGCCACCCGGGCCCGTCCCGTCGCCGTCCCGTGTCGCCGTCCCCACGCCACGCCTGCCCGTCGCTGCCCCGGCCGTCGCCTCATTGTCGCCGTCGCCCGCTGTGAGCTCTCCCCCTCTAACCCCTCTCCCTCGCCCCCAGCGGCCACCATGGGCGCCGCCCCTCCCCGAGCCCATACACACACACACAAGCATGATGAACACACACACATGTATATATGTATGAATGCATGTATATATTAGTATATACGTATTTTTTATGTTTAATTAGTTTAGATTTTTAGATTATCATTTTTTCACTAGTATATATGTATGAATGCATGTTAGATGGATATAATTAGTGTTTAATTAGTATGGAATTTTTTTATATAATGTTGTTTTTCTTTTTTTTAATGGATGTATAGAAGTTGTTTTTTCTGTTTTTAGTGTTAGATGCTTAATTAGTATGAAATAGCATACCACATTTTGACATATGCAATGATAGCATAATTAGTGTTATATAGAAATGTTAGAAATTTTAGTCATCAAAATCCAATCATTAAAAAAATGTTACTTTTTGCGGGCATATAGCTAGTATTTGTTCTCGACGATGCCCGCCCGCATCCTCGCTGGCCGACACATCATGACGACGTCCGGCTGACCCATGTCCGGGACTGGCTCCGCCGGGCTGGCACTGGAGGTGCCGCTCGAGGGGCGCGCTTGATGAGGAACCCGGCCCCGGATCCGTCGTCGACCACGATCTCGTTTGGTGGCGTTAGCGTGGGCGATTTGGTGCGGAGGAGCCGTGTGGACGCGGGTAATTAAGCTACAGTAATCCCGCTAATGATGCCACGTCACCTCGATTCTTGTGGATAAACTCGCGTTAGTTGAGCCTAGTTCAATTTCAAATTCAAAATCGAGCAAACAATAAAAGTTTTCAAATATTAAAATTTAAATGTTCGGAGTGAACCAAATAATACATAGGTAATTATGGTGGAGAAACCAAACTTTGATAAAATGTTTAAAGGTCCTAAAACAATTATAACAATAGTGAAAACAATTAAACAAATGCCTATTGAATTTATAAAATGCTAACACTATTTTCTTATGGGTTGAGAATTAATCTCGTAGTAGTTTATTGGTAAATACAAATTGGGCACTCGAGGTAATTTTATATCTTTGAAGATAAAAGAAACTACAAAGAAAAGAGACAAGAAAATATATAAAAAAAGAAAGGAAAACAGGAAAAGCAGGACACCCCCCTCCCGTGGGCCAAGTGGCCCAGTGGCCTCAGCCTCCCGAACGGGCTGGCCCACCCCACGGCCCAGCCCCCCCCCCCCCCCACACACTCCCCTTAATCCCCTCCCCGACCGGAACCCTAGCCGCCCCCCCCCCACTCCTCGTTCCCCACTCCCCTCGATCCCCCCACGCCCCTCTCCCCTTCCCCGATCGGATCGGGGCAGCGCCCCACTGGCCACCTCACACGAGCCGCATCGCCGGTCGTCCTCGACCTCCTCGCCGACCACCTCTTCCCCGCCCCTACTCTGCTCGATCCCGTATGGAACGGGGCTCGATCAGCGCCGCCCGGCGCCGCCACAGCTCCGTGCTCGAGCCCGCGCCGCCCGGCGACCCTACCATGGTGGGCGAGCCACTGCCGACGAACCCCCTCTCCCTCGCGCAGTGCCACGGCCTCTTCCTCACCGGACCCGCTATCGCCGCCACCTCGTCGCCGCCACGCCATCGCTGGCCTGCTTCCTCCCGTCGCTGGTCGCCCCGTCGACCCCTCGACCCGCTTGCCTGGCCCCTCGCTTACCCCCGTGGAGGCCCTCCTCCTTCTCCGCTCCTCGCGCCGTCCCGCTTTCGTCGCGCCCGCCGCTCGTCGTCCCTCGGTCACGTTAAATGCGTGCCCGCCGTCCGCACTGCCATCGCGACCATGACCGCCTGCCTCGGCCTCGCCCGCCGCCTCCTGGCGAGCGCCTGACCGCCTCGAGTGCTCCCGCCTCGGTGGCCTCGGCACGCACGCCTGCACCTGCCGCCTGCTAGGCCACTAGGGTCTATGACACCGGGGCCCCATGCCCTCGTTAAAAAACGAAAATTAAAAAGAAATGAAAATGTAATTAATAAAAACATTAATTAGTTAATTAATTAATTAGTAAAATAATTAAGTTAATTAATCATGTTTAAATTAATCTAATCAATTAGTTAATTTAATTAAGCAAAGAATCAATCGCCTAAACCCTACTTAAACTAAAAAGTGTATGACATGCGGGACCCACATCGTCGTTGACTCAGTCAATCGCTGTTAGCTTGATCACTGACGTCCGCATGTTGTCATGCTGATGTCATCTTTACTATTACGGATAATGTTGAGATAAATAATTAAATAAGTCACGAAAATGATTTAAATCTTTTAAAATTAATAGAAAATAAACCGTAGCTCGATGAAAAACTTTGTACATGAAAGTTGCTCGTAACGACGAGACGAATCCGGATACGCAGCCCGTTCGTCCGCCACACATCCCTAACATATCGAACATGGAACTTTCCCCCTCCGGTCCGTCTGTCCGAAAACGCGAAACACCGGGGATACTTTCCCGGATGTTTCCCCCCTTAACCGGCATCACCTCATACCACGTTAGGTCACGCCTAGCATCGTTACTTGTCTTGTCATGCATCGATATGCATCTGTTTACATGGTATTCATTGTTTCTTCCCCCCTCTTCTCTCCGGTAGACTACGAGACCGACGCTGCTGCTGCCCAGTTCAACTACGGAGTTGACGACCCCTCTCTCTTGCCAAAGCAACCAGGCAAGCCCCGCCTTTGATCACCAGATATCGCCTACTCTTCTCTATAATGCTTGCATTAGAGTAGTGTAGCATCTTACTTCTTTGATTACTCCTATCTTTGCATAGCCTTTGTCCTTGCTACTACTGTTGTTACCTTTACACCGCTATCCTCTCGCTTAGTATAGGATGCTAGTGTTCCATCGGTGACCCTACACTCTTGTCCGTCTGCCATGCTATACTCTTTGGGCTGTGATCACTTCAGGAGGTGATCACGGGCATATACTATATACTTTACACTATTACATTACCTGTGATACTGTTCGGAGATGAAATTTGAAGGGACGGTGGCTCCATCCCGGTAGAGGTGGGCCTGGGTTCCCGACGGCCCCCGACTGTTACTTTGTGGCGGAGCAACAGGGCAGGTTGAGACCACCTAGGAGAGATGTGGGCCTGGCCCTGGTCGGCGTTCGCGGATACTTATCACGCTTAACGAGATCTTGGTATTTGATCTGAGTTGGCTACGAGCCTATACGCACTAACCATCTACGTGGGAGTAGTTATGGGTATCCCGCCGTGGTATCACCGAAGCACTTCAGACGTCGTGACGACGGGCGGCGCGGATTGACTGGAACGCCTGCTAGGCTAGGTCTGCTTCCGGCCACAGACGCGAACGCGGTGTGTGCCGAGGCGATGGGCCTGCACCCTGCGGCGCTTAGGTTTAGACCGGCGTCTTGGCCTCTCTGTTGAGCCAAGGTGGGGCTGCGGCGTGTTGATCTTCCGTGGCGGGCATGACCCAGAAAGTGTGTCCGCCAAATGGGATCAAGCGTCTTTGGGTAAGTTGGTGCACCCTGCAGGGAAGTTAATCTATTCGAATAGCTGTGATCTTGATAACAGTGACGACTTGGAGTTGTACCTTGACCTTATGACAACTAGAACCGGATACTTAATAAAACACACCCTTCCAAGTGCGGATACAACCGGTGGTCGCTCTCTCTCGTGGGATACGAGGAGGGATCGCCGGGTAGGATTGTGATGTTACTTGGAGGACTTGATCTGCCCTCTTCTACTGTTGCAAGGCGAAGGTGACCTGGCGTAGTCTTTGATAAGACTAGCTATCCCCTCTTATTCGGCATTCTGCAGCTCAAATTCCACCGATATGGCCCTTTACACATATATCCATGCATATGTAGTGTAGCTCCTTGCTTGCGAGTACTTTGGATGAGTACTCACGGTTGCATTGTTTCCCCTTTTCCCCTATCGCTACTCGATTGTCGCAACAGACGATGGAGCCCAGAGCGACGCCACCGTCGATGATGACTACTACCCGGCGGTGCCTACTACTACGTGCAGCCACCGACTGACGACCAGGAGTAGTTAGGAGGATCCCAGGCAGAGGCCTGCGCCTCTCGATCTGTAGATCCCAGTTTGTGCTAGCCTTCTTAAGGCAAACTTGTTTAACTTATGTCCGTACTCAGATATTGTTGCTTCCACTGACTTGTCTATGATCGAGCACTTGTATTCGAGCCTCGAGGCCCCTGGCTTGTATTATGATGCTTGTATGAATTATTTTAATATTAGAGTTGTGTTGTGATATCTTCCCGTGAGTCCATGATCTTGATCGTACACATATGAGTTCATGATTAGTCTACGATTGAATCGAGGCGTCCTGAAGTTGGTATCAGAGCCGACTACCTGTAGGAATCCCCCTTCCCAACTCCTTGGCCGAAGTTGAGTCTAGACTTTACAAAACTTTTACTAACATGGATGTGCGGCCCATGGGCCCACGTCGCCATTGGGTGGTACTAGGATCTTTTACTCCTCGACCTTTACTCTGGGATTCTGAACTCTCTTCTATTCGTGTTAAACGATTTTGCTAAAAACAAAACTAACTTTAGGTTCATAAGTACTTTCTCCCGGAGAGCCCCTCACTTCGGATGATCGCTTTGCTACATCGGAAGATTCGAAGATACTCTCGATGTTCTCTCGAGACTTTGTGCCCATCACTTGTGCTAGTCCCGACCACCGATAAATCCGTATGGATAACTACTTACACTTTCCATTCATACGATCATCCCCCATTGATCTTGTTATTACAAGATACCCCAAAGTTTTCTCTATTGTTCCGAGAATACTTTGTGCCTACTGCCTAGCAGTTCCTTACCACATGAATACCCCTTCAAATAAATCCTCGCACTTATCGAGTATCCGCTCATCCCCAGTCGTTCATGTGTTTCACAAAAGTCTTCAAAATAATATTCGATCTTCCGAAAATCCTCTGGAGCCTTTGGCTCTTGAAATTCTTGCTTGCTTGCATTATGGTTAATCCCATAAGTCTCGTAGTCTTAATGACATTCCTTGTCATTATCATTTTGAGTCTGTTGACTCAATATGTTTGCGAATACACGCAATCATCATTGATCCTTATAAATTACTTCTCCGGCTAAGCTGCCATTCTTTTAACTGGAATTGGTTCTCGACCAATCCAATTGTCGTTGATTGTGCCTTAAGGCTATTCAACTTATCCATCCCTAATCAGAGCATTGCTTCTGATCCCTTGATTTGGAAATCATAATTCCTTTGCATTTGACACTTGAGTTAGTCAGTTGTTTCTATAATCTGCTTCCTCTAGTTGAGTACCGATGTTCACGTCAGATCCCTTGTGGACCACCAGATCCTTTATTGGATTTTATCTGACAACGCCCTTCATATTCAATAACCTTGTGAGTCTTTTCTCGGATACATAATGCCTTTGGTAAATTGTATCGTCTGCTTTCTCAACCATGCTCCGCCTTTGAGCTTGAGTTAATTACTCCTAAAGATTCGGGTATATGATTCTAAGATGCCCCGATGGGTTGAACCTATGCCTTCCTTACTATGTGTGGACTCGGAAGTTTTCACGGGTCATACTCATCTGGTATTTCACCATGTAAAACTTTCAACACTAATGCCATTATCGAAGTGAGAAGTGAGTGGAAGGTTATACATTGAAGAAGTGGGAGTCGACCTTGAACCTTGTGTTCATGCCCATGGACACGATGTAGAACCTATCATGGAAACTTCTTGTAATAATAACTATTTTCTTGATAAATATCATCTGGTATCTGTAAATTGATCCTTCGCAACCGTGGTTCCGACCATGTTTGTTCTCCCTTGATTCTATTTCTCAGACAAGTTAGAGTACTTGTCTTCTACAGAGCATTACCCCAGTCCAACCTCTACTTTGATCTGTCGTTGAGTATTACCCCCCTGGTATCTCGAGATTATCATGGAACTGCATAACTTCTTATGAGTTCTTCATCAAGTGCTACCTTCCCACTGATTCAAATTTTTCACAAGCTCTGAGTTATTAAACACTCAAGGACACCGATAACTGAACCAAGTCCGCACTACGGTTCAACAACTCTTCAGTAAGCTTCTATAAGTACGAGTTTGTATCCGATCACGCCATTTCTAGCCTGTTTGGCTATATCATTGTCGTGATGATTCTAACTGTGCTACCTGGTCCTTAATTCTCGGAGCACCACTTTGCGATGATAGCTAAGCTTACGTCGATTTTCCTCGTCATCCCCTTTCACCTTAAACAACAAGCTTGAGTTCGAGTTTATGTCGTAACCGTGGTTCCAATAACCTTCCGCTTCATCATTCGTTTGACTTGATGTCATCGTCGATCGATTACATCTTCGTGAAATCTCTCGACAAATGTGTCGTGATCATCATCATCATTCCGAGCTCTTCCAGGATATGAATTGAATTCATGATGGGAAATACCATCCTTGCCCCACGATGATTTGTGTTATCATCGGCAACATTCTTGCCTCCCCCCCCCCAACACAAACTTGTTCACATTTTGTGTTGTACCTTGATTTCCTAGCTATCCAGAATTTGTTCTTTACCTTGGAGTATTACCATCTTTGATGACAAGAATGTTGTGAGAATTACACCACCTCTTAAGAATTCTTGGTATGGTGATACTTCTCACCATCACCATTCTTCCTTGGTCCTGTGTTGTTTTTAACCAAAGATACCAATAGATCTTTGTGTGAGTTACGTACTTCTAGCAACCCTATTGCTTTGAAGTTAATGATCGACGATTCGTTCTTGGAATGTTGATTATTGAATCGTCACTCTAACATTGATCTTGCTGCCTAAGGTCATATTTCGGGCACACCTTTCAACTAATGATTGATGGTGTATGTTTCCCTAGAACATACAACATTATAACATTTGAATTGACAAGTGTCATCTTCTTGTTCACATTATTGTGGAAATCCATCCGTTTGGAATCCTCGATGGATTGGCGCTGAGCCCATTAGCCACCTCCTTGTCCTCTCCTTGGGTTAATGATGAACTCTTGTTAACGGAAGTCACTTCATAGTTCATTTCCCGAGAATCTTACGGATGTCATCCCGTCAAATTGTGTTGCACCTTCTTCTCGTGCATCCCGAGCACGAGGTATCTCGACACCAATCATACACGAATCTCCGTCGGCTATGATGGTTGGGACAACTTTCCAAGAGTTATGATATTGATCCTTTGATGACCCGGTAGCATGATGTCATGCCTAGCACCCCCCCCCCGGCTGGAGGACCGATCATTATAGATTCCTTGGCAGCAAGGTTATCCATTCATCCATGAGAAAATTGTAGGACTTATTCTACAAGTTATTCACGATGGATCGCTTCGTGTTTCCAAAGTCTGAACTTCACCGGAAGACCATGTCAATGCTATCTCGAAGCATGTCAATGGTACTCCGATTTACAACATGAACATTTGAAGCACGATGCTAAATTTTATTTATCATTTATCCTAACACCGTTGTATGGGTAATATCATGAGATTCCTCCCCCCTTACCTAAATGGTTTTCTACTTTATATCCTGTCATGGATATCTTGCTTGCTTGTCCTTGGGAAGGATATACCCTTGAAATATGTTTTTTAAACATATTTTCCTTTCCATTGATACATTTAATCTGATGATCATATTTTCCTTCCATTGGTTTGTTTGAACCTTTTCTATGATCTATATGATATAAGCAGTAATAATCCATTGCTTGTGCAAACACCTCGAGGTACAACTCTGTCAGTAAGACCCTGTTACTATTGTTGATGACATTCCGGTAGCCACCGATGGACGAGAACCTTGCCTAATGGTCCGCCTCGTTACAGCAACGGCAGGAAAGGGTTCTCTTCGTCCCTCGCCCTTGGTACCAACGTTGATGCCGACATAAGCGACATGGTACTCTCGACATGCCTTGCTATCATGACCGTGAAAGATGTCACTGCTCCTATTAAAAACCACATGGTGGGCCCATAACCCACAGTTCCACAGGATCGAAACTCGATCGCCTGCATACCCCCTATTCCCAAAGTTATTCCTCGCGCGTGGACTCGTATGTAATCCACGGGCCACTGTCCTAGTGAGCTATTCTGGTATCAGACGCAATACCTACTCTCGCTACTCTGAACCCCTTTCTCACTCTGGTTCAGGTTTCGAGCAATTATCTATCCGCTTGGAGCCTATTATGGTACCTTCGTACCTTACTCTCGAGGTATTTCATATGTTCAACTCGTGAGATAATCTTATACTAATTCATGGGTTAACCCCAGATTGTTTCCCTCAAAAGCATTATGTCGTAGTGAGCTGCCCCTTATCTTTTAAATGAAATGCGTTGGAGTTCCCGAGAAAAGGGCGACATCACCATGATGACCTGTAGCAGAGAAATGAAGATGTCAAGGTAATGGATCGACCTCTTCAAGAAGAGCAACCAAGACTGAGAAGGTTCGTTAGGATTTCGTAACCAGACCTTTCCCCCTTACTCCCCTCTTAAATCTCGGGACGAGATTTCTTGTAGTGGAGGAGAATTGTGACGCCCGGGTAATTAAGCTACAGTAATCCCCGCTAATGGTGCCACGTCACCTCGGTTCTTTGTGGATAAACTCGCGTTAGTTCGGAGCCTAGTTCGAATTTCAAATTCAAAATCGAGCAAACAATAAAAGTTTTCAAATATTAAAATTTAAATGTTCGGAGTGAACCAAATAATACATAGGTAATTATGGTGGAGAAACCAAACTTTGATAAAATGTTTAAAGGCCCTAAAACAATTATAACAATAGTGAAAACAATTAAACAAATGCCTATTGAATTTATAAAATGCTAACTATTTTCTTATGGGTTAAGAATTAATCTCGTAGTAGTTTATTGGTAAATACAATTGGGCACTAGAGGTAATTTTATAAAACTGAAGATAAAAGAAACTACAAAGAAAAAGAGACAAGAAAATATATAAAAAAAAGAAAGGAAAACAGAAAACAGGACACCCTTCGCTAGGGCCAAGTGGCCCGGTGGCCTCGACCTCCCGAACGGCTGGCCCACCCACGGCCCACCCGTGCCCCCCCCACACACACACTCCCTTAATCCCTCCCGACCGGAACCCTAGCCCCCACACTCCTCGCTCCCCACTCCTCGATCCCCCACGCCCTCTCCCTTCCCGATCTGATCGGGCAGCGCCCAGCCACCTCACCTGAGCCGCCTCGTCGGCCGTCCTCGACCTCCTCGCCGACCACCTCTCCCCGCCTCCTCCGCTCGATCCCGTATGGATCGGGGCTCGATCCATGCCGCTGACGCCGCCTGCTCGTGCTCGAGCCCCGCGCCCGGCGACCCTATCATGGTGGACGAGCCACCGGCATGACGAACCCCTCTCCTCGCGCGTGCCACGGCCTCTTCCTCACCGGACCGCCATCGTCGCCATCACCTCGTCGCCGGACGCCATCGCTGCCTGCTTCCTCCTGCCGCCTGGTCGTCCCGTCGACCCCCTCGACCCCTGCCGCCTCTGGCCCCTCGCACTGTGAGGCCCTCCTCCGTCTCCGCCTCACGCCCCCGCTGTCGCGCCAAGACGCCTCGCCCTCGGGTCACGTTCGGCTCGCCGTCTCAAGACTGCCATCGACCGCGATCGCCGCCTCTCGGCCTCGTCCCCGCCGCCTCGCAGGCGAGCGCCTGACCAGCCTCGAGTACTCCCCACCTCGGTGGCCTCGGCACGACGCTTGCACCTGCCGCCTGCCAGGCCACTAGGGTCTATGACACCGGGCCTCATGCCTGTTAAAAAAACAAAAATTAAAAAGAAATGAAAATGTAATTAATAAAAACATTAATTAGTTAATTAATTAATTAGTAAAATAATTAAGTTAATTAATCATGTTTAAATTAATCTTATCAATTAGTTAATTTAATTAGCGGTAATCAATCAGCTAAACCCTACTTAAACTAAAAAGTGTATGACATGCGGGACCCACACGTCGTTGACTTAGTCAACTGCGCAGTTGACTGCTGACGTCAGCATGTTGTCATGCTGATGTCATCTTTTACTATTCTGGATAATGTTGAGATAAATAATTAAATAAGTCCTGAAAATGATTTAAATCTTTTAAAATTAATAGAAAATAAACCGTAGCTCCGATGAAAAAACTTTATATATGAAAGTTGCTCAGAACGACGAGACGAATCCGGATACGCAGCCTGTTCGTCCGCCACACATCCCTAACATATCGAACATGGAACTTTCCTCCGTCCGCTCGTTCAAAACGCGAAACACCGGGGATACTTTCCCGGATGTTTCCCCCCTTAACCGGCATCACCTCATACCACGTTAGGTCACGCCTAGCATCGTTACTTGTCTTGTCATGCATCGGTATGCATCTGTTCACATGGTATTCATTGTTTCTTCCCCCCTCTTCTCTCCAGTAGACTACGAGACCAACGCTGCTGCTGCCCAGTTCGACTACGGAGTTGACGACCCCTCTCTCTTGCCAGAGCAACCAGGCAAGCCCCCCCTTTGATCACCAGATATCGCCTACTCTTCTCTATAATGCTTGCATTAGAGTAGTGTAGCATGTTACTGCTTTCAGTTACTCCTATACTGTTGCATAGCCTATCCTTGCTACTACTGTTGTTACCTTTACCTGCTATCCTACTGCTTAGTATAGGATGCTAGTGTTCCATCAGTGACCCTACACTCTTGTCCGTCTGCCATGCTATACTATCGGGCTGTGATCACTTCGGGAGGTGATCACGGGCATATACTATATACTTTACACTATTACATTACTGTGATACTTGTTCGGAGATGGGGTGAAGGGACGGTGGCTCCATCCCGGTAGAGGTGGGCCCGGGTTCCCGACGGCCCCGATTGTTACTTTGTAGGGAGCAACAGGGCAGGTTGAGAACACCAAGGAGAGTGGTGGGCCTGGCCCAGGTCGACCTTCACAGAAACTTATCACGCTTAACGAGATATTGGTATTTGATCTGGAGTTGGCTACGAGCCTATACGCACTAACCATCTACGTGGGAGTAGTTATGGGTATCCCGGCCGTGGTATCAGCCGAAGCACTTCAGACGTCGGCTGACGGGCGCCACCGGATTGGACTGAACGCCTGCTAGGCTAGGTCTGCTTCGGCCACAGACGCATAACGTGCAGTGTGTGCTCGAGGCGATGGGCCCGGACCCTGCGGCGCTTAGGTTTAGACCGGCGTCTTGGCCTCTCTGTTGAGCCAAGGTGGGGCTGCGACGTGTTGATCTTCCGTGGCGGGCATGACCCAGGAAAGTGTGTCCGCCAAATGGGATCAAGCGTCTTTGGGTAAGTTGGTGCACCCCTGCAGGGAAGTTAATCTATTCGAATAGTTGTGATCTTCGGTAGCAGGACGACTTGGAGTTGTACCTTGGCCTTATGACAACTAGAACCGGATACTTAATAAAACACACCCTTCCAAGTGCCAGATACAACCGGTGGTCGCTCTCTCTCTCAGGGATACGAGGAGGGGATCGCCGGGTAGGATTGTGATGTTACTTGGAGGACTTCAGTCTGCCCTCTTCTACCTGTTGCAAGACGAAGGTGACCTGGCGTAGTCTTTGATAAGACTAGCTATCCCCTCTTATTACGGCATTCTGCAGCTCAGTCCACCGATATGGCCCTTTACACATATATCCATGCATATGTAGTGTAGCTCCTTGCTTGCAGTACTTTGGATGAGTACTCACGGTTGCATTGTTTCCCCTTTTCCCCTATCGCTACTCGATTGCTGCAACTGCAGACGATGGAGCCCAGGAGCCAGACGCCACCGTCGATGATGACTACTACCCCGGCGGTGCCTACTACTACGTGCAGCCCGCTGACGACGACCAGGAGTAGTTAGGAGGATCCCAGGCAGGAGGCCTGCGCCTCTCTCGATCTGTATCCCAGTTTGTGCTAGCCTTCTTAAGGCAAACTTGTTTAACTTATGTCTGTACTCAGATATTGTTGCTTCCGCTGACTTGTCTATGATCGAGCACTTGTATTCGAGCCTCGAGGCCCCTGGCTTGTATTATGATGCTTGTATGACTTATTTTATTATGAGAGTTGTGTTGTGATATCTTCCCGTGAGTCCCTGATCTTGATCGTACACATTTGCGTGCATGATTAGTGTATGATTGAATCAGGGGCGTCACAAGTTGGTATCAGAGCCGACTGCTTGTAGGAATCCCCCTTCCCAACTCCTTGGCCGAAGTCGAGTCTAGACTTTACAAAACTTTTACTAACATGGTTGTGCGGCCCATGGGCCCACGTCGCCATTGGGTGGTACTAGGATCTTTTACTCCTCGACCTTTACTCTGGGATTCTGAACTCTCTTCTATTCGTGTTAAACGATTTTGCTAAAAACAAAACTAACTTTAGGTTCTCGCAAGTACTTTCTCCCGGAGAGCCCCTCACTTCAGATGATCGCCTGCTACATCAGAAGATTCCGAAGATACTCTCTGATGTTCTCTCGAGACTTTGTGCCCATCACTTTTGCTATTCCTGACCACCGATAAATCCGTATGGATAACTACTTACACTTTCCATTCATACGACCATCCCCCATTGATCTTGTTATTACAAGATACCCCGAAGTTTTCTCTATTGTTCCGAGAATACTTTGTGCCTACTGCCTAGCAGTTCCTTACCACATGAATACCCCTTCAAATAAATCTTCGCACTTGTCGAGTATCCGCTCATCCCCAGTTGTTCATGTGTTTCACAAAAGTCTTCAAAATAATATTGGATCTTCCGAAAATCCTTTGGAGCCTTTGGCTCTTGAAATTCTTGCTTGCTTGCATTATGGTTAATCCCATAAGTCTCGTAGTCTTAATGACATTCCTTGTCATTATCATTTTGAGTCTGTTGACTCAATATGTTTACGAATACACGCAATCATCATTGATAATTATAAATTAATTCTCGGCTAAGCTGCCATTCTTTTAACCGGAATTGGTTCTCGACCAATCCAATTGTCGATTGATTGTGCCTTAAGGCTATTCAACTTATCCATCCCTAATCAGAGCATTGCTTCTGATCCCTTGATTTGGAAATCATAATTCCTTTGCATTTGACACTTGAGTTAGTCAGTTGTTTCTATAATCTGCTTCCTCTAGTTGAGTACCGATGCTCACGTCAGATCCCTTGTGGACCACCAGATCCTTTGTCGGATTTTATCTGACAACGCCCTTCATATTCAATAACCTTGTGAGCCTTTTCTCGGATACATAATGCCTTTGGTAAATTGTATCGTCTGCTTTCTCAACCATGCTCTGCCTTCGAGCTTGAGTTAATTACTCCTAAAGATTCTGGTATATGATTCTAAGATGCCCCGATGGGTTGAACCTATGCCTTCCTTACTATGTGTGGACTCAGAAGTTTTCACGGGTCATACTCATCTGGTATTTCACCAGGTAAAACTTTCAACACTAATGCCATTATCGAAGCGAGAAGTGAGTGGAAGGTTATACATTGAAGAAGTGGGAGTCGACCTTGAACCTTGTGTTCATGCCCATGGACACGATGTAGAACCTATCATGGAAACTTCTTGTAATAATAACTATTTTCTTGATAAATATCATCTGGTATCTCAGAATTGATCCTTCGCAACCGTGGTTCCTTCAATGTTTGTTCTCCCTTGATTCTATTTCTCTGACAAGTTAGAGTACT
The DNA here is from genome assembly GCA_021605145.1 of Aegilops bicornis. Lineage (NCBI taxonomy): Eukaryota > Viridiplantae > Streptophyta > Magnoliopsida > Poales > Poaceae > Aegilops > Aegilops bicornis. The sequence continues at coordinate 741,324,944 of CM038673.1, forward strand.
TGTCTTCTACAGAGCATTACCCCAGTCCAACCTCTACTTTGATCTGTCGTTGAGTATTACCCCCCTGGTATCTCGAGATTATCATGGAACTGCATAACTTCTTATGAGTTCTTCATCAAGTGCTACCTTCCCACTGATTCAAATTTTTCACGGGCTCTGAGTTATTAAACACTCAAGGACACCGATAACTGAACCAAGTCCGCACTACGGTTCAACAACTCTTCAGTAAGCTTCTATAAGTACGAGTTTGTATCCGATCACGCCATTTCTAGCCTGTTTGGCTATATCATTGTCGTGATGATTCTAACTGTGCTACCTGGTCCTTAATTCTCGGAGCACCACTTTGCGACGATAGCTAAGATTACGTCGATTTTCCTCGTCATACCCTTTCACCTTAAACAACAAGCTTGAGTTCGAGTTTATGTCGTAATCGTGGTTCCAATAACCTTCCGCTTCATCATTCGTTTGACTTGATGTCATCGTCGATCGATTACATCTTCGTGAAATCTCTCGACAAATGTGTCGTGATCATCATCATCATTCCGAGCTCTTCCAGGATATGAATTGAATTCATGATGGGAAATACCATCCTTGCCCCACGATGATTTGTGTTATCATCGGAAACATTCTTGCCTCCCCCCCCAACACAAACTTGTTCACATTTTGTGTTGTACCTTGATTTCCTAGCTATCCAGAATTTGTTCTTTACCTTGGAGTATTACCATCTTTGATGACAAGAATGTTGTGAGAATTACACCACCTCTTAAGAATTCTTGGTATGGTGATACTTCTCACCATCACCATTCTTCCTTGGTCCCTGTGTTGTTTTTAACCAGCATACCAATAGACGCTGTGTGAGTTCTGTACTTCTAGCAACCCTATTGCTTTGAAGTTAACGATCGACAATTCGTTCTTAGAATGTTGATTATTGAATCGTCACTCTAACATTGATCTTGCTGCCTAAGGTCATATTTCGGGCACACCTTTCAACTAATGATTGATGGTGTATGTTTCCCTAGAACATACAACATTATAACATTTGAATTGACAAGTGTCATCTTCTTGTTCACATTATTGTGGAAATCCATCCGCTTGGAATCCTCGATGGATTGGCGCTGAGCCCATTAGCCACCTCCTTGTCCTCTCCTTGGGTTAATGATGAACTCTTGTTAACGGAAGTCACTTCATAGTTCATTTCCCGAGAATCTTACAGTGTCATCCCGTCAAATTGTGTTGCACCCTTCTTCTCAGGCATCCTGAGCCTGAGGTATCCTGACACCAATCATACCTGAATCTCCGTCAGCTATGATGGTTGGGACAACTTTCCAAGAGTTATGATATTGATCCTTTGATGACCCGGTAGCATGATGTCATGCCTAGCACCCCCCCCCCCCGGCTGGAGGACCTATCATTATAGATTCCTTTTCAGCAAGGTTATCCATTCATCCATGAGGAAATTGTAAGACTTATTCTACAAGTTATTCCTGATGGATCCTTCGTGTTTCCAAAGTCTGAACTTCACCGGAAGACCATGTCAATGCTATCTCGAAGCATGTCAATGGTACTCCGATTTACAACATGAACATTTGAAGCACGATGCTAAATTTTATTTATCATTTATCCTAACACCGTTGTATGGGTAATATCATGAGATTCCTCCCCCCTTACCTAAATGGTTTTCTACTTTATATCCTGTCATGGATATCTTGCTTGCTTGTCCTTGGGAAGGATATACCCTTGAAATATGTTTTTTAAACATATTTTCCTTTCCATTGTTACATTTAATCTGATGATCATATTTTCCTTCCATTGGTTTGTTTGAACCTTTTCTATGATCTATATGATATAAGCAGTAATAATCCACCGCTTGTGCAAACACCTCGAGGTACAACTCACAAGAAGACCACATTACTATTGTTGATGACATTCCGGTAGCCACCGATGGGCGAGAACCTTGCCTATTGGTCCGCCTCGTGCAACGAAAGGAAAAGGGTTCTCTTCGTCCCTCGCCCTTGGTACCAACGTTGATGCCGACATAACTGACATGGTACTCTCTGACATGCCTTGCTATCATGACCGTGAAAGATGTCACTGCTCCTATTAAAAAAACCACATGGTGGGCCCATAACCCACAGTTCCATAGGATCGAAACCTGGCTGTCCTGTACACCCCCTATTCCCAAAGTTATTCCTCGCGCGTGGACTCGTATGTAATCCACGGGCCACTGTCCTAGTGAGCTATTCTGGTATCGGGGCATAATACTTACTCTCGCTACTCTGAACCCCTTTCTCACTCTGGTTCAGGCTTCGAGCAACTATCTATCCGCTTGGAGCCTATTATGGTACCTTCATACCTTACTCTCGAGGTATTTCATATGTTCAACTCGAGAGATAATCTTATACTAATTCATGGGTTAACCCCAGATTGTTTCCCTCAAAAGCATTATGTCGTAGTGAGCTGCCCCTTATCTTTCGTGAAGTACGTTGGAGTTCGAGAAAAAGGGCGACATCACCATGATGACTGTAGCAGGAGAAATGAAGATGTCAAGGTAATGGATCGACCTCTTCAAGAAGAGAAACCAAGACCGAGAAGGTTCGTTAGGATTTCGTAACGGACCTTTCCCCTTACTCCCCTCTTAAATCTCGGACGAGATTTCTTGTAGTGGAGGAGAATTGTGACGCCCGGGTAATTATGCTCTGATAATCCCGCTAATGATGCCACGTCACCTCGATTCTCGTGGATAAACTTCGCGTTAGTTCGAGCCTAGTTCAATTTCAAATTCAAAATCGAGCAAACAATAAAAGTTTTCAAATATTAAAATTTAAATGTTCGGAGTGAACCAAATAATACATCGGTAATTATGGTGGAGAAACCAAACTTTGATAAAATGTTTAAAGGCCCTAAAACAATTATAACAATAGTGAAAACAATTAAACAAATGCCTATTGAATTTATAAAATGCTAACACTATTTTCTTATGGGTTAAGAATTAATCTCGTAGTAGTTTATTGGTAAATACAAATTGGGCACTAGAGGTAATTTTATAAAACTGAAGATAAAAGAAACTACAAAGAAAAAGAGACAAGAAAATATATAAAAAAAGAAAGGAAAACAGACAACAGGACACCCCCTCTCTCATTGGGCCAAGTGGCCCAAATGGCTCCCGAACGGGCTGGCCCACCCCACGGCCCAGCCGTGCCCCCCCCCCCCCACACACACACTCCCCTTAATCCCCTCCCCGACCGGAACCCTAGCCCCCCCCCCACACTCCTCGTTCCCCACTCCCCTCGATCCCCCCCACGCCCCTCTCCCCTTCCCCGATCTGATCGGGCAGCCAGCCACCTCAACCGAAAGCCGCCCGGCCGTCCTCGACCTCCTCGCCGACCACCTCTCCCCGCCCCTCCTCTGCTCGATCCCGTATGGATCGGGGCTCGATCCATGTTGCCATGACGCCGCCTTGCGCTCCGTGCTTTCGAGCCGCGCCGCCAGCGACCCTACTGCATGATGGGCCAGAGCCACTGCCGTGACGAACCCCCTCTCCCTCGCGCCGTGCCACGCCCCTCTTCCCTCACCGGACCCCGCTATCGTCGCCATCACCTCGTCGCCGGACGCCATCGCCGGCCTGCTTCCTCCCCGTCGCCCGGTCGTCCCCGTCGACCCCCACGACCCCCGCTGCCCGTCCACCTTACCCCTGTGAGGCCCTCCTCCTTCTCCGCTCCTCACGCCGTCGCTCGTCGCGCCCTTACGCCTAAATGCGTCCCACAGTCACGTTCGCCGTGCCCGCCGTCCCCGCACCGGCCATCGCATCGCGACCGCCTCGCCTCGCCTCGTCTCGCCGCCTCGCGGCGAAGCGCCCGCACCGCCTCGAGTGCTCCCGCCTCGGTGGCCTCAGCACGACGCTCAAGACCTGCCGCCCGCTAGGCCACTAGGGTCTATGACACCGGGGCCTCATGCCCCTGTTAAAAAAAACAAAAATTAAAAAGAAATGAAAATGTAATTAATAAAAACATTAATTAGTTAATTAATTAATTAGTAAAATAATTAAGTTAATTAATCATGTTTAAATTAATCAAATCAATAAGTTAATAAAATTAAGCATTAATCAAACAGGAAAACAATACTTAAGATAAAAATTGAATGACATGCGGGACCAACACTTAGTATACTCAGTCAACTGCGCAGTTGACTGCTGACGTCAGCATGTTGTCATGCTGATGTCATCTTTTACTATTCTGGATAATGTTGAGATAAATAATTAAATAAGTCCTGAAAATGATTTAAATCTTTTAAAATTAATAGAAAATAAACCGTAGCTCCGATGAAAAAACTTTATACATGAAAGTTGCTCAGAACGACGAGACGAATCCGGATACGCAGCCTGTTCGTCCGCCACACATCCCTAACATATCGAACATGGAAGGTTCCCCCTCCGGTCCGTCTGTCAAAAAGCTAAACACCGGGATACTTTCCGGATGTTTCTTAACCTAAGCATCACCTCATACCACGTTAGGTCACGCCTAGCATCGTTACTTGTCTTGTCATGCATCGGTATGCATCTGTTCACATGGTATTCATTGTTTCTTCCACCCTCTTCTCTCCAGTAGACTACGAGACTAACGCTGCTGCTGCCCAGTTCGACTACGGAGTTGTGACCCTCTCTCTTGCGAGCAACCAGGCAAGCCCCCCCTTTGATCACCAGATATCGCCTACTCTTCTCTATAATGCTTGCATTAGAGTAGTGTAGCATGTTACTACTTTCAGTTACTCCTATACTGTTGCATAGCCTATCCTTGCTACTACTGTTGTTACCTTTACCTGCTATCCTACTGCTTAGTATAGGATGCTAGTGTTCCATCAGTGACCCTACACTCTTGTCAAATGCGCCATGCTATACTCTTTGGCTGTGATCACTTGAGGAGGTGATCACGGGCATATACTATATACTTTACACTATTACATTACCTCGTGATACTTGTTCGGAGATGAAATTTGAAAGGAAAGGTGGCTCCATCCCGGTAGAGGTGGGCCTGGGTTCCCGACGCCCCCGATCGTTACTTTAATGAGCAACAGGGCAGGTTGAGACCACCTAGGCGAGAGGTGGGCCTGGCCCTGGTCGGCTTTCTAGTATACTTAAAACACTTTACGATATCTTGGTATTTGATCTGAGTCTGGCTACTGGCCTATACGCACTAACCATCTACGTGGGAGTAGTTATGGGTATCTGGCGTCGTGGTATCACCAAGCACTTCAGACGTCACGTGACGGAGCGGCGCGCCGGATTGGACTGGAACGCCTGCTAGGCTAGGTGCGCTTCGGCGTCACAGAGCGTCTTGGTGTGTGCTTTCAGGCGATGGGCAGACCCTGCTGGCGCTTAGGTTTAGACCGGCGTGCTGGCCTCTCTGTTGAGCCTAGGTGGGGCTGCGGCGTGTTGATCTTCCGTGGCGGGCATGACCCAGAAAGTGTGTCCGGCCAAATGGGATCAAGCGTCTTTGGGTAAGTTGGTGCACCCTGCAGTGAAGTTAATCTATTCGAATAGCCGTGATCTTCGGTAACAGGACGACTTGGAGTTGTACCTTGACCTTATGACAACTAGAACCGGATACTTAATAAAACACACCCTTCCAAGTGCCAGATACAACCGGTGGTCGCTCTCTCTCTCAGGGATACGAGGAGGGGATCGCCGGGTAGGATTGTGATGTTACTTGGAGGACTTCAGTCTGCCCTCTTCTACCTGTTGCAAGACGAAGGTGACCACAAGCGTAGTCTTCGATAAGACTAGCTATCCCCCTCTTATTCTGGCATTCTGCAGTTCAGTCCACTGATATGGCCCTTTACACATATATCCATGCATATGTAGTGTAGCTCCTTGCTTGCGAGTACTTTGGATGAGTACTCACGGTTGCATTGTTTCCCCCTTTTCCCCCTATCGCTACTCGATTGCTGCAACCAGACGATGGAGCCCAGGAGCCAGACGCCACCGTCGATGACGACTACTACCCCGGCGGTGCCTACTACTACGTGCAGCCCGCTGACGACGACCAGGAGTAGTTAGGAGGATCCCAGGCAGGAGGCCTGCGCCTCTTTCGATCGTCAGTATCCCGGTTTGTGCTAGCCTTCTTAAGGCAAACTTGTTTAACTTATGTCCGTACTCAGATATTGTTGCTTCCGCTGACTTCGTCTATGATCGAGCACTTGTATTCGAGCCCTCGAGGCCCCTGGCTTGTATTATGATGCTTGTATGACTTATTTTATTATTAGAGTTGTGTTGTGATATCTTCCCGTGAGTCCCTGATCTTGATCGTACATATTTACGTGCATGATTAGTGTACGATTGAATCGGGGGCGTCATAAGCCGGCCCCGCCGGAGGTGGTACGTCGCCGTGTCAGGGAGGAGGACGAGCACGTCCATCGCTACATGGTTGCGTTAGAGGGCGGCAGGTTCTCCAATACCTGGCAGTTTCTTCAGGATCTCACTTCAGCTATGATCTGTGAGGGTTCCTTCTCTTTGGGTGTCCACAGCCAGCGCCCGCAGAACATGAGTGTCCTAGATTCTTCTGTAGTATTCGATCTTTATTAGCTACCTAGCCAGTGATGTATTCGATATTATATCTATTATTCGAGAGGATGTATTCGAGATTATATCTATTATTCGAGACGATGTTTTCGAGATTATATCTATTATACGAGACGATGTATTCGAGATTATATCTATTATTCGAGACGATGTAATTTGAATACTAAATTGTTTTATATTTCTTTTGGATTAGTTAAATAAAAGCTATTGCGGACAATACCGGCAGGGAGGGAGAACAGGCCATGTTCGATATGATATGCCATCCTAACGGGCCAGATGATGATCAGAATGAAGAAGATTATGACGGCTCCGAATTTCTAAACAACACCGGAGAGGGTGATATGATATTCGATCGTGACGACCGAATTGATGAAGTCATGAACTATGATTATGATGATGACGAAGAAAATGTTGATCTTGAAACAACAAAGATGGCGAGGTATATATATTTATATAAGCAGGCATCTGGTGATCATCACATGTTTTAAGTGACTTGAAGATATATTAACGAATCGATCTTTTGTTCTTTCAGCCATCCGGATCGAGCAAATCTTGAGCAAAAAGACTAAACGAGGCCGAACAAAAGTTGAAGGAGGGCGTAAAGTACAATATCGAGGCAATCGAGACCTAATGGCGAACCATTAGCGCCTAAGAAGATTTCGGACAAGTTCGTTTAAATCGGTCTTGGAGTTGTTGTGAAGGACCAACTCGATCTCCCTTCAAGAATGGAGAGAGCCAAAGAAAAAGACAAAAGACAAAAAGACAAAAGACAAAAAGGACGCTGCTCCACGTCCGGATGTTACTTTTGTCGACAAAAGACAAAAAGAACTGCTTTGGGATACTCTCATGGAACATTTCACCCTACGAGATCATTTCACGAAGCGAGATGTGCAGAAATTCAAGGACGCTGCTCTTAGGAAGATGGCGGTTGCATTCAAGAACCACAAGAATCGTGAATGGGACAAGTACGTCAAGGGAGGAAGGAAGACTCCGATTATTCGAGGGAACACTAGAGAACCAACGTGCTCATTGGGACGATTTCGTGAAATTCAAGGATTCGGAATTAGCTAAGGAACGGTCGAGAATAAACAAGAAGAATGCCGAAAAAAGGATAAGTTCCATATCTTTGGGGCCGGTGGCTATCGGTGGCAATGCCTAAGTGGGATAAGTCCGAGAAAGAGATGGAGGATGCAGGTGTCACTCCGGTTACTAGGAGATGGCCCCAGTGCGAGACTTGGTTCTATGTGCATGGGGGAGTTGGACCCAAGACAGGCAATGTTTCAAGAGGGCAAGTCTGAAGGGAGCCGACGATGCGATACTTGTTGCAATAGAAGAGGCACGATCGGGGTGTTCCAGCCAACAGAGAGAACGACGAGCTTACGGCGTGCCACGGGAAATCCTGAACACCGGGAAGAACACGAGGCAAGGGCACTATTCCGTGGTATGAGGGGTTTTCAGATGGAACAACGACTACAGTAACCCGTGCGAGAAAGAAGATTGCGGAGGAGAAGAAGAGGAAGATGGAGGAGGAGCAGAGGAAGCGGGACTATGAACGCCTTCAAGGACTAGAAGCAAGTCAAGCGGAATTGGCGGTCAAATTCCAGCGGCAGCGAGGAGCAGATCGACTCACTTAGCCAAAGAAAGGGGTCTCAAAGAATGCGGCAGCTAGCGGATGATCCAGCATTGGATAGCACCGCCCCATCCATGCAGAGAAGCAGCGTGGGTTTCGCCCCAGACGGCGCAATGCTGGATAGATACCCGTGGATGACATCACGGATAACACTAATCGCGAGCTACACGCCAAAATGAAGAACATATCCATGAAGGTGGCGACGCCGCTGTTTTTACAAATCCCCCAAGGCAACCTTCCATTGCAACCCGATTCCAGCGGCTATGCCCGTGTCTTGGTTGATGAGGTGGTGGACCCATATTCGGACCTCTGACTTGACATTCACGGAGGTGACGATGAGCACTTTCTCGGAGAGGCCAAACATCGTGGTCATCCTATGGAAAAAGGATTGCATCATCTTCAAGGCCACCGACACCGCATCAGCCGACTCCTCGTCAAGTCCGCCACCGAGTCAAGAGACTCCCGCTCTGCAAGTCCACCAAGTCCGGCAAAGTGTCAGGCCACTCCTCCTCCAAGTCCGCAAAGTGTCAGCCACTCCTCCTCCTCCAAGTCCGCCACAGTGTCGACGTCCACCTCCTCCAAGTCCGCACAACCTCAGGCCAGTCCTCCTCCAAGTCCGCAAAGTGTCAGGCCACCTCCTCCTCCAAGTCCGCCACAGTCAGACGTCCACTCCTCCTCCAAGTCCGCACAACCTCAGGCCACTCCTCCTCCAAGTCTGCACAGCTTTAGGCCACCTCCTCGTCCAACTCAGCCCGTCGGCCGTCTCTGCCGCCTCATCAATCGCAGAAGAGACACCCTGCAGCTTTGGTGCGAGCGGCACGAGTCGAGGTAGTACAGGAAGTACAGTGAGGCAAGCGATATAAATATGGTCCAAGCCTCACGCCTCTTCCGCAGAGGCCTTATGACAGGTCCGAGGAGGAAAACGCAGCCATATCGAAGGCCTGTGGAAGCCCATTTTGCACCGAAACCGCAACCGCCGCCAAGGGAGAAAGTGCCTAAGGAAACAATTGACCACTTCATTCGTATGGCTCAATCACCAGCTCCCAAGCCTGTTGACACAGGCTATGAGCGCCACATCAGGAAGTTAAATCGAGCACGTCTATGTAAGGAGGCGAGCTCGGGATCGAGCAAACAACAAGCAGCTGTCGAAAAATGCGGGAAAACCATTCCCACTGGGAGAACAAAGCGGCGAATCGATCCCTCGCTTGTTGTGCCAACAACACGTGACAGTACGCGCGCCCAATATTATTGTAGGCAAACAATTTACGTTCCCGAGGTGGGCAATGTGGTAATAACCAAGGACCATATAATGTAGGCTGAAGTTCTCAACATCACTGTTGGACAGCTCCTCGAGATCGAGCCCATGCCTGTGCTTATAGAGGATGAAATAAAACGGAAATATGTCCGGGGCCAACCTTTGGTCAAGCCAGACAAGGTCAAGAACCTCCCAATGAGAATGTATGAATTGCATCAATGGTACATGAACATTACCAAGATTTCCAATCGATTGTCCCTCATGGTGAATGTCAAGGAGGAGCATTACTTCCATGAGAAAGCTCTGTCCATTGAGTATACTGAACTGTTTCAGTTATACAATCAAGACGCACTCGACAAATCTATCGTCAGTTGCTATTGTCTGTGAAGGAAATATGCCCTAGAGGCAATAATAAAGTTATTATTTATTTCCTTATATCATGATAAATGTTTATTATTCATGCTAGAATTGTATTAACCGGAAACATAATACATGTGTGAATACATAGACAAAAAGAGTGTCACTAGTATGCATCTACTTGACTAGCTCGTTAATCAAAGTTGGTTATGTTTCCTAACCATAGACATGAGTTGTCATTTGATTAACGGGATCACATCATTAGGAGAATGATCTGATTGACATGACCCATTCCGTTAGCCTAGCACTTGATCGTTTAGTATGTTGCTATTGCTTTCTTCATGACTTATACATGTTCTCGTAACTATGAGATTATGCAACTCCCTGCCACGGAGGAACACTTTGGTACTACCAAACGTCACAACGAATCGGGTGATCATAAAGGAGTACTACAGGTGTCTCCAAAGGTACTTGTTGGGTTGGCGATTTCGAGAATAGGTTTTGTCACCGATTGTCGGAGAGGTATCTCTAGGCCTTCTCGGTAATACACATCACATAAGCCTTGCAAGCATTACAACTAATGAGTTAGTTGTGAGATGATGTATTACCGAACGAGTAAAGAGACTTGCCAGTAACGAGATTGAACTAGGTATTGGATACCGACGATCGAATCTCGGGTAAGTAACATACCGATGACAAAGGGAACAACGTATGTTGTTATGCGCGGTCTGACCGATAAAGATCTTCGTAGAAAATGTAGGAGCCAATATGGGCATCCAGGTCCCGCTATTGGTTATTGACCGGAGATGTGTCTCGGTCATGTCTACATTGTTCTCGAACCGTAGGGTCCGCACGCCAAGGTTTCAAGGACGGTAATATTATGAGTTTGTGTATTTTGATGTACGAAGGTTGTTCGAGTCCGGATATGATCACGGACATGACGAGGAGTCTCGAAATGGTCGAGACATAAAGATTAATATATTGGACGGATATATTTGGACACCGGAAAGGTTCCGGAGAAGTTTGGAGCTCCGGAGGTTACGGAACCCCCGGAGGTATATGGGCCTTATTGGGCCCATGTAGGAAGAAGGGAGAAGGAACAAGGAGGGGCGCGCCAAGCCCAATCCGACTGGGGAGGGGGCCGCCCCTTCCTTTCTCCTTCCCCTCTTCCTATTCCTACTACTAGTACTACTTCCTAATACTAGTACTCCTTCCTTTCCCTCCAAATAAGATAAGGAAAGAGAGGGAAATCTACTTGGAGTAGGTTTCCCCTCCTATGGTGCGCCCCCTTTGGGCCAGCCACCTCCTCCCTCCCTCCTTTATATCACGGGGAGGGGGCACCTAGAACACACAAGTTGATCCTTGAGATCGTTCCTTAGCCGTGTGCGGTGCCCCCTCCACCATATTCCACCTCGGTCATATCGAAGCGGTGCTTAGGCGAAGCCTGCGTCGGTGAAACATCAAGATCGTCACCACGCCGTCAGGCCGACGGAACTCCTTCTCCCGGAGCTTTGCTGGATCGGAGCCCGTGGAGCGCCATCGAGCTGAACGTGTGCCAAGAACTCGAGGCGCCGGAGTAACGGCGCTGGGATCGGCTGGATCGTGAGGAGAACGTCGACTACTTCCTCTACGTCATCATCGACTCGGAGGTGCCGGAGTAACGGCGCTTGGGATCGGCAGGATCGCGAGGAGAACGTGACGACTACTTCCTCTACGTTGTGATCGCTTCCGCCACGGTCTCACGAGGGTACGTAGACAACACTCTCCCCTCGTTGCTATGCCATCACCATGGTCCTGTGTGTGCGAGGAAAATTTTTGAAATTACTGCGTTCCCCAACGGTGGCATCCGAGCCAGGTTTTATGCGTTGATGTCATATGCACGAGTAGAACACAAGTGAGTTGTGGGCGATACAAGTCATACTACCTACCGGCATGTCATACTTTGGTTCAGCGGTATTGTGAGATGAAGCGCCCGGACCGACATTACGCCAGACGCTTACGCGAGACCGGTTTCACCGCTACGAGCATTCGTGCTTAAAGGTGGCTGGCGGGTGTCTGTCTCTCTCAGTTTAGTTGAACCGAGTGTGGCTACGCCCGGTCCTTGAGAAGGTTAAAACGGAGTCTATTTGACGAAGTATCGTTGTGGTTTTGATGCGAGGTAAGAACGGTTCTTGCTCAAAGACGTAGCAGCCACGTAAAACTTGCAACAACAAAGTAGAGGACGTCTAACTTGTTTTTGCAGGGCATGTTGTGATGTGATATGGTCAAGACGTGATGCTATATTTTATTGTATGAGATGATCATGTTTTGTAACCGAGTTATCGGCAATGGCAGGAGCCATATGGTTGTCGCTTTATTGTATGAAATGCAAACGCCTGTAATTGCTTTACTTTATCACTAAGCGGTAGCGATAGTCGAGAAGCAATAGATGGCGTAAACGACAACGATGCTACGATGGAGATCAAGGTGTCGGCGCCCGGTGACGATGGTGATCATGACGGTGCCGGAGATGGAGATCACACGCACAAGATGATGATGGCCATATCATATCACTTATATTGATTGCATGTGATGTTTATCCTTTATGCATCTGATTTTGCTTTGTTTGACGGTAGCATTTTAAGATGATCTCTCACTAAAATTATCAAGTCGTGTTCTCCCGAGTATGCACCGTTGCCATAGTTCGTCGTTCCGAGACACCACTTGTTGATCGTTTGTGATAAGCTCTACGTCCATCTACAACGGGTGCAAGCCAGTTTTGCACACGCAGAATACTCAGTTTATACTTGACGAGCCTAGCATATGCAGATATGGCCTCGGTACACGGAGACCGAAAGGTCGGCGTGAATCATATAGTAGATATGATCAACATAAGATGTTCACCATTGAAAACTACTCCATCTCACGTGATGATCGGTTATGGTTTAGTTGATTTGGATCACGTGATCACTTAGATGACTAGAGAGATGTCTGTCTAAGTGGGAGTTCTTAAGTAATATGATTAATTGAACTTAAATTTATCATGAACTTAGTACCGATAGTATCTTGCTTGTCTATGTCTGTTTGTAGATAGATGGCTCGTCTTTGTTGTTCCGTTGAATTTTAATGCGTTCCTTGAGAAAGCAAAGTTGAAAGATGATGGTAGCAATTACACGGATCGGGTCCGTAACACGAGGATTATCCTCATTGCTGCGAGAAGAGTTACGTCTGGATGCACCGCTAGGTGCCGTGCTCTGCCGATGTAACCGACGACGTTAAGAACGTCTGGCGAGCAAAGCTGATGACTACTCTATAGTTCGATGTGCCATGCTACGGCTTAGAACCGGGTCTTCAACGACGTTTTGAAAGTCGTGGAGCATATGAGATATTCCAAGAGTTGGAGTTGATATTTCAACAGAATGCCCGGATTGAGAGATATGAAGTCTCCAATAAGTTCTATAGCTGCAAAATGGAGGAGAATGGGTCTGTCAGTGAGCACATACTCAGAATATCTGGGTATTACAATCACTTGACTCAACTGGGAGTTGATCTTCCGGATGATTGTGTCATTGATGTAATTCTTCAATCATCGCCACCAAGCTACAAAGGCTTCGTGATGAACTATAATATGCAAGGGTTAGTAAAGACTATGCTCGAGCTCTTACGCAATCTGAAAGCTGCGGAGGTAGAAATCAAGAAGGAGCATCAAGTGTTGATGGTCAATAAGACCACTAGTTTCAAGAAGAAAGGCAAAGGGAAGAAGAAGGGGAACTTCAAGAAGAACAGCAAACAAGTTGCCGCTCAAGGGAAGAAACCCAAGTCTGGACCTAAACCTGAAATCGAGTGCTTCTCTTGCAAGCAGACTGGTCCTTTGGAAGCGGAACTGCCCCAAGTATTTGGCGGATAAGAAGGATGGCAAGGTGAACAAAGGTATATGTGATATACATGTTATTGATGTGTACCTTACTAGAGCTCGCAGTAGCACTGGGTATTTGATAATCTGGTTACATTGCTAATATTTGCAACTCAAAGCAGGGACTTCTGATTGCGAACACCGGCAAAGGACGAGGTGACGATGCGCGTGGGAAATGGTTCCAAAGTCGATGTGATCGCGGTCGGCACGCTACCTCTACATCTACCTTCGGGATTAGTTTTAGACCTAAATAATTGTTATTTGGTGCCAGCGTTAAGCATGAACATTATATCTGGATCTTGTTTGATGCGAGACGGTTATTCATTTAAATCAGAGAATAAAGGTTGTTCTATTTATATGAATAATATCTTTTATGGTCATGCACCCTTGAAGAGTGGTCTATTTTTGAATCTCGATAGTAGTGATACACATATTCATAATGTTGAAACCAAAAGATGCAGAGTTGATAATGATAGTGCGACTTATTTGTGGCATTGCCGTTTAGGTCATATCGGTATAAAGCGCATGAAGAAACTCCATCTTGATGGACTTTTGGAGTCACTTGATTATGAATCACTTGGCACTTATGAACCGTGCCTCATGGGCAAGATGACTAAAACCCGTTCTCGGTACTATGGAGAGAGCAACAGATTTGTTGGAAATCATACATCTGAGATGTATGTGGTCCGATGAATGTTGAGGCTCGTGGCGGATATCGTTATTTTCTCACCTTCACAGATGATTTAAGCAGATATGGGTATATCTTCTTAATGAAACATAAGTCTGAAACATTTGAAAAGTTCAAAGAATTTCAGAGTGAAGTTGAAAATCATCGTAATAAGAAAATAAAGTTTTTACGATCTGATCGTGGAGGCGAATATTTGAGTTACGAGTTTGGTCTGCATTTGAAACAATGTGGAATAGTTTCGCAACTCACGCCACCCGGAACACCACAGCGCAATGGTGTGTCCGAACGTCAGAACGCACTTTACTAGATATGGTGCGATCTATGATGTCTCTTCTGATTTACCGCTATCGTTTTGGGGTTATGCTCTTGAGACGGCCGCATTCACGCTGAATAGAACACCGTCAAAATCCGTTGAGACGACACCTTATGAACTGTGGTTTAGCAAGAAACCAAAGTTGTCGTTTCTTAAAATTTGGGGATGCGATGCTTATGTGAAAAAGCTTCAGCCTGATAAGCTCGAACCTAAATCGGAGAAATGTATCTTCATAGGATACCCAAAGGAGGCGATTGGGTACACCTTCTATCACAGATCCGAAGGCAAGACATTTGTTGCTAAAAATGGATCCTTTCTAGAGAAGGAGTTTCTCTCGAAAGAAGTGAGTGGGAGGAAAGTAGAACTTGATGAGGTAATCGTACCTTCTCCCTTATTTGAAAGTAGTTTATCACACAAACCAGTTTCTGCGATATCTACACCAAATAGTGAGGAAGTTGATGATGTTGATCATGAAACTTCAGATCAAGTTACTACAGAACCTCGTAGATCAACCAGAATAAAATCCGCACTGTGAGTGGTACGGCAATCCTGTTCGGAAGTCATGCTACTAGATCATGATGAACCTACGAACTATGAAGAAGCGATGGTGAGCCCAGATTCCGCAAAATGGCTTGAGGCCATGAAATCCGAGATGGGATCCATGTATGAAAACAAAGTGTGGACTTTGGTTGACTTGCCCGAGGGTCGGCAAGCAATAGAAAACAAGTGGATCTTCAAGAAGAAGACCGACGCCGACGGTAATATTGTTGTCTACAAAGCTCGACTTGTCGCAAAGGGTTTTCGACAAGTTCAAGGGGTTGACTACGATGAGACATTCTCACCCGTGGCGATGCTTAAGTCTGTCCGAATCATGTTAGCAATTGCCGCATTTTATGATTATGAAATTTGGCAAATGGATGTAAAGACCGCATTCTGAATGGGTTTTACGGAAGAAGAGTTGTATATGATGCAACCAGAAGGTTTTATCGATCCAAAGGGAGCTAACAAAGTGTGCAAGCTCCATGATCCATTTATGGACTGGTGCAAGCATCTCGGAGTTGGAATAAACGCTTTGATAGTGTGATCAAAGTATTTGGGTTTATCTGAGACTTATGGAGAAGCCTGTATTTACAAGAAAGTGAGTGGGAGCTCCGTAGCATTTACGATATTATATGTAGATGACATATTATTGATCGGAAATGATATAGAATTCTGGATAGCATAAAGGGATACTTGAACAAGAGTTTTTCGATGAAAGACCTTGGTGAAGCTACTTACATATTGGGCATCAAGATCTATAGAGATAGATCAAGACGGCTTAATTGGACTTTCACAAAGCACATACCTTGATAAAGTTTTGAAGAAGTTCAAAATGGATCAGGCAAAGAAGGGTTTTTACCAGACATTACAAGGTGTGAAGTTGAGTCGGACTCAATGCCCGACCACAATGAGAAGATAGAGAGAAAATGAAAGATGTTCCTATGCTTCAGCCATAGGCTCTATCATGTATGCAATGCTGTGTGTACCGGACTGACGTATGCTTAGCCGTAAGCTTGGCAGGAAGGTACCAAAGTAATCCAGAGTGGATCATCGGACAGCGGTCAAGAACATCCTAAAATACGAAAAGTACTAAGGATATGTTTCTCGTATATGGAGGTGACAAAGAGCTAGTCGTAAATGGTTATGTCGATGCAAGCTTTGACAGCGATCCGGACGTTTCTAAATCGCAAACCGGATTCGTGTTTTTGTTAAACGGTGGAGCTGTCTTTTGGTGCTGTTCTAAACTAAGCGTCGTGGCGGGATCTACATGTGAAGCGGAGTTCTTAGCTGCTTCGGAAGCAGCATATGAAGGAGTCTGGATGAAAGAGTTCATTTCCGATCGAGGTGTTGTACCTAGTGCATCGTGTCCAATGAAGATCTTGCGTGACAATCTTTGGTGCAATTGCCTTGGCAAAGGAATCCAGATTTCACAAGAGGACCAAGCATATCAAGAGACGCTTCAATTCCATTCGGGACCAAGTCCAAATGGGAGACATAGAGATTTGCAAAATACATACGGATCTGAACGTTGCAGACCCGTTGACTAAGCCTCTTCCACGAGCAAAACATGATCAGCACCAAGACTCCATGGGTGTTAGAATCATTCTTGAGTGAACTAGATTATTGACTCTAGTGCAAGTGGGAGGCTGAAGGAAATATGCCCTAGAGGCAATAATAAAGTTATTATTTATTTCCTTATATCATGATAAATGTTTATTATTCATGCTAGAATTGTATTAACCGGAAACATAATACATGTGTGAATACATAGACAAAAAGAGTGTCACTAGTATGCCTCTACTTGACTAGCTCGTTAATCAAAGATGGTTATGTTTCCTAACCATAGACATGAGTTGTCATTTGATTAACGGGATCACATCATTAGGAGAATGATCTGATTGACATGACCCATTCCGTTAGCCTAGCACTTGATCGTTTAGTATGTTGCTATTGCTTTCTTCATGACTTATACATGTTCCTGTAACTATGAGATTATGCAACTCCGTTTACGGAGGAACACTTTGGTACTACCAAACGTCACAACGAATCGGGTGATCATAAAGGAGTACTACAGTGTCTCCAAAGGTACTTGTTGGGTTGGCGTATTTGAGAATAGGTTTTGTCACTCCGATTGCTCGGAGAGGTATCTCTAGGCCTTCTCGGTAATACACATCACATAAGCCTTGCAAGCATTACAACTAATGAGTTAGTTGTGAGATGATGTATTACTGAACGAGTAAAGAGACTTGCCAAGAACGAGATTGAACTAGGTATTGGATACCGACGATCGAATCTCGGGTAAGTAACATACCGATGACAAAGGGAACAACGTATGTTGTTATGCGGCTGACCGATAAAGATCTTCAGAGAAAATGTAGGAGCCAATATGGGCATCCAGGTCCCGCTATTGGTTATTGACCGGAGATGTGTCTCGGTCATGTCTACATTGTTCTCGAACCGTAGGGTCCGCACGCTTAAGGTTTCGATGACGGTAATATTATGAGTTTGTGTATTTTGATGTACGAAGGTTGTTGAGTCCCAGATATGATCACGGACATGACGAGGAGTCTCGAAATGGTCGAGACATAAAGATTAATATATTGGACGGATATATTTGGACACGGAAAGGTTAGGAGATGTTTGGCGCTCGGGGTGGTTACCGGAACCCCCGGGGTGGTTTATGGGCCTTTTTGGGCCCTTGTTGGTGGACGGGATAAGGACCACGGGTGGGGGGCGCGCCCCCCCAAGCCCAATCCGAATTGGGGAGGGGGGCCGGCCCCCCCTTTCCTTTCTCCTTCCCCCTCTTCCTATTCCTACTACTAGTACTACTTCCTAATACGAGTACTCCTTCCTTCCCCCTCCAAATAAGATAAGGAAGAGAGGGAACCTACTTGGAGTAGGTTTCCCCTCCTATGGTGCGCCCCCTTGGGCGGCCACCTCCTCCCTCCCTCCTTTATATACGGGAGGGGGGCACCCCTAGAACACACAAGTTGATCCTTGAGATCGTTCCTCAGCCGTGCAGCGGTGCCCCCTCCACCATATTCCACCTCGGTCATATCGTGGCGGTGCTTAGGCGAAGCCTGCGTCGGTGAAACATCAAGATCGTCCACCACGTCGTGCTAACGGAACTCCTTCTCCCGGAGCTTTCTTTGGATCGGAGCCCGTGGAGGCGTCATCGAGCTGAACGTGTGCCAAGAACTCGAGGCGCCGGAGTAACTTGGCGCTGGGATCGGCTGGATCGTGAGGAGAACGTCGACTACTTCCTCTACGTCATCATCGACTCGGAGGTGCCGGAGTAACGGCGCTGGGATCGGCAGGATCGCGAGGAGAAAGTACGACTACTTCCTCTACGTTGTAATCGCTTCCGCTTACGGTCTACGAGGGTACGTAGACAACACTCTCCCCTCTCGTTGCTATGCCATCACCATGGTCCTGTGTGTGCGTAGGAAATTTTTTGAAATTACTGCGTTCCCCAACAGTCTGTAAGTGATTTCTTTCTGTAATTTAAGTCTCAAGCTATCTGTAGTCATCCTTTTGATCAATCATTACCTGTAATTATCCTCACTATATTCTTTTCTGTGGTATTATATGCAGGATGAAGATGTATGAAATGAGAAAAGGTGGACGCTTTGGCATTGGGTTCATTGACCCAAACACCGTTAATGAATACACATGGAAAATAAATCCACATCATCAAAAGGCCGTAGAGGACAACATGCTAGAGTTCTTGAAGCGCCTCAAATACAATGAAGATATACTACTTCTTTACAACTTCCAGTGAGTCACACTGTCTTGTACTACAAATTCTTTGTTTTCGCCTACTAGCTAGCTACATGTTTTTGCTTACATATGCCCGCTTAATTAAGACATGCAAACGTGTGTGCATGCAGATTACACTGGATCTTGTGTATCATTAAAGTTGACGCCGGAACAGTTGAAATACTGGACTCACTACTCAAAGCAAATAGACTATAACATCTTGTTTGGGATAGTCAACAGGTAATTTCAATCATTATTAACTATATATCTCGGCCTATTTAGTTTGTCATTTCATGATATGAACTATTTAATAACCCCTTTATTCATTTTCTTTGTCGGCGGGCAGGGCTTGGGCAAGGTTCATCAGCGTCACGGAAGGCGAATGGAAAAAAAAAGCTCAAATGGTTTCGACCCAAGGTAAGTAATTAAGTAGTACTAGCTAGCTAGCTAGCTGCCATCTCTTTAATTATCATGCTTGATTAATTATTATCTGATCAAATTCCATTCTCGTAAAGGCCCTGCAGCGGTAGCGAGGGACTGATCTGTGTGTGCATTCTGCGTTTGCGAGAACATTCGCATGATAGCGTCCAAAGGAGCAGATCTCAAAGACAGGAATGGGTACGCTTGTCGAACACTATTCACAATTTTACACCATTATCGATATCTAGTCACACAACTAATACACATGCATATTGATCTCCTTCTTAAGAGTTCACAGAGGTGCGGGACAAGCTCCTAGAAGCGGAGCGCCAGAGAAGCACTTCAAGAGGAAATAGCGGGATTTTTGCTCGACCAGGTCATAAATCCGAAGGGAGAATACTATTACCCGCTACCGCCCCCATGAAAACCACTTCCAATTGTCATCGTGCTCTGAAGGCACCAATTAGGCTAATGCCACTGGCTCCGAAGGCAACATGCATATGTAGGAGAAATTGTATATAACTATACATGTGTGTATGTGTGAATTAATTAATATGGTGGTTTGTGAGACATTGATGATATATATATGCATTATTGTTTATAATAGAAATTATATTTATATATATATATATATATATATATATATATATATATATATATGCATAACGTGTACAATGTGTAGTATCGTAAAATACCAAAAGCGAAAAAAAAAATTAAAATGGAAACACAAAATTAAATGAAAAAGAAATCATAAAACTAAAACCCCCAAACCTTATAGTACCGGTTGGTGTTACCAACCGGTACTAAAACTCCTGCCCCGAGCTGCCTCGTGCCACGTGGTTGGTTTTAGCACCGGTTCGTGTTGAACCGGTACTAAAGGGGGCTTTAGTGACCACACTTTAGTGCCGGTTGTGGACCCGATACTAAAGGGCGTTACGAACCGGTGCTATTGCCCGGTTCTGCACTAGTGTTAACAAGAAGAAAAATTGACTTGCAAAACAGTCATTAAATTTTATCTTGGTACTTGTAATATTAGTTTGTGGCCTTGTATAACGGAATGATATTCAACGGCCAGTAGTGCTCGAATTTGACATCTCTGCACCATTAGATTGGCTTCATCCAACGACCATTTTTTAAAGTTATTCGCACACTATATAGGGGTATAGAAGTGCTTCTCCGGGCATCCTGGCCCTTCTAAACCGGAATGAAACCCTATTTTGTTTGATTTATAAAGCTTTCTTTTTACCATAAAAAATGGAATCGCACTCCCCATCCGCACATCAATGTGCTTTTTATTACTTTGTGCTTGCCCTTTTTTGCACATTTAATAACTTTTGATTGCATCCACAAATCTATGAATATTTCACAAATATAGATTTTTAGAGAACGTGTTACAAAATGTTTTCCAAATGTTTTATTTCAATTTCCAGGAAGTACAAATTTTACACATGTCTCACTATATTTCAGTAATGATTAGTAATTTGAAATACGTTTCTTGAAGTTAGTCTCCATTAAATAATATTTCAATCGTTACACACAAGTTCCAAACCCGAAATTTAAATTTGAAATTATACATACACAAAAATCAAGCATGCGTTATTTTTATGAAATGCAATGCCGTAATTAGTTTTGATTAGAATTCCGCTACAAACTTTGAAATTTGTGTGGTTATTTATGATTTTTTGTAGAAAAATAAAATATCAAGATCTCACTTTTCAAATATTTTTTGACTCCATAATATATTTTTCAATTATGTCAATGATTTTTGTTGTTTCTAACATTTTATAAATATAATTCATATTTTTCACAAAAAAACATTTCAGTTAGGTTTCAAGCAATGTTTGAAACACTTCACACAATTTTCAATTATTTCAATCATATTTCAATCAGTTTCTAAAAATCAATTATTCCATCCATGTTTAAGTGTATCATATGTTATTACGTGATCTTGGGCCGACTATTCAGCATTTTGGACCCATATACGTGTCATGGGTCATGTACAAAAGCATTAGCGCACCAACCAGGCCTAACCAGAGAGCGACACCGGCTTATAACAGAACTTTGGTCAGATCACAGAGAAGACATCAACTTAACATCTAAATCCAGTATGATTTTTTTAGTTCTCCAAAAAAACGCGAATTAAACCCTTATAAATCGTATCTAGCAAATCTCTTGAGCAACAGAAAGATGGGGAGTCAGTGTCTGTGTGTTGGGGGGGGGGGGGGGTGGCACTCAAAACATTGAAGTTGCATCTAGTAGTTGGAGTTAAAACTAGGGGGAAAAGAAAGAAAGAAAATTGGTTTTATGACACCACCATGCATGAATCTCTTGAGCCACAATTCTTAAAAATAAATAAACTTTGAACATTTCACAAATATAGATTTTGAGAAAATGTGTTAGAAACCGTTTTCCAAATGTTTTATTTCAATTTTCAGTAAGTATAAATTTTACGTATGTTTCACTAAATTTCAGTAGTGATGAGTAATTTGAAATATATTTTTCCGAATTTTAGTCTCTATTGAATAATATTTCAATCTTTCCATAGAAGTTTCAAATCCAAAATTTAAAATTAAAATTAAAATTATATACATTTATGGAACCAACAACTTGTTTAAAAAATCGACAAACACAATTGCGTGACATGTGACATGCAAACTAATACTTAAATCAGATGAGAACAAGCTTGAGAACTGACAGGGAGAAAGGACCGCAGGAGACGGCACCTGTGCCTGACCATGTCCGCATCTTTGCCAGAGAGGTCTTCCTCTCCTTGAATATAGGGAGAAACTGAAATTAAGGTCTCTTTGATGATATCAATAACCACCACCGAAAGCTTGTCAACTTTGTCCCTTGGCTCAGACACGATGAAGTGTATGTGATTGGGCTCGTCCCTATTCACAAGAGGGAACATGGGCACAACATTGTGAGGGAGAAGACGCTTGCGCACGACAAGATACTGAAACTTTTGAGACGTAATCACCGCTTCCTTGTGCCAAACATTGTCTTCCGATGATGCTCGAGTATGACAGGTGATGGTGAAACTAGAACTAGCTGCGAGCGGACCAAAAAAGGCGTCATCGTCGCGGGCAACGTCTACAAACTTGAGCTGATTTCCCTCTTCCCCGGCGACGCATAGGCTGCGGTACATCTCAAGGGTCTTTCCGCTTGGTAAAGAATTCCGGGGACGGTTGTTGATAGGCAATCGGCTGTAAGAGATGCTACTTCGCACTCTTGTTTGTGCTGCATCATGACGTGGGTTGTAGGACATGATGCCTCTTTGGTGGTAATCAACCCAGATTACGCAGTCCTTGGAAACAATGGTAGAATCGGTTGACCATGCGGTCAGATCAGTGAATTCCTCCTTGGTATGTATGATTGGCAGCGTCATAATCTTCCACTCGCCCTTGGCAACATCATCATGAGACCCATCGGTCGTCGCCCACGGAGGTGAGTGGAAGACGCATAGCTCTGCTCCCATACGTGCCCTGCGCATTGCTGAAACATCAAACTTGGCCAGCTGCACCACGCTGAAGTGACCGTTCATGCCGCAGTGTATTCCGATCGTGTCACGATTGAAGTGGCGTTTCATGGTGGCACCCTCGCCCCACTGTTTGATCACCATGGGTTCGGTGCACGCCGGGAGCCGTTTGAGCGCGCCTAGAGCGGCATTGAACACGAAGTAGTCCCTCCGGTAAGGGTCCCTGTCGGTGTCGTCGTCGGCGAGGCTCACCTCAGAGGTGAGGCTGAGCAGCAGGAGGTCCCCGTGGGCCGACAGGAGCTCGGTGCCCCTACCCCTCCCGTCGTGGTTGCGTGGACCGCGCTGCCAGTGCACGTATAGGCGGGAGAAGGCGGGAGGCGCGGCGGGGAGCAGGGCGACGGTGAAGGGGTCTCCCAGGGAGGTGACGGAGCTGGCCCTCAGCGGCGCGGCCGCTTCGTCCGGGAAGGAGCCGTCGTCGACGTCGTCCCTGCGGAACACGAAGCGCTCCAGCATGATCCACGAGGTTTCCGTGGGCGGGCCGTCTGCGGACCAGTAGGTGGAGGAGGGCAGAGGACGGGGATAGATGGGCCAGGATGAAGATGTATACATGGCCATGGATCGGCGAAGACGAAACGAATTTCGGGGTCTTTTAGGGTTTGAGAGGCGGTGATCGCGTTGTCGTTTACGTCTTGAGACGGACTATATGGAACACCACTACGTGTTTGGTTCGGCTGCTGGTAACGCAAACGGCAAGGACGACGCTGGGCCCGGGCGTCGGCCAATCGATCGCGTGCCTGGGTCGGTCGCCTCGCCAGCCGCATGATCGCCCTGCACGCAGACGTTCGATCACCCCATCTCACCCCTCTCAAGCCGGCCTCCAAAGGGAAGCTCAGAGGCGAACCGGTCGACCACCGGCAAGCCCAGCTCCACGGACGTGGTTGGCTCCGGCGAGAAGCAACAGTGGCGCGTGCCCTCGGGCTATCTCGCTCCATCGACCTCGAGCTCATCGTTTGTGCATTTGTTCAAGAGATTTTTAGCGACTGAAGTGCGCCGCTTAGCAAACCACCTGCCGTTTGTCGTTGTCGACGCCCCTTCTCTCCGCCTCCACGACACAAATATGAATGTGATGTGTCGCCTGGATGAACTATTTGGGGGAGCAAAGTTCTTGTGCGAGTTGTGGTAATTCCTTGGGTGCGGGTTTAAGGAGAGATACGTGGATAGGTTTGCAATCCAGTTAAGTGGTGCGAATGCGAAAGATTAAGGGTCTGTTTAGGACACACCTAGATGTGACATAGTTATGTCACATCTAAATTGATGTTCATTCTGTTTTTGGTCTATTTTTTTTATCCTAATTTTTTTGTTTCTTGTTGTTGCATTATATATTTGTGAGAGCTTAGATGTGACATCCTTAAAAACATCTAGATGTGAATTAAACAAACCGAAAGATTAATACTGAGACCATTATTATTCAAGCATGACTACTGAAGTAGCAGCAGGGCAGGCGAACTACAGGTATCGTAGCTACAGTAGTACTATTTATTCAGCCGGCCATGAACTCCTCCGTCGATCGCTTCGTGTCATCACTTCACGCCACCCGCGCATGATCACCATCGGTTCGCCCCGCCGGCCGCTCACTGTATCCTGCGATAGTGCCATACATTGCATGCACGCAAATGCACCGTGAGAATCGACGAGCTTGACGAGCTAGCATTTTTCCATGCACGCAAAATGGTAGTGTGCTCCGCAAGTGGTGTGAGGGCTTACTTGTCGCAGTCGGTGTGGGGGCTGACGGGGATGGAGATGCCGAGCTTGCAGAGCGCGGGTAGCTGCCGGGCGCGGTCCGGGAGCACGCCAAAGGACGGGCCGGACTGCTCCAGGCACCTGCAGAGCGCGCGGCGCGCGCCCGGCGTGCCCGCCATCCTCCGCAGCCCCTGCGCGCCGCGGCAGCAGCTCTCGCTCGGCGCCCCGGCGACGGCGCCCACCAGGAACGACCCGCACGGGATCAGCGCGCTCACCGCGTCCCCGCACGACACCTCTGCCGCCGCCTCGGCCTCCGCTGCGTCGGCCGCCACCGCTGCCATGGCAGCGGCGAGGAGCATCCCCACGACGAGGATGGCATTGGCCCTACGAGTGCTAGGCGCCATCGTGCTGTACTCTACGCCCTCGAATGAATGATGTGTGGGCTGAAGCTGTAGACATATGTATAGGGGAGGAGGTCAGCGAGGTTGGTGGTGCACCTGAATGCGCCATGCCGCTCGCGGCGTGCTCGTTGCCGCTTTGGGTGCTCTTCTCGTAACCGCTCCCCGGAGGCTTATTAAACCGGACTCTGATATAGCAGAAGGCGCTCGCCGGACTACTCAATGCGCCGCACTGTGCCGGTGCAACTGCGACGCCCGCCGTGGCTCAGGGCCGCCTTCATAACGATCTCTGTTCGCCTGCTCGCGCGTTTTTTCGCGCGTCTATGGGTGTACCTCGAGAAGCGGTTCTATAGTGTCTCAGATGATACACTCTTAGTGAAAAGGACAATACAAAGACGTTCATAATTTATTTATTTATTTTTCGAAAACAAGGACGTTCATAATAAAACCAATGGATGGACAATTGGACATATCTTGTCAAGCTCATTTCCTCATAAGCTTGTCCAAGTAATTCTAAAATGGCAATTTAATTACATGACATAGGACGTGTAAGAAAGTTGTTAATGTTCATTACAGAGGGAGTAATGGTTAAATATTTGAATCTCCAGAAAGATCAACAATCAATTGTGTATCATGATGTGACTGAACCGACCCGGAAAAGCTCATACCCCTTCATAATAAAGGGTAGGATAGACTTTTATAAAAGTACGCCACGAGACCTTGCACTTAAAGGCGCGCGCTGCTAGCCACTTCAGCCCACCACTGCTTGTGGTATTTTATAGCCCGAAATATATAATAAAACGCAACAACATTCATATATATGAAATATTTTCTGAAATGATTTGAAACTTTTTTTGAAAAAATGTGGACAATTTGGAAATGCCGAATAATTTTTGAATTTATGAAAAAAATTCGAGCAAACATTTTATGAAATTTGAAAAAGAATCGAAACATGAACAATTTCTGAACATCTTTCAAAAAATAACAATTTATAAAATTTCTTTTTCTTTTTGGGGGATATTTTGTCCCGTTATTCTTCTTTTTTTTTCTTCTCTTTACATTTTATTTTTTTTAAATCGCGAACTATTTATAAATCATGAAACTTTTCTTAAAGGGAAAAGCTGGTGTTCAACCGACCGATCTTTTCTCTTACATCCGCAACGTCCTTAGCCGTTAGATCAATCCCGATCGAGCGCTCGTGCTGGCCGCAAGTGAGTGCCACAACCAGTTTTTTTTTCTGTGCTAAGGATCTTGTTTAAGTGGATTTCTGCAACGCGGGACTAGTTTCAGAAAAAGAAAACCGATTCTGTGGTGAAGGTTTTTTTCCTTCAACAGGGGTCTTGTTTCAAATGGTTCTGCAACAGATGTCTTGTTTCACGGAATAAAAAATGGTTCGATGATGAATTTTTTTTTTTGCGAAAGGGTCTTATTGTAGAAACATAGTCCGAGCTCTAGAAAGCGTCGGAGGAGCGTCTGACGTTAGAGAGTGAGTGGTCAGACTTTGCAACATGCATGAGGCATGTTTCAGAAACATAGCTCCAGTTGCAGAAAACGCCGAAGGAGCGCCCGACATGAGAGCGCTGCCATGGTGCTGGAGTGGAGCTGGCAGCTGCTCGCGAAGCTGAGGCGAAAGAGGAGCAGCAACTCCGGCGAGCGGCGACGCCTAGGCACGTGGCGTGTTGTCTTGGCGGACCTTTGCAACAAGGTCCTTGTTGCAAACCCCCTAAACGCAACAAGGTAGCTGTTGTAAAGGTCCTCAACTGGCTGGGACTGTAGATAGGACGGCTATTGTTTTAAATGTTTCTGCAACACCGCTCTTGTTACAAGGGAGGTCATGCACGTGGATGGCCATCCTCGCATCCATCCAACGACTAGTTAGGCTGCAGATGTTTTCTACTTATTCGCCGGCTGAAGCGTAGCGTGACCCTTTCTTATATCCGTGAACTTTTAAAATTCGTGAACTGTGTATTCAAATCTGTGAACATTCTCCAAATACATGAACTTGAACTATTATGGACTTTTTTCCAAAGCCTGTGATTTTTTTCAAATTAATGAACATTAATTTTAAAAATTGATGAACTTTTTCCAAATCCGCGAGCGCTTTGGCCGGCCCAACAGACACCCGACGGGTGCGATGCCTTTGGCTAGTTGGGCCAAAGCCTGAGCGTTTTTTTCTATGTTATTGTTTTTGTTTTCTTTTTAAAATTCCTTTTTCTCCTTTTTGAACTTTATTATTTTATGAAACCTGTTAAAAAATAAAATAAGTTTTTATAATAATAAAAAATGTTTTTGTTTTCATATATCGTTTAGAATTTAAAAGAAATCTGGAATTTCAAAAAAATGTTCCTGGTTTTGATTTTCTTAACTTTAAGGAATGTTTGCGTTTCAAAAAAGTTGACAAATTTTAGAAAGATAAGTGGTTTGCAATTTAGGTGCAACATAAATTTTTGGGAATTTGTTCACAATTTTGAAAAAAAATTAAGTTTATAAAATTTTCATGCAAAATTTGAAATTCCAAAATTGTTGACAAATTTCAAGAACATGTGAGGATATCAAAAAATATTTGTGTTGATTGATAATGACGGAAATTGAAAATAACAGAGGCTAAGTTAGGAAAAACCGACATGCTCATGGATGCACCTGTCTGACCTATTTTAGCTCACTTCTCTCAACTGGTGTGTTTTTTTTTTTTGGACTATGGATAAATGACCCCAACTTGCAGCAGCCTGACACGGACATATGAGATACCCATGTCAGGTTTGAACGACTTCCAACACCCTTTGCACACTGCGACACGTCTAACCATTTATCGGCCCTTTTAAATCAGGAAAACTTCAGAAAATGCAAAACTTGTCAAAATCCCAAACATTTTGGCATAATGCCTTGAATGCATCATTGAATCCGGTGGAAACAGTTTGGGTCATTTAACGGATGTCAAAAAACAATGCGCTTTCTAACGGACATTTCTAGCTCTACCCGAAAACCCTCTAAATCACATGGTCTATTTTTTGACATCCTTAAAATGACCTCAACTTTGCAAGCAGGTGGGGATGCCCATGGTAGGCATTCATGGCTGGTTCGTCGCGAGAGTGTCGCACCCATGGTAGGCATGCATTTTTTTTCTAAAATGTAACTAGAATTTGCAGTCACTGCATTTTTTTCGTGAGAGTGATGCTTCTCCCGACCGCTGCTTTGGTCGCTACCTTCCAGCGCCAGCCGTCGGCACAAGGCGGAGCGCGCGCTGTGGCCCGCCCCCGTTACGAGGAGAAAGAGACGGCACCCGTTTACGAGCATGGCGCGTCGGGTATGTCCGTCGTCCAGCGCTGGTTCATGACGAAAGAGAGGTGCGCCCTCGGGGCCATCCGGAGCTGCGTCGAGTGGGAGCCCGAGTCCTTCCCGCTGGTGCCAACGGTCCTCGGCATGCCGGTCGTGCCCCTCGGCCTCCTGCCGCCATCTCCCGACGGAGGCCGCCGTGCTGCTGACGGCACCAACGGATCGGCAGACCACGCCACGCTGCGGTGGCTGGACGCGCAGCCGCCGGGCTCGGTCCTCGGCCTGGAGCTCGCCGGGACACGATTCCTCTGGGCTCTCAGGAAGCCCACCGGCGTCGTCCTCGACACTGACATCCCCGCTCCTGGTTTCCAAGACCGCACCAGCGGCAGCGGGTTGGTGACCACGGGGCGGGTTCCTCAGATGAGCATCCTGGCGCACGCGGCCGCGGGCGGGTTCCTGACGCACTGCGGCCGGAACTCGCTAACCGAAGGGCTCCTGTTCGGACATCCACTCGTCATGCTGCCCATCTTCGGGGACAAGGGGCCAAACGCGCGCCAAATGGAGGCGAAGAAAGTGGGGTGTCTCGTGGCGAGGAACGAGGACGACGGGTCGTTCGACCGCCATGGAGTCGCGAGCGCCGTCCGGGCCGTCATGGTTGAGGGAGAAGAAAGGAGAGGACTCGTTGCAAATGCACTGAAGATGCAGGGGATCGTAGCCGATACGGAAGGGCAGGAGAGGTACATCGATGAATTTGTACAGCACCTTAGATCATACACCGCTGCAGATACACCTTAGATCCTGTTGAGAGTTATCTAAACAGCTATTGTATCTTTCTGCAACCTTGGCACTTAATCTTCACTCCACCTCTACGCTCAATGCGTGAAACGATTTTACCAGACTCCTCTTAGAGCATCTTTAGCACACCCGTATAATGCTGACCTGCAAAATGCGTTTACAGTTCGCTGCAGATGAGATTTGCGGGTGAATTCGTGCGCTGCAGATCAGACCCCGTATATAAAACTATAAAATTTGAAAAAAAAAGCATTCGCGGAAGAAACTTGCAACGACATTGATCATACATTAGTTCATCTACATACTACATTGTTCATAGATAGTTCATCTACATTGATCATACTAGAGGGGGGATCGGCGGGCCCGAGCATAGCTACCAAAATCGACGAGCTCGCGGCGGCGACGATGCGGCGGAGGAGCCGAATGAGCTAGTCCTCGTCGGAGTTGAGGTCGATGAAGACCTTGGCCTCTCCGCCTTCATGACGCGCAGGTCTGCCTCCTTGGACGCGTGCGCCTGCGACGCCGCGACGCCCTACTCGAGGAAGATGCACTCGTAGTCGAGCTCGTGGCGGAGGAGCGCGTCGGCCTCCTCGAGCTCCCTCGCCGAGCGCTCCATGATGACGCGCTCAAGGTGCTCCTCCTGTCCCGGGGGGAGGTAGTCCTAGGGGCGGTCACTCCTCGACGCGTCGGCCTCGGGCTTGACGACGAGCGGCCCGAGCTCCTCCGGCTCTCTCTTTACCGGAGTGAGCCACGAGCTCGAGGCGCCCGCGACGAGCTCCCCGCGACAGAGGAGCCGGAGGAGGCGTGGCGGTGGCGGGCGAGCTTGCGCTCGTACTCGACGAGCTCGCGACGCTCGAACGCCGACGGCGGCCGGCTCCCGTGGTTGAGCCACCTCCGCGCCCCCCGCTTGCGTGCGGTGTCGGATCAGCGGCGGCGGCGCTCCGCGTCATCCCCAGAGCTCCCATAGCCATCCATGGCTTTTCTAGGCTCGCCGGCGGCGAGAAATTGGGCGGAGGAGGAGGGAAATCGCGACGGAGGAGGAGGGGAATCGCGGCGGAGCGGCGGCGGAAGCGAATAGGGTTTGGCCCGTATCCGAGCGGTAAAACCACATATATAGCGGTGGGGAGTGAGTTTTTGCGGGTCATGGTACAAAAATTACGGGCCGGGCCGCGCATACGGTGTCTATTCTGGCCAGAAAAACGGACCGAACCCGTATACTCGCCGGAACTATAACGGTTCGGCCCTTTTACAGGTCTGCTAGAGATGCTCTTAGGCTCTCGGCCAACCAGAGCCTTCCACCTATCCACGGATCTTTATACCATACAATGCATTTCATTCATTTCAAATATTTTTAAGTTTTTTTTTCAACGGGACCATCCACCCATGCTTTTTTAGTTTGATTTTAAAGTTTGTACCCCTTGTATCTTTTGAAATGAAGATTTGTTTTATGATCCATTTGAATATTGGTGTTCTTGGTGTTCAAATTTCAAAACAAGATCAATCTTTGACATATTTTTAATTTAAAAAAATTAAAATCATCAACCATAATGAAACTTATATTGCAATCCACCTGCACTATTTCTATTTTATAAAATATAC
This sequence comes from Aegilops bicornis, assembly GCA_021605145.1. Lineage (NCBI taxonomy): Eukaryota > Viridiplantae > Streptophyta > Magnoliopsida > Poales > Poaceae > Aegilops > Aegilops bicornis. Next base: position 741,355,652 of record CM038673.1, read on the forward strand.
ATTCCAAAAGCGCATAGTAAACATGAAAATAATGGTATACTGGAAATATCATAAATATTCCTTCGACATCAATAAAAAAGTTCAAGAAAAAACTTATGGTTAATTTCAAGATAACATGTGCAAACTACCCAATTGCACATTTCCAATCTAAATCCGCAATTTGTGAACATAATTAAATTTGTGATTTAGTGACTAACTTTCCAATTGGATATTTCTAAACGTATCACTAGAAAATTGCAGAAAATTAGATTTTGGAAAGTGCAACTACTAGACTGCATAAATTTTTCAATAAAGTAGCACAATCGTAAAATGATCGGCTACCTTTCAAACAGAGCAAATGAAAACTCCAAAAAATTAATATGTGTTTTCACAACATAGATGCATGCCACCTTTTTTTTTCCTCTAGAAACACAACACAAGCGCAAAACGCTCACATACACACGCAGCCACTCATTCCTATGGACGTACATTGTCATAAAACTCAGAATAAATCCAAGAAAATACAAACACCTGCGACAGATATAGAACTTAAAGGTTCTACGGCAAAGAATCTATAACCATCTGAACTACTTGTAGTTTGCTATGTTCCACTCTTCTTTTTCACTGCACGCCACTATTTTGATTGGCCTCTGACCTAGGAAGCGGCAGAATGTGGGATCTTAAATTTTAGAAACTCACGGCCCACATGGTCTCAGTGCAAGATCCAGTGGCATACGAATCGACAATGTTATGATTTATGAATATTAAAACGTTTTCGTTGATTCTCGATCGACTAAGGATTTCTTATTACACAATCGACCCTGAGAGCCATGGATTCAGGGGATACATATACATTCTTTTGTAGTAGTCCAACAAATTACTACACGATAAATATCTTTTGGGTGCCTATGACTAAATTTGTAAAATCGGCTCTGATGTGTTCATGCACGGCCAGAAAAATTGTAGTCAAAGTTCAGAATTGTAGAAACTTTCATGGATCATGACGTCAAATCAAGGGTTCTCATGTCTCAACATCGACCGAAAAACAAGTAACCCCGAGACGACTCAAGATTAGCAGACAATTATAATTGTGCAGCCTTTTGGTGGTTGAGATTCATGGAGCGTGTTTTTGGGGAAAAAATAATCAAAAATCACATTTCAGAGTTTTAAAAAGTTCTGAAAAAAATGCACATTGACATATGGATGCATACTACATGCGTGAAAATTTTCATAAGAAAGTACATTGACACGCGAGCTACACAACACATGACAAATTTGCGATTTTGAAAATGTGAACAGTGCATGTACTACTCACTAAAAAAACCTAGCGCTTAAATTCACTTTTTGCATAGCTCACGTGTCAATGTATTTTCTCACGAAAATTTGCACACATGTAGTATACATTCATTTGAAAATGTGAACTTTTTTCACATTTTTTGAAACTTTGAAATGCAATTGTTGGATTTTTGAAAACAAACGGGCCACATGGAGCTTGAGCACCAGACGTGTTGTAGTTCCGAAAATACTTGCCTTGGCGTTGGCGCCCGAGGCCATCATCCCCGGGATCGCTTTATTCCCTCGCACCATCTTTTCCATGGCATCGCCGGCCAAAACCCTTCATGAGCATCCAATTCCCCTCTGTTCCAGCTTCTTTCCCATAGTTTCCCCCTAGCTACAAAAGTGTGTCATTCCCATCACCAAGAGATCCTTTTGATTGAGACAGACGTTCTGAGCCCGATCGGTCGGGCAAATGAGGATCATGGTGCGGACGCTGCGCGGGGACCGGGTGGCGCTGGACGTGGACGGCGCGACCACCACCGTGGCGCAGGCCAAGGGCATGGTCATGGCCCGGGAGCGCGTCCCCGTGGCCATGCAGCGCCTCTTCTTCGCCGGCTGCCACCTTGAGGACGATGACCGGACGCTCGTCAGCTACGGCATTCAGCACGACTCCGTCCTCTTCCTCGGCCTCCGCCTCCGCGCCGCCGACACCACCCCGTGCCAGTACGCGCGCGTTGCTCTGCTCTGTCATAAAGAACTTCCTTTCTTTTCCGGCGAGAGATGTTCAGCTGACACGATCGATCGATGTGCTCGCGCGGCAGGGACGAGATGCATAGGTTGCAGGTGCCGGCCGGATCGATGACCGCGAAGCAAGAAGTTCTGCATCAGCAGCAGGTGCATGTCCACGACCATGGCGACGAGGGCAAGAACGGCGGCGAGAAGGCCAAGGCCAGGAAGCCGGCGTCGCGGCGCGCGCTCCGGAAGATCCTCTCGAGGCTGCACGTGGACGCGTGGACGAGGCAGCACGACGCCAAGCTGCTGGACCTGCTGCAGCGCCACACGGCGGGACGAGGCGGCGGCGTGGGCGGCCTGACCGGCGAGGACTGGTCGGCCATCCGCGCCGAGCTGAACGCGGCCACGGGGTCCGGGTTCCCCGTGGAGGAGCTGCAGCGGCGGGTGGGCGAGTTCCGGCGCGAGGTCGAGGCCGTGGGCCGGATCAAGAGCCACCCGCGGTTCGCCTACGACCCGCGCCGCCGGGTCGTCGTCGCCGAGGAGGCCGACTGGAAGCGCTACACGCTGGTACGTGCCCTGGAATTCTGCATCTGTGGATCGATTGATCCACCGTGAAATGCCTGTTTCCCATCCCCATCTGTTTCAGGAGAATCCTGATGCGACGGCGTATGAGGGGAGGAGCCCGCGTCTGGCTCTGATCCGAGCAGTTTTCGCCGGAGACGGGCATGGCGGCGCCGGCGCGAAAAGCCGGGAGTCGCGGCCGAGGAGGTACCTGAACAAGTTGCTGCGGAGTTTTGGGCTTCGATGTAAGCTGTAGACAGACCCACCGATCAGTCGATCACAGTTCACACTCTGTACAGTTGGATGAATTGGCTGCGGATTTGAACGATTTGTTTCCGTTGGACATATTTTACCGAAGATGAAAAAAAATATGAGAAAGGCCATTAGCCAGAGTGTTTTTTTTATATTGATGAGCGAAGATTGTATCTCTGCCGATTTCATTAAGTTACTTTAAAAGGGAAACACGTTTAATATTCACAAACAACTTTACATAAGTGTGCAAATCAAATATCCAAGCTAGAGAAGCCAACATATGGTTAGATGGTTAATCGGGTGGATGAGCCCCCTAACCCATCATGTATTTGTAAATCTCATTAAAAAAATAGGAGAGAGGCTAGATGTAAGTCGACAGAAACTAAATTTAGGGTTAGTGGATCGTTTCAACCTTCATATGCAGATCCAACGATGGAGATGCCTTCTTCTACCTGCGCTCCTTTTTCCACTATTCTTTTTCTACCTTCGGCCAGCCACCTGTCCATGACTAGTTTTGTGGCCCCTTCCTAAAAAAATATAAGAGCGTTTAGATCTAAACACTCTTATATTTTTTAGGGAGGGAGTACTCCAGTCCTTCATCTCTCTTTACAGTATCCTTTCATGTCAAGTTTGGTCTACCATGACCTCTCGTGACATTATCAACATGCTTTAGCCGTCCGTTATGCACTTAAGTTTCTGGAGGCCTACGCTAAATATGCCCAAGCAATCTCAGACAATGTGGACAAGCTTTTCTTCAATTGGTGCTACCCAACTCTATCCTATATATCATCATTTCAATTGTTGGGCTTTATAAGAAAGTAAAAATTGTTTATTCCAAGCTTTGGAGAGCGAAAAAACATATATATATATATATATATATATATATATATATATATATATATATATATATATATATATATATACATGATGAAATTAACGTAACCAGTAAATATTTAGACAATAATATTTGATCAGTGATATTTCAAAAGTTTTCGTTTCTAGACCAGTGGCGGTGAGTATTTGAAAACTTCAACAAATGTTGTGGCAAACCATAGCTGCCTCAAATGTGATGGTTTTGTAACTTGATGATTACAACAAAACAAAAAGCATACTCAAATATACCAAATGAATTACAGATGATTTTGAACAGAATAACTATATTTTGTTTGCATGGAATAACTATAATTAACATGTTGTCAATATAAATCCTAGTAAGAGAGGGTAGAATTTTTTTAAATAATGGGTATAACATTGTTTCACAACTACTTATTTGGATATTACAAAATTAGATTGAAAGCCCCGATGGCTGAGGTCCAAAGTACCTCCTCTGAAGTTGTATATTCTTCCCTAGAGGGTATATGATTGCACATAAACGTGAGAATACCATTGCATGGTTAGAATCTTATTTAAAGTAACGGAATTGCTATTTTTCATCCGGATGAAATTAATTGGACTTCATCTGTTTTTCCGAGTGTCCGATCTCTGTCGAGATTCGTGCTATTTTCCGTCCACTTTGACCCGTGCCGGTGTGTCCTTCCCGCAGCAGCGCCTGTTCCCTTCTCCTCGCAACCAGAATAGAGGAGAGAGAGAGAGTGAGTGAGAGAGAGAGAGAGAGAGACTGAGATCCATGGAGATTTGGAGCTCCCCTGTCCCTCGATTCGCTAGGGTGCCCCGGCGTCCAGCTCTCTCCCTCCGGCCGCCCAACCCCCTCCGGCTTCTCCGCTGTCCGCGCCGGAGGGGCAGCATATCTCGGCCGCCGTACCCAACCCCGGCCTCCATTTCCCCCGCCGGCATCTATGGTCCTGTGATTTGGTATGTTCGTCGATTATGACCTAATATATCCCCCATTCGCTAGGGGTTGTTGTTAGCTGTGTGTAGGATTTCAAGGTCAGATCTATTCCCCTTTCGTCCGTTGTGTGTGGTAATTTCCCGCTGCTGTGTTGAATCTAAATACGTCATGTGAGCTACATTGTCTGGTTGAATTCAGCTAGTTGTCATGCGCCTGGACATGCGGGGATCCTAATTTCATCCATGTCCATGTCGCTGTCGGAAGTGATGATGTTTCTTTTAGTTCAGAACCCTTGCTTTGCTTGTACGGATGGATGGATGGGATCCTCATTTGTTTCCTCGCCCTCACCTACCTACCAACCAAACTAGTCTACTGCCACTGCCACTGCCAGGCTACTACTAATAATCACAACCACCACCCTGACAACTAAAGTATATATTACACTGTAATTTCAGTCCATTTTCATTGTTTACAATGAAGTAGTTTTATAAATGTGTATGCTGCTCCGTTCAATTTCATTCAGTTAGTCTCATGCCAAGTCATTTTGGTATATATTTTCAGGAAATTCCATTCAATCTCACTACACCACAACACTACATCCCCAACAAACAAGTTGGTCGGAAAAACAACGTCCACCGACACACAGTCGGTCGGGAAAGACTATTGCCGACCGACCACGTCTGTTGGGGAAAGTCCAGACGGGAAAGCCTTTTCCCGACCGACATATCTTTCCCGGCCGACAGCTTGACGGCTATCTAAAGAATTACCGACCGACTTTCTGTTGGGCCTGCATTCCAATTCAGAAATTTCCAGAATTACATTTTGTTACTGGATTTTACACTGTAACTCTAATTGGATTTACAATGTAATTCTTAGTGTATTTTATTGATTTCTTACAGTGTAATCCTTAGTGGAATTACAGTGTAATTCTTAGCGGATCTACACTGTAATTCTCAGTGGATTTATACAGTAATCCTTAGTGGAATTACAGTGAATTTTCTTAGTCGATACACTGTAATTCTAATTGGATTTACATTTTTTTCACTGTAATTCTATTTTTAGTGAATCTTCACTGTAATTCGTAGTGCTCTTGTAATGTAATACTTTAGTTGATTTTACAGTGTAATTCCTCAATGGTTTTGCACTGTAATTTTTGGTGCATTTTGCAATGTATGTTAGTGGATTTTACAGTGTAACTCTCAATGGATTTACACTGTAATTCTTTATTTTGAATTTTACAGTGTAATTCTCAGTGGATTCACACTGTAATTCTTAGTGTTTTTTACTGTGTAAATCTTTGTGCATTGTACTGTATTTACTTATCTTATCAGTGATTTTTACACTGGTTATCATATTGGATTGCATTGTAAGTGTAGGACTTCTCTTGCGACTGTTGATTGCTTTTAGTTCATTTTAAATCTTTTATTAGGTTTCTGTTGTTGTCATGCTTGATGCTAATCTTAGTTTTTGGTATTTTTGCAGGGTGTTTTATGGATAGTTGCATGATAATGTCCGGTTAGTTCTTTTTTTTCCAGTTTTATTTGTGTAATTTATTTCGTCAGATCATCTTATTTGTGTGTAATCCAGTGATGATGTATTGATTGGAATATTTCTTGTACTGTTCATTTAACCCCCTTTTAGCTCAGTTGATGTGATTAATTGTATACCCTTGTAAGTAGCTATTTTATACTCCCTCAGTAAAGAAATATAAGAGCGTTTAGATCACTCAAGTAGTGATCTAAATGCTCTTATATTAGATTACGGAGGGAGCATTTTAGCACATTACACTTTTATGGAAGTACTAGTTGCTTGCCCGTGCGTTGCCACGGAATACGAAATGTGTCATAAAAATACTAATGAAGTCATAATTTGAATTTCTAAAAATTAGATTTAACTTTTACATCGCTCACGATGAACTTTGCCCTCACAGCCCATATTATCCACCAGCGTCATAATCTCTTGAATTACGCGACCAACAAAAGATATATGACTTTACCAGATGTTACCAGCAAAAATAGTGTAGCGGAGCATCTATTCCTACCAAGAGAAAAGGAAGAATGAATCAGAAGCGTTGTTGATACTCCCGCTGTCCTTCTTTACATGAAACACATATTTTTAAAACGGTGGCAAAAGTTTTGCCTCATCTCATTAATAAAGGAGAGGCGGACATGGTTAATGAGGTCCATTACACCTCAACAAATGGAAGAGAAAAACAATAACTCTCGCGGCAACTCATTATAATGGTGGAGGGCGAGGAGGTACGTGCTCCGCACCAAGAAGATCCCTCGCGGATCGGTACCCCACGCAATGACATCCTCCATATGTCTTGTCGCGGCAGAATTTCGTGTTTTGACCCTTTTTGGAAAGGATTTCAGGATCTGACCCCTGTTTGAAATTTTTTCGAGATTTGACCCTTTTGCTACCGTCAGGGCCTACGGCGGTAGGGTTAGATAGCCTACCGCCACGGCCCATGGCGGTAGGGAGTCTGAACGAAGGGGACGACGGCCGTTTGAGCTATGCTGGCGTGGATAAGTACCTACCGCCAGAGGCCTGGCGGTAGGCTGTCAAACCTACCGCTGAGCACACAGGGTAGGGTCTGTCTCGGTGTAATGTTTTGTAACGAAGAATTGAAGGGCCTGGCGGTGGCTGTGCGACCCTACCAGAGCCCATGGCAGTAGGGTCTTGTTTTTTCAGTGTAATGATTATGAACGAAGAATTGAGTTGCCACTGGCGATGGCTGTCGACCCTACCGCCAGGGGGCCTTGTGATAGGGTCCTCTGTTTTATGAATTTAAGTTCAATTGCTTGCTTCTTTTCAAATTCAATATGACAATAATATTATAGCAAGTTTCACAATTATGACAACAATATCACAGATCTCAAACAATTAAACTTGGGCATCACATACACATTAACAAATTTGAAGCGCATAGAACATTTCAAACGAACTTCAACTAATTAGTAAACGGAGTTCCACATAGTTTCACAAATAGCAAACACATAGATCCACAAATAGCAAACACATAGTTCCACGTAGCTTCATAACCACTAGAAAAGTTCAATCAAACGAAGTTCAACGAAACTAAAAGAGCCAACTATCGAAGAGCATAATCAGTTGCTCCTTCCTCTCTTGGAGGTACGGTCCTCGTTACTCTTTGAACGATTCTCTTGGTCTTCTTCTTGGGCCGTCGAGGAACCGGTCTCTGGAAAGGGTCGGACTCAGCAAATCCTTCTTCTTCGGATTCCTCTTCTTGGCAGCTGAGATGCTTGAGACGTTTGAGTTCTTTGGAGGTCCATAATCTTCATCGTACTCCTCCTCCCCGTTGCTCTCATCCTCCTCCTCCCCTTCTTCATATATGGCCTCCTCCTCCTCCTCCTCCTCCTCCTCCTCCTCCTCCTCCTCCCCAACCAACCTAGACGACGAGGGAACATGGCTCGATGAGCTGATGATACCATGTGTGGCTACAGACTGATGAGCTTCAACCTACCCAGCTCCAGCACACCCAAGCAGCCCTACCAGCTTGCGACAACGCTGCATGAACTTCTGCACTCACAATGAAGCAAGGTCATAATAAGTTCAGATCGACTGACTGCAAGTGAACAAGATGCATCTGTTCCGAGGAGACTGAAATTGTACCTTCATCGTCCCCGACTACGGTCTCAGATTATACGCTCCGGGAAGATGACCTAGTGCATCCGAGGCTTCAAAGATGCATCTGTTCAGCTCACCGGACTGCAACGGCATAAGTCGATCACGTTAACGAATAAAATATTTTAAATCGACCGTCGGTTCAAGCGTACCACTCTGTTGATGAGGGGTGCAAACTCCCTAAATCCACCGTGCATGTCTCGATGCGATGCCGGTATGCCTGTTCATCGGGGTCAGCCCACTCCAGCTCGCGATGTCTTCCACCGCCCATCGAGGCACGAGATGAAGACGGTGCTTCGGCCATCATCGTACCACCTCATGTGTCGCCTGTAATCATCGATTAGTCACTCTCCTCTCCACGTCTTTACGCCACCTCCGTCGGTTCCACTCCGTCACATGAGTCTTATGCTCCTCTCCCCAGTCTGTGATTGACTGATTCTTCTGCCGGCTCATGCTACAAGGCATAAGCAACAAGAATCATCATAAGCGCAATGAGATCATCATAAGCAACAAGAAACATGATAATCTCACGGAGAACAAAGAGCTCACAGGTGGAGCGCGTGGCCGCCGGTATCGGTGGGCTGGCCCGATGGGGTATGCTGATAAATCCCAAACTGCGTGGCCACGCGTTGTGGCAAATGCCACTCGACGACGTACACACAGATCATGGGCATGATGCACCGCCAGAGACCACGGTCCGCATCGCACATCATGTTCAGATCAAAGTCCCACTCTCGTTCTTGTCGATACGGCCACCAGATTACCTATTACATATACCTTGGTAAGTTCACACTCTCAGTCAATAGCAGAATCAAAGAGAAAGGTGTTGGGCGAGTTCATATACCTGCGTATGCGTCAAAGCGTCCAACTCGTTGGTGTAGGTCTTGTACGAAGTCTTGTTTAGGCCCGTGTAGAGTTTGACAACGTCCCACTCGTAAGCTACGGTGGGGTTTCGAGTCTCGTCACCTTCTTCGCCATAGTCTTCCCATGGGCGTCTTGGCAACTTCTCCGGACGCCCCACCGGCAGCCGCTCCCACATCCAAATGGAGAAGGCCTGCATAAAGCCACCCATATTGGACTTGTCTCCGTCCTCTACGTTGCGTCGTCAAGCTGCAAAACATCAAATGAGGATCAGATATAAGAAAATGTCATGGACACACTTTCGTAGGTAGGTACGCAATTAGACACTCTCTTACCAAACGGTATAGGTAGGCGAGAGATGTCGTCCCCCAACTGTACCCCTGCATCCCGATCCGCTAGGAAGAACAGATACGCTTCGATTGGCGAGTTCCGGAGCTGTCTCGAAACACGACCTCGAGAGAATATACCACAGATAGGCCCTCGCGTACAACTCCACGATCGCCTCATCTGCGCCTTTGGGGCATGTCCTCCGGTGCTCCGAGAGCTAGAACAGCGGCACACCGGATGTACGGTTACTCTTGGCACCGGGGCAGTCGCTGATGAGGGTGGTGACCCTCTCCTGCCAGTTGGCCCTCTCCACTCGACCGGTGAGTGCATGACCCTCGATCGGCATTGCAGTAATCATCCCCCAGTCCTCTAGGGTCACCGTCATCTCCCCGCATGGCAAATGGAAAGAATGGGTCTCCGGTCTCCAAAGGTCAATCAGAGCTGTGAGAGCCGCGTGGACAAGCGTCGGCGGCTGACGCTTGAACTGCAGCACGAAACCCAACAGACGGGCTCTCTTGAAGAACGGTAGCTAGCGCTCGTCGTAATCCATATGCCCATGAACCCCGTGACCCCTCATGCGCAGTGGCTGGAGCGTCTGTCAAAAAGTGAACGCCAAAAAGTTAGGAAATCATTTTCATCAATCCGAGAACTTTGATTAAAATTTCTTTCATATCACTTACCTCTCCGTTCTCTATGAAACGGGCACGATGACCCTTGTCGAATGCCCAGTCTAGCATCTTGATACCGTGGGCGATGTTGTCCGCAAGAGGTGGCCGCCTTAATAGAGTTTCATAAACAAAAGCACCATAAGCATAAGCATACATAAACAAACAATGAACTCAAATCATATCAAGATCAAATTTTAAGCATATTCCTCCAACAACATCTACTACACATGATGGATCAAATCATATCAACATGCATCATATAAAAAAACCTCCAACATACATCATAGCTTCATATTTTTAAACAAAATTTTCCAAACAATATCTTCATATCATCATATCAACATGCATCATCAAACTAGGGTTCATCTTCACACTATAGCATATCATCATATCAACATGCATCATCAAACTAGGGTTCATCCCTTTATCAACAATACATCATAATTTTTTTAACAGAAAAATTATGAACTAGGGTTCATCTTCACACTAACATATGAACTATTGATTAAAGTACATATCCAATACCACTACTTACTAAAGAACTAAGAACTACAACTACAATCAATCTTAGGTGAAAAAAATCAATCTAAGTTCAAAAACATGAGGGATTTCAAGCAAATAATGCGTCGAATCGGTAGCAAGTTTGCAAAAACTAATTGGAGGGATCGGAGGAGCTTACGGTTCTCTCCTCGGGTTCATCTCGATCCGCCAAAACGGTGAAGAATCGGTGAAGATCCAAGGGGGGGAGTGGAGGAGATGAGAGAGGAAGAGAGGGGCGACTTGGGGGAGAAAGGGAAGAACTGCCGACGGGGAGGGAGGTGGGGAGATGGGCGGGCGCGGGGTTTGGGGCAAATAATTGCGGACCCTACCGGGGAGCCCATGGCGTGATGAGTCTGACGGAGGGGGACGGCGCGCCGTCTCCATGTGGCCAGCGTGGATAAGTTTCCTACCGCCATGGGACCTGGCGGTAGGCTATCTAACCCTACCGCCAAATGCCCTGGCGGTAGGCAAAAGGGTCAAATCTCAAAAAAAATTCAAACCGGGGTCAGATTCTGAAATACTTTCTAAAAAGGGTCAAAACACGAAATTCGGCCTCTTGTCGCCAGTTTGATTTTGAGGATCACCTCGGCATCAGCAGGCTGGAAATGGCACTGGATGATGTCCTCCCTCCATCATCCATGCTCTGTCAGCAGCTCCGCCACCTGGTGTAGTCTGCATGTCCCCCATGGCGAGATAGGCCTATAGGACAGAGGGTGCAGGAGAAAGGGATCCCGCCAAATACGAATTTGCTGACCATCCCCCACACCCCACATGCCACACCAAGCCCCACTTGAGCAGCTTGAGTCCATGGTGCATCGCATGCCACGTCGAGGAAGAATTACCTGCAAGGTATCCTCAAGTGACCCATTAGGATAAGATTTCGCCTTCAGAACCTACAACCACGAGGACCTTGAGATCACTATTATTAGAAATTGAGCTTTGTCTTACATTTGGCAATAAAGACCTTTTATGATAACTGAAAGGCGATTCTCACAATTGGAGACACTGATTAAGAAAAAGGAATAAGTATGATAGCTAATTCTTGAGAGTAGCCATTTACGGAATATTTGAGAAGTAATACAGACCACAAGAACATGGAAGGTGCAAGGCTGTAAACTAACCTTTGCCCCATTTTTTGCTGCAACTCCTTGTAGCTTCTTTGTCCACACAATCATAACCATATGAGTTAGCCATTTCTAAGACATTTAATGCAAGCTCTAAATAGAATTGAACCATTTCATACCCATTCTTCATGTAGTGTTTCTTCACACATTTTGAACGCCAACCTATAGATGATGACATTAACTTGCTTAATTCAGAAAATGCAAGAGGTTACATCATGAATGGCACAAAGGGACATTTTTCAGTTTGTTGGGTACAGATCTGCATGGAAAAACATTATACATCTTTAGATAGCTGATGACACATATTAGAACCGATAACATGGAGTACGGTTCTACTAACGACCATCACTCTCCTCTCCCAAAGAAAAAAAAGGTACCAAATAACAATTGTCTAAATAAATACAGAACATGAGCTTATGTAAGTGGCCAGTGGATATTTGGAATGGCATGTAGATGGGGCAAATAAATTACTTGACGTGGCTGGAGCTCCAGTCCAACCTCCATGGCCTCCTGCACTTTCGATATCTCTAAAGGAACATTGACTCTGAAAGATAAAGCATATGTATACATCAAATGATTGGAGAATTAATAACTACAAAGGTAAAACAAGGGAAATTGCAAATATGCCTTCACATAACTATGTTCTCTGCAATCTGAAACAATTTAAAGGTCATGACCAAGCCACTATTCCTTCCAGGTTTGCAATACGCAAGAAACTTAAATTCAATTAATGGTTAACAAAAGCACGTGTTCAGTTAGTAATACCACCTCTTTGCGAAGCAGAGGGTTCCACTTCAAACTATGACAAAGGGAACATTTTCCATTCACGAAATTACACTTAGAACTGCCTAAAAATGTGAGAGCCCTGGAACGTGATAGCATCCGGTTAGTCAATACAAATTTCCAATGCTTCTTCTCCTAGCAGGCATCCTTAGTGAATGAATGAAGAACACCTTTCCATTCTTCGATTAAATCTTACATAAGAAACTTTTGACTGCATAGCATTTTGATTACCAGAATATGGTGGCTCACCAATCTGATTGAGAGGCATCTTGATCAATTGAACAATTCCACCTTTTCTCCCAAAAAAATTTACCTTGAGAGGGAAATAAAATCCCAGTTTCTGGAACTCTAGAATCATGCAAATGTATATCATGGAATCATTTTTCAAGTTAAAATGGAACAAGATTTACCAGGTGATAAACGGGGTATAAATTAAAGTTGAAAGTATTTTCTCAGCTAAAACCAGATTCACAGAGTAAATGGATATACCTCTCGTCCCTGTGACATGCCGGCGGATGTAGAATATTTGGAACATGGAAGCACTTCTCAGGACATATGTGTTTCCTTGTTTCGCTATCACTTGTGGACTTCTTGTACGAGCCGCCCCAGCTGCCACTACACTCTCCTCCTCCCCTCCCCTTCGCCAGAGGGCGTCTCTGGGCAAAGCTCACGTAGCGGTGACACCGACAGGGATGTCCTGCTTCGGTAGTCATCCACCCTCTCTTGGTAAAATTTCGTGTTTTGACCCTTTTTGCAAACAAAATCGGGATCTGACCCCAGTTCGGAAAAATTTCGGGATCTGACCCTTTTGCTTACCACCAGAGGACCTGGCGGTAGGATTGCGTTCCCTACCGCCATAGCCTACGGCGGTAGGCCCTTTGACGGCGACTAACGGCCGTTGGCAGCCGCTGACGTGGAAAAGGGCCTACCGCCATCCCCTCACGGTAGGTTATCGGAGCCTACCGCCATACCCTCTGGCGGTAGGGTCTGTGTTCTGGATAAGGTGGGGAGGGGCTGGTTTGTGGGCCCCACCACCACTCTTCTTCCCCACTCATCTTCTTCCGGTGCTTAGCTCCTCTTCCTCTCTCTCCCCTCACAAACCCCCTAGATCCACTCCATTTGCTTGGGATTTCATCGGTGGATCCGGAGCATTTTCATCACCCAAGGTACCTCCCCATTCCCCTTCTTTTGATTGGTTGAGATCTTTGTTTTGTGTTGATTTGGTCAATTTATTGCAAACCCTAGGTGTTGATGTTGTTGTGTGCATTTATGACGCATTTATGGCTAGGGTTGTGGTTATGTTAGGGGTTGGTGTTAGGGTTAGGGTTAGGGATGTTGGGTGGTTATGTTGGTGGTTACGTTGGGGGTTAGGGTTATACTGGTTATGTTAGGGGTTATGGTTAGGGTTAGTGGTTAATTGTTAGGTTAACTTTAGTATGAATAGTAGTTATGCAAAATTTCGTTCATTTGTCCATTTGTGTTGGTTGGATGACATATATGGATTGATTATATTCTTCTCATTTTCTTAGATGCATAAGCTAAATAGCGTTCATTATTTGGACAAGTCGACATTTATGCTTGGAAATGACGATGAAGGGGAAGAGGCTATGGTTTTTGACACAAGTCCAAGCTTTGATGATCTTGTAGTTCAAGTGAGAAGCGTCTTACATTGGAATGACCCAAATGCCGAGGTTAAGCTTATTGGGAGGTATGACGTTGGATTGGGAGTAAAGTCCCGATTAAAGAGTATGCCCATCGCCTCCCAATTGCATTGGAATGTGTACAAGGAAAAAGTAGACGCATCACAAGACAAGTCTCTTGAGATCTTTGCCACAAAGGTTGATCCTCCTCCTCCTTTGCAAATTGATCTCAACCGCAATGCATCCTCCCCCATGCATGATGACTTTGACACCCCCGATTCAATCGTACACTAATCATGCACGCAAATGTGTATGATCAAGATCAGGGACTCACGGGAAGATATCACAACACAACTCTAAAACATAAATAAGTCATACAAGCATCATAATACAAGCCAGGGGCCTCGAGGGCTCGAATACAAGTGCTCGATCATAGACGAGTCAGCGGAAGCAACAATATCTGAGTCTGAGACATAAGTTAAACAAGTTGCCATAAGATGGCTAGCACAAACTGGGATACAGATCGAAAGAGGCGCATACCTCCTGCCTAGGATTCTCCTAACTACTCCTGGTCGTCGTCAGCGGGCTGCACGTAGTAGAAGGCACCTTCGGTGTAGTAGTCGTCATCAACGGTGGCGTCTGGCTCCTGGGCTCCATCGTCTGGTCGCAGCAACCGGGTAAAGAAAGGGGGAAAAGGGGGAACAAGGCAACCGTGAGTACTCATCCAAAGTACTGCAAGCAAGGAGCTACACTACATATGCATGGATATATGTGTAAAGGGCCATATCTGGACTGAACATGTAATGCCGTAATAAGAGGGGATAGCTAATCCCGTCAAGACTACGCTCGCAGCCTCCGCCTTGGCAAAGATGTAGAAGAGAGTAGACTGAAGTCCTCCAAGTAGCATCGCATAGCATAATCCTACCCGGCGATCCCCTCCTTGTAACCCTGAGAGAGAGCGACCACCGGGTTATATCTGGCACTTGGAAGGGTGTGTTTTATTAAGTATCCAGTTCTAGTTGTCATAAGGTCAAGGTACAACTCCAAGTCGTCCTGTTACCGAAGATCACGGCTATTCGAATAGATTAACTTCCCTGCAGGAGTGCACCACATAACCCAACACGCTTGATCCCATTTGGCGGACACACTTTTACGGGTCATGCCCGCCGCGGAAGATCAACACGTCGCGATCGCACCTAGGCACAACAGAGAGGCCAAGACGCCGGTCTAAACCTAAGCGTGAAGTGCGGGCCCATCGCCTTAGCACACCGCGTTGCTAACGTGGTAGGAAGCGTAACTAGCCCCTTAATACAAGAGCGGGCTTGCGTTCCAATCCAGCAGCGCCACTCGATCGGCCAGCGTCCACGAAGGCTTGGTGATACCACGACGCCAGGATACCCATAACTACTCCCGTAGATGGTTAGTTCAGATAGACCAAATGGCGGACTCAGATCAAATACCCAGATCTCGTTAAACGTGTTAAGTATCCGCGAACGCCGACCAGGGCCAGGCCCACCTCTCACCCAGGTAGTCTCAACCTGCCCTGTCGCTCCGCCACAAAGTAACAGTCGGGGGGCCGTCGGGAACCCAGGCCCACCTCTACCGGGATGGAGCCACCTGTCCTTTCAGCCCCCATCTCCGAACAAAGATATCAGGTAATGTAATAGTGTAAAGTATATAGTATATGCCCGTGATCACCTCGAAGTGATCACAGCCCAAAGAGTATAGCATGGCGGACAAGAGTGTAGGGCCACCGATGGAACACTAGCATCCTATACTAAGCGATGAGGATAGCAGGTAAAGGTAACAATGAGTAGCAAGGACAGTCTATGCAGCAAAGATAGGATTAATCGAAAGCGGTAACATGCTACACTACTCTAATGCAAGCAGTATAGAGTAGAATAGGCGATATCTGGTGATCAAGGGGCTTGCCGGTTGCTCGGGCAAGAGAGAGGGTCGTCAACTCCGTAGTCGAACTGGCGGCAGCAGATCACTTTGGGTCTACCGGAGAGAAGAGGGGGGGGAGAAACAGTAAATACATAGCAAGCAAGTGCATAACAGGACAATAAGCAGAGCTAGACGTGTTCTAACGCGGTATGAGGTGATACCGGTGAAGGGGGAAAACATCCGGGAAAGTATCCCCGGTGTTTCGCATTTTCGGGCAGAGGAGCCGGAGGGGGAAAGTTGTGAGTTCGGTATGTTAGGAATGTGTGGCGGGAACGGGCTGCGTATCCGGATTCGTCTCGTCGTTCTGAGCAACTTTCATGTTGAAAATATTTTAATCCGAGTTACGGCTTAAAAGATATGATTTTCTAAAGATTTTATTAATTTCTGAAATTTAATTAATTATTTAAATTAATTTGAAAAATAGATTAATGACATCAGCATGATGTCATCTTGACGTCAAGATCAACAGGGTTGTTGGTCAACTGACGATGGGTCCCACCGTCGATGACACATTTTAATTAACAGATTAAGTAAACTAATCATAATTAATTAGTGGGTGGGCCCACTATCATTGTTTGATTAATTAACTAACAGTTAATTAGGTTAATCTAATTGTGATTAATTAACTTAATTAATTTGTTAATTAATTTAATTTAATTATTATTATCTATTTATATATATATATGTATATATATATATATTTTTAAATGATTTTTAATAAAAGCTCGGGGCGTGGCCCCATCGCCATTGGCCCATTGTGGGCATAACGGGCGCTGGCCGGTGCGGGCGTGCGCCTAAGCTGGCACGGCGGCGACGGGCGCCGTGTCAGAGGGCGCAAGAACCCGAGGGCGCTACAAGACGCCGGCGCCGACGTGCCAAGGAGGAGGCGGAGGGACGACAGCGAACGCCGGGCGGAGGATGTGCGGCGATGACGAGAGGCGTGGTGACCAACGGCGACGGGCGCATGAGGCGCGTGGCACAGACGGGTGGCGGTCAGGCACGCCGGTGGGGTGAGGCCACGGTGAGCCTTGGGCCGGGCGCGATGAGCGCGGCACCGGAGCGAGGCAAGCACCGGCGAGAGGGGACGGGGAGGGGCCACGGCAGGGAGAAGCAGAGGGCGCGGCGGTGCGCGAGCGCGTGCACGCGAGGGAGAGAGGAGGAGAGGGCCTCACAGGGGGATTATAGGGTTCGGGGCAGCGGGGCGTGAGGAGGAGGACGGAGACGGCGCGCGACGGGGAGGCAGTCCGGCGAGGAGGTCCGCGAAGGTGCTCTGGGACGTCGGGGTGGAGGGGCGATGGCGCGCGACGGGTCGGGTCGTCGGTTGCCCCGATCCAGATCCACTCGGGGCGAGGCCGGCCGCCGAAGGACGGAGGGAGGAGTCGCTGGGCGGAGGCGATGGCTCCTTGGCTCGCCGGAGCGAGGGGAGACGGCGACGTTGCGGCAGTCCTCGAGCGCGTGTGCACTCGCCGGGGCATGGCCACAACTTGGCCAGGGGGACGGGGAAGGCAGGCGCCAGTCAGCGGCGGCGCGAGGGCGGAGGTCGCGACTGGCCGGGCGGCGGCCTTCTTGGCAAGGGCGTGTCGAGGAGGAGGGGGTTCGATCGGATCGGGGAAGGAGGGTGGATCGGGGATCGTCTGGGAAGTGGTGGTCGTGGGCTAGGGTTTCTGGGAGGGGGTAGGTGTAGTGGGGTGCTGGGCAGTTCGGTTGGCCCGGCAGGTAAACCAGATGGGTTGAGGCCCAAGGGGAAGGGTGGCAGGTGGGCGGTCGGCCCGATTGAGGGGGGTTCTTCTTCTTTTTTATGTTTTGCATTTTCTTTTACTATTTCTCTTTTCTGTTTTAATTCATTTTAAAATATTCAGACACTTTCTAAAAATATGTTTTCTTTATTATAATTACCCTTGTAATATTCGGCACCCAATTTAACATTTTTGTTTCAACTTTTGAAAACGTTTGTTGTTTGACATATTTAAAATTTAAATTTCAAAACAGTTTCGAATCATTACGAGGTTAGCAACAGTAACCGAGGTGACGTGGCATCATTAGCGGAGGGTTACTGTAGCCTAATTATCCGGGCGTCACAATGACAGTGCCGAGGTGTATGTCCCCAATTCTTCTAGCCAACCACCAAGTAGCCAACCCAATGAAGATCATATCAACGCTAGCGCCATACTACTCCGTCATGATGCTATTCCTCATGTTGAAGAAGATGCTATTCCTCATGTTGATGATGATGCTATTGTTGCTCTAGAGGAGGATGTTTACTCGGAGAATGAAGAGATCCATTACAATCCAATTGGTAACTTGGATGTCATTGTGCGGCAACAAGACATGGACCGTACCCTCCCTTATAACCGTATGTGTGGGTATAACTTTCGGATGACGAGGGTCCGGAGGAAGAGTTGGATGAGGATGGGTTGACTGCGCAAGAAAGCGAAATCTACAAGAAGGTGACCGGCAAGGAGAGAGGGCCGCCTTTGTTTAGAGATGTGAGTCTTGCGGACAATGCAGTCGTTGATGGTGGGATGAGATTATGGTTGTCCGAGCCAACGTCGTGCCCCAAATTCAGTGATCCTCGACCAGAAAATGAGGATGAGAATGCTCATTTGAAGAAAGGCATCAAGTTTGGTTCTTTGGTAGAGTTCAAGATATGGTTGTGTGACTATGCCATTAGGAACCATAGGCCGTTTGTTGTTGGTCACTCAAATCAAAAACTTCGCACACGGTCAAATGTGACAAAGAAGGTTGCAAATGGATGGTCCATGGTAGAAAAATCAAAGAAACCGGGTAATGGGTCTTGAAGAGTCATGTTGGCACTCACACGTGCGTACCCCCGGACAAGGCCGACCAAAGCAAAGGACACCGTCAACTCACGTCGGAGTATCTAGGATATAAATTGTTGCATCAAATAGCACATGATCCAACCGTGAAGGTCAAGTTTCTCATGTCTTCGATTGAGGAACAATTCGGACAACCGGTCAAATGCACGGGAAGGCATGGATGGCGAAGGCAAACGCTATTAGGATGTTGCATGGTGATTATGAGGCCTCATATAACATTCTCCCCAAGATGTTGGCAGCAATTGCTCATCGAAACCCGGGAATGCGCCATCGGTGGAGTCAATTGACGGAGTGTTTCGTCGTGCCTTCTGGAGCTTTGGACAATGCATTGAGGCATTCACGTATTGTCGCCCGGTTTTGTCTATAGATGGTACATTCTTGACCGGCAAATTCAAGGGCACATTGATGGTGGCGATGGCCCACTCTTCAAATGATACGTGTTGCCGGTGGCATTTGCCTTGGTGCCTTCGGAGCACGATGATAATTGGGAGTGGTTCATGGGGCATGTGAGAACCAAGGTGATAGGCAAGAGAGAGGTATGCATTATATCGGATCGCCATCATGGGATTCTCAAAGCAATAGACGTTGATATTCCCGGTCTTCCAAAGCTCCAACACCGTTGGTGCATGACACTTTGTTGCAAACTTTTACCGGGCATGCAAGAGCAAGGAGTTTTGCAAAGACCTTACCCTTGTTTGCGTTGCTTTCAACACCGCCACATTCAAGACCCGATATGATAAACTCCTCGAGGCTTTGGAGAAGAACAAAGGGGGGGAAAGAATTCTTGGTTAGGCACTTTCCGGAGAAGGAAAAGTGGTCACGCGCTACGATGAAGGAGGTATGCGATATGGGGACATGACAAGCAACATGGTGGAATGCTTTAACAATGTGTTGAAGGGTGTCCGTTCCTTGCCGGTGACCGCAATACTCAAGTACACTTTCATCAAGCTCAATGAGTACTTCCTAAAGCATTCTGCAAGCACGGCCAAGTGGATTGGGGAAAAGATGGACTATCCATTAAAGGTTCATGATTGGTTGTTGCATCAAGCGCGCAAGTCTGCCAAACAACAAGTGATCACATATAATGAAAAAGAAATGATCTATCAAATCGATGATCCGGGTGGGACAACAAGGGACGGTAGGTCTTACGGTGGAGTTGCTTACGAGGTGCGCCTTAAAAACCGTTGGTGCCAGTGTGAGAGGCCACACAAGTATCATTGGCCTTGCTCGCATTTGATGACCGCAGCACGGGTGAGAAACATGAACGTATCCGATGGCACAACGGTGCGGTTGCACGAGTTTACATTGGAAAGAACAAGGTTGACGTGGGCGCCTCGGTTCAATCCTTTCCTTGATGCCTCATAGTGGCCTGAGTATGTTGGGCGGACATTGTGCAGATCCGCACTCATGGTGCCTATGAGGGAAGAAGAAGAAAGAAGAGATTCCGGAGTGACATGGATGATCTAGCTGGATACACCGGAATGAAGCAATTTGGTAGTGGTCATTTCATGGAGCCACCGGAAAACAACAATTGTGGAGAATGCAATGACACAGGACACAACATTAGGACATGCACGAAACGAAGAACCAACACGGGCACTAGTCAAACACGTGGACGGAGCAGTAGCCTTGGAGCGGCCCGTGGTCGTGGAGGAAGGGCTAACATTGGAGGGGGCCGCGCCCGTGGAGGAAGGACTAGCCTTGGAGGGCGCCGTGGCCGTGGAGGAAGCACTAGCCTTGTAGGGGCCCGTGGCCGTGTATCCGGTGGTTCTAGGACACGTCGGGTTGATAGGGGAAGGCCTATCGACGTGTTGCTCAATCCGGATGGTTAAATAATGTGAATGGTACTACTTTTAATATGTTCATGCATGTGTTGATATATTTGCCTTTACATGACAATGTGTTCATATTTAGACTTAACATCTTTATTTGTTGTAGGGCATGGCTTCATCCGGTTCCATGACAAGGCCACCGTGTGCTCACCATGAAGACATGCCACACAAGTGGAAGGACACATCTTTGGACAAGGTGAAGAAGAAGGATGTGAAGATTCCGCCATGTTGGTGTGGAGATGTTTGCAAGGTGAAGGAGTCCACCGACCGAAAGAAGTCATGGACCGAAGGAAGGAGATATTTTGTTTGCCCCAATTATGCTTACGATCGTATGCGCTTCCAACTAACGCCTATGACCTTCCACGGTATGCTAGAGAAGTAACATGTTACTCTCAAATGTACATCATCACTAACATCCGTTTTATATGCAGTCACCGCCTCCTCTATGCAAGTACTTCAGCTGGATAGATCATGAAGTGCCAAAAGATATCCAAAAGGACCAATTAGAAGATTGTTTTAGGCGCCAACGGCTGTTCGAAGAAAGGTTTCAAAGAGGCTTGGAGGAAGAGCGTCGTCAAAAGGAGACGATGGAGCGGAAGCAACGCGAGGAGGAGAGGGCACGCCAAGCGAAGCTTGCTCGTGAGGAGGAGAGGGCAAGAAAGCTTGCAAGAGCTCACAAGGCACAAGAGGAGGATGAGGCACGTGACAGGAAGGGGAAATGGCCCCGTATAACTCAGTAAAGCATTCGCTTCGGTGGAATTGTCATGTAACCGGATGAAGCCATGACAAATTTATCATGAACTATGTAGTACTAAGTCAAAAAGCCATGTGTCGTCAACTTGTCGTGAATGAATTTGCAGTTTGTATTGAATTTGGTGTGAAGATGTTTGCAATGTGTTGTGAATGAATTTAGTTTGTTAGTGTATTCTGGGATTTGTCATGATTCTTATTGAAAAACTGTTGTCTTTGTGAAGAAAAGTGGGATATAACAGAGCAGAGTGCTCTGTTGAGTTAGAACCCTACCGCCACAGAGCCATGGCGGTAGGTTCTTTGGACCCTACTTGAGGTTGCTTGGCGGTAGGGGGCCAAAGATTCGTGTGAAGAAACCAAAACCTTGGCGGTAGGACGGAACCCTATCACACGAGCCATGGCGGTGAGGTCTGGACCCTACCGCCCGCATGGCGTTCTCGTCATAGAAACTTTGCCCCCCCTACCGCCATGGTACCTGGCGGTAGGGTCCAGCACCCTACCGCCATGGCCTGTGGCGGTAGGGTCTGGTCCCTCCTCTCCCCTGTTTTGCCCCATATGTGTCGAATGTTAGCATAATATACCCAATTCTATCAAATATTAGAATGATCATCTCGCAAGCACATACATAACTCAACTCAACATAGTTCATTACATTCACGAATAACAAATGTTCAAACTTATTAAAACATGACCCGTTTCGGATGACATCGTTTGAAACTAATAACTCATGCTCAACGGCACATTTTCTAAACAGGTAACATATCTCTCATACTTATCAGACGTTCAATTTGATCGTCACGCTCTTGATTACGCTTCAGTTGAAAGTATGTGGATCCTGCCAAATGACCCAACACACCATACGTTTCACGGAACCAAGCCCATGCAAAGCACGGCGAAGCGGGATTCTCTCTGACACGCCCTGTTTGATTGCCCATCCTATGACCTGCCCGGGTTTCCTCAAATCCATCTCACGGAATTCTTCTTTGCTTGCAGTGAACGCAATCTCAACTGCCAAAGCGTGTCTGCAAGCATATTCCTGGTCTTGCAGCTGATCAAGCATCCTCTCTTTCTCCTTCACAAGCTTTCGGAATGCTTTTTTCTCCTTAGCATCAAAAGGTTCCTCGATAAAGTGATACTTGTTGAAATCCTTCATGACCGCATTTGCCTCATCACAACTCTTCAACCATGCTTCACATTCCTTCTTCAAGCAACGGTGTCGCTCCGCCATGATCTTCTCACACGCTATGTTCATAGTCATGGATCGACTGTCCATCCTACATGAATATACGGGTTTAAGATGACATAAATAAAAAAATAAAATAAATTAAGTAGAGTACAACACTCGGTTACTTGATATGACATACAACACCAAGTTCTTAATGAGTTCAAATGTTAAGGGTACAAGTCATAGTAGTTCAAACGACGACCAAGCATAGGGTACATGTCATTACAGTTCAAATGACAAAGATTACATAGCCTCATGCAATACTATGCGGCGTACGGTCCCGGGTTGCAACAAATAACATCATTTCTTTCTTTGACCCATGCCCAACGAGATGCACGGTTCTCATTCAACGAGAATGGTTGGCAAACTAACCAATCAATGACCTGACCATGATTGCCCATGTCTATCTCAGCATATTCTGCGGTTGTCGCACACAACGTAATTTGCATTGCAAGATCACGCCTATAATTTTTTTCCGCCGTCTTGAGCTTCTTCATCAGCCTCTCCTTTTTTGTTATAAAATTTTCGGAACGGTCTTTATTGAAATAATTATATGAAAAGGCCCTACACTCCGCATTCAACGCATCAATGGCTTCGATCCACAAGTTCATCTTTTCCTCAATCAATTCGCGTTCACGGTTCGCCGCCGCCTCAGCAGAAGTTTCAAAGAAAACGAATGGTGCCATCCTACAATTCGAAAAGTTGCTATTAAAGTAACTTAGCTTTAATTGCTTTCTTAAGCATAACCTAATCCCATTATGTACATTAAGATTAGCACTAGATCTAGGCACACAAACTTTTCTACTAGCAATTCTAAGCACATCATACATAAGGAAATCACAAACATAAACCTAAATGGATCATAGTAATTGATTTGACCACACCAAAATGATGAGCTAGGGTTTGTAATCAAATGAGCAAATGCAAAGTAAACAAAGATATCAACCAATCAAAATAAGGGGAAATGAGAGAGCCACCTTGAGTGATGAAAATGTAAGAATCCACCGGAGAAATCTCAAACAAATGAGAGAGATTTGGGAGGCTCTTGTGCTTCAAAGAAAGAGGGGGGAGAGTTGAGCTTGGTGGAGAGGTGATGTGGGCTGAATGAGTGGTTGAGGAGGGGGGGAATATCCAGCCCCTCCTCACCTTATCCAGAACACAGGACCCTACCGCCAGAGGGTATGGCGGTAGGCTCCAGTAACCTACCGCCGTAGGGTATGGCGGTAGGCCCCTTTCCACGTCAGCGACTGCGAGGGCCGTCAGTCGCCGTCAAAGTGCCTATTGTCGTAGGCTATGGCGGTAGGGCACGCAATCCTACCGCCAGGCCCTCTGACGGTAGACAAAAGGTTCAGATCCCGAAATTTTTCTAAACTGGGGTCAGATCCCGATTTTGTTTCCAAAAAGGGTCAAAACACGAAATTCGAACCCCTCTCTTATCCTTGCTGTGGCACTCCCGATGGGGTGACCACAATTTTGGCAGTGTCCAGTGGCCGTCGAGTCGAGGTGTATTTCGGGGACACGGCCATGGTTGGGTTCGGCGTGTGGCCTCCTCTGCGCCTTCAGGGCAACATACCTCTCTGCACATATAACCAACGGATTTATAAAACACGGGACAAAAGCAGCTTAATCTCTCGGCAACAATGGTAAAAAAATTCAAAATATCTCTATCTTGTGCAAGATGATACGCTTGACGGATAGAACAGTAAGAAATAAGAATTTCTGCTTACATGCTCAGGTGAAAGAACGAACAACCGGTGGGCATAAAAACAGCTGCATCTATATTTATATTCTCCTACATAATAATTGTGAATCCTAGAAACAAAAGAATGAATTAGCAAGAGAATTCTAGACGAGAGGTTAGCAGGCACAACGTGGGTGGTTTTCCACCCACGGTAGCGAGACGGTAAAGTACCCCTAGCTGAGCTTAGACTGCACGGTATAGGCGAGGTTAGCAGGCACAACGTGGGTGGTTTCCCACCCACGGTAGCGAGACGGTAAAGTACCCCCAGCTGAGCTTAGAGCATCTTCAACAGGCGCCTAAAAAGAGCTCCGCGCGCTAAAAGTTTGTTTTTTTGGGCGTCGGACAGCTCCAGCAGGTTGTAGCGCTTAAAAGTTTTATGCGCTGCTGAAAACGCTTATCGCCACAAGAGCATATTTAGGGCGCCAGATTGCGCACGCTTCACAATTTACACTGTCTGCTTTTTGGGCGCGCGTTTTTGGACACCTGCTAAAGCAAAGTTGGTCCCGACGCTTTAAAAGTGCTACAGTGACGCGCTATAATGTTTATTGGGCGCGAAATTTTTGTGCGCCCGCTGGAGATGCTCTTAGACTGCACGGTATAGGCGCCGTGCCTGAACAAGTTGTCTTGCGGACGGCATGGTACCTGCTGCGGAGGTAGTCCTTAGTACTGTTCTCCTCCTATGTGTAGTCGATGTTGTCGCCGTCTCTCTCCGCCGCAACGCGGGGGCGTATGGAGAGGAAGTTGTGGGAGGCCGCGCTGGTGAGGCGCCTTGATCGAGAATCGGCGTGGCGGCGCCGTCGCAGGGACGCCGGGCGCCGTGTCGTAGGAGAAGGCCGTGTCCGTGGTAAAGATTGGCACCTCATCTCCTTCTTCAGACGCTGCTGGCTCCCTACGGATCACCGCCAGAGCCTCTGGCATTGCGGGAGCCCCGCATCTCAGCGCTTGGAAAGGTGGTAGCAGGTGGGCGGCAACATCGCAATGCGCATGGATAGGACATAGGAGGCCGGGGAAGCCGCAACTGGCGAGGCGCCGAGCGCTTGGAGAGGCGGTATCAGGCGGGGAGGCGGCATCGCACGACGCATGGAGGAGGCGCTGGTGGAGTCCTGAGGAAACAACGCGTGGGGTGGGTAACTGGGATCATGAGAAGTGTGCCCAACCGTTTTGTTGTTTGCTATAATCTTTTTCGTGTTGCGCGGGGAATCGTGGGACCAAGGTGTATCGCTACGGGAAAATCGAAGACGGGTGGGCTGGGGAGTATCGATGGCTGTTGTACGAGGCAGGGAATCGAATGAGGTGGTCGAACCATCACGACGTTCGATCCCCCTTTAATAGTAGAGATTTGTATTTTTTGATTTAGTTCATGTGTTCTTTTTGTTATATTGTCTTTGCCTGACCCATTTATGTATCTGGTAATGGGTATGTAGTAAGCATTTGCCTGACCCATTTATGTATCTGGTAATGGGTATGTAGTAAGCATTTTCGTTTTATATTTTTTGTATAATGTTTATCCTTTATGCCATATTTCTCAGTATTTTTTTCTTCTATGTGATTTATATATTAGGAATAGTTTAATCTATGGGTAGACTCGGGAAGTGTTTTGGTAAGGGTATTCATTCTGCTTGTTCCGAAGAGCAAGGTGATTCAGATGCTGATCCTTTTGTGCCCAATGATTTTGGTGAGGACGGTTCTTTCCAAGTTTCCGAGGTCCTTCTCTTTTTTGCTTGTGTTTTCTTTTCTCCGTTTTGTATATTGTTTTTGTGGCTTAGCTTATTTGATCCCAATAGTTTATTCTCTTTATGTTATTTTGTATTTATGCAGGATGGTGAAATGGATAACCCTGAGTATGAAAAAGCTTATATGATTTCTATGTGTCCCACGTAAGTGTGTTGTTGTATTTGTCGTATTTTTATGCCATGTTCATTCTAGATTGAGCATTTTTCTTCATCTGGCATATACTTGTGTGACCTGAAGAATTTGCTATTTGTTATCACTTTTATAGATTCTTTTTGTTTCTTGCTACTAGCGTAAGTGCCTTCTAGTGTCAGTGCTTTTAGCCTGATCGTGTTACTCATTTTTTCTGTTAATTTCTATTTTCAGTGTTTACGTTAATGCTAATCAATATTCAGTGTTAACAAGTATCAGTTCATAGCAGTTTACACTTCCAAAGTTACTTATATCCAGTCATTCAATCACAGCTATTTATGAACAGGGAGGAAGTGTCCAAACTGTTAGATCAAAGTTTCTTAACAGTGTTTAGTTTTTCAGTTTCCAAAGTTTGTGGAAATAGTCATATATTCTCTCAACTGCAGTAATCCTCAACCTTGTATATTTTCAACTAGTTTCACCTAAATGGAATTGCTAGCCTAGTAGTGTGTTTTTGTCCCCAAAATGGAATTCCTAGCTAGTGATCTTGAGCGTGTTTTTGTCCCTTGTAGTATGTTCCTTTTTTGCAAATTCAGAAACCTATGACCTGGGCATCTAGTTTTTAGTATATAGTGGTCTTGTGATTATAGACTAGCTGTACATGTGACCGTATCCTAGTTGTTCCTAGTATTTGTGCTGGTTCCTTCTTTTGTGTGCTTATATTCTCTTTTCCATCTGTTCTTTCTTCCAGATTTCTTCAGGCAGGAGAGAGACGATAGGAGGTGATGAATGCACAGGAGGGGGGAGGGGGATGTTTTCCTTGTGTTTTTCCTACTTCTCCAGCCATGTTGTTGACGTTTGTCTCCCAGATCTTGGAGGAATCGCCCTCTCTGGTGGCGCTTCTCCATGTCCGTCCTCCTATATGTGGTTGTACTTGTACCAGTGCATTTTGTCAGTGTAGTTAACTTTGTTTAGTGGATTTTGCACTGTAAAGCTGAATTACAGTGTATTTATTAGTGGTTTTACAGTGTTTTTATAAGTGGATTTGCACTGTAATTCCTATCTGGATTTACACTGTAATTCTTCTCTAGGTTTAGAGTGTAATTCTGGCTGGTTTTACAGTGTAGTTCTTTGTCGATATTGCAGCTTTGATATGATTTACACTGTAAATCTTAGTTCAATTTCGGTGTACTTTTAGGTTATTTTACACTGTAATTCTTAGTGGATTACAGTGCATTTTATAGTGGATTTTACTCTGTAATTCATTAGTGTATTTGTTAGTGTAATTTTAGTACTTCCTCAGTGGAATTCGTACTGTTATTTAAACAGTATTTACAGTGTAATTCCTTTTGTGTATTTTTGGTGGATCCATAGTGTAAATCCACTGAAGATTTACAGTGTACTTTTGGTGGATTTTACACTGTTTTTTACAAGTTTCATTACTAGTGGAATTTCAGTGTCTTTTTAGTGGAGTTACTATGCATTTTTAGTGGTTTCTGCACTGCCATTTTCAGTGGTATTGTTAGTGTATTTTTAGCCCTTTGTATACTTGATTCACAGCAACAACGACTGTCATTATTTGACTGTGTGGTTAGATGTCATCAGTTTTGGTCCTTGTGCGGGTTGGAAAAGTGTAGGGTGTGGACTCGTTTAAAGCCAAACGATTTGCGGGACAGAAAGAGCTGGGGACATGGGACAGGGGACACTTGTCATCCTTTATTTGGCTGAAAAACATGGATGAAAGCGAATTGGATTTCATCCGAATGTAGAATATACAGTCCGTAAAGTAATTGACAGTTACTATGAGAAAGGCAATTATGACAATAGGATTCCAAACATGCATGGAAATGAGTACTCCACACAAAAAAAATACTAATTGAGTGTGACCATGGCCATGGTCAAATGGCCATAGTGCCTGCAATTGTAAGAAAAATTGGAGCGAACCAATCTGTGGTTAGATGGTTAGAAGGACACTGGTATTCCCAGGCCACCAGGGTTCAAGTGTTGATGCTCACATTATTTCTGAATTTATTTCAGAATTTTCAGTGATGCGCTTTCAGTGGGAAAAGACGTTCCCATCAACGACGGGAAAACACGCTGTGTGAGGTTATCTCGTCTTATTATGTTGCAGGAAAATTCGAAGGACAGTGTGAAATTTAGTGCTACGTACTGATGCGAGAGTACGCCTGTGCAAACCAGCAGACACGGAGCAAGAAAAACCTCAATCACGCACGGCATGTTTTATGGTTATAATCAAGGGAGGAAACAAGCAAACAAAACTCTCATCAGTAGTGCAGGAGGGTGACGTTGTACTCGATGATGGCGTCGCCGTTGCCGGTGTTGAGGTAGTGCGTGCGGAGCAGCGCGAAGCCGCGGGCCAGCCGGAAGGCGCCGCGGCCGCCGACGACGGCGAGCTCCCTGCCGTCCCCGTCCGTGACGGGGTTGCGCGAGAAGACCACGAAGGAGCTGCCGTTGTAGTCGTTGAGGGCGAAGTCGATGCCGAGGACGAGGCCCAGCCCGTGCCTGCCGGTGGACGCGTAGAGCCCCTGCGCGCTGCCGACCACCCTGGACGTCCGCTCGGGCCCCTCGGTGAGCACGTCGTCGACGACGTAGACGGAGCTGAAGGGCGTCGGGTCGCCGGGCCTCGGCGTGGCGGTGGCGCCGTGGGCCACAGGGACGGCCGTCGGGTCGCGGCCGCTGAGGGTGTCGTGCAGGTAGAAGCGCAGGTTGGTGACCTTCTCCTTGCCGAACCGGTGGACGTGGGCGTCGGCGGCGTTGCGCGGGTGGGAGGCGACGAGGACGAGGAGGACGGCGAGCAGGGAGAGAGTCCTCATGGTGATGAACTGAATCTTGCTTGGTTTTTGTGGGATGGATGGATGGATCAAGCAGGTCTGGTTTGGATCTTTATAGGCGAAGATGGAAGAAATAATGGTGGGCATATCTACAGAAGTAAAGAAGGAACAAAAATATTAAGACTGAAATAATGGTGTACGTTTCATCTGGAATACGCTCCGCTGGCAGTATGACAGTTGACAGCAGTACAAGACTACAAAGAGAAGGAAATTACACGGCCATAATTTTCAGTATCAAGGTGCCTAAAATGCTGCCGTATTGATGGCCATATCTATTGGCTCCAAATAATGACCGGGCGGGGATCACTACAAACCTGTCTAGATTCACTGCTTCATCGGTTGGAAACCTGTCTAGATTCACTGCTTCATCGAGACCCTCTCGCACCACCACCGGCGGCAGGCTATGTGATAGTCGTGGTACGGGTTTTTCAGGACGTCACGGCCGTCGCCACTCGGGATGGACAGCGTCGCCGTCTTGATGTCGTAGACGAAGGTGGTGCCGTCGTGCTTGTCCATCCAGGGGAAGAAACACTTGGCGATTATGCAGCTGCCCTCCGCCGCTATCTCCACGCACTGTCCGGCGTCGATCTCCAGCCGGATGACCGCAGGCCGGGGGAGGCGCCGCGGGGTCGAGGCAGACGCAGAGCCGACGCCGGCGTCAACGTCCATCCTGTAGACTCCGTAGTTTTTCCTCGTGCGATCTTTCTTGCAGTCATCTAGCACCAGGTAAAGATGCCGCCTCGTGGTCGCCGCCGCCTGATGTGGATCCCCATTGGTGGCATCCGTGACAAGTCCCCGTGATGATGCCTGGTCGCCGAGAAACGCTGTCTGTGTTGCGTCGCGGCGGCGGACAGGTCGGAGGCGGGAGATGAGCGGGTCGGGTCGACGGAGGAACGATCGCAATGCCCACATCGCGTTGGAAGACCAGGGATTGGTTGGAGCCTCGCGAGGGAGATGGGAGATACGCCGCGCTACTAGGGACGTAACCACCGGAGATCAGGCTAGCAGCAAGGCCAATTGGCACGTACTACCAACCTTTTTTTTTTCTAAAATAACCACATATATTCCGTTAGTACACAAACTTATCACAGAGAGTACATATGTGGTCACCACATGAGACATACATAGGTGTCTTACATTTTTGCACTAAAGATCCTCCAACCGGTAAAACTAGAATTTCACAAGTGGAGAACCTTGTGCCTCGGTGAATCGTTGCCCGCCATTGTCCTCCACCATCACCAAGGAAATGCCAGAGGAAAAGAAGAACATCCACCATACCAAGATCTGAGGGAGCACCTTCACACATAAGGATGCTTTTTAAGCCGATGAATCGGACCGCCGCAAGCGACGAGACCGTGGCTTTGTGGCACGTCGGCCGGGTTCTTCCCCGTGTCCATTAGATCCCGGTGTCACCAACTTCATCCAACACAGTTGTAGAAGCGGAACGTCGCCGTCTGCCGCCATCCGCGTATCCCACTGCAAGACATCAAACACAACTACAACAGTCGATGCCAATGCCACTCAGAAGAGTGCCAAGCGCCGACCACTAGACACAAATCTCATGGAATCCGAAGACCGGCAAGAACACCAAGCCATCTGGTCCCCGGCACCGCTGGTTAGAGCATCACCGAGATGGAGGAAAAACAGAGACAAATTATTCGAACGCAGCGTCCATCCCCTCCATTGATGCAGCACCTCTGAAAGAAACTAGCCTACCCTATCTCTTTGCCGGAGAGAATCGCCGCGTCCCGTCCAATCCTACCACCGGAGCGGCAGACAGGAGGGACCGAGGGACGAGGACCCTCAGCAATGACGGCGGAGAGAGAGGCAGGCGAAAAATCACCTCGGATTGGAGCGGTTCCTGATGGCAGTTACGTACTATCAACTTTTGAAACATGTGCGTACGTATCTTGCGAGGGGGCAACATGCAAACTCTATGCGCCAGTAGAACCAACCTCCTTTTACTAATCCCACCTGGTTCACTGGTTCATGTGGCGTCCAATCGTTAGTTCTCTTGCTGAAATAATGTTCGCGTCCAATCGTCAGGGCACCCAAAACATTCAAACTACTTGATCGCATTTGATGACCTGCATGGGTTGTTGCAATTCGTGATAGATAAGAATCAAACCAACAGGGAGAGAATAAAAGACACTACCAACCCCACAATTACGTTGACACCTACGCAGCTATGTTGCGCATCCAAACTGTAGTTTTAAAAAGGGTCTATTCTTTCTCTCTCCTTTTTGGCAAAAATAAAAATTGTCTATTCTATCGATTGCTAGAAAAATGATAATAAACCGTGTACGTGCAAGTGCTCATAAGATCATATGGAAGGACAACTCCCAGTAATAGCATTATACGCAACACGAAAGAGAGTAAATCTTCTATATCACTAAGCTCCTAGGTCAAAATCACCCAGGAGCAATCCACGTTTGATTTGGTTGGATTTCCACGATTTTGACCCTGTCCTGCGTTGGGTGGGTCCCTTTGGTAAGTAGATAGGTGTGAAGCCCCCGATTCAATCATACACTAATCATACACACAAATGTGCATGATCAAGATCAGGGACTCACGGAAAGATATCACAACACAACTCTAGGCACAAATTAAAATAATACAAGCTTCATATTACAAGCCAGGGGTCTCGAGGGATCGAATACAAAAGCTCGAATACAAACGAGTCAGCGGCAATATCTGAGTATAAACATAAATTAAACAAGACTGCTTTAAGGAGGCTAGCACAAAAGCAATATCGATCGAAAAGGTAAGGCCTCCTGTCTGGGAACCTCCTAACTACTCCTGGTCGTCGGCGGCCACCACGTAGTAGCAGCCACCCTTGGGGTAGTAGTAGTAGTCGTCGGTGGTAGTATCTGGCTCTTGGGATTCGTCATCTGATCACAACATCCGAAAAGAAGAAAGAAGGGGAAAAAGGATAGCAAAGCAACCATGAGTACTCATTCAAAGTACTCGCAAGTATCAGATCTATACTACATATGCATTGGTATCAAAGAAAGGGATGTATCTGTGGACTATACTGCAGAATGCCAGAATAGAGAGGAAGGCCTAGTCTATCGAAGTCTAGCATCTTCAAACATCTTGCAGCATTCAGAAGAGTGTAGAAATAGCATATTATAATTAACAAGTATGTTGTAGCATTAGCGTCCAGAGATCCTTTCTCGACTCCCTGCAGAAAGCAACCCCGGAGCCATCATATCCATTACATGCCTCAGCATCCAGTTCTATTTGTATGATCGGGATACAACTCTGAATGTCCTATGCATTAGACATGTTGATGTTTGCTTCAGTTTTCAAAGTTATAAGGTACTAAGGTAGTATATAACATAATATGTGAATTGTATTCAATTATTTTGCCAACATGTAACGATGTACTTTGGATCGTGCATTCACGTTAGCAATTTTCTAGTGATGGATCAGAGAGAAAGTGGTTTAGTGATGGATTTGAGAGAAAAGTGGTAGGAGCATTAGCTTTGCACGCGTTGGACCCACTATGTAAGCTGTATTGCTATATGTATCCTTACTTTATTTCTTTCTTCAATATATTAATCTCAGGTCACAATGCATATCTCTTGCTAGTTCATATTGCAGGGACCCTTGCCGCATAGCCAAAAGAATGCTTCCCCAAAATATTGTGTTATACATCCACAATATACTATGAATAATGGCAAATATATCTTGCACATTATCTATATATATCAAGGCATTTATTACTAGTGTCTAGGTTCATCCAATTTTAAAGACCTTTTATAGAATTCTTATTTTCTATCTAAAAGTAATCCTTAAATATAATAGATTTCATATTTTGCAGATTCATTTTATTTGCTATTATTTAAATATCTTATATACTTTTTATATGCAAAGATTGTCACTTGATATAGTGAGTGTTGAGGTCAATCCTTCTAAGAATTTCCGTATATTTTGGAGGGGCATTATGATGAAATACTATCTTTCCCATTCTATCTACTATCAATGGAATCTATTAATACTCAAAATATACCATTTTAATGGAATTTACCGGGATAAGCACAAGCTTCACACCATTGTGTCTATATAAAGGAATTCAGCGGTATTTGTTAAAGACCAAACATAAACATACCGGTGGAAAGAGTAGTGCATATCATTCTCTATAGCTTTGTGTACTTAGGCGATGGCGAATAATAGCATGCTCCAAGTCTTCATTGTTTTTCTCATCGCTCAAGTCTGCTTGCTCATGATGATGGTAGCACCGGCAACGCACGCAGCTGGTAGGCTTATGGGATACAATCCAGTTTGTTGTCCTAGGGACATCTATTGTTGTGGGTTTGGTGGCGTGATGGCCAATGGAACCTCATCCTCCATTGAGCCTTAATATGTAATTTTATTCTCTGAGGAATAAGCCAGGGAAAATAAAAGATGTAGTTGCTTCCACACCGCTTTATTGTTTCAAATTGCAATATGCGCCGCTACTTCCAATAAATGTTATTGGGCAAGCTATTTGGTTAAAGAGGCGAGATAATTATCTATCTTTTTCCATATGCAGCTGATAAATTTGAAATTATTTTTTACTTTAATGTTTTTAGGTATATATCATCCTATATTTTTTTATGTTTAAAGACATGTTATGATCATAATGGACCATATTTAGTTGATTTCAACGTATTCTTACACATAATAGTTAATCCAACACATCCCTAACATAATTTATGCGGTGGTAGATGTGAGCATGTTGAGGGTACTTGTCCCTCATCCGTCTCTGATCCGTTGGCCCGCGCGTGACAACTTTTTTCATGGTGATGTTATGTTCGTCTGCCTTGTGGGCCCGACATGTTGGGGTGTTTCTTGCCACCTTTGGGCATGCTGCGTGGGAAGAGTGGATTGCATTGTTCGGTTGCCCTTCCCCCCTTGGTTCATGGGCCTGCTATTTGGTCCACACGTCTATTGGCCCAGTTGTCTAATGGTTATCTTGTTTGTTGGCATGATTTGGGTGGTTCACTTAGGTGGAAGTGGATGGGGGTTTAGTCCAAGTTACTGGTGGTATATTAGATTCCCTTAACAGGAAAATATAAAATCGCGT
This sequence comes from Aegilops bicornis, assembly GCA_021605145.1. Classification (NCBI taxonomy): domain Eukaryota; kingdom Viridiplantae; phylum Streptophyta; class Magnoliopsida; order Poales; family Poaceae; genus Aegilops; species Aegilops bicornis. Next base: position 741,389,952 of record CM038673.1, read on the forward strand.
CCGATCCAAAAAATGGCACACAACACACCGATCCTCAGAGTAGCATGCAAACAACAAGTGGTATAAATGACACGGGTGCACACCTAGCCCACCCACCTACCACTACCAATTAGACATGTATCGCTATACGTCCCACACAATAAAAAAGAAAAGCAAATAAACACTTAATAGGCCACGATTACCACCTAGTGATCTACTCAGAGTATCAATTTGCTGCAGATCAGGACCAAATAACAATTTTATTAATTTATGCCATTGCATTTGTAGCATAAGTGACGTGAAGCCATGTAGCTAGTGTTGTTCACATGTGGCGTGGACTCGAGATCATCGTGAGGTGTCAATGGAGCATCATGTAACTCGGGCTTCACCCAGAAGTACGCCCGTGGCGCTAGCCCATGCCACCATTAACCGTGGAGGAGGGGTAGCTCCCTGGAGGAAGAGGTGAAATCAATCGGTTCAACTCTATTTTTGATAAAGGACACTTTTGTTTACTTATAATGACAAATCACTGTGTGCTGCTGAGACGAGTCGATCATTGTAGCAGGACCTTTGTTTTTTTCCTTTCTTTTTTCTTCTTTGATTGTGTGCATTCTGAATGTCTTTGCGACATCTTGCACGTGTAGAAGCTGGGTGCAATGATATCTTCACGATATTAATATACTCATCTTTTCAAAATATGAAAAATCAAGGGGATAACTATCACAATGAGTCTCAACCTAGCCTCCGCATATTTAGGTCGCATACAACCGCTGCCAACTCATGGTTGCACGCACACAAAATGAAGGCAAAGTACATAACGCCCAGGACTAATAACAGAAAACAAAACTCTTGAAAGTCGTCAAGGTTTGAAATATCAGTCAACTCACATTTCTTCAGGAATAACACATTGCATTGTGCTCAATTATTTTCATAGGACAGTACATTTAAAACCAAATTTAAAATAATTAATTTCATAAATCATGCCTAGTCTTAGATATCTAGTTTAAAAACTAGAACCGATTCCTTTCACTAGCATGAATTCAGAGGCCGCTCTTCTCCCAGACACAGTAGTTGTTGCCTTTAGCTGCAATCTTGAAACCCGAGGGGATCACGTTGTTGCCAATATTGTATCTTGACCCGATCTTGGTTATAACCTTGCCCCCAATCTTGGCAACATAGAGATCGCTCTCGGCCTTGAGGATATCCAGTGTGCTACCCGGATGGATCCCGTTCCTTGACCTGACCCTAGCCAGTGCGGTGATCTCCTGCTTCAGCTTCCAGTCGAACACATGGTCGTAGAACTGCGCGCGCAAAACCAAGTAGCTGTGAGTTCATATCACAAACATCGGATGTGCAGTTTGATGCGAAATGTTATGGTGAAGTTGTGCGGTGTGCTACTTACAAGGCATGGTATGCCCGGGTGTGTGAGGATGTAGGCGTAGCCCTGCATGACCTTGTCCGAGGGGAATGGCCAGAGCCTCTGCGTCGACCCGGTGTCATGGTTGTCGATGAACGTGACGGTCTTCTCCGGCATCCACCCGATCAGACCGGGCGCCTTGCCGTCGCTGCCACGCATCCTCCCCAGGTCGCCCTGCACGGCCTCCTGGAGCACACCCTTGGTGGGGAAGTCAAATGCCGTGGCCGGCCCACCGACGCCCTGCGCCCAGTTCGCGAGCAGCTGTCGGTCCCTGTCGTAGAGCTCGCCAACGACGAAAGACGGCTTGGTGTTGTCGACGTATATCTTGGCCATGGCCGCAGAGTATCCCTTGGCGAAGTCGAGGCGCCATCCGTCGAAGCCGAGGTCGGTTTTGAGCCAGTTGAGCCAGGCGGAGAGCTCCCTCTGCACCCGCGGGTTGAGGTGGTCGATGTCGGGCGCGGCGTCGAAGCCACCGCCGGTGTCTCTGTGGCCGCGGCCGTTGGAGTACTTGGTGTCGTCGCTGCAGATCTCGTCGGGGCCCCAGTCGAGGCGGTTGTCCGACGTCCCGCCCTCGAAGATGCAGTAGACGCCGCGGCCGTCCTTCTTGTCGGCGCAGCGGTGGTTGATGACGATGTCGGCGATGCACGAGATGTTCTTGCTGCGGAACGCCTGGATCAGGGACTTGAGGTCGGCCCCGCTGCCATACTTGGAGTTGAGGTTGTAGAGCTGCCCCGGCAGATAGCCCTCCGGCGACACGGATTGCGACGGCGGGGGGAGCCAGACGTGGGTTGCGCCGGTGCTGGCGATGTCGTCCACCTTCCCTTGCATGAACTTGTACCACCCACCTTGTGTCTTCCACGATTCCCAGTTAAACCCCTGGCCAATCAAACACCAAAGCACATTTCATCATATGAAGAATTCTGAGTGCAAATGAAACTTGAAGATGCATGCATTTTCTCACCTGGAAAAGAATTTGAGCCTGTGCTAAGCTGGAGGCGAGACAAAGCACAACAACCAGAAGGCCACAGAGAGTGGCTGAGTGCTTGGCCATAGCTCCAGTCTCTGCAATGCAGCTCGCCTTTGCTTCCTATGAAATCGGAACTCCTGGACCGACGGCTGCTCCTTGGTTGGCAATGCCTGAGCTCGCTTGTATTTATAGGTACTTGGAGCTTGGAGATAACTAGGTACCTCAGTAAAAACTATCAATTCTCCTTAATTTTTCTCCAAAGATATCCGCATGGATAAGGACCGCTGGCTTCTGAGATAAAATGGATAAGGAACTAGAGTTTTGTATATTAATTACTCTCCATGTATATGTGCACTAGACAAGCACTATGCTCATAGTTCTAAAAACCGGAACCGGCGATTCTTGCGTTTCTTTAAGCCTGGTGAACCGTTTGAATAATTGAACCAGGAAAACCCGGTCGAATCAGACGGTTTTTGAAAAAACAGATGAACCAGGTGATTCACATAATACGGGACGGTTTGATGTTGATCCTAGAAAAACCCCACGATTGACTTGTTTTTGTGCGTACATGGTGAGGGTAGAGTCGGTAAAGTTAAAAAAAATCTTTTTATAGGGTGGCGCGGCGACCCGACCTCCCCCTCATCGTTCCGGCTCCGCGCGGCAACAACAACACACTCTTTTCTTATCATGTATATAAATATAATTAACATGTAGTTACTGGTTGTGATTACATATTTTTTCTTACACCCTGTTTGGATGTAGGAAAAACAGCTTGGAATTGGCAATCTGGAATTGCCAGGCCAACTTCTGTTGTTTGGGGTGGTACAAGATTTGGGCTTAGAAAACTTGGCCCAATTCCAAGCGAGCCACCAGCGCACCTCCACCTCAAGGCGAGGTTTCCGAGCGGACGAGCTCGGAAAGGCTCGGAAACGCCCCGCAGCCCCCACCCCGCGTACCTGTTCGCTCGTTCCTGACGAGCTCCTCTCGCCGCGACTCCATCTCGCTCCTGACTCCCCTGAAGCAACCGGCGGCGGCGGCGGTTTGTTCTCCGGCCCTCCTCTCCCTCCCCCATCCGTCCCTTCCCTCCTCTCCCTCCCATCCGTCCCCTCATCCTCTTGATCTGTTCGTCGGCCATGGAACGACCTCGCCCTCAAACCCTAGATTTGGTCGGGGATTTGCGGCAGGAATAGGTCTCGCAGGGGAACGACGGTGGTAGTGGAATGATGGCAAGGGTGGCACCATCCCCTCCGTGTGAAGCTCTAATTTTTGTGGTGTTCACACGAGATCTAGAATTTTTGTGGTGTTCACTGTAGCTCCTTAGATGCAGTCCAGTTCCTCGAATTTAAGAGCTCGATTTTGTGTGTTTCTAAAGTATGATTTGTTTGAACTATGTAGGTTTCCAGGGGATTTAGGAGGTCAAATTACTGTGGTGCCAAGGTATATTATCTACTCCTACTTCATGTCTGTACTGTGATTTTGTTTTGTCATTTATACACATGTTGCTGCATGGTTTATTATATATTCAAATAGACACATAATATTTTTTTTCATACATGTATAAAAGTTTCTATTGTCCAAACTCAAAAAACATCCAATTCCATGGTTTGTACATCCAAACAGCAATTGGAATTGAGTGCTACCCTCTGATTCCAACAATAAATTACATGCACAACCAAACAATAGAATTCGAATTGGAACCCATTTCCTTTCCATCTTGGATTTGGAATTTCCAGTCCAATTCAATTCCAAGCAATTTTTCCTACATCCAAACACAGCGTTATTGATTGGTGTAATTTTTGATAATATATATATCCAGTGAAAATGTTTTTTCAATGAAAATCCGAAAATTCGTACGTGAGCCATCAGATCTATAATGGACGTCATGGATCAAAGGTGGGATCCCTGAGCATCCACTTAAACGCGATTAACAAATGACCCCCTATTCTCGTAATGATTAGCCAAAATCGTTGAGGATTGCCTTACCCAACTCCGACCTAACTCTCCTACGTCCACGGGATGCTGCCGCCGGGAACGCACCACGTCAGAGCTCCGTCTGATGGTCGGTAGGACTCCCGAGGAGCCGAGGCGAGAACGCCGCTGCGGGGAAGACGAGGATATCCGCGGCGTCCGAACAGGCAGCTTCACCGACGACGCAGACTGTGTGACAGGGGAGGGGAACTGCGTAGGTGACGCGTATGCCGGCCGCACCGGCCATGGGGATGAAGTAGAGCAGCGACGTGCTACTAGGGCCACCAAGCTGATGCGCCGGGTGACGGTGGGTGTGACCTGCAGGTAGCCGCGTCCATCACGGTGGCATCCGCATGCGTCGACCTCGAGCGGCAACACGGCAGACGCGGGCTGCCCCCATGCTATTTAGTTCTCTGAAAAATTGTACCTCAGTGATCCAATTTCTCTGACGAAACATTAGTGCAGCCTCTGTTCTCTGAAGAATTGTACCTCAGTGATCCAATTTCTCTCACGAAATGTTCAGCGCAGCCTCTGTTCCCTGAAGAATTGTACATGCAAATGCTGAAGCTTCTGCACTGATATTTGCTAATCTGTTAGTGCTGTGCAACTTCCTTGTAGTTGTTGAGGATTACTGATCGGTGGTGATGAAGAAATTGAAAAATCCGAATACACAACTTCGAATTCCATGCACAGTTTCAGCTTCATAAAATGTTGGCACAAAATCCATAAATTAACATCTTTGTAAAGTTTTGCAGAGCTTCAGCTTAATAAAATATTTGCACAATGCCCATTCAGAAATCATGTAACACACGAACTTGTAGTTCCAAATAAGTAACAAGCCATGTCAATTGATTACTGTGGTGGTCGTAAACTCTGGAGCTAGTATTAGGTTAACCTCTACACTACACGGCCAAGGGACATAAGGTTCGCACGGACGAGAATGAGCGCTGACGTTGAGTAATCTGAAGGTTGAGACGTAACTGGACGAGGGTGAGCAGCAGACGACAGAGGCCAGTCATGGCCGACGAAGGGAAGGGCATGGCTCTAGTCGCCACCGAGGAAGGGCCCGTTGTTGCCGGCGGAGGGAACGACATGGCTCAAGTCGCCACCGGAGGAGATGCCGACGAAGGGCCTGTTGCTGCCGGCGGAGGGCAAGGACTAATGGCCGCCGGAACACGATTCTCCATTGTCACGTAGATTGGAACGTGAACCGATCCAAGGGATACTCACAAAGAATTTTTACTGCTTGATGATGGATAAGTTAGGGGGTTATTTGCTAATTGTGTTTAAGTGGACGCTTAGAAATCCCACCTTTGATCTATGGCGTCTATTATAGATCTGATGGCTCACGTACGAATTTTCAGATTTCATTGAAAAGACATTTTACGAAAAAACTTCCAATCTATTCATTTTCAATCATGGCAGTATAACGAACACCAGAAATAAAAATTACATCCAGATACGTGGACCATCTAGCGACAACTACAAGCACTGAAGCGAGCCGAAGGCGCGCCGCCATCATCACCCCTCCATCGCCGGAGTCGGGCACAACTTGTTGTAGCAGACAGTTGGGAAGTCATCGTGCTAAGGCCCCATAGGACCAGCGCACCAGAATAGCAACCGCCGCCGATGAAGAATAACATAGGTTGAAAGGATTCAACCCGAAGATACACGAACGTAGACGAACAACGACGAGATCCGAGCAAATCCACCAAAGATAGATCCGCCGGAGACACACCTCCACACGCCCACCAACGATGCTATATGCACCGCCGGAACGGGGGCTAGGTGGGGAGACCTTTATTCCATCTTAAGGGAGCCGTCGCCGTCTCGCCTTCCTGAGCAGGACACAAACCCTAACAAGACATGAAAAAACGACTAAAAACGGAGTCCTCCCACCGGCCCTTGGCAGGATCCACCGCGCCCCATGGCCCTAGGGCCACCGGAGACGAGGCGGATCTGCGGCGGCGCCGGCGAGAGGCAGAAACCCTTGCTTATATTTTTTTATTGTGTAAACTTTGTCAAGCATTGAAGCGTTTTGAGGGAGTCCTGGACTAGGGGGTGTCCGGATAGCCGAACTATCATCTTTGGCCGGACTCCTAGACTATGAAGATACAAGATTGAAGACTTCGTCCCTTGTCCGGATTGGATTTTCCTTGGCGTGGAAGGCAAGCTTGGCGATACGGATATGTAGATTTCCTACCATTGTAACCGACACTGTGTAACCCTAACCCTATTCGGTGTCTATATAAACCGAAGGGTTTTAGTCCGTAGGACGAACAACAATCATACCATAGGCTAGCTTCTAGGGTTTAGCCTCTACGATCTCGTGGTAGATCTACTCTTGTACTACCCATATCATCAATATTAATCAAGCAGGAGTAGGGTATTACCTCCATCGAGAGGGCCCGAACCTGGGTAAAACATCGTGTCCCTTGTCTCCTGTTACCATCCGCCTAGACGCAGTTCGGGACCCCTACCGAGATCCGCCGGTTTTGACACCGACATTGGTGCTTTCATTGAGAGTTCCTCTGTCGTCACCGATAGGCCCGATGGCTCCTTCAATCATCAAGAACGACGCAGTCCGGTGAGACTTTTCTCCCGGACAGATCTTCAGATTCGGCGGCTTTGCTCGCAGCCAATAATTCGCTAGGCCATCCGGAGCAGATCGAAAGCTACGCCCCTGGCCATCAGGTTAGATTTGGAAGCTTGAACTATACGGCCGTTGTCGCGGAGACTTGATCTTCGACGGATTCGAGCCACACCGAGCGTGCGCCTTTGTCTCGATGGAGTACGATCTAGCTCTGCCGCGAACAGTGCCACGGAGGCCATAAAGGCCCGGCCCGACCCTTAATCCGGAGCCGGTTTCACGATCGAGGACGGTTGGTTGGACACCGCCTCGGGCTGAAATCTCTACGGCGATCGAGCCGAACACCATCTGTCCTTTGCAAAGCTTCGTGACTCTGTGTGCGGACTCCTTTCCGGACTCCGAACCTCCACGCCCCTGCGGTCCGAATCCGGTGGCGCCCGATTATGGAGTTCACCGCCGCGGACATCTTTCAGCACTCGCCCTTTGGTGATATCCTGAACTCATTAAAGTCTCTCTCTTTGTCAGGGGAGCCCTGGCCGAACTATGGCCAGGAAGGTTGGGATTCGGACGACGAAGAAATTCAACGCCCACCCACCACCCACTTTGTAGCCACTGTCGATGATTTAACCGACATGCTCGAGTTCGACTCCGAAGACATCACGGTATGGACGACGGTGCCGGAGACGATCAAGAGCCAGCGCCCACGGGGCACTGGAAGGCCACCTCGTCATATGACATATACATGGTGGACATCCCAAAAGATGGGAATGGCGATGGCACGGCGGAGGATGACCCCTCCAAGAAACAACCCAAGCGCCGACGTCAGCGGCGCCGCTCTAAATCCCGCCACAAGAAAAGCGGCGATTCCGCACGGAGACAATAATACCGGACAGTGCCGAAGATGACCCCTCCAGCAGGACTCGGCGCAGGAGGAGGGAGAAGCAAGTCCGCCGCGACGGTGTGGCGAGAAAGAGAGGTAGAGGGCGATAATTATCGCCCCCTCGAAGGCGAGGCAAGCCTCGACGACGCATTTAATTAAATGGCTGCACTGTGAGGACCCGTCGAACAAGAGCGTTTTAAATGCAGGCTCATGGCCACGGCAAGCAGCCTCAAGAAAAGCAGCAACAGCTTAGAGCTGACCAGCTCTCGCTAGGCGACAGATGGTGAAGTCCTTGCGGCGAAGAGTATGAACTCGAATGCCCCTCCAAAAGCTACCCCAAACGCAGGTCGTTGCCTCGATCAGAGGAGGAAGCACCCACGTCACCAGCGCACGACATGGCAGACCGGCCACCCCGTGGCCGCGACAAAGAAGCCTCTCGGCCCTCCGCTCAAGCCACGCCCCGACGCCGCTCAAAAAGTACCAAGGCACGGGAAAACGCGCCGGACTTGCGAGATATATTGGAGGATAAGGCAAAGCATACAAGATCGATCTACAGATCGCGTGGGCCTAACGACTCGGGATGATTACCGTCCACGCGGATCTGACAAACCCGGCCGGGCCGAACACGATGAGACAAAGCTCATATGAGGTACGTCGTGATATAGCCCAATACAGAGGCGCCGCACACCCACTATGCTTCACAGAAAATAATGGATCATCAAATCCCCGAGGGCTTCAAACCCGTAAACATCGAATCATACGATGGTACCACAGATCCTGCGGTCTAGATCGAGGACTATCTCCTCCATATCCACATGGCCCGCGGTGATGATCTACATGCCATCAAATACCTCCCACTCAAGCTTAAAGGACCAGCTCGGCATTGGCTCAACAGCTTGCCGGCCAGAGTCAATCGGTTGTTGGGAGGACACGGAAGCCACATTCCTTGATAACTTCCGGGGCACATATGTGCGACCACCAGACGCGCCGATGACCTTAGCCATATAATTCAGCAGCGGAAGAATCGGCCGGAACAATTCTGGACGCGGTTCCTAACAAAGAAAAATCAGATCATCGACTGTCCGGATGCAGAGGCGCTAGCAGCCTTCAAACACAACATCCGTGACGAGTGGCTAGCCCGGCACCTAGGACAGGAAAAGCCGAAATCCATGGCAGCCCTCACCACACTCATGACCCGCTTTTGCGCGGGAGAGGACAGCTGGCTAGCTCGAAGCAACAACTTGGACAAACACCCTGGTAATTCGGATATCAAGGACAACAATGGCAGGCCGCGTCGCAACAAGCATAAACGCCGCATTAACGGTGATAATGTTGAAGATACGACAGCAAATGCCGGATTTAGAGGCCCTAAACCCGGTCAGCGGAAGAAGCCATTCAAAAGAAATACCCAGGGCCCGTCCAACTTGGACCGAATACTCGATCGCTTGTGCCAGATACATGGCACCCCGAAAAACCAGCCAACCACACCAACAGGGATTGTTGGGTGTTCAAACAAGCGAGCAAGTTAAGTGCGAACTCAATGACAAGGGGCTGCATAAGCGATGACGAGGAAGAGCCCGACCGCCCGAACAATAGAGGACAGAAGGGCTTTCCCACACAAGTGCGGACGGTGAACATGATATACGCAACCCACATACCCAAAAGGAAGCGGAAGCGCGCACTAAAGGGACGATATCTGGCGATGGAGCCAGTCGCCCCGAAGTTCAACCCATGGTCTTCCTGCCCGATCACCTTTGATCGAAGGGACCACCCCACTAGCATCCGTCACGGCGGTTCCGCCGCATTGGTACTTGACCCAATTATTGACGGATTTCACCTCACTAGAGTCCTGATGGACGGCGGCAGCAGCCTGAACCTGATTCATCAGGATACAGTGCGCAAAATGGGCATAGACCCGTCAAGGATCAAACCCACAAAGACGACTTTAAAGGCGTCATTCCAGGTGTAGAGGCCAACTGCACAGGCTCCATTACACTTGAAGTGGTCTTCGGATCCCCGGATAACTTCCGGAATGAGGAGTTAATCTTCGACATAGCCCCGTTCCGCAGCGGCTATCACGAAATGCTCGGACGAACCGCATTCGCAAAATTCAATGCGGTGCCGCACTACGCGTACCTCAAACTCAAGATGCCAGGCCCTCCAGGCGTAACCACGGTCAATGGAAACACCAAACGCTCCCTTCGAACGGAGGAGCATACGGCCGCCCTTGCGGCAGAAGTGCAGAACAGCCTCTTAAGGCAATTCTCCAGTCCGGCCAATAAACAATCGGACACCGCTGCGCGCCCGGAGTAACCTACAGCAAGACCGCCTGGCAAGTTCCGAACAAGCGTAGTAATGCAGCCTCAACCCCAGCCCTCGCGCACTCGCGAAGCCAGTACTACGCGCACGTAATTGCGCTCTGAAGCACCATGGGCATAGGGGACGGGCCACGACCACGGCACGCCTAGAATGTGGCTAGACCGCACTAGGGGCTCCCGTTTGTGTCATTCCTTTTTTTTATCTTTTTTTCCTTTTACTTTCAGGACTCTGTTCTCCAGAAGCCCTGTCCGGCATTCGCGCCGAATACACGATGCAACAGCCAGGGAAGCAGAAAACTGCGTCGAGTGTCCAGGTGGTCTCTATTACGAGCAGTATACCTGTTTTACATACCACACCGCAAACTTACCCCTGGAAGGGGGACATGTCAAAAGTCCCGTACCTTGCTTATCGCACAATTTGTATCGTTCTGCTTTTATTTGCAGTTTCTTTTGAATAACCAATATATAGCTCTTGCCTATTATTGCATTCTTTCACATTATATATGTTCATTTTTGTCATTGCGCTACCGTACTATTTGGTACGGCCATTTCACCATGGGCTTGTGTACCCCACAAAATGGTGTGATAAGTCCGAACACTTTCACAAGTGCGGCACCCCGAACTTATAGCATTATATGCATCGGCTCCGAATCATGTCTTCGGTCAATAGTTGGGTTTGCCCGGCTCCCATGTTTTGGTACCTTATGTTCCGTTATATCGGCTAAGGTAGCGCTGGGAGAACCACTGCGTTTGTGCCCCGGTTGAGCTGGGTTGAGCACCTCAGTGGAGAAAGCTAAAACTGATTGTCATGATAAGGCGAGAGCCGGTCGCTGTTCGAGAGGTTTCTTCGAGTCCCTAAAGACTTATGCCGCTTAGAGCGAGGAACCGGCATTGTCCGGCCAAGGCGTGGATAACGCCCCGAACTCGGTCTTCCGAATACTAGGGGCTTCGCCAAAATTTAAAATTATAGAATTCTATGGTTAAGTGAGAGTGTTCAAGCATTATAGTCCGGTTGCCTGGTTAGTTGCGTTGAGCGCCTCCCTCGAAGGACCCAAGAATGGGAACAAGAGCGCCCAAGTTTATCCCGAACACCCCAGCACTCGTGGCATGGGGGCTGAAGCCAACGACTCGCCATCTCTCAAATTTGATAAACGGCCGCACAGAAGGTAATATTTTAAATTCAAAACGTTGCTTAGCGCATATGAAAAAGTTTTGAGCGTACATGATAACAAATGCGAGTCTACTCAAATATTACATCTTTGGAGCATTCACCCGCTATAAGACGGGCACCCTTCAGGACGCCCTCATAATACTTCTCGGGCTTGCGATGTTCTTTGCCCAGCGGCGGCCTGTCCGTCACCAGCTTCTCCGCGTCCAGCTTGCCCCAGTGCACCTTGGCACGGGCAAGGGCCCTACGGGCACCTTCAATACAGACGGAGCGCTTGATGACTTCGATCCATGGACAGGCGTCCACCAGCTGCCGCACTAGCCCGAAGTAGCTCCCAGGCATGGCCTCATTTGGCCACAGCCGAGCTATAAGGCCCTTCATGGCCTGTTCGGCGACCTTGTGGAGCTCAACCAATTGCTTTAGTTGGTCGCTCAAGGGCACCGGGTGTTCGGCCTCGACATACCGAGACCAAAACACCTTTTCCGTCGAGCTCCTTCTTGGCTCGGTAGAAAGCGGGGCATCGGAGACACTCATGGCAGATCTACGAACGCTCCTGGAGAGCTCCGGATTCGGGTAAGTACTAGATAATTGACTTTTACATTCTTGCTCTGCATAAAGAATGCCTTACCCACCGCGATCTTCTTTATTGCCTCAATCTCCTGGAGGGCTCTTTGGGCCTCGGCCTTAGCAGCTTTGGCACTCTCAAGAGCCGAAGCAAGCTCGGACTCTCGGGTCTTCGAGTCACGCTCCAAACCCTCGTGTTTTTCCACGAGAGCCTGGAGCTCTTGCCGTACCTCCGCCAGCTCCCCCTTCTCTTGCTCGGTGTGCTCATGGCCGCTTTGTTTCGACGCGGACACCGCCTCCTTCAGTGGTCGCCACCTCGCTCGTGGCCCTGCAGTACCAAAGTTATTCCTGTTATCTTTTGCAACCACATTTTTAAATTCCATAAGGTATTACTTACCTTCCTTGTCCTCGAGCTGCTTCTTGGCTTGGCCGAGCTCGTTCTCGGACCGCTTCGAGGCTCTCCTTCAATGCATTGACCTCCATGATCGGTCGGCAGAGGTTAGCAGGGCAACCTGCATTCCCATATTGACATAATTATGTTAGACTCCTGCGTATATCTTTTAGATCCTCATCCGGCTTTTCTTCCGAACACCGAACTAAGCATCACGGGCTACTCTCTATGCGGTAATCTTCTTGCATATAAAAAAAACTTAACTCAAAGCCTTTTAGAAGGCCGTTGCGAGGCTTGATCAGCCCGCTCTTGGCGGACTGAACTTCTGGATCACCCCACTCATAACAAAGGCGGTGCTCCTCCTCGATGGAGGCGCTGTTAAGCGCCTCAAGAGCTATTCGGTGCCTCCGGTTGGACGGAGGACACCGCGCCTTACCCTTCCTACGAAGGGGCCGCTTGCCGGACTTCGGAACCGCTGAAGGTTCCGGTATGGAGTCCGGACAAGGGTCGGGCTTAGAGCCCCTGGGAGTCTCGCTCCCCTCGCGCCTCGAGTCCGGGAGGCTGCCTTGCGGCGCCTCCTGCGCCACCTACTCTTGACCAGGCCCCCCTTGGGGCCCCACCTCGGCGTCGTCAGCAGCGTGAGGTGAGGAGGTGGCCGGAAGTGAAGTACTCTCCACTTCCGACGAATTCAGGGACCAGCTCGACGAAGCGGCGAGCTCGTCCTTGGGCGGGCTGCATGATTGTTCGGCATTAGAGAACACTATGCAATGAAAAAAAGCCATGGGTATCTGGACACTTACGATCTCGCTAGGGGCTTGGCCCTCGAGGGCCACTCCTCCTCGCCGTCGTTGGCGTTGGTGGAGACGTCCAGAGGAAGGGTTCTTCCCTTCTTGAACCCTCCGGCCTCCCCAGCTGGGGCGGCCTTTCTTTTCTTCTCTCCCCCGCTGGGGGAGAGGCCTCTTTTTCCTCCTCCTCGTCTTCACGGGAGGAGTCCGCCTCGGCCTCATCGGGCGATGAGTCCGACAGCACCTGGCGCCGGGAACTCCTTCGAGTTCCCGTGGCCTTCTTCTTGGCCTTCTTTTCCGGCACCACGTGAGGTGCCGGAACCAGCAGCCCTGCCAATCAGGCGTCCGCTGGGTCTTCGGCAAGGGAGCCGGTCGATCTGTCCGGACGTCTTCAGCCAGTCCTGTCAAAGGTGAGGGAGTTTTAGATCCCGCATAGAGTCAAACTATGAAAAAAGAGTCCCATAAAGGGTAAAATAACTTACCTCGCAGGCTTGACGCTGCGAGCTGAATCCACGATCTTCGGTAGCGGATGCGGGAGCTTCGGCGCCCTTGAACAACACCTTCCAGGCATCTTCGTACGTAGTGTCGGAGAGCCGGCTCAAGGTTTGGTGTTGTGCCAGATCAAACTCCCACAAATTGAAGGCTCGTTGCTGGCATGGGACAATCCGGCGGATGAGCATCATCTGGATTACGTTGACAAGCTTGAGATTCTTGTCCACCAGGTTTCGGACGCAGGTTTGGAGTCCGGTTCAGGCCCGTCCCTTTCCATGATGTGAGCCGGGTGGGGAAGCCAGACCGGAATTCGGGGGCCGCCGCCCATTGAGAGTCGCGCGGCTCGGTGATGTAGAACCACCCCGATTGCCACCCCTTTATGGTCTCCACAAAGGAACCCTCGAGCCATAGGACGTTGGCCATCCTGCCTAGCATGGCACCTCCGCACTCCGCTTGGCGGCCGCCCACTACCTTCGGCTTGACGTTGAAGGTCTTCAGCCATAAGCCGAAGTGAGACTGGATGCAGAGGAAGGCCTCGCACACGACGATAAACGCCGAGATGTTGAGGAGGAAATTTGGGGCCAGATCGTGGAAATCTAGGCCGTAGTAGAACATGAGCCCCCGGACAAATGGGTGAAGTGGAAACCCTAGTCCGCGGAGGAAGTGGGGGAGGAACACCACCCTCTCATGGGGCCCGGGGGTGGGGATGAGCTGCCCTTCGTTGGGCAGCCGATGTGCGACGTCGCCGGACAAGTATCCGGCCTTCCGCAGTTTTTTTACTTGGCCCTCCGTGACGGAGGAGGCCATCCACCTGCCTCCCGCTCCGGACATGGCTGTAGATGGTTGAGGAAGGATGTGCGGACTTGGGCGTTGGAGCTCAGATGCGCGGAAATGGATGAGCAAGGGAGGAGGAAGGCGTAGGTGAAAAGGGTGGATCCTTATCCCCTTAGATGGAATGGGACGAGGCTATCGTCCCCCACCACTGATAAAACTCGCTTATCTCCCAAGCACCGCAATCAACGGCGCGGTTGGGTTACCCACGTCCGTATTGATGAGAATCCCGGAAGAAGGGGGCACGATCTACGCTGTGATAAGACGTGCCTAGGAAACCGCCGCTAAACGCTACCGAGGTGGGACGGTAAAAAACAATTCGAATAAAGGCCTGGCCGTGGTGTGATGTCACGCCACGGAATACGTCAGCAGATCTGTGCAAAAATTATTCTCTCTACGGTATTATGTGGAACTTGTTTTATAGAGCCGGACACTATCCTCGTGTTCAAAACCTTCTATGAAGTATTCGGAGGAGGAACCCGCCTTGCAATGCCGAAAACAATATGCGCGCCGGACTCGTCGTCATTGAAGCCTGGTTCAGGGGCTACTGAGGGAGTCCTGGACTAGGGGGTGTCCGGATAGCGAACTATCATCTTTGGCCGGACTCCTGGACTATGAAGATACAAGATTGAAGACTTCGTCCCTTGTCCGGATAGGATTTTCCTTGGCGTGGAAGGCAAGCTTGGCGATACGGATATGTAGATTTCCTACCATTGTAACCGACTCTGTGTAACCCTAACCCTATTCGGTGTCTATATAAACCGAAGGGTTTTAGTCCGTAGGACGAATAACAATCATACCATAGGCTAGCTTCTAGGGTTTAGCCTCTCTGATCTCGTGGTAGATCTACTCTTGTACTACCCATATCATCAATATTAATCAAGCAGTAGTAGGGTATTACCTCCATCGAGAGGGCCCGAACCTGGGTAAAAACATCGTGTCCCTTTTCTCCTGTTACCATCCGCCTAGACGCACAGTTCGGGAGCCCCTACCCGAGATCCGCCGGTTTTGACACCGACACGTTTGAATTCAGAAATCCTAATATACAAGCCTAGCTGCATATAAATAGAAGATAGGCCGATGGGTGAAGTCCATAGTAAATTGGTAATGAATCCTAAATCCTAGCATCTTTCACGGCCACAATCTCGAAGATACGTAGGCGCACACAAATCTCCCGAGTCTTCTTTCCAAAGCAACCGTAGGCGCTGAAGTAAAATGCACGAGCGACCAACAACCAATCTTGGGTGCCCTCCCTTCCACACTTCACTTCTTCTTGCACCGTCGATGGAGATGCTGCCCGGAGACTCCTTGCTGCCGGAGGGTGCGACGGCGTTGGAGATTCCCTCCAACCGCCCGGCCACCGCCTGCCATTTCAAGAACCCTAAGGAACCTGCCGTGGCGACTGCGGTCCGTGCCCTCGCTCACGCGTTCCTCCCGGACTCCGTCCTCAAGCTGTACTATACTTGCGATCCAGATAGTCCGCTAGTGCACTACACCCGGCGCATGGCATACGCATGCATCACCCCAGAAACGGCTCCGTGCCGGGGTAACCCGGAGCCTTTCATTCGCCGCGTCTTCCGCACCCTGGCGCTCGACCTCCCGCAGACCTTCGAGCTCATCCCTCCCGTCTACAATCGCGAAGACGCAACTATCACAGTCCGCACTCCCGGTGACCGAGAGGCGGCCATGCGCAGGCAGCCGTTCCAGCTCGACGCTGTCACGTTGAAGCTCGTGCCTGTGCAGATGATCGTGAACGTTTCCCACGGCTACATGGTCCACGTAGCACTGCACGAGTACCCTATGGAGCAGCGGACGGTGATACACACCACGGACAACTGCAGCAGATTCGGGACCGTGCGCGAGATCGACACCGCCTGCCTGTTGGCACCTGACCTCTCCACGGTCCGCATTGTCCTTGAGGTCGAGCACCCACGAGAAATCCCTCACGAGCTCCGGATGTACTACCATGAGCGCGCCGCCAACATCGTCCCCGTGGAGATCGTCAGGGTTTGGGAGCGCTCGCACTCCTACGACACCAATGGACGGTTCGTGCCTCTATTCAAGCGCCCACCTGAGATGCCAATTAGTGTAGATGAGGCTCGGAGGGGTCTGGCCTGTTAGATGGAAGCATTCCTACTCCTCGATGAGGAGCCGCGTTGGTTTATATTGATATGAGACAGGAACAGACCCTGTCGTGGCTTACAAGGTAGTATCGATCGATCTACGATTCGGTTGTTACAAAGAGAAGGAGATAGCTACGAGAGGGAGAGGGAGAAATTGAGTTTGTTGAGATTACAATAGACAATACAATAGATAATTCTATCTCTATTTCTAACACCCTCCCTTAATCTCAACTATCCTATATTAAGATTCCTCTTGAACTCCTCAAATGGTTTGATAGACAATGCCTTAGTAAAGCCATCTGCTACCTGATCTTTGGATGAAATAAATCTGATGTCCAATTTCTTCTCTGCAACCCTTTCTCTCACAAAATGAAAATCAATCTCAATGTGTTTAGTTCTACCATGAAACACTGGGTTAGCAGAGAGATAGGTGGCTCCCAAATTATCACACCATAAACATGAAATGCGGTGTTGCTTAACACCCAACTCATTAAGTAATGATTCCACCTAAATGATCTCAGCAGTTGCATTAGCTAGTGACTTATATTCGGCCTCTGTACTTGACCTTGACACTGTAGCATGTTTCCTGGCACTCCAAGAAATAAGATTAGATCCAATGAATATTGCAAATCCTCCAGTTGACCTCCTGTCATCACTGCATCCTGTCCAGTCAGCATCAGAAAAGGCACTAACAAGAGTGGAGCTGGAACGTTTAAACTGGAGTCCTAGGCTTACAGTGTATTTTATATATTGTATAATTTTTTTAACAGTTGTCCAGTATACAGTAGTAGGTGCATGTAGATACTGAAAAACCTTGTTAACAACAAATGATATATCTAGTCTTGTCAGTGTCAAGTACTGTAAGGCACCCACATCACTCCTATACCTTGTGATCTCTTCTTCCTTTAGAGGTTCCCCTTCAAAGGCTGACCGTTTTTCTGAAGAGGACAAGGGTGTAGGTGAAGGCTTACAATCCTTCATCCTCATGCGAGTCAGAAGCTCGGTAGCATATTTTTCCTGATTCATTACTATGCCATCTGGAATCTTCTTCACCTCGATGCCCAAGAAGAAGTGTAGATCACCAAGATCTTTCAAGGCAAACTATGAACTTAAATCATGAATAGAGCATTAGTAGCACTTGATGAAGAACTGGCAACTATAATATCATCAACGTATATCAAAACGAATATGACTGTGTTTGCCTTATTATAGATGAAGAGTGATGTGTCAGCTTTAGATGCAACAAATCCAGGACACCTTAGCTGAGAGCTTAGCCTTGAGTACCATGCTCTTGGTGCCTGTTTTAGGCCATAAAGAGGCTTATCAAGCTTACACACATAGTGGGGTGTTTTCTTGTTTTCATACCCAGGTGGTTGTCGCATGTAAACCTCCTCTTCCAGAACACCATGCAAAAACGCGTTCTGTACGTCTAGCTGCCTCAAGCTCCATCCCCTGTAAACAGCAATAGCTAACACAAGCCTAATAGTTGCAGCTTTAACAATGGAACTAAGTGTGTCCTCATAATCCAGACCGTAACGCTGTTTAAAGCCTTTTGCGACTAGACGTGCCTTATACCTGTCAATCGAGCCATCTGCCTTTTTATTGATTCTATATGCCCACTTACAGTCAATAACATTTTTACCTCGCTGCTCAGGTACAAGATGCCACGTTTTATTTTTCATGAGTGCAGAGTACTCTTCATCCATTGCATTTTTCCACCTTGAATCTCCAAGTGCATCTTCCAATCTAGTCGGCTCTCTTGCAACACATAGCATGCCATAGCGTATAGTACCATCTGTTCTAACTTTTGGATATTTTATACTTTTCTGAAGACGAGTTGTGACGCGCGAGACTGGCATTGGCTGTGGCTAAACGGGCGACCGTGCCACAGAAGATCCAGATGATGCACCAGATTATCTGGATCCACTTTGCGTACCTGATCCGCCTCCTGATTCTGTGGCCTCCGGTGTGTTCGCGTTGATACTGGCAAACTCTGTAGCCGCAGCCCCGCGCGATGCAGAAGATCCCATAAGTGTCGTTGTCGCCTGATCCGCATGTGATCCCGAGCCTACCGCGTGTGATCCCGAGCCGACCGTCTCAGGCTGGAGACCTGTCGTGGTGGGCCACCCGCACGTGGGACCCGGAGCCGGCCCACTGCCCGACGACGTGGCGTGCTGGCGCTGGCCTCTGACGGGCGCGCGATCTAGAGTTGATCGCTGCGCGTGATCCAAGGACGCCTGGCGCTGCGGCATCGCAGGTTACTCCGGATCTACCTCGTAGTCTGCGCATGCCTCTTCTTCCTCCAACACATGCAATATAGGGCCATTTTGTGCCAAATCTTGATTGTTTTGAGCACCGTTTTCTCCTGCGTTTTCTCCATGACCCTGCACAGGAACAGATGCACCACTATAACTAATTGAAGTGTCATATTGGTCAGTACAATCATCGCCCCCTTGCTCAAAATTCCGAAGGTTTGGAGGAAGAAGAAGGATTTCTTTCTTAAGAATGGCTCCAGCGTTAGGATGAAGAGATGCAAAAGGGAAAATGGACTCATCGAAAACGACATCACGGGATATATAAACTCTGCCAGTAGAGACATCTAGGCATTTTACTCCTTTGTGAATAGGACTATATCCCAAGAAAACACATCGTTTGGAACGGAAAGCAAGCTTGCGCGAATTATATGGTCGTAGGTTAGGCCAGCATGCACAACCAAAGACACGCAAAGACTTGTAATCTGGGCTAGTGCCAAAAAGACGTGTGATAGGAGTCTCAAATTTGATGACTTTGCTAGGGAGCAAGTTGATGAGATGTGTGGCAATTAAGAATGCTTCATCCCAGAATTTTAGTGGCATAGATGCATTTGCGAGTAGAGCTAGGCCTACTTCAACAACATGACGATGTTTTCTTTCTGCGGAACCGTTTTGCTGGTGCGCATGAGGACATGCAACATGATGAGAAATGCCAAGTTGCTGAAAGAAGGAATTCAGTTTCCTGTATTCACCTCCCCAGTCAGTTTGCATGGTAATGATCTTAGTGTCCAGTTTTCTTTCAACAAGATTTTTAAAGTTTGTGAAAACTTGAAACACTTCAGACCGTTTCTTAAGAAGATAGATCCATGTAAACTTGCTATAATCATCAATAAAGCTTACATAGTATGAGTATCTACCGACTGAAGTAGGAGCTGGCCCCCAAACATCTGAGAAAACTAGTTGCAAGGGTGCAGTAGATATACTAGTAGATACAGGGTATGGAAGTTGATGGCTTTTAGCCTGTTGACATGGATCACAAACCGACTCACTTATCTCATGAGAAAAAGGAAGTTTATTCTTGCTAAGAACAAATTTAACAATGACTAATGAAGGGTGACCTAATCTACTATGCCACTTGGATGATGAAGGCTTGATAGCGTCAAATGCTTGTTTATTCGATGATGATGACGAAGATATAAGTGGGTAGAGACCTCCCGCGCACTTGCCCCTAAGAAGGATTCTCCTCGTGTCCAAGTCCTTTACCAAAAAGAAATAAGGGTAAAATTCAATAAGGACACGATTGTCTAAGGTAAATCGATGAACGGAGAGAAGATTTTGTGAGGCTTCAGGAACATGAAGAACTTTGTTTAGATGCAAGGTTTTTTAGGGGTTTTAACGATTGAATGACCAATATGAGCAACTTTCATACCAGAACCGCTTGCGGTGTGTACTTGATCATGTCCATGGTACTTCTCCTTGAACATCAACTTGTCCAGCTCGCCGGTGATGTGATGTGAAGCACCGGTATCTGCATACCAGTTCATGTCGACGCCATAGGAGTCGGTGACCATGTTTGCACTCTTCTCCTCGGGTTCATCTTCGTCATACCTATGCCAACAATCACGAGCACCTCCTGGATGATGCTTGTAGCAGATTTGACATTCTGGATAGTCATGTGCTTGCTGCTGTCGTTGTTGTTGTGGGCGACCGCGGCCACCTCTGCCGCCGCCGTGGCCACCAGATGGAGTCGGGGAAGGACGCCTGCCACGGCCGCGCCCCCTGCTGCTGTTGTGCCCGCGGCCCCTGCTGTAGCCGCGCCCGCGCCCCCTGTACGCGAAGTTGTCAGAGGTTTTGAAACCCCCGTCAGGTCCATCGTCAAGCATATCGACTCGCTGATCGAACACCGCAATCTGAGCAAACAGGTCATCAACTGTGATCTAATTCTTGATTGCGCCAATAGCTGCCACAACAGGATCATAGTCTCTGTCAAGGCCGACGAGGACATAATCCACCATCTCTGGATCCGAGACGGGGCGTCCTGCCGCTGCGAGTTCGTCCCCCAGGTTCTTCATCCTGGAGATATAGGTGCTGCTGGACATGGAACCCTTCTTCGTGTTGGTGATGGCAATCCGCAGATTGGTGATGCGGGATTGGGAATGCAAGGAGAACAAGGTGGTGATGGCAGTCGAGAGATAAAAGGTTGTCTCCTTGCTCGCAACTTGGGCGAGGATCTCCATTGACAGGGAGTTCAGAAGATGACTCTGAACCTGCTGATCCTTTGATATCCACTGTGCATACAGCGGATTGGGCTTCGTGGTGACGGTTTTGTCCGTCTGCTCTCGCTGCACCGTCTTCGGTGGCGTGACATCTGACCCGTCGAGGAGGCCGGTGACCTGCACTCCTCGTAGGCCCGGCATGACCTGTGCCTTCCACAGGATGTAGTTGGTTTTGGTAAGTTTCTCGGATGGTAGGGCTCCAAGGTTGAGGGTGACGGTGGATGAGGATGACATGGCGATGGCGAGGGTGATCGGGGAAGAAAGCTTCTGGCTAGATCGATGGGAAGAGGATGGCTCTGTATACCATGTTAGATGGAAGCGTTCCCACTCCTCGATGAGGAGCCGCGTTGGTTTATATTGATATGATACAGGAACAACCCCTGTCGTGGCTTACAAGGCCGTACCGATCGATCTACGATTCGGTCGTTACAAGGAGAAGGAGATAGCTACGAGAGGGAGAGGGAGAGGGAGAGATAGAGTTTGTTGAGATTACAATAGACAATACAATAGATAATTCTATCTCTATTTCTAACATGGCCATCTTTTTGCATTCAGTGGCATCAGAACATGGTCCGGCTTAATCTCGGTAGTGTTCGTTAGTTTTGTAGAACTACTAGGTCAGTGTGTGTTGAAGGGTTCACTACTTCACCGTATGCTACCTTGCTTTACTTTCTTAGTGTTGCTTATTTTGGAGCTTATGTTGCATCTTCTGTTATGGAATGGAGTCGTCTAATCCAATTTCTGAAGTTACCATGTATGTTATCTTTTTGGTCACAACCCACGTGTTTGAACTTTGAAGTGAACTTGGTCATCATCTTGCTTACTCCCTAGGTTTCAGGATGTTAAATGATCTGATTATGAATGCAAACACCAACGTAGGCAGGAATTTTGAGGAAGTGTAGTAACTTACCCTAAGAAATGTGTCGGCTCGGTCGCCTCTTGTGTGTCGATGACATGGGAATCCTACGGCTGACTTCGAGCATGGCGAATGGATATGGCCTCTGTCCGTGTCAAAACCGGCGGATCTCGGGTAGGGGGTCCCAAACTGTGCGTCTAGGCGGATGGTAACAGGAGACAAGGGACACAATGTTTTTACCCAGGTTCGGGCCCTCTCGATGGAGGTAATACCCTACTCCTGCTTGATTAATATTGATGATATGGGTAGTACAAGAGTAGATCTGCCATGAGATCGAGAGGCTAAACCCTAGAAGCTAGCCTATGGTATGATTGTTGTTAGATCTCACGGACTAAAACCCTTCGGTTTATATAGACACTGAATAGGGTTAGGGTTACACAGAGTCGGTTACAATGGTAGGAGATCTACATATCCGTATCGCCAAGCTTGCCTTCCACGCCAAGGAAAGTCCCATCCGGACACGGGACGAAGTCTTCAATCTTGCAGCTTCATAGTCCAGGAGTCCGGCCAGCGGTGATAGTTCGGCTATCCGGACACCCCCTAATCCAGGACTCCCTCAGTAGCCCCCGAACCAGGCTTCAATGGCGATGAGTCCAGCGCGTTCTTCTCCAAATTCCATATACTTGTCGAATAGTGTCCGGCTTCTGATAAATGCTGCGCTCCTTGGCTTCCACGCCCAATAATGGCCATCTTCCACGTGTTGAATGAATGCGAAAAGCCAGGGTATTTTTACACTTATCCCCCTAGCTGCGCAAATGAACCTTCTATAAAAGGGACAAGGATCTAGATCCGAGTCGCACCATCCTCCCTCCGCGAGCTTTCATCGGAGCGCCTCTGACAAAAATCCATTCCATCATGGACAGCCGACGCGGCTCCTCCTCTCGCGCTCCTACCTCTCAGCCTGGAAATTGGGAGAGATGCTCACTCCCGCATAGCGAGCTAGTGACACTCCAAACCAAGGGATTTCTTCCCCCGGCCTTCATGGTTCCGGTTCGAGCCGGACTCGCCACCTATAAGGGCGGAAAGCAAGCGGAGAGTGTCCCCGACCCCTCCAAGGGGGAGCGGGTATGCTTTATCTCTTACCTAGTACGAGGACTCGGATTTCCAATTCATCCGTTTCTCCGGGGGCTCTTGGAGTTCTACGGCCTCCAGTTGCACCACCTTACGCCTGCCTCCATTTTGCACATCGCGGGCTTCATGGCCCTTTGCGAACTGTTCTCAAGCGTCGAGGCTCATTTTGCACTGTGGAAGAGATTATTCTGCCTTGTACCCCGTTCTCATGAGGGGTCAATATATCAAGTGGGCGGAGCCGAGCTGTGGCGCATCGCCGGGACTGGATATCTATCCGGAACCCCAAAGAAGGCGTCCGAAGACTGGCCTTCGGAATGGTTTTACATGGAGGACGTCCCGCTGCCGGATCCTGTTCGGATCGGCCTTCTGGAGTTTAGCAACGCTCCTTCAAGAAGCGCCTAAGCCGGGCGCCATGAGCCCCTGTGAGGGAAAATGATCGGACGTCCTTTACTTGATGAGCCGAATACGATTCTTGGCTCATGCCGGATTGACCATGATTGGAGTCATGGCAATCTGCATTATGAGGAGTGCAGCCGCTCAATATAGGGGCCACCCCATGTGGGACTTCAACGGGGAGGACGATGCCACCCGCCATGGCCGCAAAGGGCGGGATCGGTCACCGAACTGGTGAAGACCTTGTCCGCCATGTACAAAGGGAAGAGGAGGATTTTCTTCGCGTCGGTCCAATCGAACGGGTTTTCTTCGAATAACCCTCGACGTTGGGTAAGCAAATATCTTTGTGGCCTGTCCGATCCATGTTCCCGTGGTTAAATATCTCATTTCATGGTTTCTACGCAGGAACTGCGCCGGGCTGTGGAGAAGATTCACAGCCCGCTTCACAACCCGAGGATCCGAACGGTCCTCGATCCGGCCTCCGAAGAGGACCCGGATATAAAGGTGGAGCTGATCGACGGGGTGTTCCACCAACTTAGCATCGACAATGCTTTGGTTGCCATTACGGCCGACTACCCCGGATTATTTCCGGCCTCCGAGGTAACCATGACCGAAGTACGGATACCATGACCCACCCGTGCTTTACTTCTAATCACCATGTATTTGATGGTGTTTCGCAGGGGGTGCCTTCAGAACAGGAAGCCGAGCCTGCCGCGACCGTCCAACAAGGGGCAGCTCGGCCCAGCAGGCGGAAAAGAAGTG
The DNA here is from genome assembly GCA_021605145.1 of Aegilops bicornis. NCBI lineage: Eukaryota > Viridiplantae > Streptophyta > Magnoliopsida > Poales > Poaceae > Aegilops > Aegilops bicornis. Next base: position 741,414,095 of record CM038673.1, read on the forward strand.
CGGTACGACTCGAGACGTCGCTGCAACAGTATGATGTGCCATCGTGTTTTAAGGAGAGGTTCCTGGGAGGCACACTGACGCTCGTGGTTTTTTCAGGAAAAAGAGCGCTCGCCGAACTGAGTCCGGAGAAGTTGCCAATCGGACCACCGCCAACCAGGCTCAAAAGCCGAGTCCGGAAGGGGGTACAAACACGAGGCGTGCGTCGGATGCTCCTACAACGGAGGATGCCCACAGACTGTCCGCCACCAAGTCGGAGGTGGAGAGCGCCATGAATCATAGGCGCCACGGACTATTCTACGTGACGCATGTTTCTCCCAAGAGGCGTTGGACGCCTTTAGTTCGGGAGAAGCGCACCTCCGTGCCGCTTAAGATGGCCTAGCTGAGCCACGGAGCAGTATGTGAAAGACATACGGGTAAGGAATTTTGACAGTTATATATGCCAGTAGCCCCCGAAACTTAAAATAGTTAGGATAACTGATTTAAGGATCATTTGGAATGCAGCTTCTTACCGAAAAGAATACCCGTTTGTCCCAAGAGCTTGAAGAGTGCAAGGCCCAACTTGAGGTCAAGATCGCAGCATGACCGGGAAGCCATGAAGACTCCCTCTGGTAATATATGCCCTTCAAAGTAGAAGTAGTTTCACGAAGTGCGGCGTGTGCATAAATCTGACATTAACATTGCAGATAGCGCCGGGATGGATCCGGACAAGCAACAGCTCCTGCGCCAGCTAAAGGCCGGCGAGAGCGTGCTTACGAGGGTGCGGTAGGAGAAAAATAACCTCCAAGATGCCAACACCCAACTGGGTGAGGAACTAAAGGATTTTCATGCCCAGTTGTCTGACTCCGTAAAGGAGAATCGACGGCTTCGTCGCGGCATTTTTAGTAAGTGCTTAAACGAACTTTGAAAGAGTTCGGCGAGGAAGGCGACTAACATAAACATGTATGTAGGTTTGCTCACAGGTCGTCCTGAGGAGGAGATGCCCAGTTCTTTGGGTGATCTTCTTCCCGAATCATGCTGCATCGAACAAGTTCGGCAGGTGATGAAAGGTGTCGCCAGTGCCTTGTGGCCATCTATCTCCCTGCCGAAGGCATTGGGAGCTGGCAGAGCGGCTTCAAGGAGCACGGCGGCGCTTCCGACTATGGAAGATATCGGCCTGCCGTCAAGGCTCCAGGGAGGCCTGGGCCATGGTAAAGACGCGGTACACGAAGGCTGACCCAAACCACATGGCCGAGGTCGGACCTGTGGGGCCTGATGGGAAGGAGATCCCTGTAAGCTTAGTGTATGGCCAAGTAGAATTGGCATCCAAGTATTCCCAGAAAGATTGTAAATTAGATAGCCTATTAGATGGCATTGAGGAGGAATACAATTAGTCGAGTTGACTATGTAATTGAATATGACATGAAAAATGTCTTCTAGCCGGATTGTAGATCGTTTGTCATAGCGGACCTTTTCGCCGACCTCGGGACCCAATAGTGCAGGTGTGTCCGAATACCCTCGCGGTTATGTAAGAACCGGGGCATGCATGGAGACAAGGCGTAGGGGTCATTATTGTTGTATGAGACAAGTGCCCAACTAGTTATGTTATATTACATGGATAGTAAGAAACATCTTCCAGGGAGAATACTTCCGTTAAGGGTTCCTTTCCCTGGGAGGCATGCCCTAAAGTGCATGTCCAAACTGCTAAGAAAGCAGAAATCATCTGGGGGCAGATGGATAAATAGTTAAAAATCATCTTTCAGTTCACCGGCCGAATATTCCATTAAGAACACTAGCTTTCGGCTTCACCCAGTCTGAGGTACACATCCGGCTGACCCGGCAGTAACAATCGCAGAGGTGCTCCCTTTACCACCTAGCCGAACAATCGGGAACGTAGGGGTAAGCACAGGAGCCGAGCAACCCAGCTTGGCCAAAACTTAAGTCATATCGATGCATATAATGGTGAGTAAAAGGTACATGCGGAAGTTTGACACATGTGTTGGGCATGAAGCCCGTATAAGTAAGCTTCATTAAAGAAGCCCCGGTATAATGAGCGGACAGTAGCGTCAAGTATGTGCTTGAACAAAGCGCAAACGAGCCTCTAAAGGCTTCAAGAAGAAGGAGGAGGAAGGAGAGAAATAAAAGACAACAAAAATAGAAAATGTGGACGGAGGAAGGAGACGAACTCGAGTCCGCGCTTAAGCGTAGAATCTTCAGAGGCGGGCTGCGTTCCCTGGGTTCGGCTCAAGTCGGTTATCCGATGGATGTCGCAGACGGTATGCTCCGCCGGTCAGGACCTGGTCGATGTTGAAGGTACCTTCCCATTTGGGCTTGAGTTTTTCCTTTTTCTTGTCCGGCAGGCGTAGAACTAGTTCTCCAACGTTGTAAGCTTTGGCCCGCATTTCCCTGCTTTGATATCTTCGAGCCTGCTGTTGATAAAATGCGGAGCGAAGCTTCGCCACGTCGCGCTCCTCCTCCAATGCGTACATAACTGTCCCGCCGATCGAGCTCGGCTTCTCTTTCTTCATACATGCGCACGCGAGGTGAGTCATGCATTATGTCGCAGGGCAAGACTGCCTCTGCGCCGTACACCATAAAAAATGGTGTGAATCCGGTAGTACGATTCGGCGTGGTCCGCGGCCCCCACAGCACGGAGTCGAGCTCCTCAACCCTGTGCGTGTTAGATTCCTTGAGGGACCGCACTAGTGCGGGTTTAATGCCGCTCATGATTAGACCGTTTGCTTGCTCGACTTGACCGTTGGTTTAAGGGTGATAGGCGAGGCGTAGTTGAGCTTGATGCCCATGTTTTGCACCATAATTTGACCTCATCGGCCGTGAAGTTGGTGCCGTTATCGGTGATGATCTTGTGGGGACGCCGTAACGGTGCACTACCCTTGATATGAAGTCTATCACCGGCCCGGATTCGGCCGTTTTAACAAGCTTGACCTCTATCCATTTGGTGAATTTATCCACCATGACCAATAGGTATTTTTTCTTGTGGGTTCCTCCCTTAAGGGGTCCAACCATGTCAAGCCCCCAGACCGCAAACGGCCAGGTGATGGGTATAGTTTTGAGGGCGGTGGGTGGCATGTGGCTTTGGTTAGCAAAAAGCTGGCAACCGACGCATCGTTGGACTAAATCCTGCGCATCTGCCCGGGCCGTCGGCCAATAAAATCCTGTACGGAAGGCCTTGCCTACAAGGGCCCGGGCTGCGGCATGGTGCCCACCCAGTCCGGCATGAATTTCAGCCAGGAGGTTTCGCCCTTCCTCTTCGGAGATACACCTTTGAAGGACTCCTGTTGTGCTTTTCTTATAGAGCTCTCTCTCTCATGGACTTTATAGGCTTTGGATCGCCGTACTATGCAGCGAGCCTCATTTTGGTCTTCGGGGAGTTCCTGCCTAGTTAGGTAGGTTAGGAATGGCTCACCACGGGCGATAACCGCCATTATTTCGTGGGTGGAGGGTGTTATCTCGCTGGCGAGCCTCCGATTGTGTCGAGTGTTCGTGTCGCAAGGCGGTTGGGTCCGGATTGTTATTTCGGACTCCTTCCCATAGTACGGATGGCTTGAACAGCCGTTCCAGGAAGATGTTGGGCGGGGCGGCATCGCGTTTTGCGCCCGATGCGTGCCAATCGTCCGCCGCTGGTTGTTATCTGGGCTATATGATGGAATTGAGCCCTTCAACCGTCTTGACATTTTAGGACCGCATTGCAGTACGCTGCCATTTTCGGATATTTGGCATCAAAGTCTCCGTTTATTTGATATATCGCGAGGTTCGAATCCCCGCGCACCTCTAGGCATTTAATGCCCATGGAGACTGCCATCCGGAGGCCGTGCAGAAGGGCCTCGTATTCGGCTGCGCTAGGGAGTCCGTATACATTATCGAAGGACGTATTGACTGTGTCCCGGTTGGGGACGTCAGACGACGCCAGCCCCGTGCCGCCAACATTTTGGAGCCGTCAAAGTGCATGATCCAATTGGAGTATGCGCCATACTCTTTAGGGAGTTCGGCTTCGGTCCATTCGGCCACGAAGTCGGCCAAAACCCGCGACTTAATAGCTCATCGTGGCTTATAGGTTATGTCGAATGGAAGGAGCTATATGGGCCATTTAGCAATCCGGCCCGTCGCGTCGCGGTTGTTTATAATGTCGTTAAGAGGTACTTCGGAGGCTACCGTTATCGAACACTCTTGAAAGTAGTGTCGCAGCTTCCGGCATGCCATGAACACCGCGTATGCTATCTTTTGATAATATGGGTACCGGGACTTGCATGGAGTTAGGAAAGTGGACACATAGTGAACCGGTTTTTGAAGAGGGAACCTATGTCCGTCCGTTTCTTGTTCGACGACGAGCACCGCGCTGACAACTTGATGTGTTGCGGCGATATATAATAGCATCGGTTCGCCCATGTTGGGCGTGGCCAGGACTGGATTTGTTGCCAATATGGCTTTTATTTCTACGAGTCCGGCCGTGGCGGCATCCGTCCACTCGAAGTGTTCGGTGCGCCGGAGGAGGCGGTAAAGGGGTAACGCCTTTTCTCCCAAGCGGAAATAAAGCGGCTTAGAGCCGCTATGCATCTAGTCAATTTTGTATTTGTTTGAGGTCTTTTGGAATATCCAATTGTGACAGAGCTCGGATCTTGGCTGGGTTTGCTTCAATTCTTCTACGGACACAATGAAGCCCAAGAGCTTTCCTACCGAACAATCAAGACGCATTTTTCCGGATTGAGCTTAATGTCATATTTTCGGAGATTGTCGAATGTGAGCCTCAAGTCGTCTACTAGAGTTTCGACATGCTTGGATTTGGCGACCACGTCATCTACATATGCTTCCACTGTTTTTTTTGCGGACATATACGAATCATGCGTTGATATGTTGCGCCAGCGTTTTGAGCCGAAGGACATTGTGTTGAAGCGAGAATGGGCGTATGGAGTGATGAATCTGTTGCGGCTTTGGTCTGCTCCGCCATCTTAATTGGGTGGTAGCCGGAGTACGCGTCGAGGAAGCACAATGAGTCGTGTCCTGCGGTAGCATCGATAATTTGATCAATGCGAGGGAGGGGGAAGGGATCCTTTGGGCAAGCCTTATTAAGGTCTTTGAAATCAACACATAGGCTCCAGGATTTATCCTTCTTTGGTACCAACACCAGATTTGCTAGCCAGTCCGGATGTTTTATATCTCTGATGAATCCGGCTTCCAGAAGTTTGGCTAGCTCCTCTCCCATGGCCTGTCTCTTGGGTTCGAAAAAGTGCCGAAGAGCCTGTTTGACTGGCTTGAATCCTTTTAGGGTATTTAGGCTGTGCTCGACCAGCCGACGTGGGATTCCTGGCATGTCTGAAGGGTGCCAGGCAAAAATGTCCTAGTTTTCTCGTAGAAATTCTCGTAGTGCGGCGTCTACATCAGGGTTTAATTGTGCCCCAATGGAGGCCGTCTTTGCATGGTCCGTTGGGTGGACTTGGAATTTGACTATTTCATCCGCTGGTTTAAAAGAGGTGGACTTGGATCTTTTATCAAGTATCACATCGTCCCTGTTCACCGTGGAGCGCATCGCAGTGAGTTCCTTGGCCGCTAGGGCTTCGGATAGTGCCTCGAGGGCTAGTGCGGCTGTCTTGTTTTCGGCGCGGAGTGCTATGTTCGGATCACTAGCGAGAGTGATGATTCCGTTAGGTCCGGGCATTTTAAGCTTCATGTACCCATAATGGGGTATAGCTTGAAAAGTTATGAATGCCTCTCACCCTAATAAAGCGTGATATCCGTTGCTGAACGGGGCCACTTGAAATGTGGCCTCCTCGGACCTGTAATTGTCCGGCGAGCCGAACACTACGTCCAGTGTGATTTTTCCTGTGCAGCATGCTTCCCGGCTAGGGATTATTCCTCTAAAGGTCGTCTTTGCTTCGCTCAATGCGGTTCCAGTCTATTTCCATTTTTCGGAGGGTTTCCTCGTAGATGAGGTTTAGTCCGCTGCCGCCATCCATGAGTACCTTAGTAAGGCGAAAGCCATCCACTATTGGACTGAGGACCAATGCGGCTGGTGCTCGGGCTGTTCGGAATTTGGGTTCGTCACTGGCATTGAAGGTAATAGCCGTGTCACTCCATGGATTTATTATTGCTACTTAGTAGACTTCGGCAAGGTTGCGGAGTGTTCGTTTCCGCATGTTATTTGATGCGAAAGTCTCGAAGACTGTTAATACCGTATTGGTGTTGCTGGGCTGGGATTCTGAGGCTAGAAGCTCTTCGCTACTTTTGGCCACCTGCCATAGTATCCAACATGCTCGAAGGCTATGAGTTGGAGTGGCGCCCTCTGTGCTATGAATTTTGCAGGGCCCGTTTGGCCAACCCTCCAGTACGGTTTCGTGCCCTTTAGGGGGTTTTTGTTTTTTGATGTTTAACCCAGGTGCTTGGTGATGATGCACCCTTTTATTTCGGACTAGGGCTGTATTCGGGACCGGATTATCCCAAAATTTACTTTCGGTTTTCCAAGCACTCTCCATCGCACAGTACTTTTGTACTATGGTCACCAAGTCAGCAAAGCGTGTAATTTTGCGACGACTTATGGCATTTAGGATTCCTTCGTCCGTGCAATTATTTGCGAGAAAAGTGAGATTACGTCCTCCTCTCGGCAGTCCTTTATCCTGTCCATAATTAGGAGGAATCTGGCCCAGTAATGATGTACTGTTTCAGCGGGCTCTTGCCGAATTCGGGATAGATCGCTAATGTTTGGGTGGGTGGGTGGAACTAGATCCGGAACCTTGTCCAATTTAAGACTCAGGGGATGAGAAGTTTCCGAACTTGGAAGTTTGGATTTTTGAATGCTATCCAATGAATCCAACCCGCCGCCTGACTTTAAGTTCAGGGCTTGATCGACATCCATCCCTCTGCGGGAATCCGGCATGGAGGGATCGGGAATCCAGACGTAGCTAGTCCTTAAGATAGAAGAAGAATCGCCGTATTGCTCCTCTACCACAGCAACATGATGGGTAGCACAGGAGAGTTGATCTCTCAGATCGGTTTTAGGCCCGATTTGGTCGTAGTCTGTGGCGACTCCCAGGGCGGCGATGCGATCCAAGAGCTCGTTTACGGAGGAGAGCTCGATCGAATCTAACTTCTCGGCAAGTTCCGAGTTAACGTGAAAATTGGTTTCGATGACCCGAGAAGTCATCGTCGGCTGATGGCGAACTGGCGGTCATAAGAAAACCACCTAACGAAGAGTGCGACCAGTGGCCAAGGCTCCTTTGGTGATAGTATCATCTTTAAAGGCGGGATGAGGCATCATTCTGGCGGCAACGCAGAAGGAACTCTCAATGAAAGCACCAATGTCGGTGTCAAAACCGCAGATCTCGGGTAGGGGTCCCAAAGCTGTGCGTCTAGGCGGATGGTAACATGAGACAAGGGACATGATGTTTTTACCCAGGTTCGGGCCCTCTCGATGGAGGTAATACCCTACTCTGCTTGATTAATATTGATGATATGGGTAGTACAAGAGTAGATCTACCACGAGATCGAGAGGCTAAACCCTAGAAGCTAGCCTATAGTATGATTGTTGTTCGTCCTCACGGACTAAACCCTTCGGTTTATATAGACACCGAATAGGGTTAGGGTTACACGGAGTCGGTTACAATGGTAGGAGATCTACATATCCGTATCGCCAAGCTTGCCTTCCACGCCAAGGAAAGTCCCATCCGGACACGGGACGAAGTCTTCAATCTTGTATCTTCATAGTCCAGGAGTCCAGCCAACGGTGATAGTTCGGCTATCCGGACACCCCCTAATCCAGGACTCCCTCAGCCTCCCCAATGGCTTTTCTTCCCAATCTTATCCCCAACCACTTTGTCATGTCCTCCATGAAATTCACCTCCATGATTTTGCCCCTTCCCCTTCCTCCATCTCTCCAGCGCCGCAGCTTGCCACTATACCACCTCCGCCACTGCCTGATGCTACTGAACGCAACGGACGCTGCCACAAGTCGCTGCCACTTTCTCTGCAACCCCCCCCCCCCCCAAGACCACTACATTGGCACGGGGTGTTGTCGCGGTTGCCACCACCGGACCACCATGGCCTCGCGCCGACATCTTTGGCGCTGGAACCAGCCACCGCCAATGCTTGATCAGAACCGAACACCGCCGACGTTGGAGATGACACCCCACATGCGAGCGAATTTGCTGCAATAGGTGTGCGGTTTTGTTGGAACTGATGAGTGGAATTGTTGAGGTCGCCCAGCAAGTCGATGAGTGGGAGCTGCAACCGGCGATCGGATTTGCTGCAACTAGTGGGTCGTTTTGCTTGAACCTACGAGCATGCAACAACGTGCATGACTGGATTTGCTACAACCGACGATCAGATTTGTTGGAATCAGCGACTCATATTGCTAGAACCTACGAGCGAGCAAGGACGTGGGTGACCGGATTTGCTGCAACCAGCAACCTTATAGCATCTCCAGCCGTGCCCCCAACAGGCCCCCAGGCCATTTTTTCGGCGCCGGCGCCAAAAAAACGCCCCAGTCGCGCCCCCAGGATGCCGAAAAGCGCCGGTTCGGCCCTTTTTTCCGCCCGACGGTCACAGGCCGAACCCGGCGCACTGGGGGGCAATTGGGGGCTCCGGCGCAAGGGAAAAGCGCGGCTGGCCCACACCGTCAGGTGAAAAGTCAAGGTTTTCTTCCCCGACTCGCCTCCCACCCTCCGCGCCCACGGCCGCCACCAGCTATATCCCGGCGCCGCCCGCCGCCCTTCACCGCTAGATAGCCATTCCCCGCCGGAAAAATAGCAGAGCTTCGCCGCGGCAGCCCCTCCAACAGCAGTTGGGCGTTTCCGGCCGCTGAGGGGCAGTTTAGCGGCGGGTACACGCCCACCGGGAGCAAGGTGTTCGACGATTTTCCTGCCTCGGTGATGGACTCAGATGACGAGGAAGCGCTTGTCGCGCTGCTGGAGGAGGAAGCCGAGGCTGACGTCCAGGAAGAAGAGCATCTCATGGTGCTCGCCGCCCTCGCCCAGCTGCTGGCGAGCAATGAAAATCCTCGGCGAGGTGGCTCAGCGCCGGGGCGGGTGAAACCAAAGAACTGACATCGTCTCGAAGGCTACTGCATGCTCTACTCCGACTACTTCGCCGATGCTCCACTTCACGGCGAGAAAACATTTCGGCGCCGTTATCGGATGAGCCGAAAGCTCTTCCTCATGATTGTGAATTCCATCCGGGAGTTCGACAACTACTTCAAGTGCAAGATGGATTGCACCGGCAAACTTGGATTCACCTCGATCCAGAAGTGCACGACAGCGATGAGGATGCTTGCATACGGAGCTCCCGGTGATTCACTCGACGACTATGGGCGCATGACCGAGTCCACCAGCATAGAGTGTTTCTACAAGTTCTATCGGGCAGTGGTGGCAGTGTTTGGACCGCAATACTTGAGAACACCCAATGCGGAAGACACTGCTCGGATCCTAGCATAGAATGCGGCAAGAGAATTTCCTGGGATGCTTGGAAGCATCAACTGTATGCATTGGAAATGGAAGAATTGCCCATTTGCTTGGCAGGGGATGTACAAAGGTGCCAAAGGGGGTTGCGGTGTGGTACTTGAGGCGGTGGCCACACAGGACCTCTGGATTTGGCACTCCTTCTTTGGTATGCCAGGAACTCACAATGACATCAACGTGCTGCAGTGCTCTCCTGTCTTTGCCAAGCTTGTTGAAGGTCATTCTCCTCCGGTGAACTTCGAGATCAATGGCCGGCACTACAACAAGGAGTACTATCTAGCTGATGGCATCTATCCGAGATGGTCGACATTTGTGAAGACCATCTCAAACCCTGTGGCAGGAGGCAAGAAAGCCTGGTTTGCGAAGATTCAGGAGGCTTGCAGGAAGGATGTCGATCGGGCATTTGGTGTGCTCCAATCTCGATTTGCTGTTGTCCGGTACCCCGCTCAGACCTGGTCGAAAGATCAAATGTGGGAGATCATGACTTGCTGTGTCATCTTGCACAACATGATCATCGAAAGCGAGCAAGAAGACCCCGTGTTTGACACTGAACCATACTACAGGCAAGGCCCTCTAGCCGAAGTTGATCACCAGCTACCGGCAACCTGGACTGCCTACCTCAGTATGCGTCAGGAGATCCGAGACCCACAGGTGCATCATCAGCTGCAGCATGATCTGGTGGAGCACCTATGGAGGCTCAAGGGCGACGCCGGGCGCGACGTGTGATGAAATATGAATTTTTATTTGTTGAACTATATAATTTGTATTGAACTATTTGTTGTTGTACTATTTTGTTGAAGTATTTGATTTTTTCTATGATGAAATATGTGATAAAAAATATTTAAATGTTCATAAATCAAAGCCGAGCAACGGCAAACCACGCCGAATATGGGCCTATTCTCGTCCATATGGGCCCTTTATTCGTCGAAAGTGGGCCGAAAAGTGGGACAATTTCGGCGCCTGGGGGCGACGGCTGGGCGCAAAACCGTCCCCAGCACGGATTTAGCGCCGGCTCGCCCCCAGGGGTCGATTTTTATGCGTCCTGAACCAGCGCGACGTTTTGCTGGAACCTACGAGTGAGCAACGACGTGGGTCATCAGATTTTGTTACAACTGGCGACTGGTTTGGTGTAACCAGCAAGCTGTTTTGTTGGAGCCTGCTTGTCGGGAGGAACACAACGGGTGTGGACGAGTGTTGCTCCTGCAGTGCTTTCTGGAGCTGCGACGTTGGCAGAGATACTGGAATCATTCGCCAGAGGAGCTACAACTGCTAACAGTAACTGCAATCCGGCGCGGCGGCGACCATTGGATGCTGCAGCCGATAGTGATGTCGGCGCGAGCCCCCGAGCAGCTATGCGCCGAAGGGGCGGGCTATCGTGTTGGCTGTGTGGCGAATGGTGCGGGGGCGTTGGTCCATGGGGGTGCAGCCGTTTGTGGGAGAGAAAAGTAGAGGAAGAAGGGGATGAGTTGGCATGCGAAATCGAATGGCTCTACATGCTTTCAACGGACGATGGGCAGGTGACTGGCCAAAATTTTGGTCGGTAGACCAGCGCCTATTACTCCATTTTTGGCCGGCTCTACATGCTTTCAACTGATGATACTCCAAAAGGGAGTTATCATTTCAGAAGACACGATGTTTTGATTCTTGGATGCATATAATTCTACGGGAGAACAATAAACTATAAAATACTAGAAAATTTGAAAACTATATGATTATTTTTTGTATCGAAGATGATCGAGTGCATGATATCGGTGCCAAACTACATCGTGTTCTGAGTAGCTTCTAGAAGGAAAAAAAGATAAAAGAAAAAGAAAGTTTACTTTCACACTGTTTAGATTGATTTTGTCTTTTTTCTATGAGATCCTCACATGTCCAATCAGTGCCGATGCCTCCGCGGGCTCGGTCATGTCCGCGGATCGTTTGGGTATTGAAATTTGATACTTGTGGTTATAGACGCTCTTACACAAAAACATACTGTTATTTGAAAAAATTATCAAAATTTGGGATTTTTCTTACTAGGGCACCAAAACTCCAAAAGGAACTTTTCATTTCAGAAAAAAAGGGAGAATAAAAACATTGTTTATTCTAGAGCCCTACACCATAACAGTACAACAGTGCTGACTCCACCCTCCGTAGTCGAGTAGGGCTCTAGAATAAACAATGTTGTCAGCAGCATGCTGCGTGCGTGCTCACTTCACGCCAACACTTCTTTTTCTCTTTCCATCATTAACCAGCGCTTTCTCTTACGTGAGCCAGTGACCTTCCAAGCCATGTCGAACGCTGTACAGCACAGCAGCAGCCATGTCCGGTGCTGCACAGTGCACACCCTGACGGAGTAAAGCCTGCCTCGAACCCACCCCGCACGCTTTCATTAACACCGCTGCAGAAGGCTCCTGCCACATATAAAGACGGAACGTCCACGAAAGTCCAACCCTGCTGCCATTGCCATGGATAGTCATTTGGTCAAACCAGAGCGCCGTCTCATAAACTCCACGGATGCATTTCCTTTATCACACTCGACAAATGCATTTTGGTTTACTTTAGTTTCATACAAAATCGTTTTGCTTTACTTTGTTAGGCCATTTTCAACGGCAACCCACGAATTCCCTCCCGCATCCGTCCGCGGATATGGATGCGGGAGGCCGTCATCCAATCATACTCGCATATATCCGGTTTTTTTTTAGTCCGCACGATCAAATACCTGCATACATAGGGTGCATACGTTCAAATAGCCGCATGCCCTTGTTCAAAATTTTAAAAGTTCAAATGTTACATTCCAACATTGTTATCCCCTTTAACCGCCCACTGATGCTCAATCAGATATTCTTTTAGGTGCTCGTGACTTGGTCGATGCCGATTTATTGATGCATTTGAATATACTCTTCAAATAACGTCGGATTCTGGTACGGAAGTTGGATCACCCATGTTTCTCAAATTCTAGAGTTGCGGCAGCATCATCACCTCATCCTTGACGATCATGATGTGCATGATCACACAACATGTAATCGCCTCCTACAAGATCTCCGGATCCAATTGTTCAGTAGGTCCACGAACAACTGCAAAACGGGTCTGCATAACTGCAAATACCCTCTTGACATCCTTTCTAACAACTTCTTGTCTTTGAACAAAACGAGCATTTTTCTGGCCAACTGGGTTAGAGATGGTGCTCACAAATGTAGCCCACAAATGATAAATACCGTCAATCGGATAGTAGCCCATGTTGTACTCATGTCCATTGACAGTGTAGTGTCAAGGTGGAGCTTTTGCTTCAGTCAGTTACGCAAACAACGGTGATAGTTGCAGCACATTGACGTCATTGTGAGACCCATGCATTGCCAAAGAAAACCTGTCAAATCCAAAGACTTTCTGATGCAACTGCTTCAAGAATGTTGGTGGCTTCTTAAGCCTTTGGGCAGTTCTTCCATTCCCAATGCATGCAGTCAACGAGATCCAAGCAAACATGGTGGCCCTCTTGCTTCTGAGATCACCAAGAGCCTTTCGGTGTGTGCTGCAATTGGTTCTCTCAAGCCATTCATCGAAAAGTTGTCGGGGATGGTGAGTATAACAGTAGCGGATGGTACCTGGCGGGGTGATACGTCTCCATCGTATCTAATTTTCCTAACGCTTTTGCTTTTGTTTTGGACTCTAATTTGCATGATTTGAATGGAATTAACCCGGACTGATGTTGTTTTCACCAGAACTACCATGGTTTTGTTTTTGTGCGGAAATAAAAGTTCTCGGAATGGCACGAAATTTTTTGGAGAATTTTTATGGAATAAAAGAAAAAGACTGGAGCCAAGAATCACTGGAGGGGGGGGTCCCTGGGTGAGCACAACCCACCAGGGCGCCCCCCCCCCCCTCCAGGCTCGCCAAGGTGGGTTGTGCCCACCTAGTGGCCCCGCAGACCGTGACTCCGACTATAAAATCCTATTTTTGGAGAAAAAATGAGGAAGAAAGAATTACCGCGTTTCATGATATGGAGCCGTCGCCACCTCCTGTTCTTCGTCGGGAGGCCAGATCTAGAGCCCGTTTAGTGCTCCGGAGAGGGGGATCTTCGATCTTCGTCATCACCAACACTTCTCCATCGCCAATTCCATGATGCTCCCCACCGGGAGTGAGTAATTTGTTCGTAGGCTCGCTGGTCGGTGAGGAGTTGGATGAGATTCATCATGTAATCGAGTTAGTTTTGTTAGGGCTTGATCCCTAATATCCATTATGTCCTGAGTTTGATGTTGCTATGACTTTGCCATGCTTAATGCTTGTCACTTTGGGCCTGGGTGCCATGATTTCAGATCTAAACCATTCATGTTATAACCATTATATCTATGTTCTAGACCAGATCCGATCTTGCAAGTCATATTCACCTATTACGTGTTATGATCCGTAAACCCCGGTGTGGTTACTTTCCGGTGATGACCGTAGTTTGAGGAGTTCATGTATTCACTATGTGCTAATGCTTTGTTCTGGTTCTCTATTAAAAGGAGGCATGAATATCCCTTAGTTTTCTTATGGACCCTGCTGCCAAGGGAGGGTAGGACAAAAGATGTCATGCAAGTTCTTTCCATAAGCACGTATGACTATTTTCGGAATACATGCCTACATTATATTTATGAATTGGGGCTAGTTTTGTATCCCCTAGGTTATGATTGTTATATGATGAATATCATCCAACGAATTCACCGATCCAATGCATATGAATTTTCCATATATTGTTCTTGCCAAGTTATTACTGCTGCTGTTACTGTTACACTCGCTACAAAATCATTACTATCACTGTTACCGTGACTGCTACTATTATCACTGCTACCAAAATGTCATATTGCGGTGCTACTGATCATATTGCTGTAGATAATTAATTTCCAGGTGTAGTTGAATTGACAACTCAGCTGCTAATACTTACAAGTATTGATGCGGAGCATCCCACGTTCATCCCCATGTACACTCCCACTACTCTCCAAGCCCCAAGTGGACATATGACGAGACCTCGAACAAACGCCATTGGACACAAGGTGAACTCGCTCCTCTCCGAACCTTCACTTCCCACATGTGAGACATGGTTACTACCTCAAATATATGTGCTATGCATGACCAGGAACAAGGAGGAAGACCATGGACAAGACGGCGAGGACACCAAGTACACGGACCAAGAGAAGAAGCTGCCCGAAGCTACAGCGGCCGGACGTCCGACCAGGACCGGACGTCCGACGACTCCCAGGCTCCGGACGACCGTGCCAGCGACCACCGAACCGAATCTGCGGACATCCGAAGAACTCCGGACGTCCGGGACCCCGAGCCTCCGGACGACCGGCCCCCTCCGGACGTCCGACCGAAGCATGCCCGAGCCGAATCTACGGACGTCCGAAGAGCGCGGACGTCCCGACCTTCCGAGCCTCCGGACGGCCGGAACCCTCCGGACGTCCGACGCCTGTCTCAAGACAGTGTGTTGGGCCGCAGCCCATGTACCCTTCACTTACCCCTTCGTGGCCCATGACTATATATACTCCTCCACCTCCTCCTAGTTAAGGTTAGCTTAGGTTTAGCTCATGTTTGTGTGAGAGCCTTGCTCATCCACTTGGTTACTTCTCCTCGGAGCTCAGGACCTCTACGGAGAAGATCCCCCAAGCGGATTCAAGACCCCCTTCTAGGATGGACCCCATCAAGACCTCCTCTCGGAGAAGAACGGCTACTCGTGTATCCTTACCTTTGTTGATTGTGGATCATATGTACCTCTTGGTGTTCGATGATCTAGCATTTGTGTGATTGATCCTTTGTCGGTTTAGTGATTTCTCTCTCGTTTCCTCCGTGTTTCCCTCTTGTTCTTCCGCGTGTTCTTCGTGATTCCCCGTACGATCCGCTCCAACGTGAAAGATCGCCCACGTAGGGTTCCGCCCTACATCATCTATGGTATTAGAGCCACGTTGATCACGTTTTGGAGCCCCTACCCCGTCTTTTCTAGCTTGATTTTGTTGTGTTCTTCCCTAAATTCGAAAATTCCCCACCAAAAATAGCCCCAAATTTTTTTGTGATTTGTTGGTTAGATGAAGTTTTGTTGATTTTGATCCATGGATTTGCTTGGTTTCGAGTGGATCTAGCATTTCCCCAAGTTTCCCCACTTTCCATCCACGAAATCCCGCTAATTTTGACCCCAAAATCCCAAAATTCCGCCCAAAATCGCGTCCCGAAACTCGCATCTCGCGTTGACCGCGACCCACCGGACGACCGACGTTTTACGGACGCCCGGAGCCCCAGGAACGACCGGACGTCCGACCTTTTCCGGACGATCGGAACCCCTAACCCGGACCGAATTTACGGATTTCCGACCTTTCCGGACGTCCGACGCCCCGGACATCCGACCTTTTCCGGACGTCCGTAACCTGTAGTTTCAGACTTCGGCTGATTTTTGTTTTGTCCATAACTAATTCATACGGAGTCCGATTTTGACGTTCTTTAGCTCGTTTCGAAGCTATTGACATCCCCTTCTCATAAAAATACTACCACCACCATTTGAATCCATCAAATTTTGTGAACTTTGGCATCTTTGCCTAGGGCTTCCACCATATCCTCCACATAGCCACCACCGACTTCCGCAACCTAACCCATTTTGTTCCCCATAGCATTAGTGGTTGCTTGAGTAGTGATTCGAGTCTCCTAAGGTGTTTCGGCTACTTAGGGACGATTGCTTCTTCATCAACCACCACCACCACTTCCACATAACCTTGCCCACCATACACTTCAACCACCCCAACTTAACCCAATTGTTGATTGAACTTTTTCGAGTTGTGACTTGTGTCTCCTAAGGTGTTTCGGCTACTTAGGGACGGCAACTTCAACTCCGACACGTGTATAGCCCATCATTCCACTTCCGCATTGACAAGTGCAAACCACCACCGCATTCCCGCTACCACCATTTTGACATTTGACGTTTGAGATTTTGAGTTCGCGGTTTTTCCGTTTCCTAAGGTGTTTAGGCTACTTAGGGACGAGTCTCCATCATCTTGGTATCTACATCAAGAACACCGCTACTCATCATCGCCGGACGGTAACCTCCATATCATCTTGGTATCGTGGTATCCCTCCACTGTATATACCCTTGCCATTGCATTGTTAACCCCTAGCCTTACTTTTGCGTCACTTGCCTATCGAGACTAGCCATTTGAGTATTGCCGCAACGCGTTACTTGTGCACATTAGTGATCATACCTTCCATTACATACCATACCATATCATATTGGTATCATATCATCCATTGTGTCTCAAGTTTGTTCCCGCATACACACAATTGCTATCTTGGTTTGTGCATTGTGCAAAGTGGCCATAGAAAAAAAAAGAAATAAAGATTTTAAGCAAAAGAAAGAGAGCAAAGAAGCTTGTAAGCAAGTGCCATAGCATCATACCATATTGCATATAAGATTGTCATATCCGATCATCTTGGATCATCTTGAGAGAAACACCGGAACCATACATACATAGCATACTTGGGATAGAAGTTTATCCATTTTGCATCAAATAGGTTGTGCACAAGTGTCGTATCCGCCTATTGAGCAATCGTGCTAGCGTCTCTCTTGAGTTGTGCAACACGAGCGTTTTCCGTGGATTCCACATTTTGTGCTCATTCCTTGGTTGCACGACCCCATTTATCTATCCGTGTGTGTGTTTCCGTGTGCCATTCTTTGCTATTGGTCCATTTGTTTCGCTTGCAAATTTGTGAATCTCTTTCAACATTATTGACTCTTGCTAATATTTTGCATTAAATTTTTGTGCCACTATCCTCACCGAGCTCCTCCATAAGCTTTACTTGTGTAGGTGTGAGAACCGACAAGGATTGGTACCAATAGTGCTATTTCATTGTCCGCATTTGAGTGAACTTGATTCATTGTCAACATCGGTCAAGGTACATTGGTATAAGTTCTTCTCTTTCTCCCACTCATATTTGCTCGAGTATTGTGATGGATAGGCAAGGCATTTCATCTCCGGTCTTCGACAACAACGACGGCATGAACAACTACATCACCAAAGCGTCTCTCTTTGATCTACAACGACAAGTGCAAGGCACACAATCAAGATTGCGAGAGCGCATCGAGAACATCTCCATCGACATTCATCACTCCGAAGCAAGGAGAAGGGACTAATTCGACAAGAAGCTTGCCGCACATAAAGAGGAGCAAGATGCAAGGATGGAGGAGATTAGAGCCTTGATCAAGTCTACTTCCCCTTCGTCATCTTCAAGGCGGCGACATTCAAGCCACAAGTCTTCGGAGTGCGGAAACGACGCAAGTGCAAATCGTCCTCGTCCACATCTACATGGCGACCACCATCACGTTCGTGATCCACATCGTCATGAAGAGCAAGTCACCTCCAAGCATCATGTGCACAACGACGACGAACGCCAAGGAACTCAAACACGACAACGACATCATCATCATGAAGATGCTCCACAAGCGCAAATGCACAAGTCCCAACAAGCCCTACTTCACGCCAAGTCGAAGCTTCATAAGCACAAGAGAAGACCGCGAGACGACCACCACCAAGACGGCGCTACGGCTACACCAACCACTTCGGCATCTTCGCCAAGTGTTCTCAAGGCATCTTCGCCTTTGGACGTACGGCATCTTCGCCTACTTCCCACGTGTACGCCTTCATCGACTTCATCAAGTCCAAGGCGACCACCTACGAGAGAGGGCGACACTTCCATCTTCGGAAGCCCCTCAAGGAAGATGGCCGAGCATGGGAAACTCCCTTCGGTCATGGAGACGAGCTATGAGGTGCCACATCATATGGGCCTCCAACACCAAGACGGTGACAAGACGGTCGAGCGAGGGCCATCACCTTCGACCACGGCGACAGCGCCGAACCTCTTCAACAACATGAAGACGACGCCCACTTTGGACTCATACTCCGAGTCAAGCTACGCGACCGCGCATGGAGACATTTGCACCTACATCTCTCCGACACCCATATATGTCGAGATGCCCCAATTGCCATGTGAGGAGAGCCACCACCCCATGAGTGACATGAGTGACTCCACCATACGTGACATTGAGAGCATTTCCTATGAGAGGATGAGTGTCACCACCACTAGCCCCACACATGAGAGCATGCCACACATCCTATGTGTGGTTGAGCGCCATTTGAGTGACTCCACCCACCATACGAGTGAGAGCATCCTTGAGGGAGTGACTGAGCCACAACACTGAGTGAGTGAGGTAGTTGACACGGCACATGAGGCCACTATGATTTCTAACGACTTAACCTCTACTCCTAGTGTGTTTTCTTCTTTGGTGCTAGGTCTCCTACATGACGACATGCCTATCTTGACGAGTCCATCCCTACATTGGAGACGCATTTATGGCCATGGTGGACGATGATGCACCCCCACATGGTTCCATCAAGAGGAAGATGACAACGAGACGATCTTCAACACCTCACCTACAACACATGAGCGACGCCTCCAACGGTAACATAGGTGATGGTGCTTCTCTTGTCCCACTAGTGGACTCTCTTGACTTCGATTGCTCCCATGATGTTGACCCACCTATTACCATGCTTCATGCTAGTAAAACTTCTTCATGCCTTGACTTACCTATTTATGATGAATATGATGATGAGCATGTTGAGTTGCCTAGTTGTGATGCTATGCTTCATAGGATATCATGTGAAAATTCTATTGGTCACATTATGTTTGACAATCCATTGAACTTGTCATATGCTATGAGTGAGATCTCCCATATTGCCTCATTTCAATCTCAACATAGTAACTATGCATGCCCCATTAAAATAAATCCCATTTGCACTTATGGCATAGATGACGAGATGATGGTCATTGGCTTTTGCTTCTCTTGTGATGATATTGCACTACTTCATTTGCGCAATTCGTCTACTATTCCATGCCATGATCACATTGTTCCAAATATGCATTGTTTTGGATGTTGTCAATATTCTCCATGTGATTTTTCCATTAATGTTCATGAGGAGACCCCCATAGTTTCCTCATACATATTAGGAGATCTTGATGCATTTCATACTTTGCATGATTCCCATAATTGCTTGAACCATATGCATTCCATGAATAACAATGCTCTAGATATTTCTCATGATGCATTGCACAATTTGAGTCTCCATTATGCTATACATAACAACAAACCTATCATGATGGATGACATGTTTCTATATCACGCATCTCATTTATTTGAGCATTGGCTATTTTGTGCTCACCGACACATGCACGTATGCATCATGATGGATGATGCGTACATCTACCACGCACACACAATTTTCCCTTTGTCTTTGTTTTGTGTAGGTACTCACGTATACTCGTCAACCTCTCAGTTCCAAGAGTTGACGAAACGAGCTCTTGAGAGCAACGATGACTTGGGATCACATGGACTTTCATTCCCACCATTCCTTTTGCGCAAGGACTACGCGCATCTCTTCTACTTGGCTCTCACACGGCTATGGGCTATTTACCACTTGCCACCTTATGCTCATTTTACCGTGTTCACTTTGCATGTTATGCTTGCTTCCATGCCTTTGCCATGCACTTGTGACCCTTGCTTGCATCTACCCATGATTCACCATTATGCTACTCATATGTGTATTTGCATGCTTGGTGGAGATCCTAGTAGCTATTGTCATGATTTCTTTGTGCCCCATGCTATTGATGCTTGTTGTGTTGGGAGAGTCATGATGACCCATTGCTATTTACATATGGCTCCTCACCAATACATTCATGCTATTGTCCTCATATCTTGCTTTCATGTTTGTGCTATGTCATGTGATTTACTCATGCCCACTATTTGCACACATGACATGCTTGCCATGATTCCTTCTAGTATGTTGCATCTTCGCACTACTAGCTTGCTTGACTTGATCGCTATGATTGATTGCTATGTTGCATCACCCATGTTCCACTATCACTTGCTTTCTTGGGTTGATGACATATATGTTCATGCCTCTCACATGATATATCTTGTTTATTGTCGCTTGCCTCCTATAGTTTCCTCTATGCTTCATGATCTTGGAGACTTGGACACTTCACTTGTGATGCATGCTTGTTTACTTGAGCCTATTGTGTTTGGTTGTTCTCGCATCATATGCCTCCATACTATGAAATGCTCCCTTGTACTTTCTTATGATGAGCATGATGCATACACTTGTAGGGTATCTTACCACACCTAATGATAGGTTTCGCACTTCCGCTAACCTCATTTGTTTTTCCGAGTGTTTGTCATGTTCTTTCGCTTTGAAGGATTCACAAGGCATTACCATCATGAGACATATTGGTTATGTGAAGGCATACACGATGTGCGACACCAACATTTTCGACATCCTCATAAAGGTGAACTCCTTCCCTTTGAGCCATCCTCAAGTTTGCATATTGGATGGGTCACTCTTTCATTGTTGTTTCTTTCTTGTTGTCTACATGCTACATCTATTGGATGGAGGAGCAACATTGGAGATTGGCTCTTTGGACCTTCAAATTGAGGAGCGCCCGCACTTATTGGATGCATCTTTGGAATTCCACTCATGCCACGACATCGAGCATTGGTACACCACCATCTCCATATTTGTTGATTGTGCTCATACATGTCATGCTCGATGGACATATCATTCTCACCACAAGTTTGCACCATATGCATGGATTGACACACATTATGATTGCCTTGTTGCATCTTGTATTCCCATGTCATCCATGATATTTGAGCTTGTTCACTTCCTTAGCAAATTTGTTGTGATCTTCCATGATGGCATTTTCATACATCATGATCATATGGTCCTCCATCAATTGCATGATGACATTCACATATTGAGCATCCATTGCTATGTTCATGCTTTTGATGCACCATCCCATTATGACATCATATTGCACCGTGGTTGCATTGCTCATACTCATAACACAATTGTGTGCACAATGATTGCATTTGTTCCCATGAATGCTTTGCATACCATTCTAGATCATCTTGATAAGCTTCATGCGCTTTGTCACGAACTATATTGCCGCACGGACTCATTCTTACATGATGGACACTTTGTGTGCGCTAACCATTGTATTCCCGAGTGTTGCTTGTGTTTGCTCTTTTGCATGTCTATCACTCCGGCGACACCTTGGACTACTTGGATTGTGCCATGTCTTCAACTTCGTCCAACTACAAGTCCGTCTCGACAACCGCTTTCCATGGTGATGAGGATCACGATCCGAGGTCGGATCTTTCCCAAGGGGGAGATGATGCGGAGCATCCCACGCTCATCCCCATGTACACTCCCACTACTCTCCAAGCCCCAAGTGGACATATGACGAGACCTCAAACAAACGCCATTGGACACAAGGTGAACTTCGCCTCTCCGAACCTTCACTTCCCACATGTGAGACATGGTTACTACCTCAAATATATGTGCTATGCATGACCAGGAACAAGGAGGAAGACCATGGACAAGACGGCGAGGACACCAAGTACACGGACCAAGAGAAGAAGCTGCCTGGTTACAGCCGGACGTCCGACCAGGACCGGACGTCTGACGACTGAGTTCGGACGACCGGCCCCTCCGGACGACCGTGCAGCCGACCACCGAACTGAATCTGCGGACATCCGAAGAACTCCGGACGTCCGGGACCCCGAGCCTCGGACGACCGGCCCCCTCCGGACGTCCGACCAAGCATGCCCGAGCCGACCCACGGACGTCCAAGAGCGCCGGACGCCCCGACCTTCCGAGCCTCCGGACGACCGGAACCTCCTCCGGACGTCCGACGCCTGTCTGCGACAAGCAGTGTTGGGCCGCAGCCCATGTACCCCTTCACGTACCCCTTCGTGGCCCATGACTATATATACTCCTCCACCTCCTCCTAGTTAAGGTTAGCTTAGGTTTAGCTCATGTTTGTGTGAGAGCCTTGCTCATCCACTTGGTTACTTCTCCTCGAGCTCGGGACCTCTACGGAGAAGATCCCCCAAGCGGATTCAAGACCCCTTCTAGGGTGGACCCCATCAAGACCTCCTCTCGGAGAAGAACGGCTACTCGTGTATCCTTACCTTTGTTGATTGTGGATCATATGTACCTCTTGGTGTTCGATGATCTAGCATTTGTGTGATTGATCCCTTGTCGGTTTAGTGATTTCTCTCTTGTTTCCTCCGTGTTTCCCTCTTGTTCTTCCGCGTGTTCTTCGTGATTCCCCGTAGGATCCGCTCCAACGTGAAAGATCGCCCACGTAGGGTTCCGCCCTACATCATCTATTCTTTAGCTCCCCTTGTGTCGAATTTATAAACTTGGGTTGAATACTCTACCATCGAAAACTGTTGCGATCCCCTATACTTGTGGGTTATCACAGGGCGGTCGGATGACAGGGGTTGAACAACGATGGAGGAGAAGCAGGGTGGAGCTCGGCTAGAACGCTAAAGGTGATGGAGATGTAGAGTTCCGGTAGGGGTGTGGCGTGGTGGCCATGGTGGTGGAGCGGCGGGAGGATAAGAAACAAAGAAGGAAGGAGAGAAAATGGGAAGGATAAAGGCGCGGGTCCGAGAAGGGTTTTGGGTGGGCCAAAGTTGTCGGAGTCCTACGTATCTGGTATCTGGACCCCCACATAGCTCCCCTTATTTGTCTCTGATTTGCGCGAGAAAGTACGCCCGGACCGTGCCGCAGACCGATACAGGCCCGTGTTGGATGACTTCCGCAGTCCAGACAACACAGTCCGATCAGATGCAGGCGGTTTGTGGGTCCGCCTTGGAGATGCCCTTACAAAATCATGTGTGTGTTTTCCTCATGGAGGTCTCGTAACCTTTTTTGTTTGTTGTTGAAGAGTACTAAAGTGTATAAGAAATTAAGAATACATGAACTTTATAAGAAAGGGGAATAGTGGATCACACATGGCAAACTAGATTATCAAAATAGGCCACGTGTTTTTTCAATTATTTTATAAATCTAAAAAATCTTGAAATAACAATTTGTCTCTCATCTTATGCGTCACTGGACACACGAATCATCCAAATAATTTTTCGATGATGTTTCTTAAATATATCTGTATTCTAAACATTGTTTGACTATTTTAATTGTTTTATGTTTCCAATGAATTTACTTTTTTTAATTTTCATCGAGGAGAGATTTTACCATCTGAAGTATTCGTTTGCCTATAAGGCTTTGCATCCTATCGCAAGATAAGTTCAAGTGAACCAGAAGTACAAGGGTCGGGGGCACAAGGGAGAAGAGATAAACTAAAAACAACACATTCCAACAACATAGATAACGGGGGAACAACGAGGAAAAACACAACAAAGAGCATAATAGGAGAAATCTAACAGCATTGGTCAGCCGGACCAAACCACAACACTCCACCGTCAATGCAATCGAAAGGCTCCACGCGTCCGAGACTCCACAACGCCGCGACACTACCTGTGTCGCGAGGCACATTCAAAAGGTCAAGCAAGGCCGAGACGATGACATGGCACATGTGTGCCACCGCCATAGTCGAAGGGCATGCCTAGCAAACCAAGCAGTGGCACTGCATGGTCGACACAATCAAAAGGCACCTCACAACCGAGATTGCATGACGACGCGACACCACCTGTGTTGGGGTAGATTCGAAAGGTTATGCGAGGCCGAGACGCCTCGAAGGTACCTGTGTGCCAACGACGTATCCGCAGGGCACCTGCCAAGCAGAGATGCTTCGAGGAGCACTCGAGCACGACACACACCACCGCCGACCCCAGACTTGTTGCACCACCACCAACGACCACCAACCTCAAACCAACCAAAGACCAACCCAAACCTCAGTCAAGCAACATGGAGTAGCATCTGCGAAGACAGACGCCACCAAGGTGGTAATAATGACATCAAGGATGCCACCACCGTCCGATCCAGTAGTTGGGTCTAAGGCTTTCACCCAGAGAATGAACATAGTAGGTGGGGAACCAAGGCATCACACAATGGCATCTTCAAGGAGGGATCCGATGACGAAGGGCGTCACTGCTATCGGTGCCGACTGAACTCGGCATAGGGCTTTCAGATGTAGCATCACCTGCACCACCCTTTTGCTGAGCCACGTCGGTGCTGAGACCGGAGTCACCGCCGCCTGGAGGCAACCAACCTCCTGTAATGACGGCTACCGAGCACGGACATAACTAACACTAGGCCGCGCAAGTAGCCACAAATAGGGACCGCAACGCCGACGCCCAAAGCCATCCGCTAGCCCGGATTCGGCGCACCGGCCAGATCTATTGTCGTGGGGAGCGCCTGTGAGCGCCATGAGCAGGTTGCTCGCCACCTGGACACCACCCCTGCTCCCCTAGCACTCATCGCGCCCTCGGCACCGAGCTCGAGTGGAGATGCCACTGAGATCACCCCGACCACCCGACCACCACGCATCTGCCAATGATCTCCCTGAGCAACCTTTGGAAGCAGGGGTACGATACATGTTCTACGCGTAGTAGACTTCATGCCATGCACGCCACCATCATAGTCTCCGCCATAGGGTTACAATTCATGATAATTAAGAGTTTACCCCATGGATGCAGCCTCTCTAAGGGTTCTCCGTAATTTATCAATTGCAAAGGTTAGGAGCAATAGGCTTTTACTATCACCTCGAATCCTAGCCCTTTACAACGATAGTGATATACTTTGTGGCTATAAGGCACAAATGCTGAGTGGGACCCCTTCAGAACATTTGCAAAGATATTAAACTAAGAATTCAACGGGGAATCTCATATCCAAAATAACGTGTCAGACCCTACACATACCAAGGTTCATCCATATCCCCCAGAACAAGGGGTATACTCACACATGGAGACAATAAACATCATGAAAAGAGTGATGGCATACATGGATGAATGATTCAAATAACACACAAGATGATCCACTAGGGTTCTTGATGTTACAAATGATAAGAATGTGGACGATGATGATGATGTGGATGATGATGATGATGCTGATAGTGGTGACGATGTTGTAGCTCCCTTGTGCACGGTGAGGAATATCCCTTCTTCTCCTTGCCAATTCCTCCTTCGGATGAACTCTGGAGGCTAGGGTTCTGCCTTGGGGATGAGTTTCTATCTCTATGGGTGTCCGATCCACGATCCCATTTCATGGGGTGGAAATAGTTGATCTGGTAGCGGCGATGGCACTACATATGATCGCCCATATGAGTTGGCACGGTCGTATGGAACGCCATCTTTTGCCCTGGAAGCGCAGTGACGATCTCTCCTTTGGCCTTCTTGCTTAATTCTTTTATGGTAGGTGATTATCACTTTAAATACATCATTTCACTATCATTTCTGAGGATTTCTACCGTAATATGCTAAATGGTCCAAAAAGCGTTACCTGAGGGATTATCGACAAAGAAGGGGTTCTAACACGGTAAAATTCCACAAAGCCTACCATGTAGGCACAAAATACTCAGTAAAATCATCACATAAATTAGACTCATCAGTGCGTCGGAATTGTGTAAGTGACAGTGTAGTTGTGCGGTTTGTAATTCCTTACTATTAGCTCCCTGTGGGTTGGACACTTCACTTATCACGAAAGTGCTACAACATCCCTGTGCACTTGTAGGTCATCGACCACCCACCTCCTGCTTTACGCTACACCAGCATTTGGTCTTGTCATCCGTCCCTCCGGGTCATCGTGATGATGGCCCGCCGGCCTACCCGGGGGGGGGGGGGGGTAGGCTGACCGGGCATTTAATGCTCGATCGACGGAGTGCTCTGTAAGGCCTCTCTCCCTGGCTAACGCGTGCCTCGTCTGCTCGGGGGCTCAACCCTCGAGTGCGTCATGGCTGGCGTCACGGGCCTCTTCGGGGATCTTCTGTGACTCATTTTACCGTCTGCGTTCCGTAATCGGTAGTTCCTGCACGAAATATTCTGTCAGTAGATATTTTCGAGAAGGCTTATATACACAACTTTCATGTATACCCTGGTATCCATTTTTTGATCACCATCCAAAAGACAAATAACATAGCTGCAAAAACAAAAGTAACTGTGGAGTCCCATCAGCACCATTAGCAAAGCTGAGTGTGGACTCTTGACCTAAACAAAACATTCACTCTTCATCGATGATGTCTGCAACATAATAGGTTGCAATCGGGTAGGTTAATACATTAAATTTTACTCCAGTAGCAAGTCACGCCTAGAAATAATATAACATACCTAAACAATCCAAATAATATTTAAAGCATTTCCAACTCTTTTTATAATGGAGAAGTCAATTTTTAAATATTCCAAAATAGTTCCCAACATTATTGTTTGAAGAAGTCATGTTATCTTCTCTCATTTTTGAATTGGAAATGGGTTTGAGTATTTCATGAACCAAGAATTCAAAATGAATATTTGGGAAAGTCCTTTTATTCCCTCTTATTATAATTTCACTTGAATCCAAAAGTATCAAACCCTAGATGAACTCAAGCAACAAAAGCAAATCTATTTGTTTTATTTACATTCCACAATTATTTTTGGATGTTACAACGTGGGTTCTCAAAGGAAAAACATGAGTGTGTGAGTCTCCTACACACTAGAGAAATAAATCCCCAAATACATTTTTTGAAAACACCGAAATAAATTCCCCAATACATTTCTTGAAAACACCTGGCAAGGTACTTAAGAACTTCAAAAAAAATTCAAAGGTTACATATTTCTATATACTTGTTGTTGAATTTTAATTAAATCTAGTAAATAGCTAGAGATTCATTTCATGGCTAAATAATAGCAAACAAATTCATAATTTTCTAATTTCTCCAAGGTAAATATAATATAGTATGCTGCCCGTAGAAAATTTGTAGCCTTTTTATAAGTATTTTCGGAAGACTTTACGCATGGTACCTAAAATTGGTATTTCAAAAATAGGGAAACCATTATTAGATATATAGAAGGGGAATGAGTGCATATTAGTGCATAATAGTGTAATGTCAAGTCATACTCCATATTTCAAGTTCAAATGATGAATAAAGTTTGATGTGGGTTTCCATCTTCATCCGTTCCCTTTGAATGATATGATGCTTCCTCGAAGTTGCTTCAGTTACAATGCAATATATAGTCTGGGTTTTGTGAAACTGGTTGAAATTTTGAACAAAGATTCTTGGGCTGATCTCATGGCACCGTGAAAAATTTTAAAATTTTCAGACATTCCTTTCCTTTTAATAAAACTGAAAATAAATAAATGCAAGTCAGGGATTGAATTTTCCCAGCTAGATATTTGTTTCTTTTTATTTTTCCGCAAAACATCTAGGAGTATCAATGTATGTCAGAAATTAAATATGATTTTTATTCCAAATGTTAGGATTTCTTAAATATAGTTTAAATTTGAGTGGTATCATGTAAAAGGCTGGAAATACATTTAATGTCAAAATAATAGTCAATAAATTCTTGATTTTTTAACCATTACAAGGATAATATAATACTGTATCTAACATGTTGAATAATTTTGGGGCCTTTTAGGTAAGTATTTTAGAAAGCATCTCGAAAAGTACCTAAAATTAGTATTATAAAAAATATCAGCACCTTGCAGCAAAAGTGGCACACCAATGGTATTCTTTTTTTCTTCTCCTAATTAAACACTTGCATTACTTAAGCAAGGTCATTACAGTCTTGCTGATACAAAACATCAACATCATCAGGAGTACACCGAAGCCACACAA
Source organism: Aegilops bicornis (assembly GCA_021605145.1). Classification (NCBI taxonomy): domain Eukaryota; kingdom Viridiplantae; phylum Streptophyta; class Magnoliopsida; order Poales; family Poaceae; genus Aegilops; species Aegilops bicornis. Next base: position 741,442,141 of record CM038673.1, read on the forward strand.
CTGTTTTGGGCAACGAGCGACCCATATGAGAGAGTGCATTACTAGCTTTATTCTGCTCTCTTCAGATGGCCTCTATTTCATGCTGACAATCAGCAAGAAGTTGTCTTGTTTCTCCCACCATAGGTGCTACAGCTGGCCTATTGGTCGTAGGATCGTTGATCATGCGCGCTGCCATAGCGCAGTCCGTCTCGACGATGAGATTTTGAGTTTTCCATTCAAGAGCTAGGGCCACCCCCTCCATGCATGCCACTACCTCGGCCTCGAGGTCACTCGAACATCTCTGAATGAACCTGCACGATGCAAAAATGATGCCACCATGATGGTCGCACATGCTCCTCTTGTGCCTTCCCCTTCCCTCCTTGAGCCATCAAGGTTTAGGGCCTTTTTGATTCGTGGGATTCTAAAAATGCAAGAATAGAAAACATATAGGATTGCAATGTCATGCTCTGCTACTTCTTGAGCTTGCGTTGGTTTTTCCCTTGAAGAGTAAAGGGCGATGCAGTAAAGTAGAGATAAGTATTTCCCTCGGTTTGAGAATCAAGGTATCAATCCAGTAGGAGACAACGCACAAATCACCGAATACATGCACAAACAATCAAACAACTTGCACCCAACGCGATAAAGGGGTTGTCAATCCCTTCACGGTTACTTGCAAAACTGAGATCTGATAGAGATAGATGAACTGTAAAGTAAATATTTTTGGTGTTTTTGGTTTATAGCTCGAAAAGTAAAAGATTGCAAAATAGTAGATCAGAAACTTATATGATGGAAAGTAGACCCGGGGCCATAGGTTTTGATACGTCTCCAACGTATCTACTTTTTCACACGCTTTTCCTCTTGTATTGGACTCTAATTTGCATTATTTGAATGAAACTAACCCGGACTGACGCTGTTTTCAGCAGAACTACCATGGTGTTGTTTTTGTGCAGAAATGAAAGTTCTCGGAATGGAACAAAACTTTATGAGGATTTTTTATATAATAAAAGAGAATTTCTGGAGCCAAGATCCACCGGAGAGGGGCCCTGGGTGGGCACAACCCACCAGGGCGCGCCCCCCTCTCCTGGCGCACCCAGGTGGATTGTACCCACCTGGTGGCCCCGCTGACGACCCCCCTAATACTATAAAATCACATATTTCTAGAAAAAAATCAGGGAGAAAGAATTATCGCGATCCACGAGACGGAGCCGCCGCCAAGCCCTGTTCTTCCTCGGGGGGGGGGGGGGCAGATCTGGAGTCCGTTTGGGGCTCCGAAGAGGGGGATCTTCGTTCTTCGTCATTACCAACCCATCTCCATCGCCAATTCCATGATGCTCCCCACTGGGAGTGAGTAATTCCTTCGTAGGCTCGCTGGTCAGTGAGGAGTTGGATGAGATTCATCATGTAATCAAGTTAGTTTTGTTAGGGCTTGATCCCTAGTATCCACTATGTTCTTGGACTGATGTTGCTATGACTTGCTATGCTTAATGCTTGTCACTTTGGGCCCGGGTGCCATGAACTCAGATCTGAACCGTTTATGAATTCATCATTAATTATATCCATGTTCTAGATCCGATCTTGCAAGTTATAGTCACCTACTACGGTTATGATCCGACAACCCCGGAGTGACAACAACCGGTCCCACTCTCGGTGATGACCGTAGTTTGAGGAGTTCATGTATTCACTATGTGTTAATGCTTTGTTCCGGTTCTCTATTAAAAGGAGGCCTTAATATCCCTTAGTTTCTGTAAGGATCCCGCTGCCACGGGATGGTAGGACAAAAGATGTCATGCAAGTTCTTTTAATAAATCACGTATGACTATTTACGGAATACATGCATACATTATATCGATGAACTGGAGCTAGTGCCGTATCACCATGGGTTATAACTGTCACATGATGAATATCATCCAACAAGTCACCGATCCAATGACTACGAATTTATCTTATATTGTTTCGCTGCGTTACTACTGCTATCATCATTGTTACACTTGCTACAAATTTATTGCTATCACTTTTATCACATCGATGTCATTGTCACTACTATCAAAACTATCAAACTACTTTGCTACTGACCACTTTGCTGCAGATAATTCATCTCCAGGTGTGGTTGAATTGACAACTCAACTGCTAATACCTTCAAATATTCTTCGGCTCCTCTTGTGTCGAATGTATAAATTTGGGTTAAATACTTTACCCTCGAAAACTGTTGTGATCCCCTATACTTGTGGGTTATCAGGTTTCACTAGAGGCTTCTCTCAAGATAGAAAATAATACGGTGGGTGAGAAAATTACTGCCGAGCAATTGATAGAAAAGCGCAAAGTTATGACGATATCTAAGGTAATGATCATGAATATAGGCATCAAGTCCGTGTCAAGTAGACCAAAACGATTCTGCATCTACTACTATTAATCCACACATCGACCGCTATCCAGCATGCATATAGAGTATTAAGTTCATAAAGAACGGAGTAATGCATTAAGTAAGATGACATGATGTAGAGAACTTAAATCAAGCAATATGATGAAAACCCGCGGACTAAGGCATAGCCTAGTGGTGGGGAGGGGTTGATGCCTTCCCACCCACCCAGGTTCAAGGCATCGTACTTGCAATTTGGGTTTGTTGCACCAATTATACTGTAGGGGGTTCCCTTACAGTCTTTCTATCAAAAAAATGATGAAAACCCCATCTTTTTATCCTCGATGACAACAATACAATATGTGCCTTGCTGCCCCTGCTGTCACTAGGAAAGGACACCGCAAGATTGAACCCAAAGCTAAGCACTTCTCCCATTGCAAGAAAAACCAATCTAGTTGGCCAAACCAAACCGATTGTTCGAAGAGAATTACAAATATATCAAATCATGCATAAAAGAATTCAGAGAAGATTCAAATAATATTCATAGATAAGCTGATCATAAATCCACAATTCATTGGATCTCGACAAACACACCACAAAAAAGTATTATATCAAATAGATCTCCAAGAACATCGAGGAGAACATGGTATTGAGAATCAAAGAGAGAGAAGAAGCCATCTAGCTACCAGCTATGGACCCCTAGGTCCGTGGTAAACTACTCATGCTTCATCGGAAGGGCAGTAGAGTTGATGTAGAAGCCCTCCGTGATCGAATCCCCCTCCGGCAGGGTGCCGGAAAAGGTCCCTAGATGGGATCTCATGGGTACAGAAGGTTGCGGTGGTGGAAAAGTCTTTTCGTGGATGCCTCTGGTGGTTTGGGGATATTGGGGAATATATAGGCGAAAGAATTAGGTCAGGAGGCTCACGAGGGGCCCACAAGGGTGGGGGGCGCACCCTCCGTCCTTGTGGCCGCCTCGTGGTTCCTCCGACTTCATCCCGAAGTCTCCTGGTTGTCTTCTGGTCCAAGAAAAATCATCGCGAAGGTTTCATTCCGTTTGGACTCCGTTTGGTATTCCTTTTCTGCGAAACTCAAAAACAGAGAAAAAACAGGAACTGGCACTGGGCTCTAGGTTAATAGGTTAGTCCCAAAAATAATATAAAATATCATATTAATGCATATAAAACATCCAAAACAGATAATATAATAGCATGGAACAATAAAAAATTATAGATACGTTGGAGACGTATCAAGCATCCCAAGCTTAATTCCTGCTCATCCTCGAGTAGGTAAATGAAAAAAACAGAATTTTTGATGTAGAATGCTACCTAACATATTTAACCATGTAATTTTATTTATTGTGGCATGAATGTTCAGATCCATAAGATTCAAAATAAAAGTTTAGTATTGACATAAAAATAATAATACTTCAAGCACATTAACAAGGCATTTATGTCTTCTCAAAATAACATGGCAAAGAAAGCTTATACCTACAAAATCATATAGTCTGGCTATGCTCCATCTTCATCACACAAAATATTCAAATCATGCACAACCCCGATGACAAGCCAAGCAATTGTTTCGTACTTTCGATGTTCTCAGACTTTTTCAACTTTCACGCAATACATGAGCGTGAGCTATATCTGGCCATGGGCCGGGCCGGGTCAGGCTTGGGCCGGGCCTAAAAAAGCCCACGGCAGAATACTGAGGCCCAGGCCCTACCAGGCCCTACCATCGGGCCTACTTTTCAAGCCCAAACCCGGCCCATCTGGTAAAAAGCCCAGAAAAGCCCTTACGACTTAGGGCCGTGGGCTGGGCCTCTTCCTTAAAACGCCAATATGCCAAGCCCAAGCCCGTCCAGGCCCTGCTGGTGGGCTCAAAACTCAGGCCCAAGCCCGGCCCATGGGCAAGCCCATTAGGCCTAGGCCCTGGATTTTAGGGCCGGGCCTGGGTGGGCCGACAGGGTCGGGCCTGAGATGGCCAGGACTAGCGTGAGCCATGGACATAACACTATATGTGGAATAGAATAGTGGTTGTGGAGAAGACAAAAAGAAGGAGAATAGTCTCACATCAACTAGGCGTATCAATGGGCTATGGAGATGCCCATCAATAGATATCAATGTGAGTGAGTAGGGATTGCCATGCAATGAATGCACTAGAGCTATAAGTTTATGGAAGCTCAAAAAGAAACTAAGTGGGTGTGCATCCAAATTGCTTGCTCATGAAGACCTAGGGCAATTTGAGGAAGCCCATTGTTGGAATATACAAGCCAAGTTCTATGATGAAAGAATCCCACTAGTATATGAAAGTGACAACATAGGAGACTCTTTATCATGAAGATCATGGTGCTACTTTGAAGCACAAGTGTGGTAAAAGGATAGTAACATTGCCCCTTCTCTCTTTTTCTCTCATTTTTTTCTTTTTTTTCCTTTTCTCTTTTTTGGGCCTTCTTTTTTTATTTTGGCCTTTTCTCCCCCCATTTTTATTTCCTCACATGGGACAATGCTCTAATAATGAAGATCATCACACTTTTATTTACTTACAACTCAAAAATTACAACTTGATACTAGAACAAAACATGACTCTATATGAATGCCTCTGGCGGTGTACGAGGATGTGCAATGAATCAAGAGTGACATGTATGAAATAATTATGAATGGTGGCTTTGCCGCAATACGATATCAACTACATGATCATGCCAAGAAATATGACAATGATGGAATGTGTCATAATAAACAGAACGGTGGAAAGTTGCATGACAATATATCTCGGAATGGCTACATAAATGCCATAATAGGTAAGTATGGTGGCTTTTTTGAGGAATGTATATGGTGGGTGTATGGTACCGGCAAAGTTTGTGCGGCACAAGAGAGGATAGCAAGGGTGGAAGGGTGAGAGTGCGTATAATCCATGGAGTCAACATTGGTCATAAAGAACTCACATACTTATTGCAAAAATCTATTAGTCATCGAAACAAAGTACTATGCGCATGCTCCTAGGGGGATAGATTGGTAGTAAAAAGCCATCGCTCGTCCCCGACCGCCACTCATAAGGAAGACAATCAAAAAATATCTCATGCTCCAACTTCGTTACATAACGGTTCACCATACGTGCATGCTACGGGACTCGCAAAACTTAACAAAAGTATTTCTCAAATTCATAACTACTCACTAGCATGACTCTAATATCACCATCTTCAAATCTCAAAACAATCATAAGGAATCAAACTTCTCATAGTATTCAATGCACTTTATATGAAAGTTTTTATTATAGCCCTCTTGGATGCCTATCATATTAGGACTAAATTTATAACAAATTACCATGCTATTTAAATACTCTCAAAATAATATAAGTTAAGCATTAGATTTCATCAATTTCTATAAAATAAAACCACCGCCGTGCTCTAAAACGATATAAGTGAAGCACTAGAGCAAAATTGCCTAGCTCAAAAGATATAAGTGAAGCACACAGAGTATTCTAATAAATCACGATTCATGTGTGTCCCTCTCAAAATGTGTGTACATTAAGGATGATTGTGGCAAACTAAAAATCAAAGACTCAAATCATACAAGACGCTCCAAGCAAAACACATATCATGTGGTGAATAAAAATATAGCCTCAAGTAAAGTTACCGATAGACGAAGACGAAAGAGGGGATGCCTTCCGGGGAATCCCCAAGCTTAGGCTCTTGGTTGTCCTTGAATATTACCTTGGGGTTCCTTGGGCATCCCCAAGCGGCGCTTGCCACTACTTATTCCATGGTCCATCAAATCCTTACCCAAAACTTGAAAAGTTCACAACACAAAACTCAGCAGAAAATCTCATAAGCTCCGTTAGTATAAGAAAATAAATCATCACTTTTGGTACTGTTGTGAACTCATTATTTATTTATATTGGTGTAATATCTACTGTATTCCAACTTTTCCATGGTTCATACCCCCCGATACTACCCATATATTCATCAAAATAAGCAAACAACACGTCGAAAACAAAACAGTCTGTAGTAATATGTAACTCTCGAATACTTCTGTAACTCCAATTTTTTTGAAAAATTAGGACAATCTAAGAAATTTGTTTATTAATCTTATGCAAAAATAATCAAATCAAAAGCATGCTTCTGTTAAAAATGAGAATTATTTTCCTGAGCGCAAAAGTTTCTGTTTTTCAGCAAGATCAAATCAACCATCACCATAAGGCATCCCAAAGGTCTTACTTGGCACAAACACTAAATAAAACACAAAACCACATCTAACCAGAGGATAGATGAATTATTTAATGCAAAACAGAACCTAAAAAACAAAAAACAAAAATAAAATTGGGTTGCCTCCCAACAAGCGCTATTGTTTAACACCCTTAGCTAGGCATAAAAACACGAATAGATCTAGGTATTATCATTTTTGGTATGCAATCCATAAGTAGCTCTCATAATTGATTCATACGGCAATTTTATTTTATATCTTGGAAAGTGTTCCATGCCATTCCTTAATGGAAATTGAAATCTAATGTTTCCTTCTTTCATATCCATAATTGCACCAATCGTTCTAAGGAAAGGTTTACCAAGAATAATAGGACATGTAGGATTGCAATCCATATCAAGAACAATGAAATCTATAGGCACATTATTCCTATTTGCAACATTAAGAACATCATTAATCCTTCCCATAGGTTTCTTAGTAGTTGAATCCACAAGATGCAAATTTAAAGAACAATTATCAAATTCACGGAAACCTAATACATCACATAAAGTTTTTGGAATCATGGAAACGCTAGCACCCAAATCACAGAAAGCATGGAACTCATAATCTTTAATATTAATCTTAATAGTAGGTTCCCACTCATCATAAAGTTTTCTAGGGATATAAACTTCCAATTCAAGATTTTCTTCAAAAGATTGCATCATAGCATCAATGATATGTTTAGTAAAATCTTTGTTTTGATTATAAGCATGATGAGAATTCAACATGCATTGCAACAAGGAAATACAATCTATTAAAGAACAATTATCATAATTAAATTCCTTGAAATCCAAAAGAGTGGGTTCATTGCTACTTAAAATTTTGACTTCTCCAATCCCACTTTTATAAATTTTTGCATCAAGATCTAAAAACTCCGAATTATTGGGATGCCTTTTAACTAAAGTTAACTCATCTCTAGTCCCATGTTTATCAAGATTTATATTAGAAAACAAAGATTCAATAGGAGTCATATCAATAACTTTAAGATCTTCATCATTATTTTCACGAAAAATGGAAGAACATGTTTTTACAACCCAATATCGTTTAGCATGCATCTTATCGGTTCTTTCTTTGCACTCATCAATGAAAATTCTCATAGATTTTAGAGACTCATTAATATCAAGCTTTGGTTGAATAGATCTAAGTTTCAAAGAATCAACATCAAGAGAAATTCTATCCACGTTCCTAGCCAAATCATCAATTTTAAGCAATTTTTCTTCAATCAAAGCATTGAAATTCTTTTGCAAACTCATAAATTCTTTAACACTATTATCAAAATCAAAGGGCATATTATTAAAATTTTAATAAGAATTGTTGTAGTAATTACCATAATTATTAGAGGAATTACTAGGAAACGGCCTAGGATTAAAATTACCTCTATACGCATTATTACCAAAATTGTTCCTACGAACAAAATTCACATCCATCGATTCATTATTATTCTCAATCAAAGTAGACAAAGGCATATCATTAGGATCAATAGAAGCACTCTTGCTAGCAAATAATTTCATAAGTTCATCCATCTTTCCACTCAAAACATTAATCTCTTCAATCGCACGCACTTTTTTACTAGTGGAAGATCTTTCGGTGTGCCATTGAGAATAATTAACCATAATACTATCTAGGAGTTTAGTAGCTTCTCCTAAAGTAATATCCATAAAAGTACCTCATGCGACCAAATCTAAAAGATTTCAAGAAGCAAAATTCAATCCGACATAAATTTTTTGTATAATCATCCACAAATTCAAACCATGAGTAGGGCAATTTCATATCATCAATTTCATCCTCTCCCAAGATTGTGCAACATGTTCATGATCAAGTTGCTAAAAATTCATAATGTCATTACTAAGGGAGATAATCTTAGCGGGAGGAAAATACTTGGAAATAAAAGCATCTTTACACTTATTCCATGAATCAACACTATTTTTAGGCAAAGATGAAAACCAAGTCTTAGCATGATCTCGAAGTGAGAACGGAAATAGCTTCAATTTAACAATATCATTATCCACATCTTTTTACTTTTGCATAGCACACAAATCAACGAAATTGTTTAGATGGGACGCGGCATCTTCACCAGGAAGGCCACAAAAATTGATCTTTCATAACAAGATTCATCAAAGCGGCATTAATTTCACAAGATTCCGCACTAGTGGCGGGAGATAAAATCTTTATTATTGGTGTTGGAAAAGTCACAAAATTTGGTATTCTCTTGAGCCAACACACGAGCACACAAAAAGTAGGCGAAGAAGACGAACGGAAGAGGGGCAAAGAAAAGGCAAATCTTTTCGAAAATCATTTTAGAAGTGGGGGAGACAAAAATGAGAGACGAATGGCGAATAATGTAATGCAAGAGATGAGAGTTTATGATGGGTACTTGGTATGTCTTGACTTGGCATAGATCTCCCCGGCAACGGCGCCAGAAATTCTTCCTGCTACTTCTTGAGCTTGCTTGTTTTTTCCCTTGAAGAGGAAAGGGTGATGCACAAACAAGGTATCAATCCAGTAGGAGACAACGCACAAATCACCGAATACCTGCACAAACAATCAAACAACTTGCACCCAACGTGATAAAGGGGTTGTCAATCCCTTCACAGTTACATGCAAAAGTGAGATCTGATAGAGATAGATGAAAGGTAAAGTAAATATTTTTGGCATTTTTGGTTTATAGATCGGAAAGTAATAGATTGCAAAATAGTAGATCAGAAACTTATATGATGGAAAGTAGACCCGGGGGCCATAGGTTTCACTAGAGGCTTCTCTCAAGATAGAAAATAATACGGTGGGTGAACAAATTACTTCCGAGCAATTGATAGAAAAGTGCAAAGTTATGACGATATCTAAGGCAATGATCATGAATATAGGCATCACGTCCGTGTCAAGTAGACCGAAACATTTCTGCATCTACTACTATTACTACACTCATCGACCGCTATCCAGCGTGCATCTAGAGTATTAAGTTAATAAAGAACAGGGTAACGCATTAAGTAAGATGACATGATATAGGGGAATTAACTCAAGCAATATCATGAAAACCTCATCTTTTTATCCTCGATGGCAACAATATAATACGTGCCTTGCTGCCCCTGCTGTCACTGGGGAAGGACACCGCAAGATTGAACCCAAAGCTAAGCACTTCTCCCATTACAAGAAAAACCAATCTAGTTGGCCAAACCAAACCAATAGTTTGAAGAGAATTACAAAGATATCAAATCATGCATAAAAGAATTCAGAGAAGATAATATTCATAGATAAGCTGATCATAAATCCACAATTCATTGGATCTCGGCAAACACACCGCAAAAAAGTATTACATCGAATAGATCTCCAAGAACATCGAGGAGAACACGGTATTGAGTATCAAAGAGAGAGAAGAAGCCATCTAGCTACTAGCTATGGACCCGTAGGTGTGTGGTAAACTACTCACGCTTCATCGGAAGGGCAATAGAGTTGATGTAGATGGCCTTCGTGATCGAGTCCCCCTCTGGCAGGGTGCCGGAAAAGGTCCCTAGATGGGATCTCACGGGTACAGAAGGTTGCGGCAGTGAAAAGTCTTTTCGTGGATGCCTCTGGTGGTGGCCGCCTCGTGGCTCCTCCGACTTCATCTCCAAGTCTTCTGGTTGTCTTTCTGGTCCAAGAAAAATAATTGCGAAGGTTCATCCCGTTTGGACTCCGTTTGGTTTTCCTTTTCTGCGAAACTCAAAAACAATTAAAAAAAATAGGAACGGGTACTGGGCTCTAGGTTAATAGGTTAGTCCCCAAAATAATATAAAACAGCATATTAATGCATATAAAACATCCAAAACAGATAATATAATAGCATGGAACAATAAAAAATTATAGATACGTTGGAGACGTATCATGCTCATCTCAATCATACAAGATTTTGGTTTGTTTGATTGCATCATAGAAAAAATAAAGGATTATTTCAAAGACGTTTGAGTGGATCTAGAAATCCAATGGGCTCATTCGGTTTGAGGAAACCAAAATGTAGAAATTTTGAAGTAGTATAGGAACTTGATAGGATGGCATTTTCCATCCTAAGGAATTGACTTGCCTCATTAATACGCACAAAATGAGATTTCAGTGGATGTGTAGTTTCCTCCAAAAACACGAGAAATGAATAGTATTTTGATACGTCTCCAACGTATCTATAATTTTTGATTGCTCCATGCTACTTTATCTATTGTTTTGGACTATAATGGGCTTTATTTTCCACTTTTATATTACTTTTGGGACTAACCTATTAACCGGAGGCCCAACACAGAATTGCTGTTTTTTGCCTGTTTCAGTGTTTCGAAGAAACGGAATATCAAACGGAGTCCAAAGGGAATGAAACCTTCGGGAACGTGATCTTCTCACCGAACGTGATCCAGAAGACTTGGACCCTACTCCAAGAAGTGCCAGAGGCGGTCACGAGGGTGGAGGGCGCGCCCCCTGCCTCGTGGGCCCCCTGGAGCTCCACCGACGTATTCCTTCCTCCTATATATACCTACGTACCCCCAACATATCAAAAGAGGAGCCAAAAACCTAATTCCACCGCCGCAACTTTCTGTATCCACGAGATCCCATCTTGGGGCCTGTTCCTAGTTCACGAGGGGGCATCCACCATGGAGGGCTTCTACATCAACACCATAGCCCCTCCGATGAAGTGTGAGTAGTTTACTTCAGACCTTCGGGTCCATAGCTAGTAGCTAGATGGCTTCTTCTCTCTTTTGGATCTCAATACAATGTTCTCCTCCTCTCGTGGAGATCTATTTGATGTAATCTTCTTTTTGCGGTGTGTTTGTTGAGACCGATGAATTGTGGGTTTATGATCCAGCTTATCTATGGATAATATTTGAATCTTCTCTGAATTCTTTTATGTATGATTGAGTTATCTTTGCAAGTCTCTTCGAATTATCCGTTTGGTTTGGCCAACTAGATTGGTAGTTCTTGCAATGGGAGAAGTGCTTAGCTTTGGGTTGAATCTTGCTTGTCCTTACCAAAGGATGTAAAGGGTTGCAAGGCACGTATTGTATTGTTGCCATCGAGGATAACAAGATGGGGTATTTATCATATTGCATGAATTTATTCCTCTACATCATGTCATCTTGCTTAAGGTGTTACTCTTTTTAACTTAACACTCTAGATGCATGCCGGATAGCGGTCGATGAGTGGAGTAATAGTAGTAGATGCGTAATCGCTTCAATCTACTTGTCTCGGACGAGATGCCTATATACATGATCATACCTAGATAATCTCATAACTATGCTCAAATCATTCAATAGCTCAACAGTAATTTGTTCACACACCATAGAATACTTATGCTCTTGAGAGAAGCCACTAGTGAAACCTATGGCCCCCGGGTCTATTCTCATCAAATCAATCTCCATCACTTTATTTACTTGTTTTGCTTTTACTTTTTTACTTTGCATCTTTATACCAAAAATACCCGAAATATTATCTCTATCGGATCTCACTCTCGTAAGTGACCGCGAAGGGATTGACAACCCCTAATCGCGTTGGTTGCGAGTAGCTATCGTTTTGTGCAGGTACGAGGGACTTGCGCGTGGCCTCCTCATCGGATTGATCTTGGTTCTCAAAAACTGAGGGAAATACTTACGCGACTGTGCTGCATCATCCTCTCCTCTTCGGGGAAAACCAACGCAAGCTCAAGACGTAGCAAGAAGGATTTCTGGCGCCGTACTCGGGGAGGTCTATGCAAAAGTCAACATACCAAGTACCCATCACAATCCCTATCTCTCGCATTACATTATTTGTCATTTGCCTCTCGTTTTCCTCTCCCCCACTTCACCCTTGCCGTTTTATTTGCCCTCTCTTTCCCAATCTCCTCCTCTTTTTTCCCTTGCCTTTTTCTCGTCCGTTTATTTGCTAGTGTTAGTTTGCTTGTTCGTCGCGATGGCTCAAGATGCTACCACATTGTGTGACTTCACCAATACCAATAATAATGATTTCCTTAGCACTTCGATTGCTCCTCTTGCCAATACCGAATCTTGTGAAATCAATACTGCTTTGTTGAATCTTGTTATGAAAGATCAATTCGCCGCCTTCCTAGTGAAGATGCCGCTACTCATCTGAATAGCTTCGTTGATTTATGTGATATGCAAAAGAAAAAAGATGTCGATAATGATGTCGTTAAATTGAAGCTATTTCCTTTTTCTCTTAGAGATCGTGCTAAAGCGTGGTTTTTATCTTTGCCCAAAAATAGTATTGATTCTTGGAACAAGTGCAAAGATGCTTTTATCTCTAAGTATTTTCCTCCCGCTAAGATTATCTCTCTTAGGAACGATATTATGAATTTTAAGCAACTTGATCATGAACATGTTGCACAAGCTTGGGAGAGAATGAAATTAATGATACGTAATTGTCCTACTCATGGTTTGAACTTGTGGATGATTGTACAATTTTTTTATGCTGGATTGAATTTTGCTTCTAGAAATATTTTAGATTCGGCCGCGGGAGGCACTTTTATGGAAATCACTTTAGGAGATGCTACTAAACTCCTAGATAATATTATGGTTAATTATTCTCAATGGCATACTGAAAGATCTACTAATAAAAAAAGTGCATGCGATAGAATAAATCAATGTTTTGAGTGGAAAGATGGATGAACTTATGAAACTATTTGCTAATGAGAGTGTTTCTTCTGATCCTAATGATATGCCTTTGTCTACCTTGATTGAGAATAATAATGAATCTATGGATGTGAATTTTGTTGGTAGGAATAGTTTTGGAAACAACGCATACAGAGGGAATTTTAATCCTAGGCCTTATCCTAGTAATCCTTCTAATAATTATGGAAATTCCTACAACAACTCTTATGGAAATTTTAATAAGATGCCCTCTGAATTTGAGAGTAGTGTTAAAGAGTTTATGAATTCACAAAAGAATTTTAATGCTTTGCTTGAAGATAAATTGCTTAAAGTTGATGATTTGGCTAGGAACGTTGATAGAATTTCTCTTGAAACTGATTCTTTAAAGCTTAGATCTATTCCTCCTAAGCATGATATCAATGAGGCTCTCAAAGCCATGAGAATTTCCATTGATGAGTGCAAGGAAAGAACCGCTAGGATGCGTGCTTCCGAAGATGCCTTTATAAAAGCGTGTTCTTCTAATTCCTATGAAAATCAAGGTGAAGATCTAAAAGTTATTGATGTGTCCCCTATTAAATCTTTGTTTTGCAATATGAATCTTGATGAAACTGAATATGATCTTCCTTTACCTAGAAGGCGTTCTAAGAATTCGGAGTTTTTAGATCTTGATGATGAAATTGATAAAAGTGGGATTGAAAGAAATAGAAATCTAGATGTTGCTAAACCCACTATATTGGATCTCAAAGAATTTAATTATGAAAATTTCTCTTTAATTGATTGTATTTCCTTGTTGCAATCCGTGCTAAATTCTCCTCATGCTTATAGTCAAAATAAGGCTTTTACCGAACACATTGTTGATGCCTTGATGCAATCTTATGAAGAAAAGCTTGAGTTGAATATTTCTATCCCTAGGAAACTCCATAATGAGTGGGAACCTACTATCAAAATTAAAAATAAAAATTATGACTTTCATGCTTTGTGTGATTTGGGTGCTAGTGTCTCTACTATTCCCAAAACTTTGTGTGATTTGCTAGATTTCCGTGATTTTGATGATTGCTCTCTAAACTTGCATCTTGCGGATTCCACTATTAAAAAACCTATGGGAAGAATTAATGATGTTCTTATTGTTGCAAATAGGAATTATGTGCCCGTAGATTTTATCGTTCTTGATATAGATTGCAATCCTTCATGTCCTATTATTCTTGGTAGACCTTTCCTTAGAACAATTGGTGCAATTATTGATATGAAGGAAGGAAATATTAGATTCCAATTCCCTTTAAAGAAGGGCATGGAACACTTTCCTAGAAAGAAAATAAAATTACCATATGAATCTATTATGAGAGCCACTTATGGATTGCCTACCAAAGATGGCAATACCTAGATCTATCCTTGTTTTTATGCCTAGCTAGGGGCGTTAAACGATAGCGCTTGTTGGGAGGCAACCCAATTTTATTTTTAGTTTTTTTAGTTTTTGCTTCTGTTTAGGAATAAATAATCCATCTAGCCTCTGTTTAGATGTGGTTTTATCTTTTAATTAGTGTCTGTGCCAAGTTGAACCTATTGGATCTTCTTGGATGATAGTTATTTGATCTTGCTGTAATTTCCAGAATCTTTGCGCTTAGTGCCCGAATTTTTTAAAAATCACCAGAATGTGATAAAATACTGATTCCAATTTCTACTGATCAATAAACAAATTTTCCAGGTCTTCTAATTTTTTTAGAACTTTTTGGGTTCCAGAAGTTTGCGTTAGTTACAGATTACTATAGACTGTTCTGTTTTTGACAGATTCTGTTTTGCATGTGTTGTTTGCTTATTTTGATGAATCTATGGTTAGTAAAATAGTTTATAATCCATAGAGAAGTTGGAATACAGTAGGTTTAACACCAATATAAATAAAGAATGAGTTCATTACAGTACCTTAAAGTAGTCTTTTGTTTTCTTTCTCTAACGGAGCTCACGAGATTTCTATTGAGTTTTGTGTTGTGAAGTTTTCAAGTTTTGGGTGAATTCTTTTGATGGATTATGGAACAAGGAGTGGCAAGAGCCTAAGCTTGGGGATGCCCATGGCACCCCCAAGATAATCCAAGGACACCAAAAAGTCAAAGCTTGGGGATGCCCCGGAAGGCATCCCCTCTTTCGTCTACTTCCATTGGTAATTTACTTGGAGCTATATTTGTATTCACCAACATGATATGTGTTTTGCTTGGAGCGTCTTGTATTATTTGAGTCTTTGCTTGTTAGTTTACCACAATAATCCTTGCTGTACACACCTTTTGAGAGAGCCATACATGAATTGAAATTTGATAGAATACTCTATGTGCTTCACTTATATCTTTTGAGCTTGATAGTTTTGCTCATAGTGCTTCACTTATATCTTTTTGAGCGTGATGATTTTTGCTCTAGTGCTTCACTTAGATCTTTTAGAGCACGGTGGTGGATTTGTTTTAAAGAAACTTGATCTCTCATGCTTCACTTAGATTATTTTGAGAGTCGTTAATAGCATGGTAATTTGCTTAATGTTAATATACTTGGTATTCAAGATATGTGAAACTTTCTTTTGAGTGCGTTGAATACTAAGATAAGTTTGATGCTTGATAATTGTTTTGAGATATGGAGGTGATAATATCAAAGTCATGCTAGTTGAGTAGTTGTGAATTTGAGAAATGCTTGTGTTGAAGTTAGCAAATCCCGTAGCATGCACGTATGGTTGAAGTTGTCTAACAAATTTGAAACATGAAGTGTACCTAGCTTGTGCATCCTTATGAGTGGCGGTCGGGGACGAGCGATGGTCTTTTCCTACCAATCTATCCCCCTAGGAGCATGCGCGTAGTACTTGATTTTGATGACTTCTAAATTTTTGCAATAAGTACATGAGTTCTTTTGACTAATGTTGAGTCCATGGATTATACGCACTTTTACCTTTCCGCCTTTGCTAGCCTCTTCGGTACCATGCATTGCCCTTTCTCACCTCGAGAGTTGGTGCAAACTTCGCCGGTGTATCCAAACCCCGTGATATGATACGCTCTTTCACACATAAACCTCCTTATATCTTCCTCAAAACAGCCACCATACCTACCTATTATGGCATTTCCATAGCCATTCCGAGATATATTGCCATGCAACTTTCCACCGTTCCGTTCATCATCATCATGACATACATTACTTTTGTCATATTGCCATTGCATGATCATGTAGTTGATATCGTATTTGTGGCAAAGCCACCATGCATTATTTTCATACATGTCACTCTTGATTCATTGCACCATCCCAAAGACATCACGGAGGCATTCATATAGAGTCATATCTTGTTCTAGGTTTCGAGTTGTAATCCTTACTTTGTAATCAATAGAAGTGTGATGATCATCATTATTAGAGCATTGCCCAAAAAAAAAAGAGAAAGGCCAAAATAAAAAAAAGGAAAGGCCCAAAAAAAGAAGAAATAAAAAGGGCAATGCTACTATCTCTTTTTCCACACTTGTGTTTCAAAGTAGCACCTTGTTCTTCATGTAGTGAGTCTCATATATCGTGCTTCAAAGTAGCACCATGTTTTTCATATAGTGAGTCTCATGAGTTGTCTTGCTCATATTAGTGGAAATTTTTCATTATAGAACTTGGCTTGTATATTCCTACGATGGGCTTCCTCAAATGCCCTAGGTCTTCATGAGCAAGCAAGTTGGATGCACACCCACTAGTTTTCTTTTGTTGAGCATTCATGCTCTAGTGCATCCGTTGCATGGCAATCCCTACTCCTCATGTTGACATCAATTGATGGGCATCTCCATAGCCCGTTGATTACCCTCGTCAATGTGAGACTTTCTCCTTTTTTGTCTTCTCCACACAATCCCCATCATCATATTCTATTCCACCCATAGTGCTATATCCATGGCTCACGCTCATGTACAGCGTGAAGGTTGAAAAAGTTTGAGATTATTTAAGTATGAAACAATTGCTTGGCTTGTCATCGGGGGTATAGAAGTTGGGAACATCAAGCATAGCCTAACTATATGATTTTGTAGGGATGAACTTTCTTTTGCCATGCTATTTTGAGAAGACATGATTATTTTGATTAGTATGCTTGAAGTATTATTATTTTTATGTCAATATGAACTTTTGTCTTGAATCTTCGGATCTGAATATGCATACCATGATTAAGAAGATTTACATTGAAATTATGCCAAAGTATCACTCCGCATCAAGAATTCTCTTTTTATCATTTACCTACTCGAGGACGAGCAGGAATTAAGCTTGGGGATGCCTGATACGTCTCCAACCTATCTATAATTTTTTATTGCTCCATGCTACTTTATCTATTGTTTTGGACTATAATGGGCTTTCTTTTCCACTTTTATATTACTTTTGGGACTAACCTATTAACCGGAGGCCCAACCTGTAATTGCTGTTTTTTGCCTATTTCAGTGTTTCGAAGAAACGGAATATCAAACGGAGTCCAAACGGAATGAAACCTTCGGGAACGTGATCTTCTCACCGAATGTGATCCAGGAGACTTGGACCCTACTCCAAGAAGTGCCAGAGGCGGTCACGAAGGTGGAGGGCGCGCCCCCCTGGGCGCGCCCCCTTGCCTCGTGGGGCCCCTGACGCTCCACCGATGTATTCCTTCCTCCTATATATACCTACGTACCCCCAACAGATCAGAAGAGGAGCCAAAAACGTAATTCCACCGCCGCAACTTTCTGTATCCACGAGATCCCATCTTGGGGCCTCTTCCGGAGCTCCGTCGGAGGGGGCATCCACCACGGAGGGCTTCTACATCAACACCATAGCCCCTCCGATGAAGTGTGAGTAGTTTACTTCAGACCTTCGGGTCCATAGCTAGTAGCTAGATGGCTTCTTCTCTTTTTGGATCTCAATATAATGTTCTCCCCTCTCTCGTGGAGATCTATTCGATGTAATCTTCTTTTTGCGGTGTGTTTGTTGAGACCGATGAATTGTGGGTTTATGATCCAGCTTATCTATGGATAATATTTGAATCTTCTCTGAATTCTTTTATGTATGATTGAGTTATTTTTGCAAGTCTCTTCAAATTATCCGTTTGGTTTGGCCAACTAGATTGGTAGTTCTTACAATGGGAGAAGTGCTTAGCTTTGGGTTCAATCTTGCGGTGTCCTTACCCAAAGGATGTAAAGGGTTGCAAGGCACGTATTGTATTGTTGCCATTGAGGATAACAAGATGGGGTATTTATCATATTGCATGAATTTATTCCTCTACATCATGTCATCTTGCTTAAGGCGTTACTCTGTTTTTAACTTAATACTCTAGATGCACGCTGGATAGCGGTCGATGAGTGGAGTAATAGTAGTAGATGCAGAATAGTAGTAGATGCAGAATCGTTTTGATCTACTTGTCTCGGACGTGATGCCTATATACATGATCATACCTAGATAATCTCATAACTATGCTCAATTCTGTCAATTGCTCAACAGTAATTTGTTCACCCACCGTAGAAAACTTATGCTCTTGAGAGAAGCCACTAGTGAAATCTATGGCCCCGGGTCTATTCTCATCATATCAATCTCCATCACTTTATTTACTTGCTTTGCTTTTACTTTTTACTTTGCATCTTTATACCAAAAATACCAAAAATATTATCTCTATCAGATCTCACTCTCGTAAGTGACCGTGAAGGGGTTGACAACCCCTAATCGCGTTGGTTGCGAGTAGCTATCGTTTTGTGCAGGTACGAGGGACTTGCGTGTGGCCTCCTACTGGATTGATACCTTGGTTCTCAAAAACTGAGGGAAATACTTACGCTACTGTGCTGCATCATCCTCTCCTCTTCGGGGAAAACCAACGCAAGCTCAAGATTTAGCATATTTCTATGCAATTCATGTACGCATTTCCTACTAAATGAATGCGTGTGTAGGAAATTTTCCTTTGGAATCCTTGTTCCTATGTTTTCCAATGAAAATCGTCCAAACCAAATGAGAAGGAATACAAAGATATCCTTAGGAAAAATTCCTATATGATTTAATCCTATGAATCAACCAACATAGAAAAAATTGTTGTGGATTCTAATCCCCCAAAATTCCTATGAAAATCCTTTCAATCAAAGGAGCTCTTAGCTTCATCCACCCCAAAAGTGGTTTTGTCCAGCATTATGCGACTGTCTGCAGGTCGCAGTGAGTGTATTTTTTTTCCTTTATTCGTCCATCCATCATAGGAGATGACTATCTTCCCCTTAGCAACATCAACTTGGGGTTTTGCTGAATATTGAGAAACATTTCAATGTATCCGAAGAGAAACCTGCAAGATGCATCAGCGGGAGGCGCCGGCTTCTCATGATTGACTTTGTTTCTAACGTACCAGTTTTGCCACAGGGTCATTATAACCGGTAGGCGTTCAACATATGTGCACCCATCCATCAAATGAATAACCCATTTTGGGCTTGTATTGGTGATGGAATCCACCTTGGGCATGCTCCATTTGCTCACCATCACAGTCCATAATTGCTGCACCAAGTGACGTCTGCATAAGGCATGGAATGTGTCATCCCGCTCCATTTCACATAGAACACAACATATCATAAACCTCGAGCTTTCGCTTACGTTTATTTTCTAGAGTGGCCAACGAGTTAGTTACAACACGCCATGCAAATACTCGTACCTTCAAGGGAGCAGGGAACCCCCACACTGCCTTCCTCGTGCCATCCTGTACCCTGCTCGTGGCGCACGCGATGGTGTTGGTTTGGTCATCCAGAACTATCTTGTAGGCACTGCGTGCACTGAAGATGCCCCACGAGTATGGAGCCCAGGCGAGGACATCGTCCAAGTTGCAGGGGGGCAGGCCTTGATCGCCAAGATATTCTAAACGTCCGGGGTGGAGAAGTGTTGTTGGAGGAGGTTCACCTGCCACCGGCCAAGGTCATGAAGGAGTTCGGACACATGACGTAACCAACATGTGCCCCGTGGTGTAATCTGCCTGTAGGATGTGGGTCGAGGGATCCATGGGTCGCGCTAGATACTTATCTGTTCTCCATTGCCGACGCGCCATATGAGCCCTTTTTTAGGAGCTCAAGCCCATGCTGGATAACATGCCACGTCAGTGAAGCATTGCCTAAAAAATTCGTATCCTCAAGGGATCCGTTAGGGTAATTTAGTGATTGGAGATGACCTTTCCATCGCCGTAGATGGAGACATCCAACTCCCTAGGCTACACATGAAGTAGATAGATAGTTTGCAAACTGATAGACCTATGAAGTGGCAAGGGTAGATATCTTAAGAATAACATAATTATTCTAGGAGTCACGGTTTTCTATATGACCTATTGCCTCTATCCGGTCCTCGTGACCTTAATATCTTTACATTAGCCACCACAGGTATGGGACAAGAAGTAGGACGATTGAGTTGTCTCAGTACAACGCGTATTGAGAGACAATGTTATGTGAGGGATCGCCTACTAGACGTAGACTACCGTATCCTATAATACAAGATACTGACTTAGCCACAACATGGTAAAGCCATAAAGCTTAACTTAATTGTATGCTCGTGCTGAACTAGACCGTACCTAGATGCCAACAAACTCATCCAAAACATCACATACTTCTCATAGTTTGTTTTCTCCATAGTTAGTGTTTATTTTCTAATGCGGGGATTGTGGTGCCATCATTTGCGCTCCCTGTGGGATCGACATATTTTACTTAACACGAAATTGTTAGATAGCCCTCCGCACTTGCAGGTCATCACAACACAACTAGGGCAGACTCACAAAGACAAGGCACCCAGGGGCGTGAGCAGGCTCCCGACATCACATCGTTGGGCGAGGCGGGATGTAAAGCACAATGACTTTTATCTTCTCTAATTTAAAGTATGGTTTTAATCTCCTTAAATTGAAATAATAATTATGTTTTTTACTTTCATGATTTAAACAAGTTCAATTAGAGTGCAAGCATCAAAGTTATCATCAACTGAGAATTCGTGATTTGAATAAATTGATCATTAGGGTCATCCTAACTAACGACAAATGTTACTGTAAAACTGATACAAAATGAAGGTCATCAGAGATTGTATATTTGTCATGAAACTTCTTTTACCCCCGTGCTCTTAAATTTTATGACGCTGGTATGTTGTATTTTTGATGAACTTTTTATGTCCATTGGTCCACACTGACTCAAAATCCTGGCTGCATCATTGCGTTCGAGAAATGGTGTCGAAGGACACAAAGTGTCTGAACCACACAGGTCTGGATGATGTTTTGATGGACGACGTTGGATATGCCATTTTTTTCCAATTTGGACATTTTATACATATATCAAATGAAAAAATGGAACATTGCACACGGTTAAACAAATAAATCACATAGTTTTTATTACAACAATAAAAATTGCATAGTTTACAACCAAATGGATTTAAAATTGTAGCAAAATACATTAGGAAAAGAAGAGCAATTGCATCTATTGGTTTCCTACATGAGTCCACATATACTCAAACAAATCATTTTGAAATTGAATGAGTTGTCCAATCACGCATTTCTTAATGAAATTGGGTGAACTATGCATACATTGTCGTCCATACCCACGCTTAGTGTTTTCACCCTAGAAATCCTATCCTTGGTCAAAGAGGCTGTCATCACACTCATCCTCTATGATCATGTTATGCATGATCACACAACATATCATCACCTCCCACATCTGCTGAGTGCTCCACATTCCAGCAGGATGCCTAAAAATAGCCCATCGAGATTGGAGCACACCAAAACACGCCCCACATTATTCCTAGCACTCTCTTGTTCTTGGGCAAACCTAACCCTCTTCTCTCCTACGGGCTCGTCTTGACAATCATGGACATTGAGGACAGATACTATTAGCTGGGTAGTATCCCTTGTTGTATTGGTGGTATTTGACCTCAAAGTTGACATTTGGGGATTGGCCTACCGAAAGCCCAGGAAACACCGAAGAACGCTGAAGCACGTTGATGTCATTGTGAGAACCTGACATGCCGAAAAAGAGTGCCAAATCCAAAAATCTTGTGATGCCACAGCTTCAAGTATGACCGTGTAAGGATTCGAGCAACCTCAGTATATTTCTGATAAGAGGAGAAGCCAACCTTTTCAACGACATTAGGCTTGTATTTGAAGTAATCATCATACCCCATCAGTCCCTCTCGAAGACGGTTGAACACATGTTGAATACATGTCTTGCCATCCGGAAGCGTCGACGAAAAAGATTGGGGGGGAATAGTGGGTGACCGAGCTCGAAATAATCGTTGTAGAGTAGGCAATGCCCACTTTCTCTGTTACGATTCAATCCCAGAGCATCGCTCGGGATCGATCCCCTAAACATTGGCTGTTTGCTTGAGATGTGCTCATTGACGACCAAAGTAGCAACCACGAATCCCTCATCCTTGAACTCATCGTCGAACAATGAACATACAATGTTGTTGCAAAAAAAACCCGCATTCGAGCCATCCACACTTGCTCATTCGGAGTGACTAATCCGTACCTTGTGGGTCTGGCGGAGCCTTGGCTGGGCAAACAGACGAGCACCTTGTGGGCGTCGACAGAGGCGGGCGTGGGCGAGTCACGGCTACCGTCCTCGGCCCGTCGCAGCAGGCCTGCCCCAAGCAGGGGCCCTCCGGCGGTGTTCGTGGAAGTAGAGGTGGTGTGCTTAGGGCTGCCGGCGCCGCCAGGTTAGGCATGCCTTGTACTACTCTGACGACAGCGAGAAGCAGCCACAACGCCAGCAAGAGTGGACATCAGACGTGGTTGTGCTGGCGGTATGACAATTGGTGGATGCGGCCACGGGGGCTAGGGTGGTGGCGAATCGACCGAAAGTGGGCGGCGAGGGCGAGGGCCGCGAGGCGGGTGTGTTGTGGTGGAGACGAGGTTGGGGTGTTGGTGTCGAGGAAGAGGTTCAACGGAGGTTGTTGTGCCACAGACGTGCGGGCCCGGGAAGTACAAGCGCGCGTCCGCAGCGCGTCCATGTGGAAGTAAACTCGGTCTAAATTTAGGCTGCAGTTGGGTCACGACGGACAAAAGGCGGAAAGGTTTGCGTCGGTGTATTGGGTCGTGGTTTTTGTCGGTGCAGATTTAAACGAACGCGAATGGACGAAATGTGCCATGTGTTGAAGACTTGAAGTTGGCCCTTAAAAAGACCACCCATCTTCGTCTCGAGCTCGTCGACAAGCCCCAGTCCACCGCTTCTTCCCAACTCCACTCCTCCCAACCTTACTGGTACTGGTAGCTTCCACTCCATTGCTTCTTTCCATCAAGTATCTACCGCTTCACCATCATCAATGATGGCGTATCCGTTGATGCCGGAGGGCGCGACGGCGTTGGAGATCCCCACCGACCGGCCGGCCTTCTACGAGTGTTTCAAGTCCTTTGGTGTCCCCGCGGCCGCGACCGCGTCCCGCCTGGTGACTCCGCCGACGGAGACAAGCGCGTCCCGCCCAGAACGCATCACCATCTACATGCCTCCTCCCCCTCCCGAGATGGTCTACTTCGCCAAGCGCTTCGCGTATGCCTACATCACCCCGGCGACGGCCCCGTGCCGCGCCGACTCGGAGGCCTTCATCCGCCGGGTCTTCCGCACCCTGGCGCTCGACCTCCCGCAGAGCTTCGAGCTCCTGCCGCCCGGCCACGGCGCCGACGCGACGGTGCGCTTCCGCACGCCCGACGACCGGGAGGCGGCCATGCGCCGGCAGCCGTTCGAGCTCGACGGTGCCACCGTGAAGCTGGTGCGCGAGGGGGAGACCAGCAACTGCTCCCGCGCCAGGAACGACTACATCGCCCACGTCGCGCTGCACGACTACCCCGTCGAGCAGCGCACCCAGAAGGAGGTCGGCGCCAACTGCGGCAGGTTCGGGTTCGTCCGCGAGATCGACCCGGCCTGCTTCGCGGCGCCCGACCTCTCCACCGTCCGCGTCGTCCTCCAGCTCGAGGACCCTCGAGAAATCCCCCGCCACGTCCGGATCAGGTACCATGGTGGCTCCACCAGCGTCGTCCCCGTCGAGATCGTCAGGCTTTGGGAACACGCGCACTCCTCCGACGCCCATGGACAGTACGTTCCTCTCTTCCAGGCCGCGACCACGGCGGCTTGACAGGCACGATCATCAGTTGGTTTGGTTGTTTGCTGCATGAATTTTGCATTCCCAATCCCAGCAGCAAGCAGGTAGTGGTAGTAGTAGTATTTACGTAGGTCTAAGTTCTAAATTACTAGAGCCGTAGTCGGCTTAATTTGGTCGCAGTAATGTCAGTCAGTTCTCCTCTCCGTAGCTACTATATTGTGCCAGTGCGTCTGTTTAAGCCTTGGTTCATTGTATGATGTCTCGGTGGGAATTACTTCAGTTCAGAGAAGGTGATGCTCGCTTAGTGTCGCTTTAAAAGAAAAACTAGTGGAGTGACCCGCGCATTTGCGCGGCTAGATTCGTATATATCTTTATTATTATCGCTTTAGATTAGATTTTAGATAGTCTAGAAAATGCATAATAAAATAGTGGCACTCTGTGAAACCATCTATGCCCAATAAAAGTGTAATAATTTTAATTTGTATAGCTAATGTAAGAAAAGTTTCATGACACATTTACTTTTTAATTTGTACCTTCACAATAGGTAGTAAGAAACTAAACCATGAACACGTCCACATTATGCCTTTTCAAAATATCTTCTAGAGAATATTCAACCTGGTATTTAATTCTGAGATTTGTGTTGTCTATGTTTGTCTTTCTCTAATTGCCTTTCTTGGACGGCCAAGTATTGTTCCATTCAAATCACTTAAGTATCATTCCATATTTTCACGAAAAGTATCGTTCAATATTTTCAACAAAAATGGCATCTTTCGATATAGTTCGTAGCTATATGAGACTTGATATATCATAACAATATTTATTTTTGTTGTCTATAAAACTATGTCTTATACAAATATGATTGAATTTTAAAAATATTTCCATTACAATGTATTACTTTATTGGTACCAGGCAAAACTATATACTTCCACTCTATTAAGAACAAAATTTTGCGTTTTCTTTACCAAAGTCATGTATTGTCTTCTTCAACCTTCTTCACCAACCAGTATATTGTAGTTGTAGCAGAGAGGGATACTGATATGCTGCTTATTTTATTATTATTTTTCTCTGATAATTTTGAACCAAGATTTAAATCTAGAAATATACATTTCATGACCATGTCTAGTCTTGTTTTATTCCTCGGATAACTCACAACCGATAACTCAATATTAATAGACCTCTATTTTCATTAAGGGATAAAGATACTTAAAGATGGTAAACGTAATTATGCATCGTTCATGTCATTTTTCTGGATACCATCCTTCTTCTCCTTAGTTACCCATACAAATATACGCTCAGGCTCTGTGTGTCCTTCGTGTTCTTCATGTTGCCTTTGTGTTTCTTCCGGTACATGACTCTTGTACCAATTGGGCTGCAACTTTTGATGCGGATTAGAGCACCATTGTATTCCATGGGAAGTAACGATATATAAATTTTGGTCGTATATACTTTTATAGATCAAATATATTTTAGATAGTTCAATTATAAATCATAGTTGTAAATCTTAAGATAAAGAAGCAAATACTTATGTCTACGTGAAAGAACGTGTTGACTTATATGCCTTCTATTTTAATAATATAATATATCTTTATTGTATAATGTAGTTGTATTATAAAAAAATGAATTTATCTATTTATAAATGTTACACAGTGTTCATTCTAAAACATAAAATGTTTTTTTTCCTATTCCGACCTTCATACATTAGACATAAATGTATTATGTGTCCATCCGATAAGAGCTATCTAGTTATTGGATGCATGCCTGTGTTTCAACCTTTTAGTTTTTACCACCTAGTTATTTTCTTTTTCTTTTTTTCCGTCCCCCCTTCTACTTGGTATAGGTACATCCGATCTGAGAATGAAAGGGTGATAGGTGACATTTGAAAACCTGGCGACCGGATTTAAGATTAATCATCAAGTATATATTTGTGTATGAATGCCATACAAAAATGTGTATATATTTTTGAGAAGTGTTGTCATTTTTATTGAGGGAGAGAAGTGTTGTCTACCGCTTGTCTTTTTTAGGGGTGCCGACCTTGGTGTGTGCTCTCTATTAAGATTTAAGAACATGGATTCATGTTGCTAAAAAAAATTCACGGACTGATGGGTGGCACCGTGGCAAGTCGGCCCATGTGTAAGGTTGATGTGTTTTTTTTTCTTCTATAAGAAATCAAATCGGACTTGATCACATATTTCTTTATTTGCACGCATACAACAGGAATTATAAATTTGTACGTGTCCTTTTTCTACACGTGAACATGGTTTCACTTTTCCATTGTAGATAATTTTTATAGTTATTATTATTCCATCCTAGATAGATGTACGTGACAGACTTGATATGGGCCAAATAATGCTATACACTATATTGGTATGTAACGTAATATCTTTAAATCTGGGCCGTTTATATCTAAAATTGATGGTTAATATAATTTAATCTGTGTGGACGAACATGATTTCTTGTTTGTTTTTAATTTATATGAATAAACATATTTTTTCCTTTATTTTCAATTTCATATATAAAACTTATTATTTATTCTTCTGGTAAGATAAGAGTTATCAATTGGCTGGATGTTTTTTAACCTTTTAACGTTTATATGATCTTATTCAAAAAAAGATGTTTATATGATCTCAATTTTTTCAGACAAAACTCGTTTTTGGCGTGTCCCACTATTGTTCGCCAAAGGGTAGGCTGATCTGGAGTGTGAACTGGGCTGATATTAGTGCCAGGTTGGCTCATGTACAGCGTGCTTGCCTATTGCTTTTTCTCTCCGTTTTCTAATTCAAATCGAAACTGATTACGTGATGATGGCATGTAATCTTTGTAGTGTCCGTATCACACACGTTGTGGTTGCACTTTTCCATAACTAAATCATTTACGTGACGACGATCTCCAAAAAAAGGACCTGTACGTGACACATATCATATGTTCAAAATAGTACATGTACATAATTGTATTGTAACGCTATATCTTTATATCTGAGCCGCTTATCTCTAAAATTTAATGGTTCTCATAATTTAATCTATGTGGATGAACGTGGTGGCTTATTTGTCTCTTGTTTTAATTATATAAATATAATAGATGTGTGGTAGAAGCGACAAAAAATTGTAAATCTCATCTTTGTTATGGAATGGATGCGTATTAGTGTAAAACTGTAACGCTGCATCTGCTGTTACTTGTTACGGAATGTAGGTGTCTAATGCAATTTCTGCACGTTTCCATGAGTATGATATGTCATGCCTTTTTTTTCTGGGTAAACGTTTGGGCGCGGTGCACTTTCGACCGGCTCCACTCCACGCTGGCCCAACGCCCAATACACAGTGGCCCCACGCGACCCGCCTCCTCCCCGCCTTCACACGCGCGTGCATCCTCTCCTCTCTCCCCTCCCCGTGCTACGACTGGGCCATCACGAGCTCCATCACGGGCGGCCAAGCGCTCCCTCGCCCAAACGTTTACCTATTCGCCAGCCGCTATGGCCAGGTCCATCTGCTACAAACAGTCTTCATGCGCGTGCATCCCCTCCTTCCCTTGGACTGCGAAAGGGCCATCACATGAGCTCGATCGCCAGTGGCCAGGCGCTCCCTCGCCGGCCGCCATGGCCGGATCCACCCGCGCGTATACAAGTGCTGCAACTGTCACCTAGAATAGCTTCAACAACTATTGAAAAAGGCTTCAACCATAGACACAGAAAGCTTCAATGGCACTGCACAACAAGGGGAAGCTGTAACGGTAGTTGGATTTTGCTACTACCGGCGAAGTTTTTTGCTACATCCATCAGGTGGAGCTACGACCTCGCGATGACGACAACGACGATTTGCTGCAACTGTAGTAGGATTTGCTGCAACAGTAGTTGGATTTTGCTACTACCGAGGGTTTGTTTTGATGGAACCAACGACCCAATTTTCATTTTGGCTACCACCATATTTTAGTTTGCTGGAACCATCATCATTATTTGCTACTACCGGTGCTTTGGGTTTGTTGGCAGTTGGGACCAAGCTAAATTTTGTAAATTTTGCTTTCACTAGCGTTTTGTTGCTGGAACCAGCTCCATTTTTTGCTATCATCAGAGTTTTTGGTTTGCTAGAACAAAACCCAATTTTTGCTACCATTGTTTTATGATTTGCAGGAACCAGCGCTATTTTTTGTTGGCACGCAATCGTAAAAATTACATCCGGTGAGATTTTTTGCTACAACGGCAAGAGTTGGCGATGGCGGAGCTGCCAATGTCGATGGATGGTTCTCGAAGTCCGTGTTTTTTTGTTCAGCTCATAATTCAAGGTATTTTATTATGAGATTTTACACACATACTACTAGTATACATTAGATCCTTGTATATGCGTGTCTATATGTTTAAAAAATTGAAACTGAAAATTTTGAATATTGAATATTTCAAAACAAAGGCCTACATGGAGCTCGCTCCGCGTTGCAACCATTACTCGAGTGGGTGATCCTCAACCGTGGCTCCATGCAGCCAGCAGCCCATGCTACACGCTTCCGTGCAGCAGAGCCTGGCTCCTGTCATTTGTCAAGGGACGAGGCTGGACGCTGACGAACGATCAGTCCACACAGAGTAGTGTTGCTTCTTTTGAGAAATTGATTCGCTCCGTATGTGTACACGCCACAATCTCGTATAGGCAGGCACTGCACAATGGTTGTCCAGCGCCCTAGCCTTCTCTCACAAGCAACGGTAGTACTAGCAGTAGCTGAAGTCAAATGCATGCACCGCGCTGTGATCAGTCTTCCTTGCTTTATTAACCCGGTCATGTCCAGTCTTTTTACCCGGCGGCACACGCCTCCCCGCCATAAAACGCCGAGCGACCAACAGCCGCTCCTCGTCTCTTGTGCCCGCCTCGAGCCATCCATGCGCCGTGCCCATAAAAACAGCACCGCTCCTCGTCCTTGCTCCCAACGCCACTTCCATTCCACTTCACTGCTTTTTTCACCGTGAAGATGAAGGCCTCCTTTGCTTTTTAGGAATTTTGTAGGAACTCTGTAGGATAGGATTTGTAAAGGAAATTTTTTTTGAAGTCCTTTGGTTTATATGAATGGATTTTTATTTCTATGTAGGATAGGAATCAATCCTTCACATTTTGAAAGGAAAAAAACATTAGCCTAGATTTAATGGAAAAATTCCTATCCTATGCATCAAATAACATCTCTTTTTCTGTAGGAATTAAGATGCATTTTATCTCACTTCTTATGATTTTTCTATTTCTATAAAATTCCTATCCTATGAACCAAAGAAGGCCGAAGATGCTGCCGGAGGGTGCGACGGCATTGGAGATTCCCTCCGACCGCCCGGCCTCCGTCTGCCATTTCAAGGGCCCCGACTCCGTTGCCGCCGCCACAGCGGTCCGCGGCATCGCCAACACATCCCCTCCCGACTCCGTCAAGTGGTACCACCTTGGAGGCGGCCTCGATGATCCAGGGGTGGCCGACTTGCGGCGCACCGCCTTCGTGCGCATCACCCCGTCCGGGAGGCCATGCCACGCCCACGTCGAACCGGGGGCCTTCATCCGTCGCGTCTTCCGCACCCTGGCGCTCGACCTGGCACACAACTTCCAGCTCAAGCATCCTTTCCCGGGTTGCGCAGATATTCCTATAATATTCCGCACGCCCGGTGACCGGGAGAATGGCCGTGAGCAGGCAGCCGTTCCAGCTCGACGGCGTCACCGTCAATCTCCTTCCCATTAAGGTGATCCTCAACCTCCCCCGCAGCTACATGGTCCACGTGGCACTGCACGACTACCCTCTGGAGCAGCGGAGGGCGATACACACCAAAGACAACTGCCGCAGATTCGGGTTCGTGCGAGATATGGACGGCGCCTGCCTGCGCGCACCGGATCTCTCCACGGTCCGTGTTGTCCTTGAGGTCGAGCAGGCCCGAGAGATACCCCGCGAGCTCCGGATCTACTACGGTGATGGCTCCACTAGCATCGTCCCCGTAGAGATCGTCAGGGTTTGGGAGCCATCACACTCATGCAACGCGAATGGACAGTTCGTGCCTCTCTTCAAGCTCCCATCTGCGAGGCCAAGCAATGAAGATGAGGTTCGGAGGATTCTGGCTATCTTGCAATATGCAGCGGCACGCCGGCATCAGGTCCAGGACAAGGTCCATTCTAAATTAGAGCCGGCATCCTAAAATAAATAAATTAGAGCCGGCCAGCCGTAACCGGCTTAGTATCGGTAATGCTACCAGGTCTGTGTGTGTGTTTGAAGGATTCACTACTAGTCTACTAAACTGTATGAGGTCCATGTGTGTACTGTGTACTGTGGGGCAGATGCATGCTGCTTGCTGCCTTGCTTTATTTCCTTAGTGTTGCTTTCGTTATTTTGCAGCTTATGTTGTGTGGGAAGCGACATAAAATTGTAATGCTGCATCCTCTGTTAAATGGAGGCATGGAATGGGGGCGTCTTATGCAATTTCTTATTTCTGCACGTTTCCATGCATGTTATGCCTTCTTTGTCACAATGCCAGTTTTAAACTTACTTCCTAGTAGGTTCGGATGTTAAATGAAGAAGCTCCAATGAGAGAACATCATACGGAAACTAACATTTCGGAAAACTTCATGAAAACCATATTTGAAAGTTCAAAAAAGATCTGAAAAATACGACATGTTAAAAGGGTGATGTTTTATTGAAACGACTTTTTCTAAATTGAAACACATTACAAAATGTGAGCTATGAAAAAGATATTCAGCCCCGAATAGAGACGTTAGTTTTCAGCGCTATTCAATGCTGATTTTGTTAATTTTCATAGCTCACGTCTCGTAATGTGTAATATAATATCATGCTCTTAACATCAAGTCTTTTTTTTAGATTTTTTGGAAACTTCAAAACATCTTTTTCGTGTGGTATTCATCGATTTTCACCGAATGTTGGCTTTCGGAGCTCCAATATAAAAAAGCAGTTCGCAGCGTACTGGAGAGTTTTAGGTGATACCATCTCCCCAATGCTCCCATGATACCATTTGCAAAAAAATCAAATTTAAATGTTTCAAAAAATTCTGAAAAAATTAAGTATGTTGACCTCACATGAATGTACAATCCCTAAAAATTTCAGTTCAAAATTCTAAATACACATTTAGAAACAAAAAAGACAAATCTGGATGTGAATAGTAACATTATGGCTTTTGTATTTTTTGACACTATTCATGTTGGATTTGTCTTTTTTGTTTCTCAATGTATATTTGGAATTTGGATCTGAATTTTTTAGGGATTGTACATTCATGTGCTGTAAACATCCATAATTGTTTTCAGAATTTTTTGAAATATTTAAAATTGAATTTTTTGAAATGGTATCATGGTATCACCTAAAGGCTCCTGCCTTCACTCCACTCGATCCAACTCCGCTTTTCTTTTCTCTTCCAGAATTAATGAGGTGCTCTCTTCATTTACCCAGCCAACGGCTTTCCCCTCCTGTCCAGTCAAGTCGAACGCGGTACAACACGGCAGCTATCACTCTGGTAGTCCGGTGCTGCACACCGTGACGGAGTAAAGCCTGCCCCGAGCCCACCCCGCACGCTTCCTTTAACACCGCTGCAGAGGGCTCCTGCCATGGATAAGAAGGGACGTCCACGAAAGTCTAACGCTGCTGCCATTGCCAAGCATGGTCAAACCAGAGCGCCGTCTCATAAACTCCACAGACGTACTTCCTCCATCCGGAAATACTCGTCGAAGAAATAAATGTATCTAGATGCATTTTAATTTTAGATACATTCATTTTTATGCATTTCTCCGACAAGTATTTTCGGATGGAGGGAGTATTTCCTTTACCACACTCGACAAATGCATTTTGGTTTACTTTAATTTGTTACATAATCGGTTTGCTTTAATTTATTACCAAATCATGTGTTTTTTTCTCATGTGGTGTCTCGTAACTTTTTCTTTGCTGAAGAAATACTGAAGTGTGTAAATACATGAACTTTATAAGAAAGGGGAATAGTAGACCACACATGAGAAACTAGAATATCAGAATAGGTGGGTATTTTTCAATAAATTAAAAAATTCCAAAACATGTTGAAATAATAATTTTTCTCTCATCTTATGCGTCCTTGGACACATGAATCATCTAAATAATTTTTCGATGATGTTTTGAAATACATCTGCATTCTAAATAATTTTTGACAATTTTAGTTGTTTTATGTTTCCAATGAATTTACTTTTTTTCATTGTCTTTTTTTTTCTCGTCCCCCCCCCCCCCCCCCCCTTTGTCTGTTTATAATCTTGGAATGTCATGTCTAACGGTGTCAGTCTTGCATTCGTTTCTTGCCATTGCGTTCTTTTAGAGAAAAGGCCTTAGCTCGACTTTAAATTAATAAAGCCAACCGGCAACCAAGTAGCACACGGAATAACAAACCTGAGACAGAAGGAGAACAACACAAAGTTCTCACACGGCCACAACCCGCCAACAAGGCACGCAGGCCGAAACAAAGAGCTAAAAGAAGGCAACGTAAACACTAGCGAGGAGCACAGATTAGTGCGACATAGCTCGAGCACGCCCAAGATGGAAAATCACCGAGGCACGCACACATGAGATGAGGAGATCCACAACCGCCTTGTTGCCATCCTTAATGAGAGATTCCCACTGCTGCAAAAAGATTGAAGTTTAAAAAAGTCAGCCGCCTTGTTCGGGAACACCTGCTCGATAGTTAACTTGTTTCTGGTCGTCCACAGGGTCCAACACATGACTAAGAAGCCAAACCAAACAACCTCCTAGACTGATCAGACCGGGTGGCAACGAGCGGCCTCAACTCATCAAAATTAGACGGAGCCCAGGACACGCCCATCCAATCTCTAAGACAGCTCCAAAACAATAAAGCCAAGGGGCAGCGATACAGAATATGGCCCGTATGCTCGAGATGACCACACAAAGCATAAAATTCAGAGCCAGGGCCACGCCTCTTTGTAATTTGATCGGCCGCAAGGAGCCGGCCCCTAAGACTGCTCATAGTGGGAGTAACATAGGTAGTAACATGCATGCCACATAGGCAAAAAATATGATGTGTCAAGTAATTAATGAGGAGAGATGCAAATGGAGTAACATAATATGTTACCATCACATAGCGGTTCCCAATGTAAAATGAGTCTACAAAGTAATAAATGAAGTGCTCTATGTTACCACATCTATGAAGGTAGTAACTTAGACTAGTCTAAGTTACTCCCCACTATGACTAGCCACATAAAAATCTTAATCTCCGGTGGCACCACCCTAGCCACCCAAATGGGCTTGAATTTAGGAATCACGGGGGCCCCGAGAAAGAACACGATAACAAGATTTAAAGGAAAATCGACGAAAGGAAGAGTGAGGCAAGGAGAGCCCATCCTGAGCCTCTGAGAGCACAGGGAGGAGAGCAGCAAGGCGATGCCAATCCTCCAACTCTCTAAGAGACAAAACCTGGCGGAAATCGAAGTCCCAACCTATGGCCACGAGCTCTGCGATGGAGGCCCAGGGGGACGAAACAAAAGA
This sequence comes from Aegilops bicornis, assembly GCA_021605145.1. Lineage (NCBI taxonomy): Eukaryota > Viridiplantae > Streptophyta > Magnoliopsida > Poales > Poaceae > Aegilops > Aegilops bicornis. The sequence continues at coordinate 741,475,785 of CM038673.1, forward strand.
AAAGAGCACAGGAAAGGTCACCGCAAGGGCCCCCTCACCAATCCACCAGTCAAGCTAAAACCTAACAGACACCCCGTTCCCAACTGAGAACTTAACCAAAGATCTAAAATCATCACGAACATTAAGGAATCGATACCAGAACTGAGACACTGAGACCACTCGAGTGGTAACACATGAGGGGGGAGGAATGTGGAAAGTATTTAGCTTTAAGAATACTGAACCAGAGCACATCTAGAGCAGAGAAGAGAATGCTCCGCCACCATTTAATAATCAAGCACTTTTTCATGATAGAGGTGTTGAGGATCCCCAAACCCCCAACTCTTTTAGGTCGGCACAACAATTGCCATTTGACCAATCTGTATTTTTTCTTGTTATCCACGGTGTTCGAGTAAAAACCACTCCTGTATTTGTCAAAGCCAGCGTGAGTACTGCTACTTCTTGAGCTTTCATTGGGTGTTTCCCTTGAAGACGAAAGGGTGATGCAGCAAAATAGAGATACAAAATTTCCTTAGTTTGAGAACCAAGGTATCAATCTAGTAGGAGGTACACACAAGTCTCCAATCTATGCACATGAACAAACAATCAAACACTTGCACCCAACGCGATAAAGGGGTTGTCAATCCCTACACGGTCACATGCAAGGATGAGATCTGATAGAGATAGATATAAAAGATTACTAAAACGTAAAACAAAATAAATTGCAGCAAAGTATTTTTGGTTTTTTTGGTTTTATAGATCTGAAAATATATGATGGAAAATAGATCCGGGGGCCATAAGTTTCACTAGAGACTTCTCTCTTGAAAGAAAACAAAAATTACGGTGGATGAACAAATTAATGTCGAGCAATTGATAGAAAAGCGCACAGTTATGACGATATCCAAGACAATGATTATGAATATAGGCATCACGTCCGTGTCAAGTAGACCAAAATGATTATGCATCTACTACTATTTCTCCACACATCGACCGCTATCCAACATGCATTTAGAGTATTAAGTTCATAACAACGGAGTAACGCATTAAGTAAGATGACATGATGTACATGGATAAACTCAAGCAATATGATGAAAACCCCCATCTTTTTAGCCTTGATGGCAACAATACAATACGTGCCTCTCTACCACTAATTTGTCACTAGGTGAGGACACCGCAAGATTGAACCCAAAACTAAGCACCTCTCCAATTGCAAGAAGAACCAATCTAGTTGGCCTAACCAAACCGATAATTCGAAGAGAAATACAAAGATATCAAATCATGCATAGAAGAATTCAGAAGAGACTCAAATAATATTCATAGATAATCCGATTGTCACAGCCCCAGATCAGCCCTTGCTTGACTTTGCTTGCTCATCATGTCATCATGTTTAAATTTCTAAGAAACTTGAAATGAGGATTGCCTAAACCCTAGCATTAAAGGAATTCACTAGGTTCAACCAAAATATTTCCAGTAAATCCAAATTACTTCCAAAAATGTTCATCATTCTTGGAAAATGTCGGAAACAAGAATCAGAGGTGATGCACATTTTTCCATGACATATTGGGCTCTGGATTTAAATCATACCTTATTTGCATTTGGGCATTTAAATTTTATATATTATATTAAATGTCCAAATATTCATGAACTGAAATTCTGGTTATTGGAAATAATCCAAATAGTGGCCACAAGCAGTCTCATGAGTTTTGAAAGTGCATAGGTATTTTTAATAAAGCCCTGAAATTTACAGAATAATAGAAAACTTAAATAATTAGAAAAAGCAGAGAGGAGAGAAACCTTACCTGGCGCAGCCCACCTGGCAGCCCACTACTGTGCTAGGCCCAGCCAGCCACCGCACCGTCTTCAACCCCCTGCCAAGAGGGCGGAGGGCGTGCTCACTGCTGCAAGACGCGCCGGCCACCTCTGCCACTGCTGCTGGAGGCACCCGAGGTGCCACGACTCCCCTCGACCCCTTGCACCTCTCCTCTCTCCTGTGGACTCCTCTCCCTCCTCTCGCCGCTTCATGGCGCCACCGAGTGCTGCCGTTGACGCTGCTCGCCACCACCGCAGCCAACGCCTCTCCCTCAAACTCCCGAGCAGCCCAGAAGCTCCGCCACTCCGTCCTCGACCCCCTCACCGAGCCACGCCCCTCCAGAAGCCCCCGAACGTCCTCACCGGGCTCGTCTTCAACCTCCCGACGGCGAGATCGACTTCGCCCGCCCGCCAACTCCAATCCTTCCCGAGCCCGCTTTGACGCCCTCTGCACTCGGCGTGAGCTCCCGCTCCTTCTCCCTCTCCCCGCTTGCTCTGACGCCAGAAGCCGCCACACCGCTTGCTGTTCGCACGCCGCTACCGAGCTTCTTGTTGCCGAAGCCACTTCCACTCGAGCTCGAAACCGAGCGCATCACCGCGCTCAGCGCGTCACCACGGGGCCGTAGCGGCCATATGTTGCTCCTGTTGTGCCCTACGGCGTCGAATCCGTCGACGTCCGAACTCCGGCCGCCGCGCCTCCCGCCGTCGACGTCGCTTCCGTGCACCTCAGCCATCGCCGCTTGCTGCGTTGGAAGCGAGCATGCTCTTCGCGTAGAGCCCATCCACCGCCCGAACGGTCGCCGGAGGAGGAATTCCGACGACCTTCGCCGCGACTGGCCTCGCCGGCGGCCTTAACTCCGACTAATCACCGGTTGGGCACTAATCAATTACCCCCCCAGGGTCACTAACAAGTGGGCCCCGACCCTTGTAATTTTTGGTTAAGGTTTTAAACTAAACTTAACTAACCCGCTGACGTGGCACCGTTAGATTAGCTAATTAGGGTTAGTTAGTGACACTGACACGTGGGCCCCGTGTCCTGCTAATTTTAGTTAGTGCTAAAACTAACTCTTTTAGCCCCAGTCATCGACTGCTGGACCCCACTGGTCAGGTTTGACCTGCAGGCGCCCAGTTGACCTGCTGACATCAGGGTGATGTCATGCTGACGCAATTACCCATTTTCTGGATTTATTATAATTCAGGAAATTCCAGAAAATATCCTAAACTTCTAAAATTCATAGTAATTCAACCGTAGCTCAGATTGAAATAATTTATATATGAAAAATTATCAGAAAAATCCAATCTATCCATCTGTACCACTTTCATGCATGATTGAACAAGTTAACCTCACTGAATAGGATGAATCATGATTAGGGTAATTTATGAACTAGCATTTGGAGTTGGAGTTTAACCTTGTTTGAATTCCACTTCAATTAACTTGGCTTACTGCTGCATTAGGTCAATTCAGTCCCTTAACATGACATGTCATTCATTTGTTTGTGCATTGCATTGATTGTGTTTCTTCTTGTTTGTCGGTGGTTGTTCCCTCTCGATAGACGTGGTTTCGACGATGAGATCGATTACACTGATGAAGAGCTATATTATCTTCGGAAGTGCCAGGCAAGAAAAACCCCCTTGTTCATTCCGATACAATCCCACTCTCTCGCTCCTGCTCTCTTTTACTGCATTAGGACAACAACGATTTATCTCACATTTGCTGTCATGTAGTCGAACCCCTTTATCCTCTGCATGACCTGTCATTCCACAAGAAATAGATGAAACCCACTAGCATGAGTAGGAGTTGTTTGAGCCCTATTGTGCCTACTCATTCATGCTTGTTTGTCATGCCTGCCATCGCTTAGAGTTGAGTCAGTCCGATTCATCGGGAATGAATTGGAATGGTGTGTGAACATGTCCCATCGTGTGTGAGCTAAGTGTGTGAACACGATTTGGTAAAGGTAGCGGTGAGAGGCCATGTAGGAGTACATGGTGGGTTGTCTCATTGAAACCGGCCCTCGTGAACTGATTTACGTGTTTGTGATCCATGAAACAGTTACTACCACACATTGGGATCCTTAATTGACTCTCTCGGCTTCTTAACCACCCTTGTTCTCTGTCCGTGAGTTGCAACTAGTTTACGTGTTTGTAGGATATGTGTTGGAGGCCGTGCGTGGCCGACCCTAGGGGTGGGCTATGATGCGGTAGATACACCGTGGCGGTGTGCGAATGCCCGTTTGGTATCTCGGGAACCCCGCAGATCGTTCGGGGCCGTTAGTGGAAACCTCGGCGGACTCCCTGCGGATGGAACCCGAATAGGCGATAAACCTGGACTAGGGACTTGAGTGTTTAGGTAGGCCGTGGCCGACACCCACGTTGGGCTTCCGCTTGAAGGTTGCCGAGTACATGTCGCGTAAACGACGGTAAGTGGTGAGAGCGTGTGTGAAGAAGTACACCCATGCAGGGTTATTATCATCTATTCGAATAGGCGTGTCCACGGAAAAGGACTTCTGGGTTGCCTATATCAGTTCATAGACAAGTGAAAGTGGATACTCTAAAATGCGCAAGATAAGCGTGATTGCTATGGATGGCGTTCTCGTAGGAAGACGGGATCGGATCCATAGTAGTGTATTGATATGGTGAATATGTGGACTCGTGTGCGCCACCTCAAAAAAGTTACTTGCAGTCGTAGTTCAGGATAGCCACCGAGTCAAAGCTGGCTTGTCATACCAAACTCCACCACCCCTTTGTTGATAATGATGCATATGTAGTTAGTTCTCGATGTAAGTCTTGCTGAGTACGTTTGTACTCACGCTTTGCTTATTTTATGTTTTGCGAGAGACGCTGGCCCGCTTAGTAGTTCCGCTTGGGCTTGACGTTTAGCTTGTTACCTCAGCTACGATCTTGTGCCCTCGGCAGGATCTGGTAGATAGTCAGGCTTCTCGACCTCTTTTTCATTTGTAGATGTCGTACTCGAGACATGTTAAGCTTCCGCTTGTGATTTGACTTGTATGTTTCAATGTTGGGTCATGAGACCCATGTTTGTAATATCTCGCCTCCTCGAGCCTAATGAATAAATATTTGAGTCGTAGAATTATGTTGTGATGCCATGTTGTATTTACACATATTGAGCATATTTTGTGTATGTTTGAAATGCTTGGTATGTGTGGGATCCGACAATCTAGTTGTTTATCCTTGGCAGCCTCTCATATGGGGAAATTGAAGGAAATATGCCCTAGAGGAAATAATAAAGTTATTATTTATTTCCTTATATCATGATAAATGTTTATTATTCATGCTAGAATTGTATTAACCGGAAACATAATACATGTGTGAATACATAGACAAACAGATAGTCACTAGTAAGCCTCTATTAGACTAGCTCATTAATCAAAGATGGTTATGTTTCCTAACCATAGACATGTGTTGTCATTTGATTAATGGGATCACCTCATTAGAAGAATGATGTGATTGACATGACCCATTCCGTTAGCTTAGCACTTGATCGCTTTAGTATATTGCTATTGCTTTCTTCATGACTTATACATGTTCCTATAACTATGAGATTATGCAACTCCGTTTACGGAGGAACACTTTGGTACTACCAAACGTCACAACGTAATCGGGTGATTATAAAGGAGTACTACAGGTGTCTCCAAAGGTACTTGTTGGGTTGGCGTATTTCGAGATTAGGTTTTGTCACTCCAATTGTCGGAGAGGTATCTACGGGCCTTCTCGGTAATACACATCACATAAGCCTTGCAAGCATTACAACTAATGAGTTAGTTGTGAGATGATGTATTACGAACGAGTAAAGAGACTTACCAAAGAATAAGATTGAACTAGGTATTGGATACCGACGATCGAATCTCGGGTAAGTAACATACCGATGACAAAGGGAACAACGATGTTGTTATGCGGTCGACCGATAAAGATCTTCAGAGAAAATGTAGGAACCAATATGGGCATCCAGGTCCCGCTTATTGGTTATTGACCGGAGATGTGTCTCGGTCATGTCTACATTGTTCTCGAACCGTAGGGTCCGCACGCTTAAGGTTTCAAGGACGGTTATATTATGAGTTTGTGTATTTTGATGTACCGAAGGATGTTCGGAGTCCCGGATATGATCACGGACATGATGAGGAGTCTCGAAATGGTCGAGACATAAAGATTAATATATTGGACGGATATATTTGGACACCGGAAAGGTTCGGAGAAGTTTGGAGCTCCGGAGGTTACTGAACCCCCGGGAGGTATATGGGCCTTATTGGGCCCATGTAGGAGGAAGGAGAAGGAACAAGGAGGGGGCGCCCCAAGCCCAATCCGAATTGGGGAGGGGGCCGCCCCTTTCCTTTCTCCTTCCCCTCTTCCTATTCCTACTACTAGTACTACTTCCTAATACTAGTACTCCTTCCTTCCCCTCCAAATAAGATAAGGAAGAGAGGGAAACCTACTTGGAGTAGGTTTCCCCTCCCATGGCGCCCCCTTGAGGCCGGCCACCTCCTCCCTCCCTCCTTTATATCACGGGGTAGGGGGCACCCTAGAACACACAAGTTGATCCTTGAGATCGTTCCTCAGCCGCAGCGGTGCCCCCTCCACCATATTCCACCTCGGTCATATCATAGCAGTGCTTAGGCGAAGCCCCGCGCCGGTAGAACATCAAGATCGCCACCACGCCGTCAGGCCGATTTTAACTCCCTCTTCCCGAGCTTTGCTGGATCGGAGCCCGAGGAGCGCCATCGAGCTGAACGTGTGCCAAGAACTCGGAGGCGCCGGAGTAACCGCTGGGATCGGCTGGATCGCGAGGAGAACGTACGACTACTTCCTCTACGCCAGATCGACTCGAGGCGCCGGAGTAACGGCGCTGGGATCGGCCGGATCGCGAGGAGAACGACGACTACTTCCTCTACGTTGTGATCGCTTCCGCTTTGGTCTCACGAGGGCACGTAGACAATACTCTCCCTCTCGTTGCTATCCATCACCATGATCTTGCGCGGTGCGTAGGAATTTTTTGAAATTGCTACGTTCCCCAACAAAGGGCATCCGAGCCTGGTTTTATGCGTTGATGTCATATGCACGAGTAGAACACAAGTGAGTTGTGGGCGATACAAGTCATATTGCCTACCCGCATGTCATACTTTGTTTCAGCGGTATTGTGAGATGAAGCGCCCGGACCGACATTACGCCAGACGCTTACGCGAGACTGGTTTCACCGTTACGAGCACTCGTGCTTAAAGGTGGCTGGCGGGTGTCATCTCTCTCACTTTAGTTGAACCGAGTGTGGCTACGCCCGGTCCTTGAGAAGGTTAAACGGAGTCTATTTGACGAAGTATCGTTGTGGTTTTGATGCGTAGATAAGAACGGTTCTTGCTCAGCCCGTAGCAGCCACGTAAAACTTGCAACAACAAAGTAGAGGACGTCTAACTTGTTTTTGCAGGGCATGTTGTGATGTGATATGGTCAAGACGTGATGCTATATTTTATTGTATGAGATGATCATGTTTTGTAACCGAAATTATCGGCAATCGGCAGGAGCCATATGGTTGTCGCTTATTGTATGAAATGCAAACGCCATGTAATTGCTTTACTTTATCACTAAGCGGTAGCGATAGTCGAGAAGCAACAGTTGGCGAGGCGACAACGATGCTACGATGGAGATCAAGGTGTCGCTACCGGTGGCGATGGTGATCACGACGGTGCTTGGAGATGGAGATCACAAGCACAAGATGATGATGGCCATATCATATCACTTATATTGATTGCATGTGATGTTTATCCTTTATGCATCTTATCTTGCTTTGATTGACGGTAGCATTATAAGATGATCTCTCACTAAAATTATCAAGAAGTGTTCTCCTGAGTATGCACCGTTGCCAAAGTTCAGTAGTACCCGGACACCACGTGATGATCGGGTGTGATAAGTTCTACGTCCATCTACAACGGTGCAAAACAGTTGCACACGCGAATACTCAGGTTAAACTTGACGAGCCTAGCATATAACAGATATGGCCTCGGAACACGGAGACCGAAAGGTCGAGCGTGAATCATATAGTAGATATGATCAACATAGTGATGTTCACCATTGAAACTACTCCATCTCACGTGATGATCGGACATGGTTTAGTTGATTTGGATCACGTAATCACTTGGATGACTAGAGAGATGTCTGTCTAAGTGGGAGGTTTTTAATATGATTAATTAAACTTAAATTTATCATGAACTTAGTACCTGATAGTATTTTTGCTTGTCTATGTTTACTGTAGATAGATGGCTCGTGCTATTGTTCCGTTGAATTTTAATGCGTTCCTTGAGAAAGCAAAGTTGAAAGATGATGGTAGCAATTACACGGACTGGGTCCGTAACTTGAGGATTATCCTCATTGCTGCACGGAAGAATTACGCCCCGGAAGCACCGCTGGGTGCGAACTGCTGCAGGAGCTGCGCCAGAAGTTGTGAACGTCTGGCAAAGCAAAGCTGATGACTACTCGATAGTTCAGTGTGCCATGCTTTACGGCTTAGAACCGGGTCTTCAACGACGTTTTGAACGTCATGGAGCATATGAGATGTTCCAGGAGTTGAAGTTAATATTTCAAGCAAATGCCCGGATTGAGAGATATGTAGTCTCCAATAAGTTCTATAGCTGCAAGATGGAGGAGAATAGTTACAAGGTGAACATATACTCAAAATGTCCGGGTATAATAATCACTTGATTCAACTGGGAGTTACTCTTCCGGATGATAGTGTCATTGATGTAATTCTCCAATCATCGCCACCAAGCTACAAGAGCTTCGTGATGAACTATAATATGCAAGGGATGACCAAAACAATTCCCGAGCTCTTCGCAATGCCGAAAGTCATGGAGGTAGAAATCAAGAAAGAGCATCAAGTGTTGATGGTCAACAAGACCACTAGTTTCAAGAAAAGGGCAAAGGAAAGAAGAAGGAAACTTCAAAAGAACAGCAAGAAAGTTGCTGCTCAAGAGAAGAAACCCAAGTCTGGACCTAAGCCTGAAATCGAGTGTTTTTACCGCAAGCAAACCGGACATCGGAAGCGGAACTGCCCCAAGTATTTGGCGGATAAGAAGGATGGCAAGGTGATCAAAGGTATATGTGATATACATGTTATTGATGTGTACCTTACTAATACTCGCAGTAGTACAGGTATTTGATAACGGTTCTTGCTAATATTTGCAACTCAAACAGGAACTACGGATTGCGAAGATTGGCTAAGGACGAGGTGACGATGCGCGTGGGAAATGGTTCCAAAGTCGATGTGATCGCGGTCGGCACGCTACCTCTACATCTACCATCGGGATTAGTTTTAGACCTAAATAATTGTTATTTGGTGCGGCGTTGAGCATGAACATTATATCCGGATCTTGTTTGATGCGAGACGGTTATTCATTTAAGACAGAGAATAATGGTTGTTCTATTTATATGAATAATATCTTTTATGGTCATGCACCCTTGAAGAGTGGTCTATTTTTATTGAATCTCGATAGTAGTAATACACATATTCATAGTGTTGAAACCAAAAGATACAGAGTTGATAATGATAATGCAACTTATTTGTGGCACCGCCGCTTGGGTCATACCGTGTAAAACGCATGAAGAAACTCCATACCGATGGGCTTCTAGAATCACTTGATTATGAATCATTTGATACTTGCGTAACCATGCCTCATGGGCAAGATGACTAAAACGCCGCTTCTCCGGAACTATGGAGCGAGCAACTGATTTGTTGGAAATCATACATACCGATGTTTGTGGTCCAATGAATGTTGAGGCACGCCATGTGGTATCGTTATTTTCTCACCTTCACAGATGATTTGAGCAGATATGGGTATATCTACTTAATGAAACACAAATCAAAACATTTGAAAAGTTCAAAGAATTTCAGAGTGAAGTGGAAAATCATCGTAACAAGAAAATAAAGTTTCTACGATCCGATCGTGGAGGAGAATATTTGAGTTACGAGTTTGGTTTACATTTGAAACAATGTGGAATAGTTTGCAACTCACGCCACCCGAACACCACCGAGAAATGGTGTGTCCGAACGTCGTAATCGTACTTTTACTTGATATGGTGCGATCTATGATGTCTCTTACTGATTTACCGCTATCGCTTTTGGGGATATGCTTTAGAGACGGCCGCATTCACGTTAAATAGGGCACCATCTAAATCCGCTGAGACGACACCATATGAACTGTGGTTTGGCAAGAAACCAAAGTTGTCGCTTTCTTAAAATTTGGGGCTGCGATGCTTATGTAAAGAAACTTCAACCAGATAAGCTCGAACCCAAATCGAGAAATGTGTCTTCATAGGATACCCAAAGGAGATTGGGTACACCTTCTATCACAGATCTGAAGGCAAGATTTTCGTTGCTAAATTCGGATCCTTTCTAGAGAAGGAGTTTCTCTCGAAAGAAGTGAGTGGGAGGAAAGTAGAACTTGATGAGATAATCAGATCTGCTCCCTTATTGGAAAGTAGTTCATCACAAGAAACGGTTCTGTGGACAACTACACCAATTGGTGAGGAAACTAATGATGTTGATCATGAAACTTCAGATCAAGTTGCTACTAAACTCAGAGGTCAAGGTAATAAAATACGCACCCGAGTGGTACGGTAATCCTATTCGGAAGTCATGTTACTTGACCATGGCGAACCTACAAACTATGAAGAAGCGATGGTGAGCCCAGATTCCGCGAAATGGCTGGAAGCCATGAAATCTGAGATGGGATCCATGTATGAGAACAAAGTATGGACTTTGATTGACTTGCCCAATGATCGGCAAGCCATTGAGAATAAATGGATCTTTAAGAAGAAGACTGACGCTGATGGTAATATAACTGTCTACAAAGCTTGACTTGTTGCAAAAGGTTTTCGACAAGTTCAAGGGGTTGACTATGATGAGACTTTCTCTCCCGAAGCGATGCTTAAGTCTGTCCGAATCATGTTAGCAATTGCCGCATTTTATGATTATGAAATTTGGCAAATGGATGTAAAAACTGCATTCTTGAATGGATTTCTAGAAGAAGAGTTGTATATGATGCAACCAGAAGGTTTTGCTGATCCAAAAGGTGCTAACAAAGTGTGCAAGCTCCAGTGATCAATTTATGGTCTGGTGCAAGCCTCTCGGAGTAGGAATAAACGCTTTTGATAGTGTGATCAAAGCATATGGTTTTGTATGCACTTTTGGAGAAGCCTCGTATTTACAAGAAAGTGAGTGGGAGCTCAGTAGCATTTACGATATTATATGTGGACGACATATTATTGATTGGAAATGATATAGAATTTCTGGATAGCATAAAAGGATACTTGAATAAAAGTTTTTCAATGAAAGACCTCGGTGAAGCTGCTTACATATTGGGCATCAAGATCTATAGAGATAGATCAAGACGCTTAATTGGACTTTCACAAAGCACATACCTTGATAAAGTTTTGAAGAAACTCAAAATGGATCGTGCAAAGAAAGGTTTTTTACCCAGACATAAGGTATAAGATTGAGTCGACTCAATGCCCGACCACAATGTAAGATAGAGAGAAAATGAAAGATGTTCCCTATGCTTCAGCCATAGGCTCTATCATGTATGCAATGCTGTACCGCACTGACGTATGCTTAGCCGTAAGCTTGGCAGGAAGGTACCAAAGTAATCCAGAGTGGATCATCGGACAGCGGTCAAGAACATCCTGAAATACCGAAAAGGACTAAGGATATGTTTCTCGTATATGGAGGTGACAAAGAGCTAGTCGTAAATGGTTACGCCGATGTAAGCTTTTGACATCGATCCGGACGATTCTAAATCGCAAACCGGATACGTGTTTTTGTTAAACGGTGGAGCTGTCGGTTGGTGCAGTTCTAAACAAAGCGCCGTATGGATCTACATGTGAAGCAGAGTACATAGCTGCTTCGGAAGCAGCAAATGAAGGAGTCCGGATGAAAGAGTTCATTTCCGAACTAGGTGTCATACCTAGTGCATCGGGACCAATGAAGATCTTACGTGACAATACGGTGCAATTGCCTTGGCAAAGGAATCCAGATTTCACAAGAGGACCAAGCATATCAAAAGACGCTTCAACTCCATTCGGGACCAAGTCCAAGTGGGAGACATAGAGATTTGCAAAATACATACGGATCTGAATGTTGCAGACCCATTGACTAAGCCTCTTCCACGAGCAAAACATGATCAGCACCAAGACTCCATGGGTGTTAGAATCATTACTGTGTAATCTAGATTATTGACTCTAGTGCAAGTGGGAGATTGAAGGAAATATGCCCTAGAGGCAATAATAAAGTTATTATTTATTTCCTTATATCATGATAAATGTTTATTATTCATGCTAGAATTGTATTAACCGGAAACATAATACATGTGTGAATACATAGACAAACAGATAGTCACTAGTAAGCCTCTACTAGACTAGCTCATTAATCAAAGATGGTTATGTTTCCTAACCATAGACATGTGTTGTCATTTGATTAATGGGATCACCTCATTAGAAGAATGATGTGATTGACATGACCCATTCCGTTAGCTTAGCACTTGATCGCTTAGTATATTGCTATTGCTTTCTTCATGACTTATACATGTTCCTATAACTATGAGATTATGCAACTCCTGCCACCGGAGGAACACTTTGGTACTACCAAACGTCACAACGTAATCGGGTGATTATAAAGGAGTACTACAGGTGTCTCCAAAGGTACTTGTTGGGTTGGCGATTTCGAGATTAGGTTTTGTCACCCAATTGCTCGGAGAGGTATCTCTGGGCCTTCTCGGTAATACACATCACATAAGCCTTGCAAGCATTACAACTAATGAGTTAGTTGTGAGATGATGTATTACGGAACGAGTAAAGAGACTTACCAAAGAATCTAGATTGAACTAGGTATTGGATACCGACGATCGAATCTCGGGTAAGTAACATACCGATGACAAAGGGAACAACGTATGTTGTTATGCGGTCCGACCGATAAAGATCTTCAGAGAAAATGTAGGAACCAATATGGCAATCCAGGTCCCGCTATTGGTTATTGACCGGAGATGTGTCTCGGTCATGTCTACATTGTTCTCGAACCGTAGGGTCCGACGCTTAAGGTTTCAAGGACGGTTATATTATGAGTTTATGTATTTTGATGTACCGAAGGTTGTTCGAGTCCGGATATGATCACGGACATGACGAGGAGTCTCGAAATGGTCGAGACATAAAGATTAATATATTGGACGGATATATTTGGACACCGGAAAGGTTCCGGAGAAGTTTGGAGCTCCGGAGGTTACCGGAACCCCGGGAGGTATATGGGCCTTATTGGGCCCATGTAGGAGGAAGGGAGAAGGAACAAGGGAGGCGCCCCAAGCCCAATCCGAATTGGGGAGGGGGCCCCCCTTTCCTTTCTCCTTCCCCTCTTCCTATTCCTACTACTAGTACTACTTCCTAATACTAGTACTCCTTCCTTCCCTCCAAATAAGATAAGGAAGAGAGGGAAACCTACTTGGAGTAGGTTTCCTCCCTATGGCGCCCCCTTGAGGCCGGCCACCTCCTCCCTCCCTCCTTTATATACGGGGTAGGGGCACCCTAGAACACACAAGTTGATCCTTGAGATCGTTCTCAGCCGTGTGCGGTGCCCCTCCACCATATTCCACCTCGGTCATATCATAGCAGTGCTTAGGCGAAGCCTGCGTCGGTAGAACATCAAGATCGCCACCACGCCGTCGTCTTGATGGAACTCCCTCTCCTGGAGCTTTGCCGGATCGGAGCCCGAGGAGCGCCATCGAGCTGAACGTGTGCCAAGAACTCGAGGCGCCGGAGTAACGGCGCTGGGATCGGCTGGATCGCGAGGAGAACGTCGACTACTTCCTCTACGTTGTGATCGACTGGAGGCGCCGGAGTAACGTGCTGGGATCGGGCTGGATCGCGAGGAGAACGACGACTACTTCCTCTACGTTGTGATCGCTTCCGCTTTGGTCTACGAGAATGCGTAGACAATACTCTCCCCTCTCGTTGCTATCCATCACCATGATCTTGCGTGTGCGTAGGAATTTTTTTGAAATTGCTACGTTCCCCAACAGAAATGTAGTCTAGTGCTTCCTGAGCGATAGTAGTCCGCTGCATCCCGGTTCACCGGAGTCTTGCTAGCCCAGCACTACTGCTCTGGACACTTGACTGGCCGCCATGTGTTTCACCTCGTTCCTGTGTCTGTCCCTTCAAGGAAATGTCACGCGGTGACATCCGGAGTCCTGCCTAGCCTGCTATAGCCCGGTTACTGAGTCCTCATAGCCTGCTACAGCCCGGATTCACACGTCAATCGACATGCTCGATGTGATTCATGTATGCCTGTCCCCATGGGTTAGTGCCGCTTTGGGTTCACGACTAGCCATGTCGGCCGGGTTCTCTGTCATATGGATGCTAGCGACACTATCATATACATGAGCCAAAAGGCTAAACGGTCCCGGGCCATGGTAAGGCGACACCCGTGGGGATACCGTGCGTGAGGCCGCAAAGTGATATGAGGTGTTACCGGCTAGGTCGATGTGACTTGGAATCGGGGTCCTGACAGCGTTGGTATCAGAGCCTGACTGCCTGTAGGATTACCAAGCCAAACTGGTCGAAGTTGTGTCTAGAAATGCTTTAGTTATGTAAGGGAATTGTTTGTGGAAGGGAACGTAAGGCTCTTTTTACTCCTTATACCTCATGGCCTTCTGATGTGAGTCATCCTCTTCTCCTCTACGGGGTTTAAGAACTAGGCTTCTCATCTATCTATCAGGATGACGTGTTACTAATCCATAGACCTTTAAGATTGTTGGTTTAAGCCCCAGTTCAGTTCCTACTATTTCTGTATGATAACTGTTGATCGCGGAACCTTGATATTGTGATGTTGAGTGGTTATGCCACCATTTTTGCAGGATGTCTCAAATAATTTTGAGCATTTACAGCCGTTATGTTGTCAGAGTCATCCTGTGTCTCTAAATAGTCCGATGCATTTGCAAATCCCTTCTCTCCATTTCTAATGTTCATCTCGGGCAGATTAATCACACAAATTAGTATGTTGAGGTACTCCGCTGCCTCAACATATATGTTGGAGTTGTTGTTATGACCTAGGTGTTTTAGGAAGTCACCTAGTAACTTAGCAATGCTTTTGTATTCCCGGTGTGATGATTCGGCCATTATTCTTGAAAGCATCCCGTAATGTTATTAGTTAGTAGGCATTCTATTCCTGGGTTCTTGAACCCGAGATTCACCCTACCTCATGTTGTTAGTATTTGCTAGTTCCTTTAGGATATTAGTAACCTTTGCATTAGTCCTCGAGGTCCGTGGTATTTCCTTCTTCCAAATGCTATGAACCGCTTATGGCAGAAGTTCCCCGCTGAACTAAAGGATCACAACCAGAGTACTCTTGAGGAGTTCTCCATTCATAATTGTGAATCTGCCAGTTCTACTTTCCTGCATGGGTTATCCGGAAGAAACCTGTTGAACTTGATTCGACATACTAACCTATGCATCCACAACTCAGAAAGTTATATGCTCCTCGAGTTGTTCCTCCTTAGTTGTATTCTGACCCCCGCTTGTCAATTGATAGTCAAGGGTATGCGTGCATTCGTTTATCGATGCCTATTACTCTTGTGGTCCGTCAAGCCATTCTGTCCTGAATGACTTGGAGAAACAAACCCCAGTACCTCATCCATATCTAGGATTGGGTCAAAGCAATTGTATTCCGCGGATCAAAATGCCAATCCAGCTTCTGCTCTGCTCTACCTTGGAGTGTTACCATCTTTATGTCAAGAGTGTCATGGGAATTGCACCACCTCTTATGAATTCTTGACGATAATACTTCTCGCCATCATCGTTCATTCCTCGGTCCCGTGTTGTTGCAACCGGAATGCCGACAAGTGTACCGTGATGTGCGAAATCAATACCGAGCAACTCGTTGCTTGAGAGTAAATGGACAATATTCTCATTCTTAGTGTGTTGGTTATTAAATCATCATCCTAAGATTGATCGTGCTACCTAGTCCTTATTTACGGTGCACTCTTCGATCAATGAGTTAGGATTTTGTCAATCCCTCACTCTATTTGATCATATCGTCTTGCCCTGAAAAGCAAGATTGCTCTCGAGCTTAGTAACATACCGGTGGTTCGTGATTTCGAATATCCTCTCGGAAGTATTACCAGGTTGTCCTCGACCGTTATGTTGAGCTTGTAACCAAGTTGGTTTTCCTCTAAACCAGCCATTCTCCAAGAATCTGTGTTGGATACCCCTGAGCTAGTTGGTTGAGCTAAACAATAACTTGGAGAGTTGGAAGATAAAAGCTTGTCCAACTTAGTTCGTTCCAAAGGGATATTCTTGTGTAGTGTGTGTTGAAGAAAGATGATATCTTCATCGATTGGTCCCGGTGATCAGTTGCTGGACCTATTGTCTTATCAATCCTTTGATTTGAGTGTGGGCTATCGTCAAATCAAATCAGTACCAACGATGCTCGTAATGTTGTCTTACTCGTGGTTGATCCCTCGAGCATATACCATTACATCTTTTGGTCTGACCAATGCTATCACCGTGTTCACATGATGGTGGAAGTCCAGTGATATGGAAATTCCGATGAGTTGCTGTTGAGCCCATCAGTAGCATTTTGTCTCCCCCATGATTCATGTTGAACATCGACCTACTGTTGGAAACTTTGTAAGCAATGCCTTCGTGTTCTGTTCATGAAGCTTATGCTTGGATGGAAGAAGTGACTTCCTCTAATTCACGTGCATTAGGGGCAAGTTGCCGCCATGAATTTGAGAAAGGTTTGTTTTGTTTCCCTTGGAATCATCCCAAGTCAGTCATGCATATGTGCTAAGTATTCTGTAGTCTGGAGACTTGCAACCTTCATTCTATATGTATTCCTAGCATACCAAGACACTGATTTACTTGTTCAAGGAAAAGAAGTCTATGCTTGGGATCTAATCCATGGACTTGCGTAAAGACTTCGATATCCTCGATGATGGTTCCCCACCGAACTTCGGTAGTGTTTTATGATAAGACTACTATGTGGTCATTCTTGTCTTGGACAACATGTTCACATGTTAGTAGCGTAACCAGCTCATGTTTTGGAGCTTGCTATCGTAGTTCATTCCGAGAATCTCGCAACATCTTCTCGCCGATTTGTGTTGCAAACTTTCATTTTTCTTTCTAGACTCGATGAGTCCGGAATATCCTAACACCAACCAGATCTGAATCTCAGCAGATATGATGGTTGGAACCTTCCAACATTTGCATTTTGTTCCCAGCTTGCATCCCATCGTGCCAATTTTCCATGGGCTGCCCTTCTCAGTAATTGATGTCTAGGATCATCCTCAAAAGTGGACTTACCATGGGTCCCATCCATTTCCGATGATAAGCAAATCATCCATTGCGTTGTCTTCAACAAGGTAGTCCACATCATCCATTCTAGTCCGAGTATGTCATTCTTTCGAACTCCTTCAAATGATCGATTGTGATTGCCTTAGGCTGGTATAAAGAGTTCCAACGATCTATGGATCAAAAGTAATTCTTTTTGCCACTTAAGGGAATAGTTCTTTGCGTCACTTTTCCCAAGGTGCCCGTTACGGAATCCTGGCAATTATTTCCTCGCCACCTTGACACCATCCACCATCCTTCTAAGCGTGGAATTGTTGCCCACCAATCAAACCCCGTCGTTTGTTCTTCCATCCCTCTCGATATGTTCCGTGTCGCAGATCGAGAGATGTTTCAATGTCTCGCTTGATGAGTGATCCTAAGTTTCTCGATATTTAAGAAGATCGATTCCTGCAGAAGTTCCTCTTTGTCGTTGTCGTGTTGGATGAAGTTCCGAAAGCAAAGACGCCAAGATCAATATGAAGCAATGAATCAACATCTTGAGAAGGACAGTTGGATCGTGAAGATCGTGTTAGCTTGTGACCCCTTTGACTTCTTACCTCACGTCTTGAATCTCGGGACGAGATTCTTGTTTAGTGGGGGTGAGCTGTCACAGCCCCAGATCCTCCCTTGCTTGGCTTTGCTTCCTCATCATGTCATCATGTTTAAATTTCTAAGAAACTTGAAATGGGGATTGCCTAAACCCTAGCATTAAAGGAATTCACTAGGTTCAACCAAAATATTTCCAGTAAATCCAAATGACTTCCAAAAATGTTCATCATTCTTGGAAAATGCTGGAAACAAGATAACAGAGGTGATGCACATTTTTCCATGACATATTGGGCTCTGGATTTAAATCATACCTTATTTGCATTTGGGCATTTAAATTTTATATATTATATTAAATGTCCAAATATTCATGAACTGAAATTCTGGTTATTGGAAATAATCCAAATAGTGGCCACAAGCAGTCTCATGATTTTTTGAAAGTGCATAGGTATTTTTAATAAAGCCCTGAAATTTCTGAGAATAATAGAAAACTGAAATAATTAGAAAAAGCAGAGGAGAGAAACCTTACAGGCGCAGCCCACTGGCAGCCCACTACTGTGCTAGGCCCACCAGCCACCGCACTGCTCTTCAACCTCTTGCTGAGGCGGGAGGGCGTGTGCTCACCAAGGCCCACGCGCCGGCCACCTCCTCGCCACTGCCGCCACTGAGGCACCCGAGGGTGCCACGCACTCCCCTCGACCCCTTGCACCTCTCCCCTCTCTCCCAGGACTCCCTCTCCCTCCTCTGCTCGCTTCCGCGGCGCCACCGAGTGCTGCCGTTGACGCCACTCGCCACCACCACAGCCAACGCCTCTCCCTCAACCTCTCGAGCAGCCCAGAAGCTCCGCCACTCCGTCCTCGACCCCCTCACCGAGCCACGCCCCTCCAGAAGCCCCCGAACGTCCTCACCGGGCTCGTCTTCAACCTCCCGATGGCGAGATCGACTTCGCCGCCCCGCCAACTCCAATCCTTCCCGAGCCCGCTTGACGCCCTCAGCACTCGGCGTGAGCTCCTGCTCCTTCTCCCTCTCCCCGCTTTGCTCTGTCAAGACGCCGTAGCCGCCACACCTGCGCTTGCTTCAAGACGCGCCGCCGCTCGAGCTTCGCTTGCCGAGGCCACTTCCACTGAGCTCGAAACCGAGCGATCATCCAGGCCAGCGTCACCACGGGGCTGTAGCGGCCATACGTTTCTCCTGTTGTGCCCTACGGCGTCGAATCCGTCGACGTCCGAACTCCGGCCACCGCGCCTCCCGCCGTCAACGTCGCTTCCGTGCACCTCAGCCACCGCCGCTTGCTGCGTTGGAAGCGCGCGAGCATGCTCTTCGTGTAGAGCCCCTCCACCACCCGAACGGTCGCCGGAGGAGGAATTCCGATGACCTTCGCCGCGACTGGCCTCGCCGGCGGCCTTAACTCCGGCTAATCACCGGTTGGGCACTAATCAATTACCCCCCCAGGGTCACTAACAAGTGGGCCCCGGCCCTTGTAATTTTTGGTTAAGGTTTTAAACTAAACTTAACTAACCCGCTGACGTGGCACCGTTAGATTAGCTAATTAGGGTTAGTTAGTGACACTGACATGTGGGCCCCGTGTCCTGCTAATTTTAGTTAGTGCTAAAACTAATTCTTTTAGCCCCAGAGTCACTGACCAGTGGACCCCACAGGTCAGGTTTGACATGGAGGCGCCCAGTTGACCTGCTGACATCAGGGTGATGTCATGCTGACGCAATAACCCATTTTCTGGATTTATTACAATTCAGGAAATTCGTAAAATATCCTAAACTTCTAAAATTCATAGTAATTCAACAAAGAGCTCAGATTGAAATAATTTATATATGAAAAATTATCAGAAAAATCCAATCTATCCATCTGTACCACTTTCATGCATGATTGAACAAGCTAACCTCACTGAATAGGATGAATCATGATTAGGGCAATTTATGAACTAGCATTTGGAGTTGGAGTTTAACCTTGTTTGAATTCCACTTCAATTAACTTGGCTTACTGCTGCATTAGGTCAATTCAGTCCCTTAACATGACATGTCATTCATTTGTTTGTGCATTGCATTGATTGTGTTTCTTCTTGTTTGTCGGTGGTTGTTCCCTCTCGATAGACGTGGTTTCGACGATGAGATCGATTACACTGATGAAGAGCTATATTATCTTCGGAAGTGCTGTGCAAGAAAAACCCCTTGTTCATTCCGATACAATCCCACTCTCTCGCTCCTGCTCTCTTTTTACTGCATTAGGACAACAACGATTTATCTCACATTACTTGCTGCGGTAGCTGAACCCCTTTATCCTCTGCATGACCTGTCATTCCATAGTAAATAGATGAAACCCACTAGCATGAGTAGGAGTTGTTTGAGCCCTGTTGTGCCTACTCATTCATGCTTGTTTGTCATGCACTCTTCGCTTAGAGTTGAGTCAGTCTGATTCATCGGGAATGAATTGGAATGGTGTGTGAACATGTCCTCATCGTGTGTGAGCTAAGTGTGTGAACACAATTTGGTAAAGAGTAGCGGTGAGAGGCCATGTAGGAGTACATGGTGGGTTGTCTCATTGAAACCGTCCTCAGAACTGAGTTACGTGTTTGTGATCCATGAAACAGTTACTACCACACATTGGGATCCTTAATTGACTCTCTCGGCTTCTTAACCACCCTTGTTCACCGTCCGTGAGTTGCAACTAGTTTGGTGTTTGTAGGATATGTGTTGGAGGCCGTGCGTGGCGCTGACCCTAGGGGTGGGCTATGATGCGGTAGATACACCGTGGCGGTGTACCGAATGCCCGTTTGGTATCTCGGGAACCCTGCACACATCGTTCGGGGCCGTTAGTGGAAACCTCGGCGGACTCCCAAATGGATGGAACCCGAATAGGCGATAAACCTAGACTAGGGACTTGAGTGTTTAGGTAGGCCGTGGCCGACACCCACGTTGGGCTTCCGCTTGAAGGTTGCGAGTACATGTCGTGTAAACGGCGGTAAGCGGTGAGATCGCGTGTGAAGAAGTAGACCCATGCAGGGTTAATATCATCTATTCGAAAAGCCGTGCCCGCGGAAAAGGACTTCTGGGTTGCCTATATCAGTTCATAGACAAGTGAAAGTGGATACTCTAAAATGCGCAAGATAAGCGTGATTGCTATGGATGGCGTTCTCGTAGGAAGACGGGATCAGATCCATAGTAGTGTATTGATATGGTGAATATGTGGACTCGTATGCGCCACCTCAAAAGAGTTACTTGCAGTCGTAGTTCAGGATAGCCACCGAGTCAAAGCTGGCTTGCTGCAGTCAAACTCCACCACCCCCTTTGTTGATAATGATGCATATGTAGTTAGTTACGATGTAAGTCTTGCTAAATGCGTTTGTACTCACGTTTGCTTATTTTATGTTTTGCGAGAGACGTCGGTCTCGCTTAGTAGTTCCGCTTGGGCTTGACGTTTAGCTTGTTACCTCGGCTACGATCTTGTGCCCTCGGCAGAATCTGGTAGATAGTCAGGCTTCTCGGCCTCTTTTTCATTTGTAGATGTACGTACTTTCGGACATGTTAAGCTTCCGCTTGTGCTTTGACTTGTATGCTCTGAATGTTGGGTCATGAGACCCATGTTTGTAATATCTCGCTCCTCGGAGCCTAATGAATAAATATTTGAGTCGTAGAATTATGTTGTGATGCCATGTTGTATTTACACATATTGAGCATATTGTGTGTATGTTTGAAATGCTTGGTATGTGTGGGATCCGACAATCTAGTTGTTTATCCTTGGCAGCCTCTCATATGGGGAAATGTAGTCTAGTGCTTCTGAGCGATAGTAGTCCGCCATGCCCGGTTCACCGGAGTCCTGCTAGCCCAAAGACTACTGCTCTGGACACTTGACTGGCCGGCATGTGTTTCACCTCGTTCACATTCTTCCCTTCGGGAAATGTCACGCGGTGACATCCGGAGTCCTGCCTTAGCCTGCTACAGCCCGGGTTACGGAGTCCTCATAGCCAGTGCTACAGCCGGATTCACACGCTGACCGACCGACATGCTCGATGTGATTCATGTATGCCTGTCCCCATGGGTTAGTGCCGCTTTGGGTTCACGACTAGCCATGTCGGCCCGGTTCTCTGTCATATGGATGCTAGCGACACTATCATATACGTGAGCCAAAAGCGCAACGGTCCCGGGCCATGGTAAGGCGACACCCGTGGGGATACCGTGCGTGAGGCCGCAAAGTGATATGAGGAGTTACCGGCTAGGTCGATGTGACTTGGAATCGGGGTCCTGACACCGATCATAAATCAACAATTCATTGGATCTTGACAAACAAACCGCAAAAGAATATTATATCGGATAGAACTCCAAGAGCATCGAGGAGAACATTGTATTGAAGATCAATGAGAGAGAACAAGCCATCTAGGTACTAGCTATGGACTCGTAGGTCTATGGTAAACTACTCACGCTTCATTGGAAGGGCAATAGGGTTGATGTAGAAGCCCTCTGTGATCGATTCCCCCTCCGGCAGGGTGCCGGAAAAGGCCCCAAGATGGGATCTCATGGGAACAGAAGGTTACGGCGACGGAAAAGTATTTTTGTGGACGCTTCTGTTAGTTTGAGAATATTTTGGAATTTATAGGCCAAGAATTAGGTTGGAAGACTCCTGTGGGACCCACAAGCTAGGGGGCGCGCCCTGGGGGCTTGTGGAGTGATACGTCTCCAATGTATCTATAATTTTTGATTGTTCCATGCTATTATATTATTTGTTTTGGATGTTTATGGGCTTTACTTTACACTTTTATATCATTTTTGGGACTAACATACTAACCGGAGGCCCAGCCCGTATTGCTGTTTTTTTTTGCCTATTTCATTGTTTCGAAGAAAAGGAATATCAAATGGAGTCCAAACGGAATGAAACCTTCGGGAGTGATCTTTTTGGAACAAACGTGATCCAGAGGACTTGGAGTGCAAGTCAAGAAGCAATCGAGGAAGCCATGAGGGTGGAGGGCGCGCCCCCCCCTACTGGGCGCGCCCCTATCTCGTGGGCCCCTCAGGCGTCCACCGACCTACTTCTTCCTCCTATATATACACACGTACCCCGAGAACATCAGGGGCGACCACGAAAAACTATTTCCACCACCGTAACCTTCTGTATCCGTGAGCTCCCATCTTGGAGCCTTCGCCGGCGCTCCACCGGAGGGGGAATCCACCATGGACTGTTTCTACATCAACACCATAGCCCTTCCGATGAGTTGTGAGTAGTTTACCGCAGACCTTCGGGTCCATAGTTATTAGCTAGATGGCTTCTTCTCTCTCTTTGGATCTCAATACCATGTTCTCCTTGATCTTCTTGGAGATCTATTCGATGTAACTCTTTTTGCGGTGTGTTTGTCGAGATCCAATGAATTGTGGGTTTATGATCAAGTTTATCTATGAGAAATATTTGAATCTCCTCTGAATCCTTTTATGTGTGATTAAGTTATCTTTGCAAGTCTCTTCGAATTATCAGTTTGGTTTGGCCTACTAGATTGATCTTTCTTGCAATGGGAGAAGTGCTTAGCTTTGGGTTCAATCTTGCGGTGTCCTTTCCCAAAGGATGTTAGGGAAGCAAGGCACATATTGTATTGTTGCCATCAAGGATAAAAAGATGGTGTTTATATCATATTGCATGAGTTTATCCCTCTACATCATGTCATCGTTCTTAATGCGTTACTGTGTTCTTTATGAACTTAATACTCTAGATGCATGCTGGATAGCGGTAGATGTGTGGAGTAATAGTAGTAGATGCAGGCAGGAGTCGGTCTACTTGTCACGGACGTGATGACTATATATATGATCATGCCTAGATAATCTCATAATTATTTGCTTTTCTATCAATTGCTCGACAGTAATTTGTTCACCCACCGTAATACTTATGCTATCTTGAGAGAAGCCACTAGTGAAACCTATGGCCCTCGGGTCCATCTCTTATCATATAAGGTTTCAATCTACTTTTATTTGCATCTTTACTTTTCCAATCTATATCATAAAAGACCAAAAATATATTTATCTTATCATATTATCTCTATCATATCTCACTTTCGCAAGTGGCCGTGAAGGGATTGGCAACCCCTTTATTGCGTTGGTTGCGATTTCTTGTTTGTTTGTGTAGGTCCGTGGGACTTTTGAGGAGCCTCCTACTGGATTGATACCTTGGTTCTCAAAAACTGAGGGAAATACTTACGCTAATATTGCTGCATCATCCTTTCCTCTTCAAGGAAAACCAACGCAAGCTCAAGACGTAGCAAGAAGGATTTACGGCGCCCGTTTAGGGAGGTCTTCGCTCAAGTCAAGACATACCAAATACCCATCACAAACTCATCTCCCTCGCATTTACATTATTTGCCATTTGCCTCTCGTTTTCCTCTCCCCCACTTCACCCTTGCCGTTTTATTCGCCCTCTCTTTCCCAATCCCCTCTCTCTTTCGCTTGCCTTTTGTGTGTTTGTCGTTATGGCTAACTCGGTCTTTATCCCTTCGTCTCCCGACTTTGAAGTTCTTCACTTCAAACAAAGACAAGGAGAAAATTTAAGAGATGCTTGGTTTAGGATGTTAGAATCTTATCGTAGTTGCACTATAGAAGGAGATTTCAAGATTTTGCTTCACAATTTTTATGTTGGGTTAACCTTACCCCATAGACAACTCCTTGATTTTGCTGCAAAAGGGGGTTTTATTGAAGTTGGTCCTAGTTCCGCTTATGAAGTTATAGAGGGGATAGTAGGAGTACTTCCCCTACAAAAAGGATCACCCGTTTCTCATGAAGGAACCCAAATTCTAGATAAATTATGTGAATTGCAAAAAATTGTTGAACCACTTAAGAATATTGGTGGGAATATCAACCGCATGAGTAATTTGATTACACTTTGCAATAAGCGGTTGGATGCCTTAGATCAAAAGATCTCCGAGCATGAAGGGAAACGCAAGGAGCCTCCCGGACTTGAGCATAACTTCATTAAAAAGATTAATGCCAAAGATGGAACCACTTAGATCTATCCTCGCTTTTATGCCTAGCAAGGGGCGTTAAACGATAGCGCTAGTTGGGAGGCAACCCAATTTTATTTGTGTTTTTGTTTTTGTTTCTGTTTAGTAATAAATTTTGCATCTACCTTCTGTTTAGAGGTGTTTTTATGTTTTAATTAGTGTTTGTGCCAAGTAGAACCTATAGGATAACCTATGGTGATAGTTAATTTGATTCTGCTGAAAAACAGAAACTTTGTGCGCACGAAAATAATTTTAGTAATTCACAGAAACGTGATTTTGCGTTTATTGTTTTCGCTGTAGATCAATAGACAAATTCTCAATAGACAAATTCCACAGGACTTCCTATTTTGGTAGGATTTTTAAAGTTCCATAAGTATTCGAGAGTTACAGATTGCTCTGATTTGTTTTGTTTTTGCGGATTACGCCTTTCGTGTGTTGATTGCTTATTTTGATGCATCTATGGCTAGTATTAAGTGATATGAACCATAGAGAACTTGAAATACAGTAGGTTTAACACCAATATAAATAAAGAATGAGTTCATTACAGTACCTTATGTGGTGGTTTTTCTTTCTTTCACTAACGGAGCTTATGAGATTTCCTGTTGAGCTTTGTGTTGTGAAGTTTTCAAGTTTTGGGTAAAGATTTGATGGACTATGGAATAAGGAGTGGCAAGAGCCTAAGCTTGGGGATGCCCATGGCACCTCAAGATATTCAAGAATAGACAAAAGCCTAAGCTTGGGGATGCCCCCGGAAGGCATCCCCTCTTTCGTCTGCGTTTATCGGTAACTTTACTTGGAGCTATATTTTTATTCACCACATGATATGTGTTTTGCTTGGAGCGTCTTGTATGATATTAGTATTTGATTTTTAGTTTTCCACAATCATCCTTGTTGTACACGCCTTTTGGGAGAAGCCCACTTGATTAGAATTTATTAGAATACTCTATGCGCTTCACTTATATCTTTTGAGCTAGATAGTATTTGCTCTAGTGCTTCACTTATATCTTTTAGAGCACGGTGGTGGCTTAATTTTGAAGAAATTGTTGATCTCTCATGCTTCACTTATATTATTTTGAGAGTCTTTTAGAACAGCATGGTATTTTCTATGGTTATGAATTTGGTCCTAGAATGATGAGTATCCAAGTTGGGTATAATAAAAACTATCATAGAAAGTGCATAAAACACTAGGATCAATTTGATGCTTGATAATTGTTTTGAGATATAGAGGTGGTAATGTTAGGGTCATGCTAGTGGGTAATTATGAAATTGAGAAATACTTGTGTTGAAGTTGGCAAGTCCCGTGGCATGCATGTATGGTAAAAGTTGTGTGACAAATTTGTTGCATGTGGTGCTGTTTTGATTGTCTTCCTTATGAGTGGCAGTCGGAGACGAGCGATGGTCTTTTCCTACCAATCTATCCCTCTAGGGGCATGCGTAGTAGTACTTTGCTTCGAGGGCTAAGTAGACTTTTGCAATAAGTATATGAGTTCTTTATGACTGTGAGTCCATGGATATACGCACACTCACCCTTCCACCTTGCTAGCCTCTATTGTGCCACGCAACTTTCGCCGGTATCATGCATACATTATTTACCTTCCTCAAAACAGCCACCATACCTACCTATTATGGCATTTCCATAGCCATTCTGTGATATATTGCCATGCAACTTTCCACCGTTCCATCATTATGACACGCTCCATCATTGTCATATTGCTTTTTGCATGATCATGACATTGTATTTGTGGCAAGGCCACCCTCAGAATTTTCATACATGTCACTCTTGATTCATTGCATATCCCGGTATACTGCCAGAGGCATTCATATAGAGTCATATTTTGTTCTAAGTGTTGAGTTGTAATTCTCGAGTTGTAAATTAATAAAAGTGTGATGATCTTCATTATTAGAGCATTATCCCAAGTGAGGAAAGGATGATGAAGACTATGATTCCCCCACAAGTCGGGATGAGACTTCGGACTTAAAAAAAGAGAGGCCAAAGAGCCCACCAAATAAAAAAAGGAAAGGCCAAATAAAAAAAAGAGAAAGGCCAAATAAAAAAATATAAAAAATATAAAAAAATGAGAGAAAAAGAGAGAAGGGACAATGCTACTATCTTTTTTCCACACTTGTGCTTCGAAATAGCACCATGATCTTCATGATAGAGAGTCTCTTGTGTTGTCACTTCCATATACTAGTGGGAATTTTTCATTATAGAACTTGGCTTATATATTCCAATGATGGGCTTCCTCAAAATGCCCTAGGTCTTCGTGAGCAAGCGAGTTGGATGCACACCCACTTAGTTTATTTTGTTGAGCTTTCATACATTTATAGCTCTAGTGCATCCGTTATATGGCAATCCCTACTCACTCACATTGCTATCTATTGATGGGCATATCCATAGCCCGTTGATACGCCTAGTTGATGTGAGTCTATCTTCTCCCTTTTTGTCCTCACAACCACCACCATATACCACCATAGTGCTACGTCCATGGCTTGCGCTCATGTATTGCATAAGAGTTGAAAAAGCTGAAGCGCGTTAAAAAGTATGAACCAATTGCTCGGCTCGTCATCGGGGTTGTGCATGATGGGAGTATTTTGTGCAATGAAAATGAAGCATGGCCTAACTATATGATTTTGTAGGGATAAGCTTTCTTTGGCTATGCTATTTTGACAGGACATGATTATTTGTTAGTATGCTTCGAAGTATTACTATTTTTTATGTTTTATAAGCTTTTATCTTGAATCATTTGGATCTGAACAATCATGCCACAATAAAGAAAATTACATTGAGAATTATGCTAGGTAGCATTCCACATCAAAAATTCTGTTTTAATCATTTACCTACTCGAGGATGAGCATTAATTAAGCTTGGGGATGCTTGATATGTCTCCAACGTATCTATAATTTTTGATTGTTCCATGCTATTATATTACTTGTTTTGGATGTTTATGGGCTTTACTTTACAATTTTATATCATTTTTGGGACTAACCTACTAACCGGAGGCCCAACCCGTATTGCTGTTTTTTTTGCCTATTTTAGTGTTTCGAAGAAAAGGAATATCAAACGGAGTCCAAACGGAATGAAACTTCGGGAGCGATCTTTTTGGAACAAACGTGATCCAGAGGACTTGGAGTGCAAGTCAAGAAGCAATCGAGGAAGCCACGAGGGTGGAGGGCGTGCCCCCTATCTCGTGGCCCCCTCGGGCGTCCACCGACCTACTTCTTCCTCCTATATATACCCATGTACCCCGAGAACATCAGGGGCGAACACGGAAAACTATTTCCACCACCATAACCTTCCGTATCCGCGAGATCCCATCTTGGAGCCTTCGTCGGCGCTCCACCGGAGGGGGAATCCACCACGGAGGGCTTCTACATCAACACCATAGCCCTTCCGATGAGTTGTCAGTAGTTTACCACAGACCTTCGGGTCCATAGTTATTAGCTAGATGGCTTCTTCTCTCTCTTTGGATCTCAATACCATGTTCTCATTGATCTTCTTGGAGATCTATTCGATGTAACTCTTTTTGCGGTGTGTTTGTCGAGATCTGAGGAATTGTGGGTTTATGATCAAGTTTATCTATGAGAAATATTTGAATCTCCTCTGAATTCTTTTGTGTGTTTAAGTTATCTTTGCAAGTCTCTTCGAAGTATCAGTTTGGTTTGGCTTACTAGATTGATCTTTCTTGCAATGGGAGAAGTGCTTAGCTTTGGGTTCAATCTTGCGGTGTCCTTTCCCAAAGGATGTTAGGGCAGCAAGGCACGCATTATATTGTTGCCATCGAGGATAAAAAGATGGGGTTTATATCATATTGCATGAGTTTATCCCTCTACATCATGTCATCTTTCTTAATGCATTACTTTATTCTTTATGAACTTAATACTCTAGATGCATGCTGGATAGCGGTTGATGTGTGGAGTAATATTAGTAGATGCAGACAGGAGTCGGTCTACTTGTCACGGACGTGATGCCTATATACATGATCATGCCTAGATAATCTCATAATTATTCGCTTTTCTATCAATTGCTCGACAGTAATTTGTTCACCCACTGTAATACTTATGCTATCTTGAGCGAAGCCACTAGTGAAACCTATGGCCCTCGGGTCTATCTCTTATCATATAAGGTTTCAATCTACTTTTATTTGCATCTTTACTTTTCCAATCTATATCATAAAATACCAAAAATATATTTATCTTATCATATTATCTCTATCAGATCTCACTTTCACAAGTGGCCATGAAGGGATTGACAACCCCTTTATTGCGTTGGTTGCGAGTTCTTGTTTGTTTATGTAGGTGCGTGGTACTTTTGAGGAGCCTCCTACTGGATTGATACCTTGGTTCTCAAAAACTGAGGGAAATACTTACGCTACTATTGCTGCATCACCCTTTCCTCTTCAAGGAAAACCAACGCAAGATCAAGACGTAGCATGGAGCCCTCGGGACTCTTCTTCCCCCCTCGCCAAGCTCCGTGGATGTATTATGGTCCTAGAAAAATCATTGCGAAAGTTTTATTCCGTTTGGACTCCGTTTGATATTCCTTTTCTGTAAAACTCAAAAACAAGGAAAAAACAGAAACTGGCACTGTGCTCTAGGTTAATAAGTTACTCCCAAAAATAATATAAAATATCATATTAATGAATATAAAAAATCCAAAACAGATGATATAATAACATGGAACAATAAAAAATTGTAGGTACGTTCGAGACGTATCAAGCATCCCCAAGCTTAATTCCTACTCGTCCTTGAGTAGGTAAATGCTAAAAACAGAATTTTTGATGTGGAATGCTACCTAACATATTTATCCATGTAATATTCTTTATTGTGGCATGAATATTCAGATCCATAAGATTCAAAACAAAAGTTAATATTGACATAAAAACAATAATACTTCAGGCATACTAATAAATCAATCATGTCTTCTCAAAATAACATGGCCAAATAAAGTTATCCTTACAAAATGATATAGTCTAGCTATGCTCCATCTTCATCACACAAAGCATTTAATCATGCACAACCCCGATGACGAGCCAAGCAATTGTTTCATACTTTTGATGTTCTCAAACTTTTTCAACTTTCACGCAATACATGAACGTTAGCCATGAATATATCACTGTAGGTGAAATAGAATATGGTGGTTGTGGAGAAGACAAAAAGAAGAAGAAAGCCTCACATCAACTAGGCATATTAACGGGCTATGGAGATGCCCATAAATAGATATCAATGTGAGTGAGTAGGTATTGCCATGAAACGGATGCACTAGAGCTATAAGTGTATGAAAGCTCACAAAGAAACTAAGTGGGTGTGCATCCAACTTGCTTGCTCACGAAGACCTAGAGCAATTTGAGGAAGCCCAGCATTGGAATATACAAGCCAGGTTCTATAACTAAAAAAAATTCCCACTAGTATATGAAAGTGAAAAAATAGGAGACTCTCTATCATGAAGGTCATGGTGCTACTTTGAAGCACAAGTGTGGAAAAAGGATAGTACCATTTTCCCCTCTCTCTTTTCTCTCATTTTTTTCTCTTTTTTGTTTGGGCTTCTTTTGGCCTCTTTTATTTTTTGTAAAGTCCGGAGACTCATCCCAACTTGTGAGGGGATCATAGCTTCCATCATCCTTTCCTCACATGGGACAATGCTCTAATAATGATGATCATCACACTTTTATTTACTTACAACTCAAGAATTACAACTCGATTCTAGAGCAAAATATGAATCTATATGAATGCCTCCGGCGGTGTACCGAGATGTGCAATGATCAAGAGTGACATGTATACAAAATAAGAATGATGGCCTTGCCAGAAATACTATGCCAACTACATGATCATGCAAAGCAATATGACAGTGATGAAGCGTGTCACAATAAACGGAACGGTGGAAGTTGCATGGCAATATATCTCGGAATGGCTATAGAAATGCCATAATAGGTAGGTATGGTGGCTGTTTTGAGGAATGTAAATGGTGGGTTTAATGCACCGGCGAAAATTGCGCGGTACTAGAGAGGCTAGCAATGGTGGAAGGGTGAGAGTGTGTATAATCCATGGACGCAACATTAGTCATAAAGGACTCACATACTTATTGAAAAAATTGATTAGCTGTCAAAACAAAGTACTACATGCATGCTCCTAGGGGGATAGATTGGTAGGAAAAGACCATCGCTCGTCCCCGACCACCACTTATAAGGAAGACAATCAATAAATAAATCATGCTCTGACTTAATCACATAAGGGTTCACCATACATGGATGCTACGGGAATCACAAACTTTAACACAAGTATTTCTACCAATCCACAATTACTCACTAGCATGACTCTAATATCACCATCTTTATATCTCAGAACAAATGCAAGGAATCAAACTTCTCATCTTTGCAATGCTCTTTATATGATTTTTTTATTAATTCCCTCTTGGATGCCCATCATATTAGGACTAAATTCATAACCTAAGAAAATTACCATGCTGTTTAGGGACTCTCAAAATAATATAAGTGAAGCATGGGAGTTCACCAATTTCTATAAAATAAAGCCACCGCCGTTCTCTAAAAAGATATAAGTGAAGCACTAGATCAAATTTCCTAGCTCAAAAGATATAAGTGAAACACATAGAGTATTCTAATAAATTCACGATTCATGTGTGTCCCTCTCAAAATATGTGTATAGCAAGGATGATGTTGCAAACTAAAAGGCAAATCTCATATCATACAAGACGCTCCAAGCGAAACACATATCATGTGGTGGATAAAAATATAGCCTCAAGTAGATTACCGATGGATCGAAGACGAAAGAGGGGATGCCATCCGGGGCATCCCCAAGCTTAGATGCTTGGTTGTCCTTGAATATTACCTTGGGGTGCCTTTGGAATCCCCCAAGCTTAGGCTCTTGCCACTTCTTATTCCATAGTCCATCAAATCTCTACCCAAAACTCGAAAACTTCACAACACAAAGTCATGAGATCCGTTAGTATAAGAAAATAAATCACCACTTTTTGGTACTGTTGTGAACTCATTCTTTATTTATATTGGTGTAATATCTACTATATTCCAACTTTTCCATGGTTCATACCCCCCGATACTACCCATAGATTCATCAAAATAAGCAAACAACATATAGAAAGCAGAATCTGTCAAAAATAGAACAATCTATAGTAATCTGTAAACTTCCGATGCTTCTGTAACTCGAAAAATTCTGAAAAATTAGGACAACAGAGGAAATTCATATATAAATCTTGTGTAAAACATTCAGATCAAAATCATGTTTATGTGATTTTTTTAAAATTGTTTTACTTGGCGCAAAAGTTTCTTTTTTTTTCCAGCAAGATCAAATCAACGATATACCAAAGTATCCCAAAGGTTTTACTTGACTCCAACACTAACTAAAACACCAAAACACAATTACTACATAGGTGATAATGTGTATAGTAATAAAAACAGAAAGGAAAAATATTGGGTTATCTCCCAACAAGCGCTTTTCTTTAAAGCCTTTTAGCTAGGCGTTGATAGTTCTAATGATGCTCACATAAAAGATAATAATTGGAACACAAAGAGAGCATCATAAAACATGTGACAAACAAATTTAAGTCTAACATGCTTCCTATGCATAGGCAGTTTATAAGCAAACAAATTATCAAGGCAAGAAAAAACTAGCATATGCAAGGAAGAAGAAAGAAACAATAGCAATCTCAACATAACGAGAGGTAATTTAGTAACATGAAAATTTCTAAAACAATATTTTCCTCTCTCATAATAATTACATGTGGGATCATAATCAAATTCAACAATATAATTATCACATAAAATATTCTCTTCATGATCCACAGGCATGCAAAGTTGACACTCTTCCAAAATAGTGGGATTATCATCAAATAAAGTCATGACCTCTCCAAACCCACTTATAAAAAAATTCATGAGATTGATAATTCTCCAAAGCAGTGGGATCATTATTACCTAGAGCTGACACTCTTCCAAACCCACTTTCAATGTTATTGCAAACATATTCATCATGAGGCTTAAATAAATTTTCAAGGTCATAAGAAGAATCACCCCAATCGTAATCATTGCAATATGTAGTGGACATATCAAAATTAGCATCCCCAAGCTTAGGGTTTTACATATTATTAGCATAATTGAAATTAACAGAATTTATAATAACATCATTGCAATCATGCTTTTGATTCAAGGAACTATCAAGTATGGGTGCAATAGCAATAATCTCATGTTTAACATAAGGAACTATAAAAAATTCATATCCATATATACTAGCATCATGGCCATAAGAATAGTAGCATCACAGTCATCAAGGGATATATCAATCAAATCAACGGAATCATAATTATCTATTTATTCATGCATATAAATATTTTCTTCCAAAGCAGCGGACATTCTCTCAATAAATTCCTTAACATAGGCATTATGAGCATAGTTTTCATAGCAATATTTAAGTATGTCACAAATTTCAGATTTGTAGAGAGTAATATCATACTTTTCAATCAAATAAGCAACTTCATAAGCACCCTTAAAAGCAAAAAAATCTTCAATTCGTTTGATATCATAGTAACTATAAACACCCTTTTCATAAGAAGATAAGAATTCATTATCATTAAACTCACATAGGTAAGGAAGGTGTTTCTTAGGGTTCTAGAGCAACAAGTAAAATCACAAAGTTCACAAAGATTCCAAGAATAACAAAAGCAAAAAATTTATTTGATTCCAGACAAATGGTGACACACAAAATGAGCATGCTCATATAAAGATTTTCCCTCAACTAAACTAGTTGGGTTTCAGCACGAACACATATGGATCCAAGATGGTCCAAGTAGAAAACTTTAAGTGCATCCATAAACCTTTTTTTTTCTGATTTTCAATAAACACACAATTATTCCAAGCGAACAAGCAATGAAACCAAGTAAGACAAAGGCAAACAGAAAGAAGGCAAATAAAAAGACAAATATTTTTGTGATTTCTGAAAAGATTTCAGAAGTGGGGGAGAGGAAAACAAGAGGCAAATGGCAAATAATGTAATGCAAGAGATGATAGTTTATGGTGGGTACTTGGTAGGCTTGATGTAGAACCTCCCCGGCAACGGTGCCAGAAATTCTTCCTTCTACTTCTTGAGCTTGCGTTGGTTTTTCCCTTGAAGAAGAATGGGTGATGCAGCAAAGTAGAGATGCGTATTTCCCTCAGTTTGAGAACCAAGGTATCAATCCAGTAGGAGGAACACGCAAGTCTCCAATCTATGCACTTGCACAAACAATCAAACACTTGCACCGAATGCGATAAAGGGGTTGTCAATCCCTTAACGGTCAGTTGCAAGGATGATATCTGATAGAGATAGATATAAAAGATTACTAAAATGTAAAACAAAATAAAAGTAAATAAATTGCAGCAAGGTATTTTTTTTGTTTTATAGATCTAAAAATATATGATGTAAAATAGATCCGGCGGCCATAGGTTTCACAAGAGGCTTCTCTCTTGAAAGAAAACATACGAGAGAACCCTCGGATAAGTCTAGGTTTAGCATCTTTCTTTTCCATAAGATATTTATAGCAGCATGATCGGTGTGAACAATTACTTTTGAATCAACAATGTAAGATCCAAATTTATCACAAGCAAACACCATTACTAGGAATTCTTTTTCAGTAATTGCATAATTTTGTTGAGCACTATCTAGAGCTTTACTAGCATAATGAATAACATTCAGTTTCTTATCAACTCTTTGTCCAAGAACATCACCAACAACATAATCACTAGCATCACACATAATTTCAAAAGGCAAGTTCCAATCAGTTGGTTGAACAATAGGTGCTGAAATTAAGGCTTTCTTGAGTGTTTTGAAGGCTTCTAAACAATCATCATCAAAAACAAAAGGAACATCCTTTTGCAAAAGATTTGTAAGAGGCCTAGAAATTTTAGAAAAGTCTTTGACAAATCTCCTATAGAAACCAACATGACCTAGGAAACTATGAATACCTTTGATATCTTCAGGACATGGCATTTTCTCAATTGCATCAACCTTAGCTTTGTCCACTTCAATACCTATTTCAGAAATTTTATGACCCAAGACAATACCTTCATTAACCATAAAGTGGCACTTCTCCCAATTCAAGACAAGATTTGTTTGCTCAGATCTCTGCAAAACTCGATCAAGATTGCTTAAACAATCATCAAAAGACTTCCCATAAACAGAAAAATCATCCATGAAATCCTCAACAATCTTTTCACAAAAGTTAGAGAATATAACAGTCATATATCTTTGAAAGGTAGCAGGTGCATTGCATAACCAAAAGTCATATGTCTATAAGCATAAGTTCCAAAGGGACAAGTGAAAGTGGTCTTTTCTTGATTAGGTTGAGAAACAGGTATTTGTGAAAAACAAGAATATCCATCAAGAAAGCAAAAATGTGTGTGCTTAGATAATCTTTCTAGCATTTGATCAATAAAAGGGAAAGGGTAATGATCTTTTCTAGTTGCTTTATTTAATTTTCTAAATAAATTACCAATCTATAGCCTGTAACAATTATTTGTGGAATAAGTTCATTCTTATCATTAGGAACAAAAGTAATACCTCCTTTCTTAGGGACACAATGAACATGACTTACCCATCTACTGTCAGTTGTAGGATAGATTATACCTGCTTCCAGAAGTTTAATATTTCCGTTCTTACCACATCCTTCATCTTCAGATTTAACCGACGTTGGTGATCAACAACGGCTTTAGCATCAGGTTCCATATTAATCTTGTGCTGACATAGAGTGGGACTAACGCCCTTTCAATCATCATGAGTATATCCAATAGCAGCTCGGTGCTTCCTTAGAACTTTCAATAATCTTTCTTTTTCATGTTCTGAAATGTTAGCACTAATAATAACAGGATATATCTTCTTTTCATCAAGATAAGCATATTTCAAAGTGTCTGCACTTGTTTTAATTCAAACACAGGACCACCTTTAGGTGCAGAAGGACCTCCTAGAGTTTCAATAGGCAAATTGTGTTTAAGCAGAGGACGTTGTTCAAAGAAAATATTATCTATTTCATTTCTTTCATGCATATGTAAATCATTTTCATGGTGTAGCAGATATTGTTCTAGAGGAACAGTAGGAGGCACAACAATAGAAGCAAGACCAATTATTTCATCCTTACTAGGAAATTCTTTTTCATGAAGCTTTCTACTAAACTTGGAGAAATTAAACTCATGAGACTCATCACCAAAGCTAACACCGACAGTTTGTTTCTGACAATCTATTTTAGCATTAACGGTGTTCAAGAAAGGTCTACCAAAAATAAGGGGACAAAAGTCATCTTGTGGGGAACCAAGAACAAGAAAATCAGTAGGGTATTTTATTTTCCCACACAAGACTTCAACATCTCCAACAATCCCAATTGGTGATATAGTATCTCTATTAGCAAGTTTAATAGTAACGTCTATGTCTTCTATCTCTGCGGGTGTTATGTCATTCATAATTTCCTGATATAAGGTAAAAAGAATAGCACTCACGCTAGCACCTATGTCGCGTAAACCATAATAACAGTGATATCCTATTTGAACTGAGACAACGGGCATGCCAACAAAAAGTTTATTATCTGTTCTATCGGGTTTGACAATTGTAGTAGCTTCATTATAGAAGTAAATAACATGCCCATCTAAATTTTCTTCCAAGAGATCTTTAACCATAGCAACACTAGGCTCCACTTTAATTTGTTCATCAGGTTTAGGTGTTCTAATATAACTTTTGTTGACCACAGTTGAAACTTTACCATGTTCCTTTATCCTAACTGGGAAAGGTGGTTTCTCAATATAAGCAGTAGGAACAACTGGATCAACATTATAAATAATAGTTTCCTCTTTAGCTATTACCGGTTCTTTAATTTCTTCTTTAATAGGTGGGTGATATTTGAACCACTTCTCTTTAGGGAGGTCAACATGAGTAGCAAATGATTCACAAAAGGAGGCTACTATCTCAGAGTCAAGTCCATATTTAGTGCTAAACTTTTGAAAAGCATCGGTATTCATAAAAGTTTTAACACAATCATAGTTAAGCTTAATACCTGAATCTTTACCTTCGTCAAGTTCCCAATCTTCAGAGTTGCATTTAATTCTTTCCAAAAGATCCCACCGGAATTCAATAGTCTTCTTCATAAAAGAACCAGCACAAGAAGTATCAAGCATGGATCGATCATTATGAGAAAGCCGAGCATAAAAATTATGGATAATAATTTCTCTGGAGAGCTCATGATTGGGGCATGAATATAACATTGACTTAAGCCTCCCCCAAGCTAGAGAGATACTTTCTCCTTCACAAGGCAAACATTATATATATAATTCCGATCACGATGAACTAGATGCATATGATAGTTTTTTTGATGGAACTCCAATTTCAATCGATTCCAATTCCAAGATCCAATATCATCACATAGCCTATACCATGCCAATGCTTTTACCTTCAAATATAAAGGGAAAACCTTCTTCTTACCTTCATCTCTGGCTAAACCTACAAGCTTAAACAATCCACAAATTTGTTCCACATATATTAAATGCATATCAGGATGTTCGGTTCCATGTCCTGCATAAGGGTTAGCTAGCAGTTGTTCTATCATACCCGAAGGAATTTCATATTCAATATTTTTAGTAGGTGCAGTAGGTTGAGGGGTAGATAATTGTGGTTCATGTCGAGCTGAAGATACCCTGAACAAACCCCTCAAAGGATTGTTTTCCATAGTAACAAGTGACAGTAAATTTCAGCCCACTATATAAATGTTTCCTTACCAGAGGCGCTTCACTCCTCGACAACGGGGCTACAAAATAGCCTTGATGACCCACACGTATATGGGATTAACTATAGCTCTTTTTGATAAGTAAGAGTGTCGAACCCAACGAGGAGCAGAAGGAAATGACAAGTGGTTTTCAGCAAGGTAATGTTTACAAGTGCTGAAAATGTAAGTAACAGAGTAGTTTGATAGCAAGATAATTTGTAATGAGCAAGTAATGATAGTAGTAACAAAAGTGCAGAAAGGTAGCCCAATCCTTTTGAGGCAAAGGACAGGCCAAAACGGTTTCTTATAATAAGCAAAGCATTCTTGATGGGGCACGGGAATTTCATCTAGTCACTTTCATCATGTTGGTTCAGTTTGTGTTTGCTACTTTGATAATTTGTTATGCGGGTGGACCGGTACTTAGGTGTTGTTCTTACTTGAACAAACCTCCTACTTATGATTAACCCCCTTGCATGCGTCCGCAACTACGAGAAAAGTATTGAGAATAAATTCTAACCGTAGCATTAAACTTTTGGATCCAATCGGTCCCTTACAGAATAGCGCATAAACTAGGGTTTAAGCTTCTGTCACTCTCGCAACCCATCATCTAATAACTACTCCACAATGCATTCCCTTAGGCCCAAATATGGTGAAGTGTCATGTAGTCAACGTTCACATGACACCACTAAGGGAATCACAACATACATACTATCAAAATATCGAACACATATCAAGTTCACATGATTACTTGCAACATGATTTATCTCGTGACCTCAAGAACAAAAGTAACTACTCACAAATAATAATCATGCTCAAGATCAGAGGGGTATTAAATAGCATAATGGATATTAACATATAATCTTCCACTAAATAAACCATATAGTAATCAACTACAAGATGTAATCAACACTACTAGTCACCCACAAGCACCAATCTTTAGTTCCGGTACAAAGATTGAACACAACAAATGAACTAGGGTTTGAGAGGAGATGGTGCTGTTGAAGATGTTGATGGAGATTGCCCTCCCCAAGATGGGAGAGTTGTTGGTGGTGATGATGATTTCCCCCTCCAGGAGGGAAGTTCCCCCGGCTAAATCTCTCCACCGGAGGGCAAAAGTGCTCCTGCCCAAGTTCCGCCTTGAAACGGCGGCGGTCTATCCCGAAAGTCCTCTCCTTATTTTTTCTAGGTCAAAATGACTAATATACCAGAAGATGGGCACCGGAGGTGGGCCAAGGGGAGCATAACCCACCATGGCATGCCTGGGCTCACTAGCGCACCCAGGTGGGTTGTGCCCACCTGGTGGCCCCCCTCTGGTACTTATTGGCTCCAGTGTTCCTCAAATATTCCATAAAAAACCTGTGTAAAGTTTCAGCTTGTTTGGATTTGTGTAGAATAGGCGGCCTGACGTAGCTTTTCCAGGTCCAGATTTCCAGCTGCCAGAATTCTCCCCCTTTGTGTGTACCTTGTATATTATGAGAGAAGAGACATTAGAATTACTCCAAAAAGCATTATTATGCATAAGAACATCATAAATAACATTAGGAAAACATGATGCGAAATGGACGTTTGAGCAAGTCCTTCGTGGGCGATGGCCATGGTGGGATAGACAAGGTTGCCTCTTCGTGGATCGTTCGTGGGTGGAGCCCTCCCTGGACTCCCGCAACCATTACCCTTAGTGGGTTGAGGTCTCCATCAACGTAGACGCACGATAGAACCACCTATCAGAACCACGCCAAAAATCAACGTGGTCCTAATGCAGTCTCTTGCCATCACGGGATGGGATCGGCTGGCCACAAGCGGATTATAACATCCTTCATGGCCAATCAGGCCATCCTGTACAGCTCGGACAGCTGCTTCAGCTGGTCGCTGAGGACCACGGGAAGTTCTGGCGCAAGGTATTGCGACCAGAATAACTTCTCCGTCGAGCTCCCCTCTTCGGCTCGAAAGAATGCGGCGGCATCCGAAATGCTCCTCGGCAGATCAGCGAAGGAGCCTGGAGAACTCCAAAATCTGGTTAATAACAAATACCTCTTACTACTATATCTACTCTACATTATAAAGGCCTTACCAGCCGCAATCTGCTTCGCCTCTTGTATCTCCCAGCGAGCGCCCTGGGCATCAACCCGGGCCTCCTTCAGACTCTCGAGAGCTTTGGTGAGCTCGGACGCCTGCTTTGAACTCTTCTGCTCCAAGGAATCACACCTTGCGATGGCATCCTTGAGCTCCTGCTCTATTTCTTCTACCCGCGCCCTGTGTTTTCGGTGGGTGGTTTGCTCTTCCTCCAGAGCCTTGGCCGCCTTGTCCGCGGCCACCTTGTTCGCCTTAGCCTCCTTCTTGGATTTGGCAAGGGCGCCCTTGAGGGACTCGACCTCGGCTGTGCCAACTGCGAGTATATTCATAACACCCTTAGTCCGTTTCAAACCGACTACACATAAACTCTGCATATACAGACAAACCGCACACCTTGGGTTTCCTCGAACCGTTTGTTGGTAGGGTCGATTTCCTCATCAGAGCTGGAGCTTCCGGTTGAGCTCGGCAATTTCAGCTGCCTGGGCAGTAGCCACCTGCTTCAAAGCCTGTCAGACATAAAAAACAGTGTGTGACATACTTGTTAATGATCCTATTTTTGGATTATCTTCATCCGGACAGAGTCTCAGGGGCTACTATCTACGTATGGGCTTTGCCTCACACGTACATACATAAAATACTTATGAAAAATATTATGCTGCCTACCTCGAAGCCTGCTAGCAGGTTGTGGAAGGCTTCAGTCAGCCAGCTCTTTGCGGACTAAACCTTTTCCATAGCCGCATCCATAAGGGTGCGGTGTTCTTCTACAATGGAGGCACGCTCCAATGCCTCCCGCATACTGTTAGCGGCCTCCGGATTGGCAGAGGCCGCCGACGGGGCTCCTGCTCCCCCGCCCTCCTTCGAAGGGGAATGCTTATCCGAACTCGGTGCCGTACTGGTCTTTGGAATGGTGTTCGGTGAGGGTCTGGACCGTTGAAGTCCTTCACCCTCGATGGTTGTGGGGATTGCCGCACCCCGCTCTACAATGCCCGAGGTGTTATCCATGGGCGACTTCTGGACCGTCTCGTCCGCCCCTCCCCTGCCAGGAGATGGCCTTTAGGACGACACCTCGGTGTCCTCCATGGCGGGGTGTGGGGGGGGGGGGGAGAAGGCGCGAGATGGGCCGTCACTCTCTGCTCCCCAGTGGCTAAAGAGTTCTTCGTCGAAGAAGAAGGGATCGAGATCTCGCGCAGAGGGCTACAAAATATGAAGGAGGATGAGCACGACGAAATCAGATTAAAATACTTGAACAAGTGAATTTCTAAAACTTACGTCTCGGCCAGGGGCTTCTCCCTTTGGGCCCGCCCTGGACTGTGTTTAGACTTTGTGTCCGAACTGTTCGAGAGGACCACTCGCCCTTTCTTCGGCGTTGCCCCCTCTAAGTCCTCAGGGGCCATCCTTTTCGCCCTCCTCGTCCCAAGGGGAGAGTTGCTTTCCACCGCCTCATCATCCTCCTCCTTCTCTTATTTGTCCTCGTCTTCCTCGTGAGAGGAGACAAGCTCGACCTCTCCGGGCATTGTAGCCGGAGGGTCCTTGCGGAGGGCCTGTTCTTGGGCCCCTTGCTTTTCTTCTTAGCCTTCTTCTCCGATGGCTGATAAGGCACCGGACCCAGCATCTTCTCCAGCTGAGGAGTAACCGGGTTTTCGGGCAACGGAGCCAGACACTTGATTCGCTCCGACTTCTTGGTCCAACCCTACAACAAGAAAGGGGTTGATGAGTTTGGCATATACCGAATATGTGTGCAAACGTATGACTAGGTATGTCTCCGGAGGAACCGAACACTTATTGGAGAGGCCGGATACGCGATGCTGATGCCCATGTCTTCGGTCTCGGTGGGCCAGCTGCTCTTCTGCGCCTTAAAAATAAGCTTCCACATCCCTCCGTG
Organism: Aegilops bicornis; assembly: GCA_021605145.1. Taxonomy (NCBI): domain Eukaryota; kingdom Viridiplantae; phylum Streptophyta; class Magnoliopsida; order Poales; family Poaceae; genus Aegilops; species Aegilops bicornis. The sequence continues at coordinate 741,517,170 of CM038673.1, forward strand.
CATGGCACCGTAGAAGCACTCCAGCGTCCGTGGATCCTCCGGCTTAAATTCTCACATGTGGGAAGCTCGACGTTGGCAGGGGAGAATGCGGCAGCAAAGCATGATCTGTATCACGTTGGTTAAACCAACATTCTTTCCCAGCATGTTGGTGATGCACGTTTGCAGTGCCAGCACCTCCGTCTGGGACCCCCGGGTCAATGCCCTTCTCGTTCCAGGAAGTGAGCCTCATGGGGGGGGGGGGGGTCCGGATCTGAAATCCGGGATGGCCGCCCAGTTGGGGCGGCGTAGTTCGGTGATGTAGAACCACTCCTGTTGCCGGATCTTCACGGTCTCCACGAAGGCCCCCTTGGGCCAAGTGGTGTTCGACAGCTTGCTAATCATGGCCCCACCGCAGTCCGCGTGCTGCCCATCGACCACCTTCGGCTTCACGCTGTAGACCTTGAGTCATAAGCTGAAGTGTCGCTGGACGCGGAGGAGGGTCTCACACATGACTATGAATGTCGATATGTGGAGAAAGGAGTTTGGGGCTAGATCGTGGAAATCTAGCCCATAGTAGTACATAAGTCCGCGGATGAACGGGTGGAGTGGGAAACCTAACCCTCTAAGGAAATGGGGAAGGAAGACGACCCGTTCGCTGGGCTCCGGAGTGGGAAGGACTTGACCTTCAGAGGGAAGCCGGTGCTTGATTTCAGCGGCGAGGTACCCCGCACTCCAGAGATCTGCTATGTTCTCCTCCGTCACGGAGGAGGCCTCCCACTTGCCTTTGAAGCGGACGAATACTTTGCGAGCGCAGAGAGTTGGGAAGATTGGAAGGCTAAGGAGATGTGAAGGCGTGGGGAGGAAAGTGGGGGTCCCTTACCCTCTTATAGGTAGTAAAAGTACCAACCACCTCCCACTCGCCGCCTTGAATCTCTCATGTTCCTGATGGATGCGTGCGCCGCAAACGGTTGGATTACCTAAGTATCATCAAAATGCAATCCCGTGTTAAGTGGGCACGATCTCTGTTTTGACAGGACGTGCCAATAAGGCGTGACCTCGAAGCGCGGAACGCGGGGCATGAAAACGGTTCTAAATGGCGAAGGGTCGAGCCCGACGCTTCGTGGAGAGAGTTGTCCTTAAAATACGTTGTTCTCATTTTTTGTATATCCTGCCTTCGTGGCTAAGGTTTGTGTTTATTGTAAAAAGGCGGATACAACTCTTTTACAGAGGAAGGCCGATGTGTATTCTTGGAGGAACCCGCCTTGCAATGCTAAAGACTAGTTCAGGGGCTACTATGGGAGTCCTGCATTAGGGGGTCCTCGGGCGTCCGGTCTACTGATGTGGGCCGGACTGATGGGCCGTCAAGATACAAGACCGAAGATCCTCTCCCATATCCGGTGGGGACTCTCACATGCGTGGATGGCAAGTATATGTGTCTGGATATATTATTCCTTTTTTTGTTTGTAAAAACCGACTTTGTAAAAACCCTAAGCCTCCCCGGTGTCTATATAAACCGGAGGATTAGAGCGGAGGCAGGAACATAACATTGCTAGGCTAGCTATATAGGGTTAGCCAAACTGATCTCGTGGTAGATCAACTCTTGCAACCTCTATACGCTCGAATATTATCTATCAGGGGTAGGGTTTTACCTCCATTAAGAGGGCTCGAACCTGGGTAAACATCGTGTCCCTTCTCCATTGTTACCATTGATCTTCAGACGCAGAGCTTGGGCCCCCCCTACCCGAGATCTGCTGGTTTTGACACTGACACTTGCCTTCTCCAAGCCCTTCCCTTTACCTTCATATGCAATGTTTTACTTTCCACTGCTATACTGTTAGAATTCCATGTGTAGGTTGATTGCTTGACTTGTCATAATTGCTAAAATCTGCCCACAACTAAAATTGGGAAAATGATACATTTTTATTTGGCCAAGTATTCTAATACCCCCCTCTAGACATACTTTCAATCCTACATCTGTTCTTGCGCTCCACGACGCTATTCTGTTGAGGGGTGTATGAGAGCAGATAGCTCATGCATGATGTCAAGAGTATCAAGATAAATGTCGAGGCTAGTATTCTTGAATTCAATGTCGTTGTCATTCCTGATGTGCTTGATCTTGATACCATAGTTGGTCATGGCACGATTGGCGAACCACCTGAAGGCATCCTGCACTTCAGTCCTATAGAGAATTATGTGCACCCAAGTGTATCTAGAGTAATCATCAACAATCACTAAGCCATAAAGATGTGCAGTGGTAGTAAGGGTAGAGTAGTGAGTAGGGCCAAATAAGTCCATGTGAAGCAGCTCGAAGGGACGCGATGTCGTCATGATTGTCTTCGAGGGATGCTTGGCCCTCGTCATCTTCCTAGCTTCGCAAGCACCACATAGATGATCCTTCTTGAACTTGACACCCTCGATTCCAATGATGTGCTTCTTCTTCACAAGAGTGTAAAAGTTCCTCATGCCTGCATGTCCTAGCCTTCGATGCCAAAGTCAGCATTCTGAAGCTTTAGCTAGAAGACATACGACAAATTGTGGTCCTGCGGAGAAATCTACCATATATAGATCACCTCTTCGATAACCTTCAAAGACTTGAGATTTATCAGAAGCCATTAGCACAAGACATTGATATTTTCCAAATATCACAATTATATCAAGATCACAAAGCATTGAGACAGACATTAGGTTGTATCGAAGGGATTCAACAAGCATCACTTTATCCATGTGTTGATCCTTTGAGACATCAACCCTACCTAGACCCAATACTTTGCTTTTACCAGTGCCAGCAAATGTGATATGGCTTTTTGTAGATGGTCGAAGAGTCGAGTCCATGAGAAGACTTCGATCACCAGTGATGTGGTTAGTGCAGCCACTATCCATGATCCATTCAGTAGCTTTCAGAGTTGTACCCTACAGAGCAGTTAATAGGATAGTCTTTACCAAGAGTATTGTGAAGAATAAACATGTATCGATAGAGATGTTCATAATAGGTAAGCATAGATGAGTATATGGTAGGACGACCGTCAAGAAAACCATGGGCTAAATAAATGGTAAGACCATTTTGACATTTTATCTTGCACCCAACAAGATTTTTCAGGTCCCTAGCATTATCTTCCGAGGTCAATGATTTTCGGCTGGAGACCCGAGCCAGCAAGTGAAGTTAATTCTTATTAACCACCCACATCTGGAGGGGTGGCTTAGAAGCAATGAGTCTAAGTGCAACTTCTAAGAACTTTGCCCTTGAAGCCCTAGAAAATAGTTTTGTGGGAGCTGAATAGTACTCAAATGAATGAGCAGAAAAGTTCTTAGATTTGTGAACATAGCGGTTCGAAGAAACATGCTCATATTCATGAGCTTGGTGATAGTTTCCCTGCAAAACATTGGCGTTAGGATGACCATATGAGGTACTCTGTCTGTATGAAGCCTTTGTGCCATCTGAAGCCTTTGGTCTGGGGTTTGTATTCTTCCCTGGTGGTGTCATGATGACATTCACGGGAAGCTTCTCAAGATGACTTTTAGGAACCCAGATCTTCTTCATAGGGGACCCATTCCTGAAGTTTGTTCCAATAAACCTAGCAAACACTTCACCATTCTGATTCTTGAATAGTTTATAGTTGGAGTTAAATGACTCATCAATGATAATAGGGATAACATAGTTATATCCACATAAAGTGGATGGATCCACTTGAGGTTCGTTAGCAGCAACCCATGTGGTTTGGGGTACTGCTCAGGTGTCCAGTGTGAGAAATCAACATTCATGTTTGTCTCGAAACCAACACTCTCTTTCCTAGGGTTTCAGTTCAAGATCTGTTTCTTGGGGACATCGCGAAGAGTCTGATGCCATTTGAGGCTTTTGTCCATGCCTGTTTCAAGCAATGTATTCAACCTAGAATTTTCATCAGCAATAGTAGTGGTATCCTCAGATGTGGGGTTAGCGACCACATCAGCAGCTGAAGATATTGCAATATTTGAAGCAGTTGAACATTCAGCAATAGAGATAGCATTATCGTGCTCAAGGCATTTTAAGCAAGGTGGCACAAACTCTTCCTGGGCAGAACTGATCTGTTGAGCGAGTAGTGGATCCTTTTCCTTTTGAAGATCTTCATGAGACGCTCTTAGTTTTTCTAGATCTTGCTACCTTTGAAGATAATCATAGGAATGCTTCTCATGATTAGCTGAGAGGGTTTCATGATGACTTTCATGTTCCTCATACTTAACTTGAAGATTTTTATGTCTTCGATTAAGGACTGAGTTCGATTCATTTCCTCGTCCAACATGTCACCACTTTTGTCTAGCAATTTTTGAATCTTTTCCATAGCAGTTTTTTGCTCAGTTGCAATTTTAGCAAGAGTTTTGTAGATGTATTTGGATTCACATTCAAAGTCATATTTACAAGAAGTCTGAAAGTAATCATCATGTGAGTTTACCTTAGCACCTCTTGCCATGAAGCAGTAGGTAGGAGCAGAGTCGTCATCATCATTGGCTTCAACATCGGCAGCTTGACCATTATCTTCAGTATTGAAGATGGACTTGGCTACGAATGTCAAAGCTAGAGAAAGACTTGCAACGCCTGAATCAGACTCCTCTGACTCCACCTCCACCTCCGCAGAAGCAGACTCTTCCTATGAATCCTTTTCCTTGCTGATGAAAGCACGAGCCTTGCCAGATGAGCTCTTCTTGTGAGATGAAGACTTTGAAGAAGACTTTGAGGATTTCTTCTTCTTATTTTCTTCAAATTCATATTCCTTGCTCTTCTTCTTCTTATTCTTGGCTTCCTTTTCCCATTGAGGACATTCAGATACGTAATGGCCAAGCTTCTTGCATTTGTGGCACGTTCTCTTCTTGTAGTCACGAGTTGAAGTTTCAACATTCTTGGAGCCGGATTTTGAAGACTTTCTGAAGTGATTCTTCTTGGAGAACTTTTGGAATTTTATTACAATTATTGCAAGCTCTTTGCCTAAGTCTTCAGGATCATCATAACTATAGTCAGAATCCTCAAATGAGGAAACAACCTTTGCCTCCAAAGCACGTCATCGGCCATAGTTAGGACCATAGATATATCTCTTCTCAAATAGCTGGAACTCATGTGTGTTGAGCCTCACCAGTATATCAGACGGATCAAGATCCTTAAAGTTAGGACGTTCTTGGATCATCAGTGATAGGGTGTCAAATGAGCTGTCAAGTGATCTCAATAGCTTCTTCATGTCTTCATGCTTAGTGATCTCAGTCGCACCAAGAGCACGAAGTTCATTGGTGATATCAGTAAGACGACCGAAGGTGAGCTGGACATTCTCATTGTCAAGCCTCTTGAAGCGGTTGAATATATTATGAAGCACATCAATTTTTGAGCCTCTCTGAGTTGAGACGCCTTCGTTGACCTTGGACAGCCAGTCCCAGACTTGCTTTGCAGATTCCAATGCACTCACACGACCATATTGTCCTTTGATCAAATGACCACAAATGCTGTTCTTGGACGTTGAGTCTAGTAGCGCATACCTGTTGACATCAGCAGCGGTGACACCTTCACCGACTTTGGGAACACCAGTATTGATGACATACCAAAGGTCATTGTCAATGGCTTCAAGATGCATGCGCATCTTATTCTTCCAGTAGGGATAATCAGTACCACCGATGATGGGGCACACGACGGAGACCTTGATTATCCCTGTAGTCGACATAGCTAAAACTCCAGATGGTTAAACCGAATCACACAGAACAAGGAAGCACCTTGCTTTGATACCAATTGAAAGTGCTAGTCATCCACTAGAGGGGGTGAATAGGCGATTTTTATGGAAGTCTTCGAAACAAGCAGTGTCTTCGAAGACAGATAGTGGAATAACACCTAAATAGGATGCCACGGAAGATAAACTACACTAGCTATGCCATAGTCAAAGAAACAGTATAGAGAAAGCACGAAGACAAACAACAACTAGGTAGACAGATTAGAATAGGAAGATATTGTGAAGCCAAATATGCAATCAGGGTGAATGTCTTCACACAATGTATCCAACCAGGGCATGCAAGCTATGACTTCCCGAAGCTAAACTAAAAGAAAGATAATGAAGTGATAGAACCAGTTGCTTGGCAAAGACAAGGATTTGGTAGAAATGTTCCAGTTGATATGACAACTGTATGTCTGGTTAGGGAGGCTAAGATTGAACTCAGAAGACCACGTCTTCACCTTATTCCCCTTAAGCTCAGGTCACTTATTCCTTGACCAATCACACAGGTAAGTCTTCAAGGTAGACTTCCAAACCTTCACAGACTTCATTCACCGATGATCCATAATGACTCTTGGATCCTTTGACCACGACACCTAACCGACTCGAAGATCGCAGTCTTAAAGTGTAATAAGTCTTCAGATCACGTAGACAGAAGACTTCAGTGATGCCAAACTCTCTTTGGGCTTTGGGTGTTTTGGGTTTTGTCCTCGCAAGGATTCTCTCTCAAAGGCTTCGGAGGTGGGTTGCTCTCAAACGACAAAAGTCATGCACTAACTCTGAGCAGCCAAAAATTTATGGTGTAAGGGTGGCTATTTATAGCCAGGGGGTAACCCGACATGATTTGTCCGAAATGACTCTGGGTCATTAGGAAACCGACATGTGTCCAACGGTCGGATTTCAACACACGCGCCAGCTTGACTTGGGCTACAAGTAAAGCTGACTTATCCAACTCATGATAGGATTTTCTCTTGTCTTCACTTGAAGACATAGGATTTGAGTTGAGCATCACATCAGTTTTCTGACTTTGTTAACTGGGACCCCACTTAAAATTTCGGTGCTTCCTATGACTGAAGAAAGAAGAAAATGGAACTACGAAAAGAACTATGTATTCACACTCCATTGTCTTCAAGTTAATGTCTTCACATGTCATTATCTTCGATGTGAATGTCTTCGCGAACCACCAATGTCTTCATACATTTTTAGGGGCCATCTTCGATGGGTAAACCGAATGAATAGGGACTTATACATGTGTTCTCCTGTGAATCTCACAAACACATTAGTCCCTCAACCACGTTTGTCATCAATACTCCAAAACCAACTGGGTGGCACTAGTTTCACTTATAGTCTCCAATGTATCTATAACTTATGAAGTATTCATGCCATGTTTACAACAATTCTATATGGTTTTGGTATGATTTGAATGGAACTAACCAGGACTGGCGCTCTTTTTAGCAGAACTATCATGGTGTTGTTTTTGTGCAGAAATAAAAGTTCTTGGAATGGGTTGAAACTTTTTGATGATTTTTTGGAACAAAAGAGACCCCTGAAGCTTCAAGAGAAGACCAGAAGAGCCATGAGGTGGCCACAACACACCTGGGCACTCCCAGGGGGGGTCGGCTTGCCGTGGTGGCTTGTGGGGCCATCTTCTCCCATCTTTGCATGATTTCAATGCTGAAAAATCCTATAACTAGAGAAACCCCCCATAAATAACCCTAGAACTTCGAATCTGCTGCCGCAAGCGTCTGTACCTCCACGATCTCATCTACAACCCTTTTTCGGCATCCTGACGGAGGGGGAAATCATCACCGGAGGCCATCTTCACCATCCTGGCGGTCTCCATGATGAGGAGAGAGTAGTTCACCCTTAGGGCTGAGGGTATGTACTAGTAGCTATGTGTTTGATCTCTCCCCCTCTGTCTCATGTTCTTGATTTGGCATGATCTTGATGTACCGTGAACTTTGTTAATATAGTTGGATCATATGGTGTTTCTCCCTCTCTACCTTGCTGTGATGAATTGAGTTTTTACCCTTGAGGTTTCTAAAAGTGCAACTATCTCTGGGTGGTTTTGGTAATGATTAACAACATATAGCTCATTGAACTAATGCTATTTCAAGATGGGGGGTGAATAGGCGATTTTTATGAATTCTTCACTGAGGAATTTTAGGGTGAGGAAATTCCTAAGCGAAGAACTACTTGCAGCGGAATAAGTACTCAGGTACAAGCAAACAAAGTAACAGCATAGTCATCATGATGAAATGAAAAACAAACACAGAGTACCAAAAGCGTAATCACATGATAAGCATGATGAAGACACACAGACTGAAGAAATAGGATTGAGGAATTAGAGAAAGTCTTCAGTCAAAGTCTTCAAACAGTAATGATCAGGTACATCAACACATAACTGAGGAAATGAAAGGGTTGAGGAAATAGAACAGGTTGGCTTGGTGAAGACAATGATTTGGTAGACGAGTTCCAACTGCTGTGACAGTTGTATGTCTGGTTGGAGCGGCTAAGTATTTAAACTCGAGGACACATAGTCCCGGACACACAGTCCTCACTGTATTCTCCTTGAGCTAAGATCACACAGATCTTGCCCAACAGTAGTGGTAAGTCTTCACAGGTGACTTCCAAACCTTCACAGACTTTGGTCACTCGGCAATCCACAATTCCTCTTGGATGCTCAGACCATGACGCCTAACCGTCTGGAGGATACATAGTCCTCAAAGGTAACAAGCATCGGTTTTCCACACAGGAACAATCTCTTCAGTGATGCTCAATCACTTTGGGGTTTGTAGGTTTGGGTTTGGGATTTGGGTTTTCCTCGCTTGATGATTTTCGCATAAAGTCCTCAAAGGAATGGGATGCTCTCAAATGACAAGTGTGAGTTTCTCTCGGAGCAGCCACCCAGCTAGTGGTTGTAGGGGGCGGCTATTTATAGCCTAGGGAGCAACCCGACATGATAAGACATAAATGCCCTTGTATGATATGACCATTAGGTGGTAGGATATTTTGGACAGCTGGCGCGTAGCACAGCAACAGTCGGATTTGAGGTTCGAATTCCTCACGGCTACCACGTTCCTCACTGTGTAGGCAATCCGCACTAGCTAATTCCTAACTCCTCAGTCAGAAGAAATTCCTTAGAGACCAGAAGATCTTCGTCTCTGTCACTGAAGAAATTGACTGAACTGATATGATATTTCCAATGGCTTCACTCGAAGGATTGGGTAGGTCTAGGATTTGAGATGAGCATCACTTGGAAATATGTTTCCTTAGTATTACGTTGACCCCCTTTAATAGTATGGTGTTTCCTATGACTCAAAAATAAGAAAATGAAACTACGAAAACAAAAGTCTTCACGCTCCAGATTCCTCGCATGAATATTGAAGTCTTCACGGTCACACCAATTTCTTCACTTTCAAAGTCTTCAGGAGAACCAAAGTCTTCAGCCGAAGACATTCATTTTTAGGGGTCGACTTTCACTGTAAATATCAAACTCCTCGTTGACTTATAGAGCCTGTGTACACTCACAAACATATTAGTCCCTTAACCTATAAGTCTTCAATACACCAAAATCACTAAGAGGCAGTAGATGCACTTACAATCTCCCCTTTTTTGGTGATTGATGGCAATATAGGTTAAGTTTTCAATGGGGATAAACATATGAATTGAAAGTGCTGAATATTGAGGAATTTGATTGAAAGATATAGAAGAACTCCCCGTGAAGATGTGCATAGTGAGGAATTTTCTTTTGAAGCAATGCACATTTGAATAGTAGAATCATGGAGATCTCCCCCTATATCTTGTAATTCATACACGCATTAAACATATGAAATGAAGAATTTGAAATGATGATGAAATATGGTGACTGATGTGATTCAGCATGCGTGCATAACATTAATGAGGAAAAATCATGCAGAAAAACAGAGCAAAAGTATCAGGTCACCATCGGACTTAAGTTTACAAATCAGTCAACAAAAGCTTCAGAAGAGCGAGAGTTGCAACTTAACAAAAAAACACCCATATATATAGACCCGCTTGAAGACTAACTCAAATTTCTCCCCCTTTGTAATCAAATGACCAAAAGGGACGAAAAATGAGGACTAACGCCCCTGAAGAATTTCTTCACAAAGTCTATGGAGGAGCGTCAGCGTTGTTGGGGTCGTTTGGTGGAGAAGGGCCTGCCGCAGTGTCGTCCAGATCATCATTTTCATCAGTGTCGCGTGATGAGGAATATGAACTGGGCACCAAAGGAGGAATAGCAACTTTCTTGAATTTCTCTGGTGGGGGCTTTGCCCAGCCAAAGTCCTGCTTGAAGCCCATCTGCTTGAGATCCTCATCACCGTAGAGGTGAGACAATATAGCCCAAGTGCGATCAAACACTTCATTAAGGTAGTAATGGTTCTTCTTCACAGAATTATAAGTGGCATTCATGTTGTGAAGAATTGAACCAAACTGACGTTTCACCCATTTGTGATTGCGATCCACCTTTTGATGAAGATTGAGGAGAAGCTCACGATCAATCATCACCCTTGGAGCTGTTGCCTGAGGACTTTGCTTTGAGGCATTAGCGGTAGAATCATGAGTAGCAGAGTCATCATTGGTGGAGTATGAAGCAGCTTTGCGAAACTGGCCATCCAATGGTCGAATGCCCTCATCAATAACAGCAGTGGCCTTGCCCTTTTCATCAGCTGAGGAGAATGTCCATTTAAGGACTTCAATTGGGGGAAAGTAGCTGCCATGGTTGAGTGTATCAGCTTTGTAGTTGAGTGAAGAACTTGATCTGAGGAATCTCATAATCCATGGGGCGTAAGGCTTCAGCTCAAATGGGGATATTGCACGTTTGCCAAAGTTCTCATGAAGAAATCATGATAGTTCATGGGAATACCGTGCATGATGTTAAAAAGCAGATTTTCTTCAAGATGCCAATGACTTCTTCATCATTCGAGTCGTGTCCATTGACAGAATGCGATAGACTATCCTTGGCACATATTGCAATTCCTTCACAAGGAATTTGGTCCTTGAGGCTTGTCCAGGCTTCAGTGGCTTCATTAGCACTTGCATGAAATGATCTAATAGCTCAGTTTCAGAGTAGATCAGACGTGCACCTTTTTGGGGAGGACTAACAGGCATGGCACAAAGCAATTAAGTTGCCGGTGCCTTATAGTGAGTGTTCTCTGTCATCCAGTCCAACACACAAGAGTTCACATCTTCAGCCTTTCCTGTGATGTGCAGCGTCGCATAGAATTGAAGAATGAGTTCTTCATTCCAGTCACAGATGTCAGTGCAGAAATTGAGCAGGCCAGCATCATGAATGGCAGCGAGGACTGGCGGAAAGCAAGGCAGTGATTCCATATCCAAGTGAGTAATATGCTCATAGTCGAAGACTTTGTCCTTGTCGAACATCATTGAAGAATAGAAATTGGCTTGGCTAGCTGTCCAGAAGTGCTTCCTCCTCAGACGAGCAGAGTCAAAAGGATTATAGTCAGTGAAGAATACATGCTCATTGAAGAAGGCATCAGCCTTCAACTTCGGAGTTTTGGAGAATGGATTCTTTGGCTGAGGCTGAGGAGTGTCAGTAATCTGAAGAATAACCTCTGGTATGTCAATTTCTGGAGCTGCAGGCTGAGGAATATCTTCTTCTTCAATAGGAGCCTGGGCCTCCATTTCTTCAGCATTTTCATCAGCACTAGTGGCTGGAATGTCTTCATGAATGGAAGGGGTGGCATGAATTTCTTCAGAGCCCATTTTACTTCAGTTGGAGCTGGGGACTGAGGATTTGTTGAATTGGTGTGAACAGAGGAGAGTTGGGGTGTTGGCTATCCCAAAAATCGCCGTTCATCACAGGAGTGGTGCAGCCAATGTCCACATCCTCATCCACTTCAATTTCTTCAACGCCGGCCTCTACAGCAGTAAACTATGGCGTTGGCGTTGATACCTGAGGAGTTGAAGTGAAAGCCTCAACTTCAATTTCCTCATCCATCTGCTCTGTGGAAGCAGCAGAGGGATCTTCTTCAGCAGATTCTTCAGGAATCTGATATTCTTCACCATAAGGAACAAGTTCCTTTGATGGCATGCTTGCAAGAGGAACAACATCAATGGGATTGTCCATTGAACTTGTCAAAATCTTCGCCTTCTTGGGGGCAGAAGATTCTGTGGCAGCCGATGCTTTCCTCTTCTTCAAAGCAGCACGCTCCGCAACTTTGGTTTTCTTCACTTCCAGTGCAGAAGGAAGGACTGGGCTTGGTGTTGGTGCAGGCGGAGCAGTGGGAGTTGGATCAATTTCTTCAGGCCCAACTGATGCAGTTGGCCTGTTCTGAGCAGTTTCTTCAGGCGCAGCAACAAGGTCTTCGGCTGGCCTGGCAGGTTCTTCAGGCGCAACACTAGTGGTTGCCCTGTTAGTTTCTTCAGCGGCTGGAATTTCTTCAGCAGCCCTAGTGCTTGCAGTTTCATCAGGAGCCTGATTTTTATCAGTGGTGATGGCAATTCCTTCAGTGGCTTCATCCTGATTGACGTTAATGTGCACAGGAGCAGCAACACTTGACGTGAATTTCTTCATCAGCTTGACGAATCTGACTTTGGCACCCTGCCATCCAGCCTTCTAGGCATCAAATTCTTTGCTGAGCTTTTTGATTTCAGCTTGCAGTGTAATGAGTTGCTTAGGTGAAAAACTGAGGACATTGTCCTTTAGGTAGCGCTGCTTCTTGTACTGCTCTTTCTTAGCCACTCGGGCTTGGTTATACTTCCACTTCTCTTCAGCTATGAACACCGTCACAACGTGACTTTGTCCAGGAGTGAGGCCCAACTCTGGCATTTGGATCCTTGTGCCATGGATCGATGAAATCGAGCATTTTCTTCGGATCGATTAGAAGGGGCACAACACTCCCTTTGGATCTAGCGGCCTGCTGCTGTCTGTCCATGATGATATCAACTAATTCATCATCATCAGCTTCATCATCAGACGGTGTTTGAAACACCACCTGCTTCTTGTGAGGACTTGGTCTAGTGCCTCATCCAGCAGTGGCCTTGGTCTTCAGCAGAGTGGGACCGGTTGATGAAGGGCGAGCTGAAGAACTTGCTGAAGCTCCTGAGGCAATTGATATGCCAGTGGTCCTTTGGCACGTGGCGAGATGCACAGGTGATGAGGAATTTGCCGGAGGAGCTGAGGGTTTTGAAACCCGAGGAATTTGAGCAGCCTGAGGAATTGGGGCAGCTTGAGGAAATTGCCTTGGTGGCACTGAGGAAATTGGCTGTGAGGGCATTGAAGAAGAACTTGGCCTTGAGGGCATTGCTGAGGAAGGTGGTTTCTTGCCTGGCTTCTTTGGCATAGCCTTCTTGCTTGAAGAAGCCTCAGCAGCGGCAGCGGCAGCAGCAGAATCCTCATTGAATTTCTTCACTGCTTCTTTGGCCTGCATGGCCAGCTTAGCTTGCCGCCTGGCCCACTCATCAGCATAATCCTCACCACGTTTAAGGCTTGTTGGATCAACCAATTGGCCAGGTGCTAGAGGAGGTCTTGGGCACGGAGGGTTGAGAGCGAATTTTTTCATGTATTTGGGAGTGACATATCTGTACTACCTCCACTCTCTTGCCCATCTTCTCTCTATCCTCTGAATGCGCACTTTGTGCTCATTCTTCGTTTCCTTTCTGCGAGTTGCCTCATTAGGCGTGCAGTACCCTGCATAGATGTCCGCATGGATCTCAAAAGCAGTATTAACCTCAAGCTTCTTTCCTCCTTTCTGAGGCCTTTTTCCATCTGCCATTTTCTTCAGCTGAGGAATTTGCACAAGCGAGTTCTCTGAAGAAGTATGCAGCTTTACTTCGAGGAAGGCTACAAATGCGTTAAGTTGATGAGAACCTAGTGATTCAGCAGCAGACATGTGTACCTGTGAAAAGAGTATAGGTGCGAAGAATTTGGAGAGGTCATATGCATTGTCAGAAGGTTTTGTAAATTTAACAAGTTTGTGGAAATTGACCCGATGTGTCTTGAAGAATTTCACTAAGCGTTCTTTGACTTAGGTTCCAGAGTTGTGCGGATTGTGAGATTCACACAATTGAGGAATCGTGAAGAGAAACATCACTTAGGGAAACAGATCAAGAATTGAACATTTGTGCTAGGTGTTTAGAGTGTGGAGGTTGAAGAATAAACACCTTTTGAGGATTTGATGAAAATCATCAGTAGAATAATTGCGCTAAAAGTAACTTTTAATTACCCTTGATGAAGAACACGACGAACTGTAAGAGTAGATTTGGAAGTTTGTCGGCTCGGATCTTCCACGCCCTAACTTGGCAGAGGAAGATGTCTACGGCGGCGGCGGAGGGAAGATTTCCGCGGCCGGCGCGAGTACGACGGCGACGAGGTCGAGCCAGTGAAGCTCTTCCTCACCGGCGACGATGGAGTTAGCGGCAGCGCTAGGGTTTGAGAAGCTCGAGCGAGGGAGTGAGGTCGAGCGGAGTAAAAATGAAATGAGGAAGGGAAGGGGGTATTTATAGCTGAGGTGAAAAACTGTTCGCCCGAAGAATTTGGACAAACGTACCCCTGTCCCTTCTCATTGGTGCAACATGTGTCACCCACGTACTGAGAGGTGGAGATCGTGTGAGATCGTGGGTGAGTAGATAAGTATATCGTGGAATGCGTAACGGTTTGAGCGGCAAAAACCGAAAATTTCAGATAAGAATATTTTAAAGTTTCGTTCGCGATTTCTTCAGCTGACAAGGACACATCAAATAATTTGAACGAGTTTCAAATAGAACGCACATGAAGAATTTGTGAACAGACTGGGTTGAGTTTAGCATAGAGGGGGAAGGGTCCGATCACATTCACTTAGCAGAAAAGTCAACTTGAAGAATTAACAATAAGTGAATGTCAGAGAGGACATAAACTTATATATATATATATATATATATATATATATATATATATATATATATATAGTCAAATGAAGAACAACGACGGAAAGAGTGAAGACAATGCAAAGTTGAAGAATCTGAAAAACTGAGGAATTTAAAAAATGAGGAAAAATTCAAATTGAAGATTTTCAACTTTGGTTGGTGGCGTGACCCACCGTATAAGAAAGCTGATTTCAGACACCGCTTACAATTCTCGTAGGGTTCTGGGAATCAATTTCTTCATTAATTTCTTCACACTTAGAGGGTTAGTCTTCATTGATTGAGGAAAAACGTTACTTCGTGTGTTGCACATCTAAGTAATCAAGTTAGCATAAGTGTTTGGATGTGTGTCCTTTTCAAAGAACATTCAAAGATTCTAGGATATTTAGCTCACACCGCAGCTTGCTAAATCTCTTCTCATCCAAGGGCTTTGTGAAGATATCGGCCAGCTGGTCTTCAGTACATGCGTAGTCGATGGAGATGTCGCCCTTCAACACATGGTCACGAAGAAAATGATGACGAATCTGGATGTGCTTTGTCTTCGAGTGCTGAACTGGGTTGTGAGCAATCTTGATAGCACTCTCATTGTCGCAGTAGAGAGGCACATTCTTCACGTTGATGCCGTAGTTCTTGAGTGTTTGCTTCATCCATAGTAATTGAGCACAGCAAGATCCAGCAGTAATGTACTCAGTTTCTACAGTGGAGAGTGATACACAGTTCTGCTTCTTCGAGGACCAACATACCAAGGATCGTCTGAGGAAATGACATGTGCCTGACGTTGACTTGTTGTCCACCCGATCGCCAGCATAGTCAGAGTCTGAATATCCAATGAGATCAAAGGAAGAGCCCTTGGGATACCATAATCCAAGTGTTGGTGTGTGAGCTAGATATCGAAGAATATGCTTCACAGCCTTATGGTGTGATTCCTTTGGTGTAGCTTGAAATCGGGCACACATGCAAACAGTAAGCATAATATCCGTCCTAGATGCACATAGGTACAATAAAGATCCAATCAGGGAGCGGTATACCTTTTGATCGAAGTCTTTACCATTTTGATCAGTGCATAGATGGCCATTTGTGGGCATTGGAATTTTGACGCCTTTGCAATCTTGCATGCCGAATTTCCTCAACACATCCTTGAGGTATTTCTCATGAGATATGAATATGGCATTGTATTGTTGACGAATCTGAAGACCACGCCCGAGGTGCTTGCTTGAGGCCATAGAGGTCCTTGTTGAGTCTGTAGACGTGATCTGGAAATTTTGGATCCTCAAAAACTGGTGGTTGAGCAACATATACTTCTTCCTCAAGCTTACCATTGAGGAATGCACTTTTCACATCCATTTGTTGTAAGATGATATTATGATGGTTAGCATAAGCAAGCAATATGCAAATAGCCTCAAATCTAGCAACAGGTGCAAAAGTTTCATCGAAATCAATTCCTTCAACCTGTGTGCAGCCTTGAGCTACAAGACGAGCGTTATTCCTCACCACGAGGCCATTTTCGTCTTTTTTGTTGTGGTAGATCCATTTGGTATTGATGATGTTGTGCTTGTGTGGGTCTGGTCGCTTGACAAGCACCCACACATTGTTGAGCTTGAATTGATGCAATTCATCTTGCATGGCTTGAATCCACTCAGATTCCATGAATGCTTCATCTACTTTAGTGGGCTCTGTGATGGAGACAAAAGCAAAATGCCCACAAAAGTTAGATAAATGTGAAGCTTTTGAGCACGTGAGGGGACCTGGTGCACAAATGTCATCGATGATCTTCTCGACTTGCACTTTGTTGGCAATGTGAGGATGTGCGGGTTGACGACTTTGCTTAGGCCCAACAGTTTCTTCAAGGCCAGTTTCTTCAGCAGCACCAGTATGATTTTCTTGACGACCAGGAATGACTTCTTCAGCAGATTCTTCGGTAGGGATGACATCCTCAGTAGCTTTGAACTTGATGGATTCCTCAGGTGACATTTCATCTAGCACAGGAGGTAGGTGCTCTCTTTGCGAGCCATTAGTTTGATCGAACCGCACATCTACAGTTTCAACAACCTTGTGATGATTGATGTTGAAGACTCTGTAGGTGTGCGAGTCCTTTCCGTAACCAAGCATAAAACCCTCATGTGTTTTCGGTGCAAATTTAGAGTGATGGTGAGGATCTCTAATCCAGCATTTAGCACTGAAGACTTTGAAATAACTTACATTGGGTTTCTTGTCAGTGAGGAGTTCATATGAGGTCGTCTTGAAGAATTTGTGAAGATATACCCTGTTGATGATGTGGCACGCAGTATCAATTGCTTCAGGCCAGTAGCGCTTAGGTGTCTTGTATTCATCAAGCATAGTGCGAGCCATCTCAACAGGAGTCTTGTTCTTGCACTCCATGACGCCATTCTGCTAAGGAGTATAAGGAGCAGACAATTCATGAGTAATACCAAGCATATCGAGATATTCATCGAGGCCAGTGTTCTTGAACTCGGTTTCATTATCACTCCTGGTATGCTTGATCTTCACATCGAAGTTAGTGGAATCCCTTGAGGAAAATCTTCTGAAGACTTCCCGCACTTCATTTTTATAAGTGATGATATGCACCCATGTGTAACGAGAGTAGTCATCAACAATGACAAAGCCATATAAAGATGCAGAACTAGTGAACGTGGGATAATGAGCAGGGCCAAATAGATCCATATGAAGTAATTCAAAGGGACGAGAAGTGGTCATGATAGTCTTCGCGGGATGCTTGGCTCTGGTGATCTTTCCAGCCTCAGAAGCCCCACAAGGATGATCTTTGAGGAATTGGACACCCTCGATGCCAATGACGTGCTTCTTCTTCGCGAGTGTATGCAAGTTCCTCATCCCAAAGATGACCAAGTCGTCGATGCCATAACCAGCATTCTGAAGCTTTTGCAAGTAGACATGTGGCAGTCTGTGGTCCTGCAGAGAAATCAACAATATACAAGTCTCCTTTCCTAAAGCCTTCGAAGACTTTGGAGTTGTCAGATTCCATTAGCACAAGGCAGCCGAATTTGCCAAAGACAACAATCATATCAAGATCACAAAGCATTGAGACAGACATAAGATTGAATCCTAAGGACTCAACAAGCATGACCTTGTCCATGTGTTTATCCTTTGAAATTGCAACCTTACCCAGACCCAATACCGTGCTTTTGCCTTTGTCAGTGTAGGTGATATGCTTCAAATGAGATGGTGACAAATCAGTGTCCATCAACAAGCTCCTGTCACCAGTCATGTGATTCGTACATCCACTGTCGAGGGCCCATTCAGTAGCTTTGGGTTGTTCATCCTGCAGATGAATTAGTGCAACTTAGGAACCCATATACTTCATTAGTGAAGAATATGATATCAATTTCATCAACAGTAACAGATATAGCAAAATGAGGACGTGAGAAATGAATGATTCGTTTCTTCATGATTAGCTTGCATCTTTCAAGCGCATTCAGGTCTCCAGCAAATTCTTCACACGATTAAGTTCATCTGGAGACCTGACCCTGCATAAGAGATTAGTTCTTTTTCTTCACCACCCACATCCGAAGGGGTGGCAAAGAGT
Organism: Aegilops bicornis; assembly: GCA_021605145.1. NCBI lineage: Eukaryota > Viridiplantae > Streptophyta > Magnoliopsida > Poales > Poaceae > Aegilops > Aegilops bicornis. The sequence goes on from CM038673.1 coordinate 741,535,317, forward strand.
TCATCATTCTGCGAGCTCCATAAGAAAATTATGGCATAGAAGCCAGTGCACTTTGTTTCACAGAAGAGTGGTTAGGATAAGCATATGAATAAGCCGAGAAATTTTTCGAGGACTTATGAACATAATGGTTTGAATAATAATGCACATATTCATGGCCCTTAGACTTTCCCTGCGAAACAGAACTGTTAGCACGATGATGTTCATATGAGGATTTTGATCCACGTGAGGAATTTGATCCATGTGAGGAATTTGGTCCATATGAGGACTTGTATCCATATGAAGAATTTGGTCCATATGAAGAATTGGATCTGGGGTTCCTATTCTTCATGGGTGGTGTCATGATGACATTCACCTGAAGATTTTCAAGGCATCTTTTAGGAACCCAGATTTTCTTCATAGGGGTACCGTTTCTGCAGTTAGTTCCAACATATCGAGCAAATACTTCACCATTCTGATTCTTAAACAGTTTATAGTTGTAGTCAAATGACTCATCAGAGGAATATGAAGAATTACAAGTAAAGCCAGATAAGGTGCATGGATCTACAGGAGGTCCTTTCGCAGCAACCCATGCGGTTTTGGGGTACTGTTCAGGTTTCCAGTAGGTTCAATCAGCATTGAGTTTCCTCTCAAAGGCAATACCCTCTTTCCTACGGTTCCTGTTCAAGATCTGCTTTTTGAGCACATCACATAGAGTCTGATGCCCTTTGAGGCTTTTGTAAATGCCTGTCACATACAATTCCTTCAGCCCTGCATTATCGTCAGGGATACATGTGGTATCCTCAGATGAGGAATTTGTAACCAAAGAGACAGTTGATGAATTTGTAGCAGGTGAAGCATTTGAACATTCAGGTGATGAATTAGCAGATTCACACTCAATGCATTTAAGACATGGTGGAATAAATTCTTCCTGAGCGGGACTGGTCTGTTGAGCAATCAATGAATCGTTTTCCTTCTGAAGATCTTCATAACTCGCTTTTAACTTCTCCAGATCTTGCTTTCTCTGAAGAAATTCATAAGAAAGCTTTTCATGATCAGATAAGAGAGTGTTATGATGATTTTGAATGTTGTCAAACCGAGTTTGAAGTCTCTGAAGATTATCTGTCAGAGTCTTAGTTCGATTCAATTCCTCACCAACAGGTCATCGCTTCTGTCTAGTTGATTTTGAATCTTTTCTAAAGCCTTCTGTTGTTTAACAACATTTTTTGCAAGTTTTGAATAGATAGGCTTAAGATTGTCATCAGATTCATCTTCACTAGAGTCAGAGGGGGAATGTTTGAGTACCTTGGAACCTTTTGCCATGAAGCAATAGGTGGGAGCGTAGTCATCATTGCCCGTGTCAGCAGAGTCGGGGAAGTCATTTTCTTCAGTGTTGAAGATGGACTTGCTGACGTAAGCAGTAGCGAGGACTAGGCTAGCCACACCAGAGTTAGATTCCTCCTCTTCCACATTATCCTCAGATTCCGCTTCAGAGTCCATTTCCTTGCCAATGAATGCCCGGGCCTTCTTGGAATTGCTCTTCTTGTGAGATGAAGACTTTGAGGATTTTGATGATGAAATCATTGAAGATTTCGTATTCTTCTTTGAGGCATCAGAATCGCCATCTTTGTACTTCTTCTTCTTTGATTCCTTTTCCCACAGAGGACAATCAGACATGTAGTGACCAGGTTTCCTGCATTTGTGACAAGTTCTCTTTTTGTAGTCACGGGACGAGGAATCATTATTTCTTGAAGTCTTTCCAAAACGGCCACGATGAGAGAACTTCTGGAATTTCCTTATGAGCATTGCTAGCTCCTGGCTCAATTCTTCAGGATCACCAAGGCTGCTACCAGAATCCTTAGCTTCAGATTCAGATACTGCCTTGGCCTTTAGTGCACGTGATCTTCCGTAGCTCGATCCATAGAGATCTCTCTTTTCAGCAAGCTGGAACTCATGAGTGTTTAGCCTCTCGAGGATATCAGAGGGATCAAGTGACTTGTAATCAGCTCGTTCTTGAATCATCAGTGCAAGGGTATCAAATGAGGAGTCAAGAGATCTCAACAATTTCTTCACCACCTCATGATCGGTGATATCAGCGGCACCAAGTTCTTGAAGCTCATTTGAGATGTCAGTGAGGCGATCGAAGGTTTGCTGAACATTTTTGTTGTCGAGTCTTTTGAAGCGGTTGAAGACATTACGAAGAACATCAACTCAGGGGTCACGTTGAGTTGATACTCCTTCGTTGACCTTGGACAACCTCTCCCAAATCAGCTTAGAAGTTTCTAGTGCACTCACTCTGCCGTACTGACCTTTGCTCAGATGGCCACATATGATATTCTTCGCTTGAGAATCGAGTTGCTTGAATCTCTTCACATCTGTAGCATTAAGAGACGGAGTGACTGAGGGAACGCCATTTTCCATAATGTACCAGATATCGTTATCAATTGCGTCAAGATGCATACGCATCTTGTTCTTCCAGTAGGGGTAGTCCGTCCCATCAAAGGTAGGACACCCAGCTGAGACCTTGATCATACCTGCAGTCGACATAACTAAACCTCCAGGTGGTTAAACCAAAATCACATAGAACAAGGGAGTACCTTGCTTTGATACCAATTGAAAGTGCGTTACGTCGACTAGAGGGGGGTGAATAGGCAATTTTTATGAATTCTTCACTGAGGAATTTCAGGGTGAGGAAATTCCTAAGAGAAGAACTACTTGCAGTGGAATAAGTACTCAGGTACAAGCAAAACAGAGTAACAACATAGTCATCATGATGAAATGAAAAACAAACACAAAGTAACGAAAGCGTACTCACAGGATAAGCAGGATGAAGACACACAGACTGAAGAAATATGATTGAGAAATTAGAGAAAGTCTTCAGTCAAAGTCTTCAAACAGTAATGATCAGGTACATCAACACATAACTGAGGGAATGAAAGGGTTGGGGAAATAGAACCAGTTGGCTTGGTGAAGACAATGATTTGGTAGACCAGTTCCAAATGCTGTGATAGTTGTACGTCTGGTTGGAGCGGCTTTGTATTTAAACTCGAGGACACACATTCCCGGACACACAGTCCTCACCGCATTGTCCTTGAGCTAAGATCACACGGACCTCGCCCAACAGTAGTGGTAAGTCTTCACAGGTGACTTCCAAACCTTCACAGACTTTGGTCACTCGGCAATCCACAATTCCTCTTGGATGCTCAGACTATGACGCCTAACCGTCTGGAGGATACACAGTCCTCAAAGGTAACAAGCGTCGGTTCCACACAGGAACAATGATGCTCAATCACTTTGGGGTTTGTAGGTTTGGGTTTGGGATTTGGATTTTCCTCACTTGATGATTTTCGCTCAAAGTCCTCGGAGGAATGGGATGCTCTCAAATGACAAGTGTCAGTTTCTCTCGGAGCAGCCAACCAGCTAGTGGTTGTAGGAGGCGGCTATTTATAGCCTAAGGAGCAGCCCGGCATGATAAGACATAAATGCCCTTGTCTGATATGACCGTTAGGTGGTAGGATATTTTGGACAGCTAGCGCGTAGCCCAGCAATGGTCGGATTTGAGGTTCGAATTCCTCAGGGCTATCATGTTCCTCACTGTGTAGGCAATCCAAACTGGCGAATTCCTAACTCCTCAGTCAGAACAAATTCCTCAGAGACCAGAAGATCTCGGTCTCTGTCACAGAAGAAATTGACTGAACTGATATGAGATTTCTAATGGCTTCACTCGAAGGATTGGGTAGGTGTAGGATTTGAGATGAGCACCACTTGGAAATATGTTTGCTTAGTATTACCTTGACCCCCTTTAACAGTACGGTGTTTCCTATGACTCAAAAATAAGAATATGAAACTACGAAAAAAAAGTCTTCATGCTACAGATTCCTCGCATGAATATCGAAGTCTTCACGGTCACACCTATTTCTTCACTTTCGAAGTCTTCAGGAGAACCTAAGTCTTCAGCCGAAGACATTCATTTTTAGGGGCCGACTTTCACTGTAAATATCAAACTCCTCATTGACTTATAGAGCCTGTGTACACTCACAAACATATTAGTCCCTTAACCAATAAGTCTTCAATACACCAAAATCACTAAGGGGCACTAGATGCACTTACACAAGCTCTAAAAGCTCAAGACTCTACATTTTACTTTTAGTGATTCAATATCACATTGAGTCCATAGGAAAAGCCAATACTATTAAAAGGGGATGAGGTGTTGCTTAATGGCTTGCTTGATCAAAATGCTTAGTGATATGCTCCAAAAAATCTCAACCACTTTCTCATATCCACATATGTCCCAAACCAAAAAGTGAAACTCGGCCCCACCGATTTGATCCATCCGGCGCCATTGAGTTCATTTGACATAGCCACTGCCAGAAACCCTAGTCACTGTTGGGGAACGTAGTAATTTCAGAAAATTTCCTACGCACACGCAAGATCATGGTGATGGCATAGCAACGAGAGGGGAGAGTATTGACCACGTACTGTCGTAGACCGTAAGCGGAAGCGTTATGACAACGCGCTTGATGTAGTCGTACGTCTTCACGATCCGACCAATCCAAGTACCGAACGTACGGCACCTCCGAGTTCAGCACACGTTCAGCTCGATGACGATCCCCGGACTCCGATCCAGCAAAGTGTCGGGGATGAGTTCCGTCAGCACGACGGCGTGGTGATGATGATGATGCTTCACTGGCGCAGGGCTTCGCCTAAACTCCGCGACGATATGACCAAGGTGGAATATGGTGGAGGAGGGCACCGCACACGGCTAAGGAACGATCCAGAGATCAACTCGTCTGCCTATGGGGTGCCCCTGCCCCGTGATATAAAGGAGCAAGGGGGGGTGCGGCCGACCCTAGGAGGAGGCGGCGGAGGAGTCCTACTCCCACCGGAGTAGGACTTCCCCTTCCTAGTTGGACTAGGACTTGGGGGAGGGGGAGGAGGAGAGGGGAAAAGGAAAGGGGCGCCGCCTCCTTGTCCTATTAGGACTTGGGGGAGGCGCGGCTGCCCCTTGGCCCCTTCTCCTCTTTCTCCACTAGGCCCATTAAGGCCCATTAGGTCACCGGGGTTCGGTAACCTCCGGTACTCTTAAGAAATGCCGATTTCACCCGGAACACTTCCGATGTCCAAACATAGGCTTCCAATATATCAATCTTTATGTCTCGACCATTTCGAGACTCCTCGTCATGTCCGTGATCACATTCGGGACACCGAACAAACTTCGGTACATCAAAACTTATAAACTCATAATAAAACTCTCATCGTAACGTTAAGCGTGCGGACCCTACGGGTTCGAGAACTATGTAGACATGACCTAGAACTATTCTTGGTCAATAACCAATAGCGGAATCTGGATGCCCATATTGGTTCCTACATATTCTCTGAAGATCTTTATCGGTCAAACCGCATAATGACATACGTTGTTCCCTTTGTCATCGGTATGTTACTTGTCCGAGATTCGATCGTCGGTATCCAATACCTAGTTCAATCTCGTTACCGGCAAGTCTCTTTACTCGTTCCATAATACATCATCTTGCAACTAACTTATTAGTTGCAATGCTTGCAAGGCTTATGTGATGTGCATTACCGAGAGGGCCCAGAGATACCTCTCCAACAATCAGAGTGACAAATCCTAATCTCGAAATACGCCAACCCAACATGTACCTTTGGAGACACCTGTACTACTCCTTTATAATCACCCGATTACGCCAGACGTTTGGTAGCACCCAAAGTGTTCCTCCAGTAAACGGAGTTGCATAATCTCATAGTTACATGAACATGTATAGGTCATGAAGAAAGCAATAGCAATATACTAAACGATCAAGTGCTAGGCTAACGGAATGGGTCATGTCAATCACATCATTCTCCTAATGATGTGATCCCATTAATCAAATAACAACACATGTCTATGGTTAGGAAACATAACCATCTTTGATTAATGAGCTAGTCAAGTAGAGGCATACTAGTGACTATATGTTTGTCTATGTATTCACACATGTATCATGTTTCCGGTTAATACAATTCTAGCATGAATAATAAACAGTTATCATGATATGAGGAAATAAATAATAACTTTCTTATTGCCTCTAGGGCATATTTCCTTCAGTCTCCCACTTGCACTAGAGTCAATAATCTAGATTACACAGTAATGATTCTAACACCCATGGAGTCTTGGTGCTGATCATGTTTTGCTCGTGGAAGAAGCTTAGTCAATCGGTTCCGCAACATTCAGATCCGTATGTATCTTGCAAATCTCTATGTCTCCCACGGACTTGGTCCCGGATGGAATTGAAGCGTCTCTTGATGTGCTTGGTCCTCTTGTGAAATCTGGATTCCTTTGTCAAGGCAATGGCACCAGATTGTCACAGAAGATCTTCATTGGTCCCGATGCACTAGGTATGACACCTAGATCGGAAATGAACTCTTTCATCCAGACTCCTTCATTTGCTGCTTCCGAAGCAGCTATGTACTCCACTTCACATGTAGGTCCCACCACGACGCTTTGTTTAGAACTGCACCAACTAATAGCTCCACCGTTTAATAAAAATACATATCCGGTTTGTTATTTAGAATCGTCTGATCAGTGTCAAATCTTGCATCGACGTAACCATTTACGACTAGCTCTTTGTCACCTCCATATACGAGAAACATATCCTTAGTCCCTTTCAGGTATTTCAGGAAGTTCTTGACCGCTGTCCAGTGATCCACTCCTGGATTACTTTGGTACCTTCCTGCTAAGCTTATTGCTAAGCATACGTCAGGTCTGGTACACAGCATTGCATACATGATAGAGCCTATGGCTGAAGCATAGGGAACATCTTTCATTTTCTCTCTATCTTCTGTTGTGGTCGGGCATTGAGTCTGATTCAATTTCACACCTTGTAATACAGGTAAAAATCCTTTCTTTGCTCGATCCATTTTGAACTTTTTCAAAACTTTATCAAGGTATGTGCTTTGTGAAAGTCCAATCAAGCCGCCTTGATCTATCTCTATAGATCTTGATGCCCAATATGTAAGCAGCTTCACCGAGGTCTTTCATTGAAAAACTTTTATTCAAGTATCCTTTTATGCTATCCAGAAATTCTATATCATTTCCAATCAATAATATGTCGTCCACATATAATATCAGAAATGCTACAGAGCTCCCACTCACTTTCTTGTAAATACAGGCTTCTCCAAAAGTCTGTATAAAACCATATTCTTTGATCACACTATCAAAGCGTTTATTCCAACTCCGAGAGGCTTGCACCAGACCATAAATTGATCGCTGGAGCTTGCACACTTTGTTAGCACCTTTTGAATCAACAAAACCTTCTGGTTGCATCATATATAACTCTTCTTCTAGAAATCCATTCAAGAATGCAGTTTTGACATCCATTTGCCAAATTTCATAATCATAAAATGCAGCAATTGCTAACATGATTCGAACAGACTTAAGCATCGCTACGGGTGAGAAAGTATCATCGTAGTCAACCCCTTGAACTTGTCGAAAACCTTTTGCAACAAGTCGAGCTTTACGCATGATTACATTACCATCAGCGTCAGTCTTCTTCTTAAAGATCCATTTATTCTCAATGGCTTGCCGATCATCGGGCAAGTCAACCAAAGTCCATACTTTGTTCTCATACATGGATCCCATCTCAGATTTCATGGCTTCCAGCCATTTTGCAGAATCTGGGCTCACCATCGCTTCTTCATAGTTCGTAGGTTCGCCATGGTCAAGTAACCTGACTTCTAGAATAGGATTACCGTACCACTCTGGTGCGGATCTTACTCTGGTTGACCTACGTAGTTCAGTAGAAACTTGATCTAAAGTTTCATGATCATTATCATTAGCTTCCTCACTAATTGGTGTAGTTGTCATAGGAACCAGTTCTTGTGATGAACTACTTTCCAATAAGGGAGCAGATACAGTTATCTCATCAAGTTCTACTTTTCCCCCACTCACTTCTTTCGAGAGAAACTCTTTTTCTAGAAAGGATCCGAATTTAGCAACGAAAATCTTGCCTTCAGATCTGTGATAGAAGGTGTACCCAATAGTCTCTTTTGGGTATCCTATGAAGACACATTTCTCTGATTTAGGTTCGAGCTTATCTGGTTGAAGTTTCTTCACATAAGCATCACAGCCCCAAACTTTAAGATACGACAACTTTGGTTTCTTGCCAAACCATAGTTCATAAGGCGTCGTCTCAACAGATTTTGATGGCGCCCTATTCAACATGAATGCGGCCATCTCTAAAGCATAACCCCAAAACGGTAGCGGTAAACAGTAAGAGACATCATAGATCGCACCATATCTAGTAAAGTACGATTACGACGTTCGGACACACCATTTCGTTGTGGTGTTCCGGGTGGCGTGAGTTGCGAAACTATTCCGCATTGTTTCAAATGTAAACCAAACTCGTAACTCAAATATTCTCCTCCACGATCAGATCGTAGAAATTTTATTTTCTTGTTACGATGATTTTTCACTTCACTCTGAAATTCTTTGAACTTTTCAAATGTTTTAGATTTGTGTTTCATTAAGTAGATATACCCATATTTGCTCAAATCATCTGTGAAGGTGAGAAAATAACGATACCCGCCGCGTGCCTCAACATTCATTGGACCACAAACATCAGTATGTATGATTTCCAACAAATCAGTTGCTCGCTCCATAGTTCCAGAGAATGGCGTTTTACTCATCTTGCCCATGAGGCACGGTTCGCAAGTACCAAGTGATTCATAATCAAGTGATTCCAAAAGCCCATCAGTATGGAGTTTCTTCATGCGTTTTACACCGATATGACCCAAACGGTAGTGCCACAAATAAGTTGCACTATCATTATCAACTCTGTATCTTTTGGTTTCAACACTATGAATATGTGTATTACTACTATCGAGATTCAATAAAAATAGACCACTCTTCAAGGGTGCATTACCATAAAAGATATTATTCATATAAATAGAACAACCATTATTCTCTGACTTACATGAATAACCGTCTCGCATCAAACAAGATCCAGATATAATGTTCATGCTTAACGCTGGCACCAAATAACAATTATTTTGGTCTAAAACTAATCCCGATGGTAGATGTAGAGGTAGCGTGCCGACCGCGATCACATCGACTTTGGAACCATTTCCCACGCGCATCGTCACCTCGTCCTTAGCCAATCTAAGCTTAATCCGTAGTCCCAGTTTCGAGTTGCAAATATTAGCAACAGAACCAGTATCAAATACCTGTACTATCATGAGCATTAGTAAGGTACACATCAATAACATGTATATCACATATACCTTTGTTCACTTTGCCATCCTTCTTATCCGCCAAATACTTGGGGCAGTTCGCTTCCAAAGGTCCATGCTTGGCAAGAGAAGCACTTTCGATCTCAGGCTTAGGTCCAGACTTGGGTTTCTTCTCTTGAGCAGCAACTTGTTTGCTGTTCTTCTTGAAGTTCCCCTTCTTCTTCCCTTTGCCCTTTTTCTTGAAACTGGTGGTCTTGTTGACCATCAACACTTGATGCTCCTTTTTGATTTCTACCTCCACGGCTTTTAGCATTGCGAAGAGCTCGGGAATAGTCTTGTCCATCCCTTGCATATTATAGTTCATCACGAAGCTCTTGTAGCTTGGTGGCGATGATTGAAGAATTACATCAATGACACTATCATCGTGAAGATTAACTCAGCTTGAATGAAGTGATTATTTTACCCAGACATTTTGAGTATGTGTTCACTGACAGAACTATTCTCCTCCACTGGAGACTTCATATCTCTCAATTCGGGAATTTGCTTGAAATATTAACTTCAACTCCTGGAACATCTCATATGCTCCAGGACGTTCAAAACGCCGTTGAAGGCCCGGTTCTAAGCCTTAAAGCATGGCACACTGAACTATCGAGTAGTCATCAGCTTTGCTCGCCTCGACGTTCTTAACGTCGTCGGTTGCATCAGCAGCAGTTCGGCACCCAGCCGGTGCTTCCAGGACGTAATTCTTCTGTGCAGCAATGAGGATAATCCTCAGGTTACAGACCCAGTCCTTGTAATTGCTACCATCATCTTTCAACTTTGCTTTCTCAAGGAACACATTAAAATTCAACGGAACAATAGCACGAGCCATCTATCTACAGTAAACATAGACAAGCAAAATACTATCAGGTACTAAGTTCATGATAAATTTAAGTTCAATTAATCATATTACTTAAGAACTCCCACTTAGACAGACATCTCTCTAGTCATCTAAGTGATTACGTGATCCAAATCAACTAAACCATGTCCGATCATCACGTGAGATGGAGTAGTTTCAATGGTGGACATCACTATGTTGATCATATCTACTATATGATTCACGCTCGACCTTTCGGTCTCCGTGTTCCGAGGCCATATCTGTATATGCTAGGCTCGTCAAGTTTAACATGTATTCCGCGTGTGCAACTGTTTTGCACCCGTTGTATTTGAACGTAGATCCTATCACACCCGATCATCACGTGGTGTCTCAGCACGAAGAACTTTCGCAACGGTGCGTACTCAGGGAGAACACTTCTTGATAATTTTAGTGAGAGATCATCTTGAAATGCTACCGTCAATCAAAGCAAGATAACATGCATAAAGGATAAACATCACATGCAATCAATATAAGTGATATGATATGGCCATCATCATCTTGTGCTTGTGATCTCCATCTTCGAAGCACCGTTGTCATCACCATCGTCACCAGCGCGACACCTTGATCTCCATCGTAGCATCGTTGTCGTCTCGCCAATCTTATGCTTCTACAACTATCGCTACCGCTTAGTGATAAAGTAAAGCATTACAGGGTGTTTGCATTTCATACAATAAAGCGACAACCATATGGTTCCTGCCAGTTGCCGATAACTTCGGTAACAAAACATGATCATCTCATACAATAAAATATAGCATCACGTCTTGACCATATCACATCACAACATGCCCTGCAAAAACAAGTTAGACGTCCTCTATTTTGTTGTTGCAAATTTTACGTGGCTGCTACGGGCTGAGCAAGAACCGTTCTTACCTACGCATTAAAACCACAACGACAGTTCGTCAAGTTAGTGCTGTTTTAACCTTCGCAAGGACCGGGCGTAGCCACACTCGGTTCAACTAAAGTGAGAGAGACAGACACCCGTCAGTCACCTTTAAGCACGAGTGCTCGCAACGGTGAAACCAGTCTCGCGTAAGCGTACGCGTAATGTCGGTCCGGGCCGCTTCATCTCACAATACCGCCGAACCAAAGTGTGACATGCTGGTAAGCAGTATGACTTGTATCGCCCACAACTCACTTGTGTTCTACTCGTGCATATGACATCTACGCATAAAACCAGGCTCGGATGCCACTGTTGGGGAACGTAGTAATTTCAAAAAATTTCCTACGCACACGCAAGATCATGGTGATGGCATAGCAACGAGAGGGGAGAGTATTGTCCACGTACCCTCGTAAACCGTAAGTGGAAGCGTTATGACAACGTGGTTGATGTAGTAAATGCGTCTTCACGATTCGACCGATCCAAGTACCGAACATACGGCACCTCCGAAGTTCAAAGCACACGTTCAGCTCGATGACGATCCCGGACTCGATCCAGCAAAGTGTCGGGATGAGTTCCACAAGACGACGGCGTGGTGACGATGATGATGCTTTACCTGTGCAGGGCTTCGCCTAAACTCCGCGACGATATGACCGAGGTGGAATATGGTGGAAGGGGGCACCGCACACGGCTAAGGAACGATCCGTAGATCAACTTGTGTGTCTATGGGGTGCCCCCCTGCCCCCGTATATAAAGGAGCAAGGGGGTGCGGCCGGCCCTAGGAGGAGGCGGCGAGGAGTCCTACTCCCACCGAGTAGGACTCCCTTCCTAGTTGGACTAGGACTTGGGGGAAGGAGGAGAGGGGAAAAGGAAAGGGCGCCGCCTCCTTGTCCTATTCGGACTTGGGAGGGGGGGAGGTGTGGCTGCCCCTTGGCCCCTTCTCCTCTTTCTCCACTAGGCCCATTAAGGCCCATTAGGTCACCGGGGGGTTTCGGTAACCTCCCGGTACTCCGGTAAAATGCCGATTTCACCCGGAACACTTCCGATGTCCAAACACAGGCTTCCAATATATCAATCTTTATGTCTCGACCATTTCGAGACTCCTCGTCATGTCCGTGGATCACATCCGGGACTCGAACAAACTTCGCACATCAAAACTTATAAACTCAAAATAAAACTCTCATCGTAACGTTAAGCGTGCGGACCCTACGGGTTTGAGAACTATGTAGACATGACCTAGAACTATTCTCGGTTAATAACCAATAGCGGAACCTGTATGCCCATATTGGTTCCTACATATTCTACGAAGATCTTTATCGGTCAAACCGCATAACGACATACGTTGTTCCCTTTGTCATCGGTATGTTACTTGCCCGAGATTCGATCATGGGTATCCAATACCTAGTTCAATCTCGTTACCGGCAAGTCTCTTTACTCGTTCCGTAGTACATCATCTTGCAACTAACTTATTAGTTGCAATGCTTGTAAGGCTTATGTGATGTGCATTACCGAGAGGGCCCAGAGATACCTCTCCGACAATCGGAGTGACAGATCCTAATCTCGAAATACGCCAACCCAACATGTACCTTTGGAGACACCTGTAGTACTACTTTATAATCACCCAGTTACGTTGTGACGTTTGGTAGCACCCAAAGTGTTCCTCACAGTAAACGGGAGTTGCATAATCTCATAGTTACAGGTGAACATGTATAGGTCATGAAGAAAGCAATAGCAATATAATAAGCGATCAAGTGCTAGGCTAACGGAATGGGTCATGTCAATCACATCATTCTCCTAATGATGTGATCCCATTAATCAAATAACAACACATGTCTATGGTTAGGAAACATAACCATCTTTGATTAATGAGCTAGTCAAGTAGAGGCATACTAGTGACTATATGTTTGTCTATGTATTCACACATGTATCATGTTTCCGGTTAATACAATTCTAGCATGAATAATAAACATTTATCATGATATGAGGAAATAAATAATAACTTTATTATTGCCTCTAGGGCATATTTCCTTCAGTCACTTCAGTCTCGCCGATAGGGACCTCGGTCTCACCGAGATGGGATTGCAAACTCTCTGTTTCCCTTCGCAATGTTTCTGTCTAACCGAGATGAGCGATCGGTCCCACCGAGTTAGCAATGCAAATTCCCTGTTTCCCTTTCGTAATGTTTCGGGCCCACCGAGATGAGCGAATCGGTCCCACTGAGTTTGCCTGACCAACTCTCTGGTTAGCTTATTACCAAAGTCGGTCCCACCAAGTTTGTGTAATCGGTCTCACCGAGATTAAGTTATGCCCTAACCCTAATGAAACCGGTCCCACTGAATTGACATGTCGGTCCCACCGAAATGCCTAACGGTCACATTATGAACTAAATCGGTCTAACCGAGTTTTCTGATTTGGTCCCACCGAGTTTGGTAAATTGTGTGTAACCGTTAGATTTTGTGTGGAGGCTATATATAACCCTCCACCCACTCCTCATTCGAGAGGGAAGCCATCAAAACATTCCTACACTTCCAGCATTCATTTTCTGAGAGAGAACCACCTACTCATGTGTTGAGGCCAAGATATTCCAATCCAACCATATGAATCTTAATCTCTAGCCTTCCCCAAGTTGCTTTCCACTCAAATCATCTTTCCACCAAATCCAATCCTATGAGAGAAAGTTGAGTGTTGGGGAGACTATCATTTGAAGAAGAAGAGCAAGGAGTTCATCAACAACACACCATCTATTACCTTTTGGAGAGTGGTGTCTCCTAGATTGCACTACAAAAAAAAGACACATCCGTGAAATTTTGGGCCGAATGAAATTTTTTCTGTCATACTTATGACACTTCTATGACGATAATTTTGACAAAACCCGGTATCATCATAGATGTGGTGGGCTCCTACTTCTATGACAAAAAATCATGACAGAAAATGGGCTTTTGGTCCTGGGCGGGCCGGAGACGCGCGTGCATGACATTCTTTCGGCCGTCCATGACGGAAAAAACCGTGGTAGAAGCAAGGGCGAGGAAAATTTCGGGGATTTCCATGTTATGGTGGGTGGTCGGGGGCCGAGTGATGCGTTTCTCTCTTACACATACGCGCGTGTGTGCGAGGCATTGGGATCTAACTGAACCCGAGCGAGGCGTCGCCTAACTGAACCCGAGTGATTGCACTGCAGGCTATGCGTTACTGAACCCGAGCGATCGAGCGATTCCCTCGCTACTACTGCTAACTGAAGCCGATCGATGCTGCCTCTGGATGAACAGTGAGCGTAGTGGGTGGGTTTGGATGAACAGTGAGCGGTGGGGGTGGATGAACAGGACCCCGTGGCGTTGCCTCTGCATGAACAGGACCCCGATCGATCGAGCCGGTTGGGGCTGGATGAACAGGACCCCGTGGAGGGCTGGATGAACAGGACGACCCCGTGGAGGGCTGGATGAACATTAGACGGTGGAGGGGTGCCCGTGGAAGGGTGGTTGAACAGTAGTCGGTGGAGTAGCGCGCGGTGGAGGCTGGATGAACAGGAGTCGTGGAGGCTGGAGGAGGTCGACGGTAGCCCGTGGAGGCTGGAGGAGGTCGACGGTGGAGATGAACAGTATCCCGTGAAGTCACGTTTTGCGGTACGCCACACCCCTCCCGATGAACAGGACCCCCTGTTTCGACCGTTGCGCTCCAACAAAAGTCCGTTTCGTCCGTTTTGCGGTACGCCACACCCCTCCCGATCAACAGGACCCCTGTTTCGACTGTAGGAGGTCTGTTTCGCCGTTTTCTGATGCGCTGCACCCTCCCGGGCGAACAGGATCCCGTTTCGAACGTGGCCGGTCGAACACAAGGCCGTTTCCTCCGTTCTGTGGTACGCCGGGCCTTGTTTCCATCGCCTGTTCCATCAAATCCCTCCCGATGAACACGACGACGCATTCCGTTCCGACCCAGCCGGTTGGCTCCCCATGAAAACGACGACGATGTTGTTTCTCCGTACTGACCCAGCCATGTACACGAGCCCTGGCCGTACGTATGCGCGAGTAGGCGTTCGAGACCCCGCCCGTATGTACACATACGCGGTCGTATTTTCGTTTCTTGCACACTGGCCTCTGTACGTATGTGTACATGCTATGTGCGCGCCTCTACTACAACACGTGCGCGCCTCTACTACAACACGTGCGCGCCTCTACATCGACTAGTATATATGTACGTACACGTTCGCGACCATAATGACAATGCTACGTACGCTTCGACCAGGTGGGTCCCGACTATCAGGCACTTCCTTGCGTGCGAAGATGTAGCTAGTGGGTCCCAGCAGTCAGGGGGCAAATCGTTTTTTTTGCCCGGACGGACTTCCTTGCGTGCGAAGATGTAGCTGGTGGGTCCCAGCAGTCAGGGGGATACATTTTTTCACGAAATACGATGGTCCGTCCGGTGGGTCCCTGCTGTCAGGTGGAGGAATAATTATTTTGCGCGTAATAAGGACGCACTTCCTTGCTGCGGCCGTGGACCTAGCTGTCAGTCTCTCCACGTACAGACCACATTGACCACACCGCGCCGAGAGCACCACGGCTGTGGACGACGGTGAGGCCTAGGAAGGGGACGACGCAGAGCCAGGAAAGACGCGGCAGTGGATGCCGACGCGGAGAGGAGTACGAGGGTCCACTGGTTTGACTGCGGTGTGAGGCTGCTATCGCCGCAGAATAACAGGGGGTGTGGGTGAGTAGAGGGATGGCCTGGCTAGCGGTGGGAGTAGTAGGAGGCGGTGAGGACTCCGCGGCATCACAGCCGGCCACGGGAGGCAGGAGCATGCGGCATGACCGACGCTGCTTTGGGCGGCTGGAGCAAGAAGACCAGAGGTTGAAGAAGCACCACGGCCGTTGGATGGACATCCTACGGTCACTGGAGCTAGCATCGTTCATATTGACTAAATTTGACAAAGGCCTCCGTCCCAGTCAACTTTGTAGGCCCACGAGTCAGCCTCCCACCATGGTGGGTCCCAGCTAGCAGGGGAGTATTCATTTTTTTGTACGTAATAAGGAGGCCTTCCGGTGGGTCCGAGCTGACAGCGGGGGGAACATTTTTTTCGCGAAATACGGTGGATCGTCCGGTGGGTCCCAACAGACAGGGGGGAACCCTTTTTCGTGAAATACGGTGGCCTGTCCGGTGGGTCCCAGCAGTCAGGGGGGAAACCTTTTTTTTCGTGAAATACTAGTGGCCCGTCTGGTGGGTCCCCGCTGTCAGGTGGAGGAATAATTATTTTCCACGTAATAAGGAGGCACTTCCTTGCGGCTGCCGTGGACCCAGCTGTCAGCCTCTCCACGTACAGTACTCTTTTGAAGGAATTCGGTCGTGGACCACATTGACCACGCCGCGCTGAGAGCACCACGGCGGTGGACGACGGCGAGGCCTTGGAAGGGGATGACGCGGAGCCAGGGAAGAAGCGGCAGTGGATGCCCACGCGGAGAGGAGTACGAGGGTTCACTGGTTTGGCTGCGCTACCGTAGCCGCAGAATAACAGGGGGTTTGGGTGAGTGGAGTGGAGGGATGGCCTGGCCAGCGGTGGGAGTAGTATTGGGTTGGTGAGGCCTCCGCGGCAGCACAGCCGGCTATGGGAGGCAGGAGCAGGCGGCACAACCGGCGCTGCTTTGGGCAGCTGGAGCAAGAAGACCAGAGGTTGAAGAAGCACTACAGCCGTTGGATGGACATCGTACGGTCAGTCGAGTTAGAATCATGCATATTGACTAAGTTGACAAAGCCCTCCGTCCCCGTCAACTTAGTAAGCCCACTATACTGGGTCCCAGCTAGCAGGGGGGTATTCATTTTTTATGCGTAATAAGGAGGCACTTCCTTGCGTGCGAAGATATAGCTGGTGGGTCCGAGCTGTCAGCGGCGGTAACGTTTTTTTTCATGAAATACAGAGGCCCTTTCGGTGGGTCCCAGATGTCAGGTGGAGGAATCATTATTTTGCGCGTAATAAGGAGGCATTTCCTTGCGTGCGGCCGTGGACCCAGCTGTCAACCTCTCCATGTACAGTCCACTTCAGATGCATGTCGGTCATTGACCACGTTGACCACGCCACGCCGAGAGCACTGTGGCGGTGGACGATGGCGAGGCATAGGAAGGAACGACACGAGCGGGGAAGACTTCGGCAGTTGTTTCCCACGCGGAGGGGAGTACGATTGTACGAGGGTTTCCTGGTTCGTCTGCCGTCGCCGGAGAAAAACAACAGGTGTGGGTGAGTAGAGGGATGGCTAGGCCAGCGATGGGAGTACGGTGGGGCGGTGAGGCCTGCACGGCAGCATAGAGGCCACGGGGAGGAGGGAGCAGGCAGTCCCGTCGGCGCTTGTTTGAGTAGCTGGAGCAGGAAGAGCAGAGATTGAAGAAGCACGACGGCCGTTGGATGGACATCCAACAGTCACTGCTTGTGTGTCAACCTTTTTTTAGGAAAGCCTCAAATCTGTGAAAAACAGCATACATGCCATCTGCCATTATTTCTAATAATTTACATCCCATTTGCTAATTCTTACAGTTTTTTGGAGCCCATATTCTTTTTGTTAGCATTACATCCCATATTGTGGCTACAATTAAAAAATTATACGAAATTTTGCATATGTCCGTGCGGTCTGAACTGTTTTTAATCCTAAAATTTCGAGTCACATTCAGACTGATTTTAAAAATAAATGTATATCAATATAAGATCCAATAAATTTTCCACGCATAAAAATCAATGCAATTTAAAATCTCGAAATGATAAAAAGATATTTGAAACTAATTGCCGGTTTGACGTGTTTTAAAAATGTACAACCCATTTCTCATTACTGATAGGCCATTTTCTCAGCCAGCCGAATGAAGCTCTCCTCGTATTGAAATATTTGCAGCCCAACAAGTCTGATAAAGCGACTTACTTGACAAATCATAAAAAAACTGGGCTAGCCATTTTCAGAAAGAAAAAAAAAACTACTGGGCTGGTCTGTGGTAAACATAAAAGAAAAGGCTGTCTAGACAGGCCAGAGTGTCCTGCACAGCCGAGTTGACACCCTACTTCCGTCTCAAAAACAAATTAGATAAATGCCACTGCAATTATGGCGATTCATAAAATTCCACTGCAATTTCCGAACTTTGAAAAATGCCACTACAATTTTTGCAAACTTTGAAAAACGCCACTGCAGTTTGCAAACTTTAAAAAACGCCACTCCAGACTTCGAAAAATGCCACTAGAAATGGCATGAAATGGCATTCTTCAAAGTCTGTAAATTGCAATGGCATTTCTCGGAAACACCAAATTTGGAGTGGCATTTATCAAATTAACCCAAAACAAAAATAACTAGGCGAGCTGCTGGGTCCCTGGTGTCAGCCGCTCGTTGTGCAATTCTCTCGTTTATTGACTACGTTGACAATGGCATGGGACCCAGATGTCAGAAATCCACTAGGAGGAGCCATTTTTTTATTGGCTTGAAATAAGGAGGCACTTGCTTACGTACTGCCATGACCTTGGTGGGTCCCTGCTGTCATCCTGTCCACTTACAAACATCTCCTGATTGTGTACGCATCAACTTGGTAGGCCCACAAGTCAGCCTCTAAACCCGTGGAGGACAAATACAACCCATTTAAAAAAAGGGCCATTTGCATTTCTGTCCCTAACTCGAACCACCTACTCAGATTTACCCCTAATTCGAAAGCCTGCTCAAAAATGCCCCTCCGCCGTTAGTTCCCCTTACAGAATTGCCCTTCTGCTCCGTTTCCGTTAGGTCAAAGGGGTTTGACCGTTTACTTGATGTTTTCGGACATTTTGCCCCTGCCTCCTTTTGTCACCGACATGTAGGACCTTGTCAAGGTCAAATGGTCGGCGGTTAATTTGGGTCAACAAGGGAATGGGTCCACTTGTCATAGGTTAGTTATTTTGGACTGATTGTTTTAGATTGATTTAATATGCCATTAACAGATTAATTAACTAATTAATACCCACATCATGGATTAACCCTAATCTAACTCGCAAAAAAGATTAACCCTAATCTAACAGCCCCACGTGGTGGTGGGGCCACTGGCAGCGGTTTGGCCGGCAGAAATTGGGCGGCGCCGGCGCTGTTCCAAGCGAGGACGCACGGTGGCGAACACGGCGGCGCACGGGAGCGAGGCAGAGGGGACGCACGGTGGCGAACACGGCGGCGCACAGGAGCGAGGCAGAGGGGGCGCACGGTGGCGAACACTGTGGCCAAGACGGAACACGATGGCCCACGGTGACAGATCGAGGCAAGATGGCGGCTGGCCGAGGCAAGGAAGACAGCAATGGCGCGGACTAATGAAGGCGCACCGCATCAATTCGATCTGCGCAGAGGGCACAGAGTCTTTGCAAAGCTCCTGGACATGGAGGTTGAGCCCGAGGAGGCCATTGGCCCTGCGAAGAAGAAGGCAGCGGCGACGGATCTCTGCACAAGGAGGGAGCAAGGGAAAGGGAGGGAGAGGGGGGAGGGAGAGGGAGGATGGGATGGAGACAGGGCAGCGGCGCGTGGGGAGCTAGCAGCGGCAGCGCCCGGTCCAGGGCAGCCGGAGCTCGCCGGAGGTGAGAGAGAAAGGTTGTGAGGTAGGAGAGAGAGGTGGGTGATTTTTCCCTTTTCTTTTTTTATTTCTCTGTTTTGTTCGGGTCCCACATGTAAGTGACATGTGAAGCTAGGGGCAAAATGTCTAGTAAACGCCCCGTAAACGGTCAAACCCCTTTGACCAGACGGAAACGGAGCGGAAGGGTATTTCTGTAAGGGCACCTAACGGCGGAGGGGCATTTTTGAGCAGGCTTTCGAATTAGGGGCAAATGTAAGTAGTGGGTTCGAGTTAGGGACACAGATGTAAAAGACCCTTAAAAATATTACAGGCCATTCCATACGTTCGCATTTAAAAAGTTCAACATTGAGCAAAGTAATGTGTCCGATCCATATAGAAATCTTGAACTTCCATGTTGACAACCATCATAGCCAAGTTAACTATCTACTCCCACTAATACTCTAGTAGCATACAAGTACTAACTTACTCTTAGCTAACTAGACGATGCCGGCCGCCATCTGCGGTACACGCTAAACGCTGGCACCGGCGTCCTGCGCCTCGCCTCGGACTTGCAAGAGGCGCGATAGGGCGCGTTGCTCGCGCGCATTGGGCCTTTCCATTCCGGTGTTGTCCACCGAAGCTTCGGCTTCCAAGCGGGAAACCTACTTGACGAGCTGGTAGTAAAAATCGGCGTTGAGAACGCGTGCGTGCCCGACAGCCTCCAGGGCTATTTGTCGGGTGCCGGCCCCCATGTAGTTGGCCCAGTTGCGGGTGCTCTGCTTGCGACTCAGAGCATCGGCGCGCTGCTGCTCCATGTCCCGTTGGCGGTGCAAATTGGCGATACACTGCTCCTCCGCCAGGCGGTCGCGCTCCAACAACTCCTGCTCCTCCACCAGGCGGTCGCGCTCCAACAACTCCTCGATCTCCGCATTGCCATCTAAGGACTGATAGAATGCCTCCTCCCTCCGTCTGCCTTCCGGTGAAAAACCGAACACTAGTTCCGGCGGTGACCGCCTCCGGCGTCGCCTACCGCAGACGGGCGGGGGCATGGAGGACGTGGCGAGCGACCTCGGGCCGGTGGGGGCTTATGAGGATATGGCGAGTTGGGTCACGGTGCCATCGGAGAAGGCCGGGAAACAGTACTTATAGGCAGAAGGTAGCGCGACGGTCATCGGAATTCAATGCATAAGATGGCATGGCTTAGCGCACCAGCTTGCCGTGGAAAACTAGAGAAACTGAAATTATGACTGTGCCGTCCCGTCCAGTCTGGGTCGCATGCCGGCATGGCGGTCAAACGAGTGCACTCGAGTCATCTCCCTCCTTGTCAATAATGATTCCACAGATTTAAAAAGCCCGCAACAATTAAAGCGCATCTTTTTTTGCATTAGTTAGCTGCCTTAATTATGGCCGGCTGCATGCTGGCACTCAGAATCGCTCGCAGCCAGTACGCAGAGCAGCATTCAACGAGTCGCAGCCGAGGGCATGCATGCAGCCACTTAAATCGCTGCAATTAATTAGGCTTAAACTTCTGCATGCCGTTAATTATTACCATGCCTTGGTCTTGCTGCTTTGCTCAAGGGACTAATAAACCCGGACGGAGGGAGTACCTTGGTTGATGAGAGGTTTGAATTAAGCCCTGCAAACCAGAAAGGAGGTACTAGTACGTGCGTGATCCGCTATTTATTCGTGTAGGATCGAGTAAGTCATTTCTTGAATTGAGCCTTGCAAACCGGAAAGGAGGTAGTACGTGCGTGATCTGCTATTTATCCGTGTAGGATCGAGTAGGTAGGATAGTGTAGCTTGTCAGTTTCTTCAGAGGTAGGCATTTTTATTCAAAAAACTGCCACTTCGGATCTTGCGTCGCAAATAAAACTGCCAGGAGCACATAAGTAGGCTAGCTAGTGATCAATTAGTAACTTGTAAACACTGAGCGAACATAAATAAGTAACTGTTAATGCATCTCAATGATTCCCAGATCATATACAAATATGTACCTCCAAAAGCAAAGAGCAGCCACTTCGGATCTTGCGTCGCAACTAAAACTAACTAGTACGATTCCCATACATAAGATCAACATGTTAATGCATATCAATGATTCACAGATCATATACAAATATGTAGCTCCAAAAGCACAGATCTAGAAAAAATATCTGTTCTTCATACTAACATGGATGCTTCTCTTGGCCAACATTCAGTAAAGACTAAAAGAAATTTTTTTCTGTAAAGTCTACAATTCCTCTTGCAAATGTAAGTGGTTTTACCAACAGCTGGAACCATGTGAATGAACCACACATGATGGAGGAACATCCACTGCAATATGATTTGGTCTTCTCTTGATCACACCGCGAGACTATTTTCGGAATACAAACTTTAACATAGGCAAAATGATGCCCATTGTATAATCAGACCAAAGCAATGAAGCACCTAGTGTTGGCCAATAAATAGTACAGTACTACTTTTCTGCAGTCCATGAAGTGACTATCCAACTTTCTGTGTCTATTTTCAAATGGCACTGCATGCAGTGACTATACTATTCTCTTTTGCACTTTAACCGAAATTGTCGACACTTTGTTTGTTTGCCAAATAGCAACAAGCAGACATCTCTGTCTGCACAAATATCAAGCAGCTAGTAAACATATACCACACCTTGTATTTTCGGTTTAAACATGTCTCTTCCGCTTAGCATCTGTCATGTTCTGCACTGGACAATCTGATACAGTTATGTTTTGCCCTGGACAATTTCATACTGAATTGATTTGCTGGTTCAGAGCAGAAATATAGCGATTATTCTTCATCATACCAAGGATATCCATGTTCGCAGTGATGGAAGAGGTGAAATCGATACAACCGAAATTGAGCATCCAATCATTGAATCCTGTCCTGCACCTCCAATGTAGGTCCACCCTGCAATTAAATTCGCATGCAAACCACTAGTATTACTATCTAATGACAGTACAAAAAGAGTAGCAAGATAGTAGCAAACCATGTACCTTCGTAATGAACAGCTCATAGTGCCACAAACTGGATATAAAGGTTTGGAAAAAAACATGCTCCTAATGTTGTACCAGTTGGACTTTTTGTGCAGTTCCACTAAAATTGAGCATCCATGTTTGCATAGATATTGAAAGTGTGATTACTGTAAAAACGACACTAGTTGAAGCATAGACTCACAAATATAAGCATTCCAATTTCTTAATGGAAAAGGTAGAAAGACTGTTTCCAACCACCTGTTTAAAGGAATAAATAAGGCAACAACGACTGATGTCGGAAAGGTATATATAGTTATTTTTGAAAGAATGATCGACTCCTGACCTTTCCTCTTCTTTTAAGCATATTTTGTGCAGTTAACTAAAATAAAATGCCATCACCGCCTTGTGAATTCAGTGACACTGTACAAAAGGAAATGAGTTAACATAGATGTCAGGTATGTAGTCGACAGGCATTAGAGACAAACATAGAGACCTCCTCCGATAACATAATGAACATTAATTTTAACAAAGGTGTGACTAGCTTTACCGGGATAATTTGAGTGAACTCTACACGCTCTGTTCCTTAATATAAGACGTTTCCGCGGTTCAGTTTAAAGTACCCAAACGTCTATTATTTAGAAAAACAGGTAGTAGTTTTCTTGAGCACATATCTGGGAAAGCTTGCCACACTTTATTTATGTCCATACGCTAATGCAACACCATTCAAATACTATAAAAATACACTAATCCAGTAGCTAGTGCAATAGTAGAGTAGTTAATTTATTACAGGGTACAATACAATGGTTTTAGTGAACAAATTTCAATAAACTCTAGCACTGGAAGATTTCTATAAGAATTAACAATACAAAGTGTGAAGGTAACAAGTTTCAGCATTGGTATACTAGCTGTGCATGAGCATTAAACCAAATACAAAAGTCTGAAGGTAACTAGCATTATTAACTAATGACACTATAAAAAAAATTGCAAACCATGTACCTCCAAGGTAAATATCATTTCGAACTCGGGGGACCTTAAAAATTGCAATCCCAATCTTGATAATCGATCAAACATAAAAACTTGATCGAACGAATCAAGAGAACAGCCGGAGGAGGGGGTGCCCACTCTTGACCTTTCCTCTTGTCTTCATAATTTTTTGTGCAGTTTAACCAAAATAAAATGACATCAACGCCTTGGCATTTTGGTGACACTGTACAAAAAAATTAACTTATCTCATGAAAGTGAGGTATGTAATCTATAAGCATTAACAGTGCAAAAATCTGAAGGTAGTAACAAGTTTCATCGTTGGTATACTGGCTATGCAACATCATTAGAATGCCTTAGCTGAAAAATCTCTAATACATCCACAATCAACAGCTAACCCTGAAATAATCTAGTGACATTAAATGGCATTGCTTAAATTTATCGGTGGCATTATACTGAGAGCGACATTAGTTAAATGTGGCATCACTTTAGCTGTAGCATTGCTTAAATTGAGTGGTAGTGTCGGAGTAATGGGCCACGGGTAGGCAGACCCGAGCCCCTGGACCTTTCAAAACATCGGGGCAGACTGCGCCCCTCAAGACCCCAAGACGAAGAGTCGCCTTCAGAGAGTCGGCGACAGAGTCGCCGACTGCCCCTCTAGGCCGAGTCCCAGAGACGGCCTCCATACAAGCCGACTCCAAGCCAGCGACCTCCAATGAAGCCGGCTACAGGGAGTCGGCCCGCGACTCCGTCCACTCCCTGCATGAGCGACTACGAGCGGGATGGGATAAAGCCGCCTCGCGGCCGGTCCCCGCCCCGCTCATAAAGGGCGGGCATGGCCACAGGCGCTGCATCGACGGACATATCCGTCCCGTGGCAACAGTAGCCACACCAGCCCTGACGTCAGCCCGTGGGCTGATTCCTGTACCCACGATGGCCTGTTTGTACGACCCAAAGACGGCGGGACCCGCCTGTCGGCGGGAGTGCAGAAGACGGCGAGAACGCCCCAAAGACGGACCCGTTGGAATCGGCCTCCGAGAGTCGGCCGGCCCCTCCCGCGGGCTCCGTGCACCATTAGCGAACATAAGACGAGGAATGACAGCGGTGATCGCCCGCCAGCGGCAGCACTGTTATGCCATGCCCAGCCAAGCTCGCGTCATTAGAAGCGCGGCTACAGTAACCTGCAGCCGGCAAGAGCCGCCCGCGGCGGACTATCGGCCCCATGCTGGACCGTCGGTGGGGCCCACTAGTCGGCGGGCCCCAGGAGTCGGCGGAGAAGACGGCGACCTAAGAGACTGACGGCTGGGACCCGCGCCCAGCCGGATTACCATTGTACCCCCGGGGGGTAGGCCTATATAAAACCCCTGGGGCACCCATGCAAAGGGTTGGAACCTTGTAGTTTTAGACACACACATAGAGGGAAGAGAAGAGCTAGCCGAGCCCTTCTCCTTCCTCACCCCGAACAGCTCAAGGGGCATCTTATACTCACTTTGTCATAGTGATCATGCGGAGACCCCGCAGAGCAGCAGTAGGGGTGTTATCTCCTCGGAGAGCCCTGAAGCTGGGTAAGATTCGCCGGCGTGCATGTCTTTGCCTCATCCCGTTTCTAGGCACCGGCGACGTTCTACTCGCCCCCTCCATGATAAGCCATCCTTTGGCATATGTCGCACCCAACCCCCGACATTTGGCGCCCACCATGGGGCCAGGTGCACTGTCGTCCGGAGACCTGCTATGGACGGGAACCCTCTTCCTCCCTGGCGAGCGTAGCCAGCCCGGCACGCCAGACGGAGTCTGCGCCGACGCACTGCATGGCGCTGAGGTCGCCTGCGTGGCGAGCTGCCTCGCCGAACTTGTCGGCGAGGTTCGCCTCTCCGACGAGCCTGCATCCGACGCAGGCATGGACGGCCCCGAGAGCCTCCTCGCGGGCCTCCTCGAGCAGCTCCACGTCGCCGGCGAGCCCGCCGCCGACCTGGAGTCCGTAGGCTCCACCGACCCGATGCTGGTCGACTCCGACACCGCGTCGCTCGACGCGTTCCCCACCAACGTGGTGGTCTATGACGAGCCTCTCCCTCGCGCGGAGAGCGGCGGAAGCACCGTCACGGAGGTGCTTGTCATCGGTCACAGTGAGCCTTCCGGCGAGGGAGCTCGTGACCCTCTCGACGCGGTTCTGCAAGACCTGACTGCCCCCATTCCGGAAGACGCCGACCCTGGGACGCTGGAGGCACGCCGCCTCCAGCTCCTCGTGGGCGCACAGAAGCTGGCAAGCGTGAGACGCTTGTTGGAAGCCTACTAGCGCGAGATGGATCGCGCCCGTGGTAAGCTTCGCCCGGCTCCGGCCGGGCCTAGCCGCCTAGGCGCGGTCCAGCAGCGCGGCGTAGCCATCGCCAGTCTGTTTGGGGCCAGTCGCCCCGTGTACACCATGCCCGCGGAGAACATCCGCGCCGCCCAGGCGGCGGCAGACGAGCTGGATAACTTCGAGGGCGAGGAGCGCCGCCTGATGACGGAGCGAGTCCAGCAGCTCCTCGAAGCGGCCGCCGCGAAGCCGGCTGCCGCACGGAGGCGCCGCGACGACAACACGGTGACTTGCCTCCTTGCCGAGATCAAGGCGCGACGTCTCGGACGCCGACTGGCAGCGTCCGCGGAAGAAAAAACAAGGATCCAGCTGTTAGCCATAGCCGGACTCACATCTCCATCGAGCACGACGAAGACGGCCGCCCGAGAGCAGTGGAGCGGCGGGACGACTATCTGCCTCCTCCTCCCCGTAGAGAAAGGCGAGTCTCCCCGCCACCCGTCGAGCATCCGACTCTCGGCGACCGCCTTTGGCCGCCGAGAGGAGTCGAGAAATAACGCCCGCCACCGGATCGAGCGACTCCACCGATCCCTGGCGCTGGAAGAAGAAGACGAGTTGGGCCCGCCTGTTTCGGACCTCGTATCCGAGACGAGCCCTTCCCCAGAGGATTCACACTCCCCCGAGACACACCCAAATACACCGGCTCCGTGAAGCCGGAGGACTGGCTGGTGGACTACTCGACGGCCGTCAGCACAGCGAACAGCAACAAGCGCGTCACCGTAAAGTATGTTCCCCTCATGCTCCAGGGCACGGCCCGGACATGGTTGAACAGCTTGAAGCCCCGCACCATCAACAACTGGGTCGACTTCACCGAGGCCTTCGTCCGCAACTTCACGAGCACATACAAGCGACCTCCCAAGCCTCGTCAGCTGTCCTTGTGCGTGCAAGGCCCCAACGAGTCTACTCGCGACTACCTCACGTGCTGGGCCGAGCTCCGGAACTCCTGCGAACGAGTGCATGAGGTGCAAGCAATTGAGTACTTCACCGCCGGGTGCAGAGAAGGCACCCTCCTCAAGCACAACCTCCTTTGCGACGAGCCGGAGACCCTCGACGAGCTGCTAATCATAGCAGACAAGTACGCCACAGCCAACTCCTCCATGAAGTCGGAGATCAAAGTCAGTGCGACTGGCAAGGTGGCTCCTCATGCTCCCAGAACTCCGGTGGCGGCGCCCGATCGGCGTCGGCTAGCAGAATGATCACAAGCGCAAGGCCCGCAGCCGGGTTCCAACAGCCCGGCGGTGGCGGCGATCGAACCGGCAGCGGAGGGCAGCCTCCTGCTAAGCGGCGTAAAGGCGGCAAGTCCAGCTGGTTGCCGGCTTTCTCTGACGAAAGCAGACTCGACGGACCACCGCAAGTTCCATAGCGGTAGCGAAGCTGTCAAATCACACCACCGGAAGTGCCATCGGCTCACCAGGGATCGCCAAGGGAGACAGCCTTGCCCTCCTCCGCTTTCTTTGGACCGCCGCCTCCACCATCGCCTTCCCAAGCCGGGCCGTCGTGCCAGATCGGCGCAGTACAAGACGAGTACCCAGAATAGCATGGTGCCTATGTAGTGTTTACCAGTGTGGCTGACGATCGCCACAGCAGGCGGCACCAATAGCAAGAAGTGAATGCAGTAGCATCAGATACTCCAGAATTCATGCACTGGTCTGAGAAGCCCATCAGTTGGAGCCGGGCTGATCACCCAGAGGTGATGCCGAATCCGGGCTCCTACGCCCTGGTCTTGGGAGCCACCCTTGCCGCGGATAGGCGGGCCGCTCGCTTCTCGCGAGTGCTGATAGACGGAGGCAGCAGCATCAACATCTGTGCATAAGGATACGATGGAGAAGTTAGGAATCAAGCAACGACAGCTTCAGCATAGTCGGACTGTGTTCCACGAAATTGTACCTGGCCTTTCCTGCTCACCGATTGGCAAGATTCTGATAGACGTCCTCTTTGTGGACAAGGATCACTTTCGCCGAGAGCCAGTCTGGTTCGAAGTGGTGGACCTCGAAAGCCCCTACCATGCTCGCTTTCGGCCAACCTGCTGCAGCCAAGTTCATGGCGGTCCCCACTACGCCTACCTCAAGATGAAGATGCCGAGTACCAAGGGGATTATGACCGTGGCCGGCGACTCTGACAGAAAGTCGTCCTTTGTCTTGTTGAAAGTAGCCGGCTGGCCGAGTCCACAGTGATCGCAGCTGAGAAGCGACTCCTGGATCAGGTTGTGGCAATGGCCGGCAAGCAGCCAGAGATATCGCCCGACCCCAAGGAGTCAGAAGCTGAGGGCTCGCTCAAGCCGGCCAAAGAGACCAAGAATATACCCTTGGACCCGGAGCACCCAGAGAGATACGCTGTCGTAGGTGCAAACCTCGACAGCAAATAGGAAGGCGAGCTCGTCAATTTCCTCCGTGAGAATCGGGACATCTTTGCATGGTCCCCCAAAGACATGCCAGGTGTACCGACGGAATTCGCCGAGCACAAGTTACATGTCCGATCTGATGTGAAGCCCGTTAGGCAGCCCTTGCGCCACCTGTCAGAAGAAAAAAGAAGAGTTGTTGGAGAAGAGATAGCTCGCCTCCTCGCAGCCGGTTTCATCATGGAAGTGTTCTTTCCAGAATGGTTAGCGAACCCGGTCTTGGTACTAAAGAAGAACAAGCAGTGGCGGATGTGTATTGACTACACAAGCCTCAACAAAGCCTGCCCCAAGGACCCGTTTGCTTTGCCAAGAATTGATCAGGTGATAGACTCCACAGCCGGATGCGAGCTGTTGAGCTTCTTAGATGCATATTCAGGATATCACCAGATCAAGCTGAACCCGGCCGGCAGATTGAAGACCGCCTTCATCACGCCGTTTGGAGCCTTCTGCTACCTGACCATGACGTTCGGCTTGAGGAACGTCGGCGCCACCTTTCAATGTTGCATGCAGAAGTGCCTCCTCAAGCAGCTTGGCAAAAACACCCACGTTTACGTGGACGACGTGGTGGTGAAGACGGAGAAGCAAGGAACGCTGTTGGAAGACCTCAAGGAGACCTTTGAAAATCTACGCCGATTCCAGATCAAGCTCAACCTAGAGAAATGCGTCTTCGGAGTACCAGCCGGCCAGCTCCTTGGTTTCCTGGTCTCTGAACGCGGCATAGAGTACAACCCCGTGAAGATCAAGGCGATCGTAAGGATGGAAGTACCCCGCCGACTGCTAGATGTGCAGAAGTTCACCGGCTGCTTGGCGTCTATCAGCCGATTCATCAATCGGCTGGGCGAGAAAGCTCTTCCTCTGTACCAGCTTATGAAGAAGACCACCTTCTTCAGATGGAACTCCAAGGAGGACGAAGCTTTTCTCCAGTTGAAGAGAATGCTGACTACTCCCCCAGTGCTGGCGGCTCCGACTCCAAAGGAGCACATGCTCACATATTGCCGCCACCGGCGAGGTAGTCGGCCTGATCATTGTAGTTGAACGCAAGGAGGAAGGCAAGGCGCTACCTGTCCAGAGACGATGTATTACAGAGCGAGTCTTGTCGACCTCCAAGCAGAACTACCCCACTACCGGAAGATGTGTTACGGCGTGCACTTTGCCGCCAAGAAGCTGAAGCCTTACTTTCAAGAGCATCCAATCACCGTGGTTTGCACGGCCCCACTAGCAGAGATCATCGGAAGCCGAGATGCTTCAGGCCGAGTGGCCAAATGGGCCATAGAGTTGGCCCCCTACACCATCTATTACCAGCCCCGCACCGCCATCAAGTCACAAGCACTGGCCGACTTCCTCGTTGGGGGCGAGACCGATACCTGCCGCTTGACGCCGACTCCACCCATTGGCGGATGCACTTTGATGGCTTCAAGATGCGCACCGGCTTGGGAGCCGGCGTGGTCCTCACATCCCCCAAAGGCGACAAGCTCAAGTACGCGCTGCAGATCCATTTCGCCGCCTCCAACAACGTCGCCGAATACGAGGCGCTCATTCACGGGCTCCGGCTTGCCAAAGAGCTTGGCATTCGCCGGATCCTGTGCTATGGCGACTCCGACTTGGTGGTCCAACAGTCATCCGGCGACTGGGACGCCAAAGATGCAAATATGGCGAGCTACCGTTTTCTGATACAGCAGCTGAGTGGATATTTTGAGGGATGCGAATTCCTCCACGTGCCAAGAAACGACAACGACCAAGCAGATGCCCTGGCAAGAATCGGCTCTACCCGCCAGGCAATACCATCCGGCATCGCCCTTCAGTGCCTCCTCAAGCCATCTGTCAAGCCGTCACCAGAGTCAGACTCCATTTTGTGCGGCTCCCTGAAGAAGTCGGATCCGACTCCAAAGCCTCAGCAGACGGCACAAGAATCCTTGCAGACGCCCAAGAACCTTGGCAGTTGAAGCCGGCCCGGGACTTGAACCCGGCCCAGGACTGCGGCGACCATTGCGAACTCAATACTCGCCCGGGGACTGCGCCCGGTCGGCCGGGGACTTCTTCAACCCAGCAAGCTGCTGCGGACTCCAACCCGCCGCCTCCCAGCCCAGCCACCCTCGTCAAGTAGCGATCTTGGCGATCGAAGAAATAGCAGCACCCTCAAGGGCCCAGCCCATCCTGAAGGTCTTAATAAGCGGAGAGCTACCAACTGATGAAACCTTGGCTCGGCAAGTGCAACACCGAGCGGCAGCCTACACTATAGTCAATAGAGAGCTAGTCAGGCGCAGCGTCACCGGTGTCTACCAGCGCTGCGTCGAGTCAGAGTAAGGCCAAGCAATTCTCGAAGACATCCATCGTATGAAAAGGCCATCATGCAGCCTCAAGAGCACTCGTCGCGAGAGCCTTCCGACCACGGTTTCTTACGCCAACTGCCCTAGAAGAGGCCAAGGAATTAGTTCAAAAATGCAAAGGGTGCCAGGTGTTCCGCTCCAAGCCGCTTCAGCCGGCTTCAGCGCTCAAGACTATCCCCATTGCCCGGCCCTTTGCTGTTTGGGGCCTGGACATGGTGGGACCATTCAAAACGGCACGAGGTGGCCTAACTCACTTACTTGTCGCGGTGGACAAGTTCACCAAGTGGATAGAAGCAAAACCCATCAAGAAGTTGAATGGTCCTACGGCAGTGACTTTCATCGCCGACATCACGACTCGGTACGGCGTACCACACAACATCATCACCGACAACGGCACAAATTTTGCCAAAGGCGCCACAGCCCGTTCTGCGTGGCCAGGGGCATCCGGCCGGACTTAGCGTCCGTTGCCCATCCGCATGATCAAGCGGCCAGGTGGAGCGAGCGAACGGCCTCATCCTGTCACGGCATCAAGCCTCATTGGTCGAACCATTGGAGCGTTCGCCGGCTGCTGGCTTGAGGAGTTGCTACCGTCCCTTCGGAGTCTGCAGACGACTCCAAACAAGTCAATCGGCTTCACACCCTTCTTCCTCGCGTCACGGTGCCGAAGCCGTCATCCCAACGGATATAGAGTTCGACTCCCTGCGAGTCACCATGTACACCGAAGAGGAAGCAGAAGAAGCACGTCAAGACGGCGTCGATCTGCTGGAAGAGGGCCGGCTGTTGGCACTCAGCCGGTCCAGCATCTACCAGCAGAATCTGCGCCGCTACTACAACAAGAAGGTCAAGCCAAGATCATTCCTAGAGGGCGACCTTGTGCTCCGGCTGATCAATGAACAACCGGCCAGCACAAGCTGTCGGCGCCTTTGGGAAGGCCCATTCATCATCGGCAAAGTGCTTGGCAACGACTCCTACTACGATCGACGCCTTTCGAAGCCCGAGCACGCAAGAGGGACGACTCGGAAAAGAGGCGGAGGCGGCCATGGAATGCTTGAATCTCCTCAGAAGATTTCTGATTGATGCAGTATGTACCATGCTACCCTTTGTGTTTAAAGTACCAAGACTCCGGGCCCCCCGAGACGAGCTCGGGGACTGCCCTTTTTTGTTATCTGTATGATAAGAATTATGCCTTTGAGTATGTTACCCTTCGATTATGCTGTTTGGCACCGGGCTCGACTAGTCGGCCCGGGACTCACGCCTTTGGCTATGAAATGCTTCCTGCAGTCGGACAAGTAACATGCGGTGCCTAAGCCGTCTCTGTCGAAGCCGCAGATTCATGAGCAGCGGCTGTTTGGTGGGCAGGAGTAAGGTAGAACGGGCGCCTACACGGAAAAATGGCTAAGGACCCAAAGCATAAACATAGTTTAAATCGGCTTCCAGCCCGTTTCATAAAACCGACTCCTAAGTAGCCGGCTTGCCGCTTTCTACACAACTTGCTTAACGACTCTAAAAAATGGCCAAGTACTTGCCTTCTCAAAAGTAGCCAAGCACTTGACCTAGGCAGCGATCCATGAGCGGTTGCCCGATGGGCAAGGCGGCATCTAAGGGAAGGCGGCAAAGGAAAAAGCCACAAGAGCAATAAGCAAGGAAAGATAAAATTAGAATAATAATTACACAAGCTTAGGCCCTTGGCCGGATCTTCGGACAGAGGTTCAGAATACACCCCGCAGGTGGAATTGTGCAAATTAACAAGATCTTTTAAAAGACTAGCAAACAGATAAAATAAAGGCAAGGCAGCGGCCTAAGAAGCAGCGGATGGGGTTGGAAGGCCGGCGGCGGCGGGCGTCGAGCGCCGAGGCGGCCGGGTTGGGTGGTCTCGGCTTGATCGTCTCCGCGGCAGCCGCCCAGATGGGCGCGGCTCGTTGCTGGAGGCGCGGTCGAGCTGAGGCTGGTCGCCCGCTCCGTCTTCTGGCGCCTCCATGCTGTCTCCATCCTCCGCCTCGTCTTCATCCTCGGTGCTGGAGTCGATCACCTCCGCCGAAGTCTCGCCGTAGTCCGGGTTCATCCCGAACCACTCGGCGGTGCCTCCCCAACATCTTCAGCCCGCTTCGAGGGCGAAGGCGCTGGTGTCCGTGTAGTCGTGATCGCTGCCGCACGCTCGGCGAGGGCGTCCTCCACGGCGGCAGCTCCGCCGGGCTTCGGCCGGAGCAGCGGCGGCCAGTCGAGATCCAGCCACGATACCACGCCTTGGCGAACTCCGAGGCTCGGCAAGCTCCGGCCGAGCCGCGGAACCCTTCCAAGCCTCAAGGCGGCCAGCCGTGACCTCCAGCCGGTCGGCGGTCCGGCTGGGAGTCTGCAGAACCGGCATATCCGGCCCGCAGGCAGCGATCGCTGGGCGCACCGACAGCGAAGGCGGCGCAACATCCGATGGGCCGGCGGCAGATGAGCCTCAATGCTCAGGAGCTGCTCGTCAAGGGTCCGGGGGGCATTGGCTGCGATCTTAGCGCCACCCGCCCTCCGCGCCTCACGCTCAGCCTCGATGGCCTGATTGGCCGCCTGCGTGTGACCGGGGAAGAAGTCTGCCAAGAAGAAGAAGAAGCAAGTCAGAAAAATAGGAGTCGGCTCGACCCATAGTCGGCAACCCAAAAGAAAAAGTAAAAGCAAACTCACCATCGGCGATATCTTGATTTCGTGAAGCCGGAGGTCGTGGCGCTTCCCGGTCGGTCCAGCGGAGGCTCGCTCTCAAATTCGGCGGAGGGCGGCCTCTTTCTTCTCCGCCTCGGCCTGCGCCGCCTTGAGCAGCTCCCTCTGCTCCGCCCGGCTGCGTAGCCCGGCAGGTCATGCTTTCTGCGGCGAGCTTGCCGCACTCCTCCTCTTTAGCGCCAGAAGCGGTCTCGGCCGTACCGAGCTGCCCCGAAGACCAGCGTTGGACTACGAAGAATAAAAAAAAGAAGAAGGGCGCTTAAAGTCGTCGGCTAAGAAGGTCGCCGGGAAGATCCGGCCCGGCTGCGATGAGTCGGCCCGAATCTTGGGGACTACAGCCCGTAGTGCGCCCGTGCGCCCCTTGAAGAAAACTCACCTCGGCTCCTCGCCAAGTCAGCAGCCCGCTTGCTCAGCTCCTCAACGTTGCGGTTGAAGGCAGTGGCGCGGAGGTTGTGATACTCCTATGACAAGAATTCCAGACAGAGGTAAAAAACTTGGAAGTAAGCAAATAGAGTTCCGAGCCTCCTGCTCAGCAGCCGACCCGAAACTCGGGGACTACACCTAGTGGGTGCGCTGGCGCGCCCCCACAGAGAACAGCAAGAAAAAGTTCGAAAAAGAAACATACCCGCACGGCGGATCGCGATGCCAGGTGCGCCTTGGAGAGGTTGGATGGCGTCGCCCCTCAGCCCACAACCGCTGGGCGTGCAGGCGCGCCGTATTCAGCCGGCCCGTGCCGCCTCCTCGCACCCACCCAGCAGTGGGCGCTTGTCGCCTCGGCGTCAGGGATGGCCGAGCTGGCGGCGCCGGTCTCCAAGGGGCGCG
This sequence comes from Aegilops bicornis, assembly GCA_021605145.1. Taxonomy (NCBI): domain Eukaryota; kingdom Viridiplantae; phylum Streptophyta; class Magnoliopsida; order Poales; family Poaceae; genus Aegilops; species Aegilops bicornis. The sequence goes on from CM038673.1 coordinate 741,569,375, forward strand.
GCACCGAAGTCGCCTTCTCAAGACGGCGTCGTGCTAGCGAGGCGACTTGAAGAAGTAGCTGTGCCACGGCCTCGTCGTCGGTCGGCGGCACAGGCGGGTCCGCCGGCTGCTTGCCTAGCGTGATCTCGTACTGCGGTGGAGGCGGCGGAGGTGGCGCGGCCGCGCCCGGTAAGGAGACCTCGCCGCCTTCCCTCCCTGTGACGGGGACCTCACCGCCGACTCCCTCCGACTGCCCCGTGAACTCCGACGGCGGTGGCGCAGAGCACGACGGGGTGACCAGTAGCGCTGACTGGAGGCACGCGACCTCCTCGGCTCGCCTCTTGGCTGCAGCAGCGGCTTCGACCTCCTCCAAATTCTTCTGGGCGGAAGCCGCCGCCTTCTCGGTCTCCGCCTTCTCCAGATGGGCGGCCTCCTCCCCGTCGCGCTTGTCCTGCGCATTCCGCTCCGTTGCCTCCCGGAGGGCGGCCGCAGGGTCAACCCGCCGACTATTGGCGGACGTCTCCACCGACCCCATGACGGAGGCAGCGGCGACCCTCTCCAAGGTGAGGGGAGACCTGATGAGAAAAAAGACATGAGAAGACTCGGACTAGACGGACCAGAAGAAAACAAGACAGAATAAAAATACTTACGCGGAGACCAGCGGTGGCTTGTTCACTTCCTTGCGGAAGCGGTTAGCCTTCGCGACCGCCTCTTCGCGCTGAGTCGCGGTGGCCGTTCCCCTGAATTTCTTGGCCCGGTCGCCTGGCAGACTCGACCCGGTCCGGCGCTTCTTCGCACCGCCTCGACCACCCAAGGCGGCGGAGGAGCTCGCGCCTGGATGGCCGGCTTTCTGCTGGCGGCAGGGGACGACTTCCTTCTCGCCGTCGTCGTCAGGCCAATCGGCGAAAGTGGCCGAAGGCCTGAAGTCGTCAGCCCCTCCTCCTCCCTCGGCGTCGGCCTCCATCGCCGCCACACCCAAGTCGGGGTCGTCGGCGTCGCTCTTCGCCCGGTCGGGGACGAATTCACGAGGCCTTGTGGCGCCGGCGAAAAGCGGCATGAGGATTCTGAATCGGTGAAGACCAAGGAAAATTAGAGCGGATTGGTGAAGAAGGAAGCAGAGAAGCAAGAGGCGACTTACCAATGGCGGGGGGTTGGCGCGCGAGTATGGCTCCTTGCCGAACTGCCATTCCTCCGTGAGGCCGCAGTTCGCCAAGAAGTTCACCGTGTCCACCACCTCCGCGTGGGGCATGTCTTTGGAGCACAGCCGGCTGGGGTCCCGGCGGCCGCTCATCTGACAGATCAGATGAGGTCGGCCTTGAAGAGGGAGAACTCGGCGCGCCACGAAGGCGGCCAGCAAGTCTGCCCCGGTCAGGCCCTCCGACCGCGTCATCACGCAGAGCCGCGCAACGGCGGCGTTGCCTGGGGGATTCAGCGTCCGGGCCCTATAGGACCAGCTGGGGGGTCGGCCCGCCAACTCGCCGCCCATGTAAGGCGACAAGTTGACTTGATCGCCCTCGGGGCGGCGTTCTTATTATAGAAGTATATGCGCTGCCACATCTTCACCGACTTGATGAGGAGATGGCAGGAAAAGGGTTCTCGGGCACCGGCCTCCTCTTGGCGATGAGCGTGCGGCATAGAGCCCGGCACTTGTGACGGCGTGGGTCCCGAGCTTGGCTTGGAAAAATTCCCCACAGCTCGATGGTGGGGAGAACGCCGAAAAACCCTCGCATAAGGATGCGAAGGCGGCAGCAACACCACCGTGTTGGGGGTGAGGTGGTGCGTTGGAGCCGAAGAACTCAAGAACGCTGCGGAAGAAGCCGCTCGCCGGCAGCCCTAGCCAGCGCATGAGGTGCAGCGGAAAATGGCCCGCTTCGCCCTCCTCCGGCGTCGGCGTGATTTCGCCCTCCGGGCGGCGAGTCCGCACTAGGTGGCTGCCGGGGATGCGCGGCGTTTGTGAAGAAACTTCGATGATGTAAATCGTCGATGATGGAGTCGTCCCACACGCCGAGTCTGCTGGGAGGCGCGGCAGTGGATGAGGAGCTCATCTCCATGGCGGGCGAGGTTCGGGCAGCGGAGCGAGGAAGAAGACGAGGCGAGGAGCAAGAGGGAGGCGGGGAAGAGAGAGGCGCGCGTGCGTTGCCGCGCCTCCCTCCCCGCCTACTTATAGGCGCCTAGGCTGCGGCCAGAAGCGGCGTGGGATTAACTGCGCCCACGTCCCCACGACACGATTTAACCACGGCGTTACGCACGATAACGGCGTGGGAAACTCTTTCGCCCGCCGACCGCAGCGGATCTGCTGCGCGCCGAGGCGTGGTAGTGGCGGGCCCTGCCTGACGGGCCTGTCTTGACACGCGTGTGGGCTGGCAGACTGGCCCTGCCGCGTGGCGTCGCATGGCGGGCCCGCAACGGGCAGCTGCCGGGAAGCTTATCAGGCACGCCGCCCGGATCCCGCTGCGACCTTCGAAACCTTTGAAGAGCAAGGCGGCCCTGCAAGGCCGACTCCACCTAGTCGGCTCAATATGGATCTGGCGGGCGAGTCAGATTCTTGTACCAAAGGGATGAAGCTGCCGAGGCTCCTCGACATGTTGCCCTCGGCGCCTCACCGGCCGGGGACTACTGCCGGAGTAATGGGCCACGCAGGTAGGCAGACCCAGGCCCTGGACCTTTCAAAACATCAGGGGCAGACTACGCCCTCAAGACCCCCAAGGCGAAGAGCCGCCTTGAGGAGAGTCGGCGGCAGTCGCCGGCTGCCTCTAGGCCGAGTCCTAGAGGCGGCCTCGAGACAAGCCGAGTCAAGCCAGCGACCACCAATGAAGCCGGCTACGAGGGGAGTCGGCCCGCGTCTCAAATCCACTCCTGCATGGCGACTCTGGCGGGATGGGATAAAGCGCCTCGCGGCCGGTCCCGCCCGCTCATAAAGAGGCGAGCATGGCCACGAGGCGCCCGTGCAAGCGGAGATCTCCGTCCGACGCAACACTGTAGCCACACCGGCCCTGAGCTCAGCCCGTGGGCAGATTCCTGTACACACGATGGCCTGTCTGTACGACCCGAAGACGGCGGGACCCGCCTGTCGGCGGGAGTGCAGAAGACGGCGAGAACGCCCCAAAGACGGACCCGTTAGAATCGACCTCCGAGAGTCGGCCGGCCCCTCCGCGGGCTCCGTGCGCCATTAACCAGACAAGACAGGGAATGTCAACAGTGATCGCCCGCCAGGCGGCGACACTGTTGCCATGCCCCCGCGACCAAGCTCGCGTCATTAGAAGCGCGGCTACAATAACCTGCAGCTGGCAAGAGCCGCCCGTGGCGGACGAGGGCTGTCGGCCCCATGCTGGACCGTCGGCAGGACCCACTAGTCGGCGGGGCCTAGGAGTCTGCGGAGAAGACAGAGACCTAAGAGACTGACGGCTGGGACCCGCGCCCAGCCGGATTACCATTGTACCACCGGGGGGTAGGCCTATATAAACACCCCGGGGCACCCATGCAAAGGGTTGGAACCTAGTAGTTTTATACACACACATAGAGGGAAGAGAAGAGCTAGCCGGTCCCTTCTCCTTCCTCACCCCGAACAGCTCAAGGGGCATCTTGTACTCACTTTGCCATAGTGATCATGCGGAGACCCATGAGCAGCGATGGGGTGTTATCTCCTTGGAGAGCCACAGCTGGGTAAGATTCGCCGGCGTGCATATCTTCGCCTCATCCCGTTTCCAGGCACCGGCGACGTTCTACTCGCCCCCTCCATGATAAGCCATCCTTTGGCATATGTCGGACCCAACCCCCGACAGGTGGCGTTATACTCACAGCAAAAAAGTGGCAATAAGGGCATGGGAGGCCCATTCGGACAGTGGGCGCACCAGTATGATGTACCTCCACGGACGCAGAGTGGTGAGGGAGGTATGGTTTCCTAGAGCAACAAATATCCATGTAGCATATGTGGATTACGTCCCATTTTTGTTGTCTTTAGCCACCTTTTTCCTATGTGAGTACAACAAACCGATCGACCTGGTCATTCTCTATTGCGTTGTCATGCCTTTCTACCCTTCTTCAACCAAGAGACACGAGACTCGTTCCTTAGCTACTGATTTTCCCCTTTTCAACCTAGACGCGGGTTCGATGCCTACTCTCTTGCGATACAGTCTCCTTCCTTTCCTTATTCAACGGACATGGATTAGTCTGCATGAAGTAGGGTTTCCTTTAATAGTGCAAATTATGGTTTTCGTCTGCGTGGCAGTGAGCGAGAGGATATCAAATTGGGAAGATGGTGGAGTGGAATAAGATCCACATGCAACGACGTGGCAGATGGGGCAATAGAACAAGGGTATGGTTCGAAAAGAGGTAGCATACCTAAGGGTCGGCGGGAAGTGGCTTCGCTCAAGGTCACACACTACGGCAGCGAGCTTGGGGATGGAGGCCATCCCGCGTGGGCACTAGGTCTGAGAGGACGGCTTTTGTCATAAGTGCGTGACCTTGCTCGCCGACGACGAGTGCGTCAACGTTGCACGTCCTTTTCTTCCCCAGCGGATCTGTGACCACCGGTGAGGAGGGAGAGAGAGGCCGTCTTTTTTAGATCTGGAGAGAGGGTGATAGTGTGAGAAGCAAGTGGGCAGCCCTTAGCAAGAAAGCGCTGAAGCTCCAGCCTATATATCTTTTTTATACTACTAGTACAGGAGGTGGAGTAGTTTATATTTTCTCTGTGTACATTACCAGTTAGTCGTGCGTCAAAACTGAACGACACGCCATTAAAAAAATAAAGGTCGATAACTAATGCGGCACCTCGGGCCAACGCGGCCAGATCGCATTTTGCATGAGAAATTACACACCATGTTTCGTTGACATGTGGTCCCGTTCCAACATATCAGTGAGACGACGACGAGTCCTTTTCTACTAGTATTTCCGAACGGACGTGTAGGCCGGGGCGCCTCTTCGTGAATCGTGGCAAACTGGCAACCGTCCACCGACTCTTCGCCTTTCCCTCTTGATTTGGAACTGCTGTCGCACGCTCTTCCTCTCCCTCCTCCATTTTCCTTCAGCCCTTCACCTTTCCTTCTGCCATTGTTCGATCGTCTTCTCCATAGAGGGAACATGCTAGAAACGACCCTGTTATTCTTGCCCCGATCTGAAAGATGATGTGGTGGAGGAACTCATTGATCGGTGCGACGTCATCACCACGGCTAGCATGGCAGGTTCGTTCAAGACCATTCTCGACTCAACTAATAACATCATTACAAGGAACCCAAGAGTCAAGGAGCGGTTTGATCTCCCCTATCTTCTTCGCCGTGACCCTGATGATTGGCGCGGGGACGACGGATGCCTCGCCTTGTGCAAGTTGATGCCACTTGATAATGATACCTATGATGTTAAGATGCCATCGCTTGAGGGTAAGGCTTGGGCAGACGCAAATGGAGATTGGGTTGTTTACATTGGGTCCAACTGCGAGTGGGAACTTGTGAATGTGTACACTCGTGACTGGTTTCCACTTCCAAAAATCTCAGCAGACTGCCCAGAGGTTGATCACACCGGTATTGTACGCACGTTCAAATGTGCATGGTGACTGTCTTCTACGGAAGATAACAATTTGTCGAGTTCCCAAACGCTCTCGGAATTACAAGAACTATGAAATTGTTGCTATCTTCGACAAGCTTGTTGCCGTCCTTCGTGGTTCGACTGGATGGATATTGCTCAAAAATCAGTTTACGTACGGATGAGTCTTGTGATGCAATTCAATACGAGGGCCTTGTGTTTGCTTCCACCACTGATGGCACTGTTTTTGCATGGGATCCTCGTAGTTTCGTTACGTTTTTCTTCCACCGTAATTATAATTGTTTCATCCACATGCATGCGGGTTAGAAAGTTTCCCTTTACTAATTAACCTTCTTCTTGTGTTTCCAAGGTCCTGTGAACATTCCACCACCTATACTTGAAAATTTTTATAACCAAGGGGGAGATGACGATGGTGATGAACATGAGCATGAGGACGAGCAGCGCCCGTATACTCTGTAGCGCCTGGCAACTAATTCTGATGGATCACCTCTTCTTGTGTGTATACAGCCTACTGATGATATTACTACTAAGGAAGCAGGTGTAGTCTCCCATGGTCGCACTCTCCGGACCTATTCCAACACCCGTTGCATGGTATTCGGTATGGATACTAGTGTGCTAGCGCCAACACCTTCTCCCTGGTACATAATTGATAGTCTTGGAGAAAACTCGCTCTTCCTTGGACAAAACTATCCAATGATCGTGAAAGGCGATCCAACTGCTGTTGACACAACGTTACTACAATTTATGAGAAGCAACTATTTCTATACCTCGGACATTTGGGTGGTTCCCTACCCTGGTACTGATATAGTAGGCCGCTTCATCCTAGATGATCAGTCATGCATTGGTCTCGAGATCAACAATGGATGGCCCGTCCTAGAGAATCACTTGTGGTTCAAAGCAAGCGTTTCCAACGCCGAGGAATGGTTGAGTTGAAGTTCATTTCATTGCTTGTATTTGTTGTGTGATGAAAACTTTAGTATTTATAATGTATCCTCGTTGTCGATGTGGGTTGATGACCTATTGTGTGTAATAAAATGATATGCCTGTGATAAACTTACTAAATTTATGAATGGCTTTCGAGTCGCTTCTCTCAGTGAGTGGTGCGATGAGGCAAAAAAAATATATTTTCTGAATACATAATTGTACGTGCATTGCAACAGTTTATCGGATGAGGCCAATCAACAATAGTAGTACACTATTTGTACTAGCTTCACATGCTTCGCGCGTCGGGCGGGTGTTTTTATTGGAGCCATATGTTAATGTGTTCGCTGTACGTAACCAGCACCTCGAATCCTCGATACTAGTACTATATAAGTAGTAGGAGTAGTAGGGTGGCATGGGCCAGAACAAGTATTCACGTCCAGGAGTACGGCACACGCCACCACCACGACATCCATCTGACACCATATTATTTCTTGGAGTCCGTGCTAGAGCAATCTCTTCAACCTCGTCATTTCTCTAACTTCAGCCATCGTGTGGCGGGCGATGTGGGGGTTTGCCGATAGTCGGTTTCCTCAACTGCGGTCCCACTTGTAAGGCCAACTCCAACGCACGACCCCAAACGGACCTCCGTTTTGCATGAACTCCAACGATAATTTTGACTAGAAAAGCAAGACCAAAGGAAACAAGAACCACAAGAATACATTTTACTAGAATATATCCAACTTCCATAACTGCTCCTGTAAGTTGGATTAGTGCCTTCTCGATGCATTCATTATTGATCTGTGGAGGCTCGATCTTGCGTGCTTCTTTCTTCTTTGAGTGTAAAGAAGTAGACGTTGATTCCTCGCATCTAGTCTCATGTCTAGCCTCTATTCTAGTAGGAGTATCAACAAGCGCACTAGTCTCATCTGCAGCCTCTATGCTAGCTAAAATTGCTAGAACATCTACTAAATTGCGCTCTATCAATATATCTATGTACTCTTCCTCCCAATACCGAAACTTGCATCCATTCTACTCCCTCCGTTCCACAATACATGCCTTCTATTTGTCAAAATATAGATGTATCTAGACATGTTTTAGTATATAGGTACATCCACTTTTGGACAAATGGAAGTCAAGTATTTTGGAACAGAGGGAAATACCTAATAAATTTTTAAGTTAGCACAACTAGTCTAATCCGAGAGCACAACCGAAGATTTGGTCGGGTTCTTTCTCCTTTTTCCGACACATGGGACATCCAGCATCCAGGTCGTGTCATGCAAGAAAATAGAGTGGTAGTTGAAGCCACGTGATGTGCATCTTGGGTTAAACTGTGTCGGATTTCGGGTTCCGGCAGACCCTCTAGGTTCGAACTCTGGGGTGCACGCGGAGATCTCACCTCCAACCTACCTACACCTCGTCGCCTCGCAAGGATCTAAACTACACAAAGAGCAACACAAGGGACACAAGGTTTATACCGGTTCGGGCCACCATTCTGGTGTAATACCCTACTCCAGTGTGTGGTGTGGTGGATTGCCTCAGGGGCTGATGATGAACAATACAAGGAAGAACAACCTCGCGAGGGTCATTTCTTGGCGGTCTGACGAACTGCTAAGGGGAGTTGATCGCTTCTCTCTCTCTCTTTCTTACTCTCTTTCTGATTCGATCCGGCCTCCCCCTACCCTGTGGGTGGATAGTCCTATTTATAGGCAGAGGCCCTGGGCCTCTTTCCAAATATTGAGCGGGAAGGGCGCCAACAATTGGCCATTTTGAAGGGGAACATCTAGTACACTTATCCTGACTAAAGTCGGTCCTCGCCAGCCAAAGGCTCTGACGATGACACCGGCCTGGGCTCCACGATGACCTCCTTCCTGCCATTCAGCTGGTCTTGGTTTTGATGCACCGAAATGGTTGCCTTTGCTTGATGCTCTTGCTTGCGCTTGCCTCCTTTGCACCAAAGGGGAAATGAGGACACTGCGCGGGCTGGCGCATGCCTGGCGCCCTTGGTCGTCATGGCTTGCGTCATGGGCACCTCGTGAGGTACCCCGCCTTGATCTCTCCGCCTCCTCGCGAGCCAGCCTGACGAGGCCGTACCTGAGGAAGCTTCCTGTCGTCCGCCCCGCGAGGCTTGGCCCCTCGCGAGGGTCTTGAGCTTGTGCTGATGAAGATGGGCCGTACTGGGCCACCCCTTGAGCCACGCCGCAGGCCGCAGGCAGGAAAGTCTGGGTACCCCCGTTCCCAGAACGCCGACAGTAGCCCCCGGGCCTAAGGCGCGCCTGGACTTGGCTTAGCAGAGAAGCAAAGGGGCAAGTGCGACGCGCCGCGGGCCCTAACAGCCTGTGGCCTTGGGCGCTGCGTGGCGGTTGATTGGACCTGGGCGTCCCTGCTTCCCCGTGACGCCTTGGCAATTGCACGAATCGACAAGAGAGCGGTACCCGTCTAGGCTTTCCCTCCTGTGCCTTCTCCAGTCATTGCCCAGATCCCCTTTCTCGCTCCTATCCTTCCTGCTTCCGAAATCCCCAGATCTACTCAGACTCGTTCCCTAGCATGGTATGGCGCCTCGCCAGACCCCGACCGGAGCTTGGTACTCGCCCGCTTTGGACTCCCCGAACATGTCGGAGAAGAGCCTTGCCCGGGCGCGCCGGATGATGGCGGTGCAAGGCAACGACGGGGCGGCGGTGCTCAAGGTTGGCTCTGCCCTTCCTAAGGACCAAGGAAGCACCTTCTACCCGCTCTTCGTGAGCGCCATTGCCACCGGTCTGGTGCCTCCCTTTTCCGAGTTCTTCTTTTCTGTCCTCCGCCATTACAAACTGCAAGCTCTGCACCTCCACCCCAACTCTGTTCTTCTCCTGAAGATCTTCGCCTACTATTGTGAGGCTCATGTCGGGGTGCAGCCCTCAGTGGCCTTCCTGCGTGTAGGACCTTGAGAAGAGGTGTCTAGAGGGGGGGTGATTAGACACTAAGTACCAAAGTTGCAGTTTTTAAGTTTCTTTAAAGTTTGAGTGGAGTTTAGGCACAAGTTTAACATTCACAACATATAGCAAGAAAGCATGCAAAGAGTATGTGAGCAGCGGAAAACAAAGCATGCAACTTGCAAGAATGTAAAGGGAAGGGATTGGAGGATTCAAACGCAATTTGGAGACACAGATGTTTTTGGCGTGGTTCCGATAGGTGGTGCTATCGTACATCCACGTTGATGGAGACTTCAACCCACGAAGGGTAGCAGTTACTTGTGAGTCCACGGAGGGCTCCACCCACGAAGGGTCCACGAAGAAGCAACCTTGTCTATCCCACCATGGCCGTCGCCCACGAAGGACTTGCCTCACTAGTGGTAGATCTTCACGAAGTAGGCGATCTCCTTGCCCTTACAAACTCCTTGGTTCAACTCCACAATCTTGTCGGAGGCTCCCAAGTGACACCTAGCCAATCTAGGAGACACCACTCTCCAAGAAGTAACAAATGGTGCGTTGATGATGAACTCCTTGCTCTTGTGCTTCAAATGATAGTCTCCCCAACACTCAACTCTCTCTCATAGGATTTGGATCTGGTGGAAAGAGGGTTTGAGTGGAAAGCAAATTGGGGAAGGCTAGAGATCAAGATTCATATGGTAGGAATGGAATATCTTGGCCTCAACACATGAGTAGGTAGTTCTCTCTCGAAATAGGATCTTTGGAAGTGTAGGTTCAGTCTGATGGCTCTCTCCACGAATGAAGAGGAGGTGGAGGGGTATATATAGCCTCCACACAAAATATAACCGTTACACACAATCTACCAAACTCGGTGGGACCGAATCGTTAAACTCGGTCAGACCGATTTAACAAATAATGTATTTGTTAGGGTTTTCGGTGGGACGGAATGCAACTCGGTGGGACCGATTCGGTTAGGGTTAGGGCATAACGTAATCTCGGTAAGACCGATTACACAAACTTCGATGGGACCGATTTTGGTAATAAGCTTTCCAGAGAGTTGGTCGAGCAAACTTCGGTTTGACCGATTATCAAACTTCGGTGGGACCGATTTTGATAATAAGTTAACCAGAGAGTTTGCATTGTAATCTCGGTAGTACCGATTGCTCAAACTTCGGTGAGACCGATTTTGATAATGGACATACAGAGAGATTACAATCCCATCTCGGTGAGACCGAGATCCCTATCGGTGAGACCGATTTGCCTAGGGTTTGTGGCAGTGGCTAAGACATCCAAACTCGGTGGCGCTGGATAGAAAGAATCAGTGGGGCCGAGTTTGACTTTAGGTTTTAGGACATATGTGTGGAAGTAGGAAAGTAGTTGAGGGTATTTGGAGCATATCACTAAGCACTTTGAAGCAAGAGGCTCATTAAGCAACACCTCATTCCTCCTTGATAGTATTGGCTTTTCCTATAGACTCAATGTGATCTTGGATCACTAAAATGTAAAATGAAGAGTCTTGAGCTTGAAGCTTGAGCCAATCCTTTGTCCTTATCATCTTGAAGGAGTTCCCACATCCTTTAGTCCATGCCACTCCATTGTTGAACTTATCTGAAACATACTAGATAAAAGTGTTAGTCCAACAAGAGATATGTTGTCATTAATTACCAAAACCACCTAGGGAGCACTTGTGCTTTCAATCTCCCCTTTTTGGTAATTGATGGCAACATACATCAAAGCTTTAGATAAAGATATAAAGAATAGCAAGTAAAGCTTTGGAAAGACATGTAACAAGCATAGGCTCCCCCTACATGTATGCAATCATGTGAATATGAAATATAGAAGCATGTGATAGCATAACCATGATAGAGCAGGCAATGTGTTACATGTATCTTGGCTATATGCATCAAGCAAAAAGTATTAAAGAGAATACCTTCATGCCCATGAGTCCTTCTTGCAAACAGTATGTACATGACAAGAATTCCTCATACACATGATTGTGATGCATATACTTACCTTGTGGTCTTGAGTTGGCTTAGGATGGAATGAACCTGCGTAAACAAGGTTAGATAACACAGATGCAACTACTAGCCGGAGCAAACAAAAGAAACCACAAGAATACCAAGACTGGGATGACATGTTGAGAGTGAGTACTAAGTACTACATTGGATTTGACATGTCCCCAAGAGTAAAGATATGCAATGAATTTAAATGATATCTTTTCCTTAGATGTCTTGCTCCCCCTGAATCTAACATGGGATACTAGGAGAAGATAGGGAACAGAAAATCAGAGCTGAAGGAAAACAGAGCTGAAAGATATGAATGATGATTAGAGCTAAAGTTCAGAGCTAATGTATGCTAATGCAAAATTGAGCACAACAGATCATATGAACATGTCTCTCCCCTCAAGAAGACATGTGGACATCTCTCCTCTTGAACACCAAGCATCTGGGATCCTTGAGAAATACTTTCTACTTAAGTATCCTCTCCCCCTGGAGATCTCTCTCGTCTTAAGAAGAAAGGTGATAAGTTTTGATGCTCTCTCTCTATCTCCAAATGATAAGCTTTGGTGTTCTTTCTCTCCCCCTTTGACATCAATTTCCAAGAAGGGTCTTCTGGAGTCTGTCGAATGGGTTTGGTCCTAGAGACACAGAACAAAGCAATGATGAAAATGTGATGCTTGTAGAGGACAAGATTCATTGAGTGGAGCTGGATCAGAAGAAACACAGAATATGTGGCAAAGAGTTTTCCCTGTTATGAAATCGGTGGCACCGAGTGGTATGCTTCGGTCGTACCTAAAAGATTCGGTTGGACCGAAATAACAAATTGGTGTAACCGAGTTCATCGCAGAGAGAACACTTGTCACCTCAGCTCACTAGACTAGTAAGATCTCACAAAGATTTGCAAGGAATTAACTGAAAGATATGCAAGGAATTAGATGCAGAAAATGCAGAGAAAAGAGGAAGAAATCTAGATGAAGTCTTTTTTGAAAGGAGAAACACAAATGCATGAGACAAATGCAAAAACTCAGAAAAGAACACATGAGAACTTCATCTAGAGATGGTCGGCGACAAAGTCACCTATGTTAGAGTATATTGACACTGCTAGGGAAAACGCTATACACAGAGGTATAGCAGTAGCGTTGGTCAAAACTCGGCGCTAGCGCTACTTAGTAGTAGCGCTTGTTGCAAAACCACGCTACAATCATTATTTTAGCGATGGCGGCGTCTTCACGGAAAAGCGCTACTACTAAAATTCTCTCACTAGTGCCGGTAGGCTAGGAATAGTAGCAGCGCTTCTCCCGGAAGCAACGCTCTTGCTAAAAACATTGTAGCAGCGCATTTCTTCTTCTGGCGCTACTGCTATGTAAAAAGAAAATAAATAGAAAAATAAGTAGAAAAGTAAATGAAAATGAAAGAAATAGAAAGAGGAGAAATGAAAAAAGAAAATGTAAAGAAAACAAAGAAAAAGAAAAAGAAAAGCGAAAGGGTTAGCTGCGGTAGCGTTTCTGCGGAACACGCTATAGCTATCTTAGCTATAAGCGCGTTTCAGCAAAAGCAGCGCTGCTGCTAGTTTGACTCAAATCCGTGACCTGGCTCAAAATTTCGCTAAGTCCTTTTCCCCCTCTCTACTCCCCTGTCCCCCAAGCTGCTCCATCATTGTCGTTGCCCTGCAGCCGACCACACCGCCGCCCGCCATGAGGCCGCCTTGACCACACCGCCGCCGCCCGCCGCCTTGACCACACCGCCGCCGCCCGAGGCCGCCCCCTCGACCTCACAGCCGCCGCCCGAGGCCGTCCTCGACCTATCTGTCGCCTCCCTCGAGCTCGCCGCCGCCGCCCTCGACCTCACCGCCGTTGCCCGAGCCAGAGCCTGCCCTCGGCGCCCGGCCAAGTAAGGCTATGCCTCTCTGTCCCTACCCTCCTATTTCTCTCTGCTAGGGCAATTATATATATGTGTTGATCTTGTGTTGATGTTCATATGAACCCTAGGTGTTCATATGAACCCTAGATTTTTAGGGCAGTAGGCATTTTATAGCATTTAGGAAAAATGATTTGCAATTTTTTTAGGAAATTAGCTAGGGAAATTTTTATGAAAATTCCTAAACAGTAATTCCATTTAGCTTTTAACTAATAGAGGGTATATAAATAATAGTAGCATTTAGATTTAAATTAACAGAGGGTATAAACAAAAAACACTTAGCTATAAAAAAATATTTTGACTACGGACCTGAATTTATTCCAAATTTCATTCAAATGAAATTTGAATTATTTGGACTATGGACCTGAATATTTTTGAAGAAATTGGGTGTAGGTACTAAGGTCTTGCTGTGGAAATTCTGGTGAGGTCAAAAGGGTTAGAGAAAATGTAGTTCCTAGACTTTTAGCTATAGACAAAAAAAAGTATTTAGCTATAAATAAAAAACAGTAGCTATGGCATTTAGCTATAAACAAAAAACATAATTGTTTTTCTTTTCAAACACTTGGTCAAACAGAACAGTAGCTATATGTCATTGATGTTCATTTGCATATTCCATTATTGTTGATTATATCTTTTCATTGAAGTGGCCATGTTATATGCAAATTCCTCAATAGTGTTTGCTCATGTTATATCTTTTCATTGAAGTTGTTCCATTGTGCCCAAGTGGCTTTGTTGTTTCCAGGGAATGATGCTGAGTAGCCTATGTTTTACCGGAATGTTGATTCATTTTTGTTCCGAAAAATTTCAGGTTCTCGATTTGTCCACTTTTTAGCAAAGGTCATGCCGAAATTTTCCGTGAATTTCGGCATTACTTGTGCTACAAACTAGGACAGATCGAGTGCCCGGGATTTGCCGCACCAGGAAGGAGTCAACATTCCTGCAAAACAATAGTCCTTTTTATGTCATTATTCATTTTATTAGGTCTAGAATTAATTGACTAGATTTAATCATAGGAAACATGGCTAGCACCGATGAAGGACAGGGTTCTGGTGATTGCGACGACGTCTACCTGGCGGCAGACGAATATTTTAGCCTTACCGATGATCAATCGATGTTGTTGCTGGGCCCACCGGTGGCATCGGGGACTGAGACCGACACGCAGACCGGTGCTGAGACTGAGACCGGAGCTGAGATTCAGACCGGCATCGAGGCAACGGAGCGAGCCGGTGTAGAACCGAAAGCAAAGAGGCAACGGGTTCCTAACAAACTCAGGACTACTAGACTGGTGGTCACGGAGGTGGACAATGGCAATTTTGAGGCAAAGGCGCCCGAGGAAGCGCGCGCGTGCTACGGCAATCAAATTGGCTGCATCGTACGGACAACCGCCACTATCAATGATGAGAAACTACAGAAGATAGAAAATTTGAGGAGCTCCCTCCTAAAGAAGTTTCACCAGATATTCTTGTTCCCGGGCCGGAATGAGAAGGATTATGAAGATCCAGACGAGGACCAGGCAATGAAGAAGATAAACAAACACGCCATGACCAAGTTTAGCGACGCGTTGGCCGCCTGGAAAAATCGAGTGAAAGCAAAGATCAACGACGGGGAACCCTACTCTGAGATTGTAAAGGATAATCCGACAATCACGGAAGAGCAGTTTCAACTATTCAAGGAGGCTTGCGAGGCTGAAGCTGCCAAAAAATGTCTAAGTACATGAAGGGGCTTCAAAAGAGGAACATTGGGAGCCACCACCTCGGAAGCCGTGGTTACGGCGGAAAGAGGTCCAAATGGGCCAAGGAGGACGCGGAAGCCGCGAGTCTGGGCATCCCAGACCCCTTGGCAGATTTCACTGTCCAGGAGGCGTGGCGTCTGAGGGCCCGACACCGTTGGGACCGTGAAGAAGGTTCTGAGACAACACCGGTCATTACGGAGTTCATGAGACTGCTGGTAATTTTAGTTTCTGATCAATTCGATTGCACACGTTAGTCATATTTGTAAATGATCCTTGTGCCTTTTGCAGAGAGAGCAGCACCGGATTGCGGCGAAAGCGACTTCGCCGTCTGAGGCATTGGCGAGGCCCAAGTGGGACACTCGATTCAGCAGGCGTTGAACATATTGAAACGACAACGGTGGATACTCGACCGTCATATGGACGGCGTGCACGGTGTCGGAGGCGGCGCCATGTGGAAGAAGTACTACCGTGAGACCACGGAGGAGAGAAAGGAAGAGCGGAGGTTAACTGTAGAAAACATCGACAAGAAGGTTGAGATTGCGGTTGAGAAGAAATCATCTCGAACGATGCATAGCAATGTAGCTGCCGCAAAACAGGTGGTTGCAGATTTGTCTACTTCCTTGGTGACGGGCGTTATCACTTGGACAAGGAAAAATCTAGAAAAAAATGCAGAGGACTTTCCCCTTGCTGACTTCTTGGGAGCACCTACTCCCGCACCTGCTCCCGCACCGGCTCCCGCAACGGACGTGCTCGGCGGTGCTTCGTCTTTGGCTGAGCTCGACGCCCTCACGGTATCTGTCACACCGGCCTCCTTCAATATAAATGTATAATCTCCCGTTTTCGTTGCCTTTCGGATGTCTCACGTCGGAGACTTTTCTTTGCAGGCCGACGAAACCCCGTGCACCATATTGTACACCATCGGCGACCAGAAGGTGGCCGTGGGGAAAAGCGGCGATAATGAAGCCGAAGGAACCATTGTTCCACTGCTGGCCGAGCCCCCCGAACGTCTTCAAGGTTTCCATGGCCAGTGTCGAACCGGGCCACGAGAATTTGCCTCCTCCAACACTACTGGTGGATGACGAGGAGACACCGCGGCGGCTTGGTGATTGTTGCAATGGGTGGGTCCTATTGTGGCCAAAGAGTCTGCTTCGTCTGGAGGCGGCCGGGAGCACACCCACGAGCACGCAGCCTCAGCAAGGTATGAACATCAACACCCCACCTACCCAATTAGCGTCGGGTGTCGGGCTGGGTGATAGCGGACGGGGTAAGGAGGAGGCTCCATTAGTCGCTGATGACGTCGCCATGGATAAGGATGAGGATGACGATGGCGCTGAACAATATGTCTATACTGGCGCCTCCTCAGGGTTTGAGCGTCATGAGTCGGTGCTTGAATTACCGTCTCAACGTATTATTGACGAACTTCCGGTAGTAAAGAAGTCTAGGAAGAGAGCGAGGAAAGGCAAAAAAGCTGATTCTATGATCCAGCCGCCTCAGTAGCCTCGGCTTCAGGACCGTATAGATATCCCCGATGCGGATAAATGGCATATCCCCGGTCAACCAATCCTACCTGCAACAGCGCTTCTGGGCCAGATTCGGCAATCTAAGGAAGGCGCATGACGATGTGCTGCGGGTAGAGAAATGCCTCATCGCCTTGAAAGATCCGGGATACCCACTCTACGTGGTTAACGTTCGCGGCAAATGTAAATGCGTCGGCGGCTTCCCTGCGGATAAGTTCTTCCTCCGATTCGATTACATATTCGACATGTTTCACGTGAAGAAGCTGGATTTTACGTTTGTCCGACTTTATGCCTTGCACATGAACTACATCATTGGGGTTAAGCAGATCGTCATATACGTGTCGCTGACCCGTACTACATGCACGAGAGCTTCTTGGGAGTGCATGCAGAGCAGCGTGAATACGCGAGGGATTACATCGTCAGTTTCATGCTCGCCAATAAGGACAAGGAGTTGATTCTCGTGCCTTATCATCCCGTGTAAGTCATCCGTGCTGCTATCCTTCCTTCGATTTCAATAATTCATTTGCACGGTGGTGGCTAATTAATTTGAGGTGTACTTATTTTGCGCTTGGCGGTAATGGCGCCGTCCTCATCATCCTCTACCCCCGATTCTCCCACGCTCTTTACTTGGAATCGTCGAAGAACATTCACAAAAAGGATTACACCCACATCAAAGATGTTCTCGACAGTGCTATGTTTTACTACCAAGCAAGGGGTGGAGAGGTTAGGGACAAGAAGAGAAGGGCGGCGGGGCCGCCTTCACCATAAGACCGACTTCTGCTGCATCCAACAGAACCGAACAATTCTCTTAATGATGGATTCTATGTCCTACACCACATCTTTGGAGTCTGACGGGATCACGGAACCTTCACATGTCACCTAGATCTAGCGATGCCCATATTCTGCAATGGGCAAAGGACATAGGAGATATCGAGTATCATCGACTTCGAGCTGAGTTCTATAACATCCAGCGCGAACTTGCCCAAATCATCATTAAAGAGGTCGTCGGAAAAACAGGGATGTTCTACGGAGAAGGAAAAATGTCGCGGGAAGACGTCCGAACATGGATAGCCTCTCAACGTCTCGACATGAAGCCTTTCACTAAGCTCGGGGACTATCTCCCAGACCTCGATGGATGTACGGCATGTTGGAGTGATTGTCGATATATGACAATGTGTCTATTTAGTCCATACTTTCCGTATGACAAAACTTTGAGTTATGTGCAGTGAAACTTTATTTGTGATGTAATTAAACCGTCCTCCTCCTCAACTAGCGAAGATCACTCTAGTTAGGGCATTTTGGGTACGATGAACTTTGTTATTTATGCTTATGATATGTTGTTTCTATTTTTGTCAAATCTGTCTC
The DNA here is from genome assembly GCA_021605145.1 of Aegilops bicornis. NCBI lineage: Eukaryota > Viridiplantae > Streptophyta > Magnoliopsida > Poales > Poaceae > Aegilops > Aegilops bicornis. Next base: position 741,587,253 of record CM038673.1, read on the forward strand.
TTTCTGTTGCTCAACTATATATGTTGCATATCATCGACTCATGTGACGATGCAGGTGCATAGATCATCGATGGCGAAGAAGTGCTACGCCAGGAGTATATATACGATGAGTGGCCCGAGTGTCAGGCCCAGGTGTTGCCGGTTTCCGGTTTTCGAGCGACAGGCAGTAGTTAGTTTAGGTTCACTGTAACATCCCAAAATTCTAAATTTTGGAATGTTATATTAAATAAATAACTATGCTTGTTGTCTGATTGTTGGTTTGATTGAATGAGTGAAACTGAGTGAAATTTGAAAACTTTTGAAAGTTGAATGAGAGGGAATGAAATGACTTTCCCAAAACTTTCTCCTTTGCCTTTTGGATCTCAATGAATTCAAATTCATTCCAACACCAAAGCCTAGAGTGAAGATGACATGACTTCTTCCATTTTGAAATGAATAGGGTTTTGGAAAAGATTTGAATTTCATTAGGGAAGATTTCAAATTCAAAGCTTTATGCAACTCAATGATTTTCATGAGGGAAGATAAAATGACTTCTTCAATTATATGAAATATGAGTTGGAAGTAATAAAGTATCAAATTGAAAGTCATTTGAAAGTGCCATTTGAAGTTTAGGAGGATTTTGAGTTTTGAATTTGAATTCAAACTTTGGCAAGTAGGAATCATATCAAAAACTATGCCTGATAAATACTTGAGCAAAAGTATGAGAGGAGTAAACATGACACTCCAAAAATATCAGAGGAAAACAATGCCAAAAGTTTTGGATTCAAATCTGAATTTTATTTGAATTTGAAAAAATGAATTTTTATAAAGTTTGGATTTTGCCTTTGGAAAAATGTTCAACTGATAGGAATATTCCTGATCATTTTGGTATATATATGTCCTATATAAAATATTTATAGATATTGTTTTATTTCTGTTTTAGTTTTATTTAAAAAATAATAATAAAGAAAAAAAAAACCCAGGCGTGGCCAGACCCCGGCCAGTGTGAAGCCCCACCAGTAGGCCCAGGCCCAGCCTTGACCAATGAGCAATGAGCCGACCGACCCTCCCTCGCTTGAAACCTCTCGGCTCGGTCGACCGACCGAGACCGCGCCTCTTCCCCCGCCAGCGGACCCCACCTTCTTCCTCCCGCCCCACGCCACGCCGTCGCCGCCACGGATCGCGGATCAGAAGGATCCGGGATTCCCAACGCCCGATGCCCTTCGAATCATCCCGACCCCTGGCTATAAATAGCCGAGCCCCGCACCCCATTCCCCCCTAGCCTCGCGGACCCTCTCCCTCTCCTCCCGAGCTCACCGAGCACCGAACCCCTCCCGCCCGCCAAAGTCGCCGCCGGCGCCACCACAGTCCACCCGACCCTCCCAACACCACGAACCCTCCCGTGCTCGTGCGCGTCTCCCGACGACTTCATGAAGCTTCGCCCGGCCTTGACGCCTCGGAGCACTCTCGCCCGCCGCCGCCGCCGTCATGAGTCCAGTGAGTCCCGGCACACCCTCCCGTCCGATCGTGAGATCGATGGCCTAGATTAGAAGCCCCGAAGAAATAGGTTTTAGTTAGAAAACCGGCCGGCCCGATCGGTTTATTATTTAGTTTAGGTTTATTTTAGGCCGGTTCGTTAGTTTAAACCCTAGGCCCGTTTAGACTAAACTACGCCTAGTGCACAGTTTAGGCCCATTAGGCCTTTTTCTTTTATTTTGATTTTCCGTTTTAGCCGAATAGTTTCTGTTTTCAAAAATGTATATCTTTTATTCTGTTTAATATTTTTTGATGATTCTTTTTTTGTTTGGTTGCAAATTTTATGTAGTTTCAGAAAAATATATATTTAGCTATGTTAAAAATAATTAAAAATGCTTTAATATTGTTTTAGTCAGAATAGCAAATCTGCTATAACTTTAGTTAGAAAAATTATTTTTGCATGATTCTTTTTGTCATCACTTTATTTTGACATTGCCAAACCCTAGAAATTAACTTGGGTATTTTAGGATTAATAAATAATTAGTTTTAGACAGAATCCTATTAATCCTAATTAATTAGCTAGATGCTGTTTTCCTAATATTTTAATTAGTAAATTAATTTAATTTTAACTTGTGATAGATTATTCTAGGTTAGTTTCTGTCACTCTAATAGATGAACTTTTATTTATAATTAATAAAAGTTTTTAATTATTTTTCTTAATAGAGATTGGATTAGGCCTAAAATGAGTTTTATAATAGCTTTTAATTAATTCTTTTTGCTCCTAGTTGCTTAGTGAATCCTTTTCTGTTAAGTTAACCTAAAACCATGATTAGGTTATATTAAGAAATTTTTATTATATAAAACTATTTTAGTTATTGTTTGGAATAGGAAAAACTTTGAATTGGTTTTCTTTGAGTTTTTCTTTTGGATTTGGTGTGGTTGTTTTGTTGTGTTATATTGCTATTGTTATGTTATTGTGTTAAGTGATGTTATGCTATGTGCTTATTATAGTTATTGTTTGCCTCGGTAGAATTTCCGGAGTGCGAAGATTGCTACCTCTGAAACCCTAGTTTTTCGAAGATCGTCAACCAGGCAAGTTCACTTGACCATGCTTTTCTTACCTATGTTTTATTGCATTTAGTGGCACCATTGCAACCACCCCTCAGTAGTGATATTGAAATTCTTGTAGTTGATTAGTATGCATGAGGTAGGAACCCATCACCCTGTTACCAAGCCCGGGACGATATTTTATTTTAATGCTACGCTATAGTAGACGGGGTTTGGTATGAGTGCACGAGAGTGGTGTGAAGAAGGAGGACTCTACGTCAATGGCGACAACTCCATGATGGAATCTGCAAGGACTGCACCTTCAAGACCTCAAGACTTCAAGACTCGAGACAAGAATTCAATACACACTCTTTGGGTGAAGGGCAGTTGTGGGCACCTGGAGAACCCGGTGGTTGGCGGGATGCATGGAGAAAGCGCCATGACATCTTGCGGAAAGCTTCACCCAGACTCAAAGAGGCGGAAGAATACTTCACGCTTGGGAAGCTTACAATGCAACCGCAAGTCATTATGGGCTCTGGCTTGGTTGACCTTAGTTGTGACTCTGGCTGGGGCCGGTACTAGCAGATGTAGAATGGCGGTAGGATTGGATGGGTACCGGACGGTGGTCGGAGGAACTCTTTGGAAGACCATGTTTCGGTCATCTTGTTCTCAAACACCACGAAGTGCGAGCGTAAAGAGAGGGATCGAATCTTGCGGGTAAAGTGTACAAACCTCTGCAGAGGGTTATAACCTAATCGATTAGCCGTGTCCCGATTCACGGACAATTTGAGCCTCTGGACATGGATCAATTACGGAACTCTCAAAACCGGATTGATAACTTAAATGTGGGCAACATATGATGATTTTGGGTTATGAGACATCGGTTGTCGGAACCATGTCATGATAGAAAACTCCTTAGTACAGACTTCATTCTATTCCTTTGATGTAGGTAAAATAAAATCAGCTTTTACGCAAACAAAACTCAGATCTGAGCCACAAAGCCAAATTGCATATAGTATAGTTTTACCATCTGTTTATTCATGTTGTGATCTTGCCGGTACATTCAATGTACTGACCTACACGGCTGCAACGTATCATGTTGCAGATATTTTCCTCGACGAGTAAGAGTTACGATACAGGGTTACGGTCTACACTCAACGTGCCGATGGCGTTGATGGGACTCCACAACCGTTTGATTGTTTCCGCTGAGTATTATGAGGTATATATCAGTTTTACGTTATTTATGCATGTGATTGCACTTTGATATATACATTGATGTCTTGTGTGTGCCGACATACTGATCCGGGGATGGCATAGAACACGGAGGCTTGACCGTCTGAGGTCGGGTCGCTCTGAGAGATGGTATCGAGCACATGTTGTTGTAGGGCGTGACCCTAGAAACCGGAAAAGCCCTTAGGACAGGATATCTCAAAAACTTTATTTACAAAAAGACTCTTACTTCTCATCTTTTCTGAATTTATCAAATAGACCCTCTCACCTCAAATAGTTAGAATATACCCTTATCCTTTGATCACGGAGGATCAATGAAGACGCTCAAGAAGGATTTGATATCGGAGAACTGATGACCCCTTGAGTAAAGAGGATTTCACCATGTATTAGAAGCTACAACAGTTGAAGACTCCGAAGAATTTGAAGTTCCTGAAGAATTATTTGACCTTTAGAAGACCAAACCCCTGTTATACACTTACGTTAGATGCGATGATTTGTGAGCTGTCATTTGTTTGATGTTTTTTTCGACAGCCCCAAAAAAAAAACTTGTTTCTTCAAAAACTATTGTTTGTATTGTGTGTATCCCTCCCCACCTCTCTCATATCTCATCCCAAAACTTTTGGACCCCATAGATGATGATTGAAGTTGGACTGATATTCTCTGGACCGATGACTCAGTTGGAGTCTGAGCTATGGATTCAAAACATGGAGGATCACTTCGAGAAGAAAATGATTGCGAGGAAGAATGAAGTATCTTACGCTCTTCAGTACTTGGAAGGAAGTGCTGCAACCTGGTGGAACATGCATCAAGCCATACAGGGATTTAATGGAGCAAGAACTTGGGAGGAATTCAAGAAGACCCTGTTGAGATCACGTCTCATCCGGAAGCAACATGATACGCCAAGAAATAAACCTTGTGCCTGCAAGATTTGCGGAGAAATAGGACACACCCAGAAGGTTACGCAAAAACCTGAGAGTAGTGAAGTAACGATAGATGTTTTGTTTGGCTTGCGGAAACCATGGAATTACTCGAACCCAGTTCGAGAACAAGAGAAATTCTGCAATGCTTGTGAGTATGCCCAAGTGTTAGAATACGTGATTCGATATTTACGTATGTGGTAATGATTCAAATGCACGGGATGGATTGGCCCCCATACCGGAGACTTCTATCATGAACTATCATATGTTGATGGAAAATCAGAGAGCCTTGAAAACCTTAGAAGAGTGTCGACCACGATAAGCCATAAAACCATAGAATGGTAGTACGATGGAACCCTTCTGGGCAACCGTTGCCAATCGTAGGACATACGGTGAAGTTCAACCCAGACCCGTTTTCTGCAGGAGAAACCATTAATGGTAGACCACCATGAGTGTTTCGATAGTTGTCTAGAATGGACACAGACCTATCAGCTAAGAAGATCCAGCCTCGGACGAACTTCAACTTTGACGAACCGACCCAAGATTACGAGGAAAACTCTATACTTACAGCGGAAGAGCTTTAATGAAGGAGCTATTGTAAGATATGTGAAGAGACATACATTGTCAGCCCTCCAGAGGAAGTATCTGAGTTTATTGGAACCATGACCTTGTTTTAAAGTGTGGTAGCACCCTGACCTTTCTGACCAAAACATTTGCTAGAAGATCCCAACCCCTAACCTTTTCTTTGCTAGCCTCTTCGAATCTCGAGGACGAGATTCATTTTAAATAATGGTAGGTTTGTAACATCCCAAAATTCTAAATTTTGGAATGTTATATTAAATAAATAACTATGCTTGTTGTCTGATTGTTGGTTTGATTGAATGAGTGAAACTGAGTGAAATTTGAAAACTTTTGAAAGTTGAATGAGAGGGAATGAAATGACTTTCCCAAAACTTTCTCCTTTGCCTTTTGGATCTCAATGAATTCAAATTCATTCCAACACCAAAGCCTAGAGTGAAGATGACATGACTTCTTCCATTTTGAAATGAATAGGGTTTTGGAAAAGATTTGAATTTCATTAGGGAAGATTTCAAATTCAAAGCTTTATGCAACTCAATGATTTTCATGAGGGAAGATAAAATGACTTCTTCAATTATATGAAATATGAGTTGGAAGTAATAAAGTATCAAATTGAAAGTCATTTGAAAGTGCCATTTGAAGTTTAGGAGGATTTTGAGTTTTGAATTTGAATTCAAACTTTGGCAAGTAGGAATCATATCAAAAGCTATGCACGATAAATACTTGAGCAAAAGTATGAGAGGAGTAAACATGACACTCCAAAAATATCAGAGGAAAACAATGCCAAAAGTTTTGGATTCAAATCTGAATTTTATTTGAATTTGAAAAAATGAATTTTTATAAAGTTTGGATTTTGCCTTTGGAAAAATGTTCAAATGATAGGGAATATTCCCCTGATCATTTTGGTATATATATGTCCTATATAAAATATTTATAGATATTGTTTTATTTCTGTTTTAGTTTTATTTAAAAAAATAATAATAAAGAAAAAAAAAACCCCCAGCGCTACCGAACCCAGCCCGACCAGTGAAAAGCCCCACCCGGCCCACAGGCGGCCCTTGACCCAATGAGCCAGTGAGCCAAACCCCCTCCCTCGCCGAAACCTCTCCGGCTCGGTCGGCCGACCGAGACCGCGCCCCTCTTCCCCCTTGCCAGGCGGACCCCACCTTCTTCCTCCCCGCCCACGCCACGTCGCCGCCACGGATCGCGGATCGAAGGATCCAGGATTCCCGACGCCCGATGCCCTTCCGAATCATCCCCGACCCCCTGGCTATAAATAGCCGAGCCCCCGCACCCCATTCCCCCCCTAGCCTCGCCGGACCCCCTCTCCCTCTCCCTCTCGAGCTCACCGGAGCACCGAACCCCTCCCCGCCGCCAAAGTCGCCGACGCCACCACAGTCCACCCCGACCCTCCCCAACACCACCGAACCCTCCCCCGTGCTCGTGCGCGTCTCCCGACGACTCGCCGAAGCTCGCCGACGCCCAGACGCCTCGGAGCACTCTCGCCGCCGCCGCCGCCGTCGCCGGAGTCCGGTGAGTCCCCGGCAGCACCCTCCCCCGTCCGATCGTAGATCGATGGCCTAGATTAGAAGCCCCCGAAGGGGTAGGTTTTAGTTAGAAAACCGGCCGGCCCGATCGGTTTATTATTTAGTTTAGGTTTATTTTAGGCCGGTTCGTTAGTTTAAACCCTAGGCCCGTTTAGACTAAACTACGCCTAGTGCACAGTTTAGGCCCATTAGGCCTTTTCTTTTATTTTGATTTTCCGTTTTAGCGAATAGTTTCTGTTTTCAAAATGTATATCTTTTATTCTGTTTAATATTTTTTGATGATTCTTTTTTTGTTTGGTTGCAAATTTTATGTAGTTTCAGAAAAATATATATTTAGCTATGTTAAAAATAATTAAAAATGCTTTAATATTGTTTTAGTCAGAATAGCAAATCTGCTATAACTTTAGTTAGAAAAATTATTTTTGCATGATTCTTTTTGTCATCACTTTATTTTGACATTGCCAAACCCTAGAAATTAACTTGGGTATTTTAGGATTAATAAATAATTAGTTTTAGACAGAATCCTATTAATCCTAATTAATTAGCTAGATGCTGTTTTCCTAATATTTTAATTAGTAAATGAATTTAATTTTAACTTGTGATAGATTATTCTAGGTTAGTTTCTGTCACTCTAATAGATGAACTTTTATTTATCATTAATAAAAGTTTTAAATTATTTTTCTTAATAGAAATTGGATTAGGCCTAGAATGAGTTTTATAATAGCTTTTTAATTAATTCTTTTTGCTCCTAGTTGCTTAGTGAATCCTTTTCTGTTAAGTTAACCTAAAACCATGATTAGGTTATATTAAGAAATTTTTATTATATAAAACTATTTTAGTTATTGTTTGGAATAGGAAAAACTTTGAATTGGTTTTCTTTGAGTTTTTCTTTTGGATTTGGTGTGGTTGTTTTGTTGTGTTATATTGCTATTGTTATGTTATTGTGTTAAGTGATGTTATGCTATGTGCTTATTATAGTTATTGTTTGCCTCGGTAGAATTTCCGGAGTGCGAAGATTGCTACTACGAAACCCTAGTTTTTCGAAGATCGTCAACCAGGCAAGTTCACTTGACCATGCTTTTCTTACCTATGTTTTATTGCATTTAGTGGCACCATTGCAACCACCCCTCAGTAGTGATATTGAAATTCTTATAGTTGAGTAGTATGCATGAGGTAGGAACCCATCACCCTGTTACCAAGCCCGGGACGATATTTTATTTTAATGCTACGCTATAGTAGACGGGGTTTGGTATGAGTGCACGAGAGTGGTGTGAATAAGGAGGACTCTACGTCAATGACGACAACTCCATGATGGAATCTGCAAGGACTGCACCTTCAAGACCTCAAGACTTCAAGACTCGAGACAAGAATTCAATACACACTCTTTGGGTGAAGGATTTGTGGGCACCTGGAGAACCCAGTGGTTGGCGGGATGCATGGAGAAGCGCCATGACATCTTGCGGAAAGCTTCACCCAGACTAAAAGAGGCGGAAGAATACTTCACGCCCGGAAGCTTACCTGCAACCGCAAGTCATTATGGGCTCTGGCTTGGTTGACCTTAGTTGTGACTCTGGCTGGGGCCGGTACTAGCAGATGTAGAATGACGGTAGGATTGGATGGAGTACGGGACGGTGGTCGGAGGAACTCTTTGGAAGACCATGTTTCGGTCATCTTGTTCTCAAACACCACGAAGTGCGAGAACGTAAAGAGAGGGATCGAATCTTGCGGGTAAAGTGTACAAACCTCTGCAGAGGGTTATAACCTAATCGATTAGCCGTGTCCCGATTACGGACAATTTGAGCCTCTGGACTTGGATCTATTTGGAACTCTCAACACCGGATTGATAACTTAATTGTGGGCAACATATGATGATTTTGGGTTATGAGACATCGGTTGGCGGAACCATGTCATGATAGAAAACTCCTTAGTACAGACTTCATTCTATTCCTTTGATGTAGGTAAAATAAAATCAGCTTTTACGCATAAACAAAACTTCAGATCTGAGCCACAAAGCCAAATTGCATATAGTATAGTTTTACCCTCTGTTTATTCATGTTGTGATCTTGCCGGTACATTCAATGTACTGACCTACACGGCTGCAACGTATCATGTTGCAGATATTTTCCTCGACGAGTAAGAGTTACGATCTGGGGTTACGGTCTACACTCAACTGCCGATGGCGTTGATGGGACTCCACAACCGCTTGATTGTTTCCGCTGAGTATTATGAGGTATATATCAGTTTCGTTATTTATGCATGTGATTGCACTTTGATATATACATTGATGTACTGTGTGTGCCAGCATACTGATCCAGGGATGGCATAGAACACAGAGGCTTGACCGTCTGAGGTCGGGTCGCTACATTCACGCTGATGCGAGAGAGGGATACGAACTCATGTACTCAAAGTGATAGCTCTTCTCGCGTATACCATTGTTTAGATGGATGACGATGTATTTGCAAGTAATCAAGGACTTGTATCGCTATTTTCGAGATGATGACGAGAGACCACTTTGTGTTGGATGATGATTATGATGAGACTATTTGTATGTATATGCTATGATTATATTCGTGGTCTCACAGGCATTTGTATGTGTATCATGATGACACTTCTATGTGCTAAAGATTCTTCTATAAAGCCTGTTCAAATACAAAACAAATATGCCTAAAAAAACAAAAAAACTGTTAAATTAGCAGTAGCGAGTGTATAGAAGTTAGCACCAGCGCCGCTATAGCGATGGCAGCGTTGCTTTGCAAAGGCGCTAGAGCTACTAGCGATGGCGTGCTCGATAATCGCTGCTGCTACACTTGTGTAGATGGCGCTGGTGACCACGCGCTACTGCTATATGTTAGCTGTGGCGCCTTATTAGTAGCGCCCCACCCCGCGCTACTGATACACCTAAAACCCGCGCTGCTGCTAGCCTTTTCCCTAGTAGTGTGACTTAGGAGTCAAGTGAAATCACCCGATCATAGGCCATACTCATCGTTTAAGCTCAAAATGGGATTGCCATTTTTCGTTTAAGCATCTTGATGTATTCACATCTCGTCGAGTTGCTTTAACTCATGACTCGGAGTAAAGCTTCTCTAAGATGGAATAACATACCTTGGTTGGTGGTGTTGTCCATGTAGTTGAACTTGCGTGGGTTGCTCAAGGTTGATGTAGCTCATCAAGAATTTGGAGCACCACTTGGAATTTGAGTCCGTCTACCTACATGGGTTAGTTCTTGCAAGGAAGAGCACTTGTATATCCAAAAATGACAATCATGAAACTCAACATAGAATATGTCAAAGGATATGTTTGAATGGTTTCGTGCTTCCTTGTCTTCAACCACCTTGTGTAGAGACTTGATGATGTAGAGATTGCTCAAGATATGAGTAGGTTGCAACCTCATGGAATTTGATTCAACCAAGTACCTATATGGGTTAGATAACATGCAAGATACAAATATTTCCAAGACATAAGTTTTTCATCATAAGAGAAATATCAAGGATTAGTCATAAGCTCATGTCTTGCATGTATCCAATGGAGTATCTACTCCAAGTTTGAAGCATCAATGATGTTCAATTCTCCTCTTAACCTGCAAAACACTTTCTCATCAAGAGGTTTAGTGAATATATCCGCTAATATCTTTTCGGTGCATACATGCTTAAGATCAATGTCACCCTTAGCAATATGATCTCGAATGAAATGATGCCGAACTTCAAAATGCTTAGTTCGAGAATGTTGCACATGATTATGACCAATTTTGATACCACTTTCATTATCACAAAGCAATGGAACATGTCTCACATATATCCCATAATCTTTAAGAGTTTGGGTCATCTAAAGTAATTGAGCACAACATGAACCAGCGGCAATATATTCAGCTTCGGCGGTGGATAAGGATACCGAGTTTTGTTTCTTGGAGGACCAAGACACAAGAGATCTACCAAGAAATTTACAAGTACCCGAAGTGGACTTTCTATCAACCTTGTCTCCGGCATAGTCCGAGCCGGAATAGCCAACAAGATCGAAAGAGGCCCTCTTAGGTTACCAAATGCCAAAATTTGGTGTATGGATTAAGTATCTCACTATCCTTTTCACGGCCTTAAGATGACATTCTTTAGGGGCAGCTTGATATCGTGCACACATGCACACACTTAGCATAATATTGGGACATGAAGCACATAGATATAACAATGAACCGATCATATAGCGATAAACCTTTTGATAAACCGGTTCACCATCTTTGGTTAAGTCAAGATGTCCACTTGTAGGCATGGGTGTAGTCATACCTTTGCATTCTTGCATATTGAACTTCTTGAATAAGTCCTTGGTGTACTTTGTTTGCTTGAGACAAAAGTACCTTCCTTAGTTTGCTTGATTTGCAAACCAAGAAAGAATTTGAGTTCACTCATCATAGACATCTCAAACTTCTCCGACATTTGCTTCCCAAACTTTTCACTAAAATGAGGTTTAGTTGAACCAAATATAATATCATCAACATAAATTTGGCACACAAAGAGTTCACATTAACCTTTTTAGTAAAAAAGAGTAGAATCAATTTTCCCAATTTCAAAGCCTTTTTCAATAAGGAACTTGGTCAAGCATTTATACCATGCTGTAGGAGCTTGTTTAAGACCATAAAGAGCTTTGTGAAGTTTGTAAACATGATTGGGTTTCTTAGGATTGACAAGGCCGGGAGGTTGTTTAACATAAACTCCCTCCTCTATTTCACAATTTAGAAAAGCACTTTTAATGTCCATTGGGTACAAGGTGATATCATGGTGATTAGCATAGGCAAGTAAGATGCGAATGGACTCAAGTCTAGCAACGGGGGCGTAAGTCTCACCATAGTTCATACCTTCGACTTGTGTGTAGCCTTGGGCAACGAGACGTGCTTTGTTGCGAACTACTTGCCCATCTTCATCTTGCTTGTTGCGGAACACCCATTTGGTTTCGATGATGTTGTGGTTGGTGTCGGGCTTCTCAACCAATGTCCAAACTTGGTTCCTCTCAAAGTTGTGTAGCTCTTCATGCATAGCATTTATCCAATCCGGATCTTCCAATGCTTCTTCGACCTTCATAGGTTCAATGCTAGAGATGAAAGAATAGTTTTCACAAAAGTTAGCTAAACGAGTTTTAGAGCGAGTGATTCTCCCGGTTTGAATATCATTGTAGATTTGCTCGACGGGATGGTCTTTAGCAATTATTGCTCGAACTCGTGAAAGCTTTTGCTTGGGTCTTCGTTGAACATCTTCTTAATCTTGTTCTTCTTCTTGGCCTTCTTCATTGTTGGCGTTGTCGTTCTCTTATCGTGGTGGAGAAGGAGGTTGTTGACGTTCATCTTGATGCACTTCCTCGTTTTCTTCATCTTGGTGTGTCCCTCTTGTGGATGCTTCCGTATCAACTCTTGGTTCACCTTGTCGTGAAGTAGAAGCTTCCACTTGGACGGACGAGGTACTCTCCTTCACCTCCGTTGGATGGACCTAGCCAATGGACAAGTCTTGGATTGCTTCCGAAGGATCTTTGTCTCCTACATCAATTGGCAATTGCTCTACTTGCGAGCCGTTAGATTCATCAAACTTCACATCTACCGTCTCTTCAACCTTTCGGGTGAAATTGTTGTAGACACGGTATGTGTGAGAGTTTGAGCCATAACCTAGTAGGAAACCTTCATGAGACTTAGCAGCAAATTTAGAACGACGATTGAGGGAGTCCTGGACTAGGGGGTGTCCGGATGGCCGAACTATCATCTTTGGCCGGACTCCTAGACTATGAAGATACAAGATTGAAGACTTCGTCCCGGGTCCGGATAGGACTTTCCTTGGCGTGGAAGGCAAGCTTGGCGATACGGATGTGTAGATCTCCTACCATTGTAACCGACTCTGTGTAACCCTAACCCTATTCGGTGTCTATATAAACCGAAGGGTTTTAGTCCGTAGGACAGAACAACAATCATACCATAGGCTAGCTTCTAGGGTTTAGCCACTCTCATCTCGTGGTAGATCTACTCTTGTACTACCCATATCATCAATATTAATCAAGCAGGAGTAGGGTATTACCTCCATCGAGAGGGCCCGAACCTGGGTAAAAACATCGTGTCCCTTGTCTCCTTTTACCATCCGCCTAAACGCAGATTCGGGACCCCTACCGAGATCCGCGGTTTGACACCGACATTGGTGCTTTCATTGAGAGTTCCTCTATGTCGTCACCGATTGGCCCGATGGCTCCTTCGATCATCAACAACGATGCGGTCCAGGGTGAGACCTTTCTCCCCGGACAGATCTTCGTATTCGGCGGCTTTGCACTGCGGGCCAATTAAGCAGCCATATGGAGCAGATCGAAAGCTACGCCCCTGGCCATCAGGTCAGGTTTGGAAGTTTAAACTACATGGCCGACATCCGAGGAGACTTGATCTTCGACGGATTCGAGCCGCAGCCGAGTGCGCCGCACTATCTCGATGGGCATGATCTAACTCTGCCACCGAACAGTGTCCTGGAGGCCGCACTAGTGTCCGCTCCGACCATTGATTCGGAGCCGATCTCGCCGATCGAGGATGGTTGGTTGGACACCACCTCGGTGGCTAAAATCTCTACGGCGATCGAGCCGAACACCATCCCTGTCCGTCATGAAGCTTCGTGACTCCAGTGCGGACTCCTCTCCGGACTCCGAACCTTCCGCGCCCGCCCGATCGAATCCGATTGGGCGCCGGTTATGGAATTCACTGCCGCGGACATCTTTCAGCACTCGCCTTTCGGTGATATCCTGAACCCACTAAAGTCTCTCTCTTTATCAGGAGAGCCCTGGCCGGACTACGGTCAGGAAGGTTGGGATTCGGACGACGAGGAAATTCAACGCCCACCCACCACCCACTTTGTAGCCACTGTCGATGATTTAACCGACATGCTCGACTTCGACTCCGAAGACATCAACGGTATGGACGACGATGTCAAAGACGACCAAGAACCAGCGCCTACAGGGCACTGGAAGGCCACCACAACTCACGATGTGTGCATGGTGGATACACCCAAGGGAAGCGATAACGAGGAGCAATGGGACACTGCGAAAAGTAATCCTTCTGAAAAGCAGTCAAAACGGCGACGTAAGCGCCGCTCAAAACCCCACCTCGACAAAGAAAGTTCCCACACAGACCCAGCCATAGAGCAGGGCGAGCCGGCCGATGACGAACATGCCATGGAGCAACCATCTGAACAGGATAACTTGGATAAACAACCCGTCCCCGGCAACGACAGCAGTCCGGACAATCTCTCGCCGGACATATCATTGGAGCAGAAGAACCTCAACGGAGAGCTCGTCGCCACCGCACGTAGCCTAAAGAAGCAGAAACGGAAGCTCAAAACAGCGGAAGATGCACTCCGAATGAGATGGAGCAAAGTACTCAACACCACAGACAAATATGGCGATAGCCGCTGAACAAAGAGCTACCCAAAGCGCAAACTACTGCCCGAATTCGACGAGGAGGCCGTAGAGCCCCCACGATCAAAGAACAAAGAGGCCGCCCATTTGGATAGACGACCACGTGGAAAACATAGAGTGGCAAGCGGCGCCGCACACAAGCCGGCACGGGATCCGCATAAGGAATCGCACCAAAAGAATGGCCCAGTCAGGTCTATCTACGGGCCAAGAAAGCAAGCTCTAGAAAGCAACACAGCGTGTCGAGTATTCGAACACCACGGCACACCCAAATACGGGGGCGCCGCACCTCCCCTATGTTTCACCGATGAGGTGCTGGATCACGAATTTCCAGCGAGATTCAAAGCCGTAAACATAGAGGCATACGACGGAACAACAGACCACAGAGTGCGGATCAAGGATTACATCCTGCACATACACATGGCGGAGGAGATGACCTCCACGCCATAAAATACTTACCCTCAAACTCAAAGGGCCAGCTCGGCATTGGCTTAAAAGCCTTCCGAAAACACCATTGGAAGTTGGGAAGAGCTCGAGGATGCGTTTCAGTGCAAATTTTCAGGGGACCTATGTCCGCCCTCCGGATCTGCCCGATCTAAGTCACATAACTCAACAGCCCGGAGAGTCATCCGGAAATGCAGAACAGGTTCCTTACCAAAAAGAACCAAATAGTCGATTGTCGGACGCCAAGCCTTAGCAGCCTTCAAACAAAACGTCCGAGACGAATGGCTCGCCAGACACCTCGGCCAAGAAAATCCAAGAACAATGGCCACATTAACAAGCCTCATGACCCGCTTTTGCGCGGGAGAGGATAGCTGGCTAGCAAGATGCAGCACCAGCGACCCAAGTACATCCGCGGTCAGGGATGGAAATGGGAAACCACGATGCAACAAGGACCAGCGCCAGACCAGGGGAAACAATCCGAAGAGCGCGACAATCAATGCCGGATTCAAAAGCTCTCGGCGGAACAATAAAAAACTGCCCCTTAAGGATAATAGCAACGAGCTATCTAACTTAAACAAAATCTTGGACAAGATATGTCAAATCCACAGTACTCCCGGGAAGCCTGCAAACCATACCCACAGAGATTGTTGGGTCTTCAAGCAGTCCGACAGACTCAACGCTGAACACAAGGGGCTCTACACACCAAGTGAGGATGATGAGAACCCCACAAGCAGAGCACCGGAAAACAAAAGAATTTCCCACAAGAGGTGAAAACAGTAAAGTCACTTCACGTGATAAAAGGGAAAAACAGAGCGGCGCCCACTAAAATGCGCGCCGCATGAGACTACCTAGCGGAGTACCAACACCGGTTGTCAAAACCAATCACCTTCGACCATCAGGACTACTCCGAAAGTATCCGGAACGCAGGATGGACTGCCTTGATATTGGATGATATAATCGACGGATTCCAATTTACACAAGTCCTCATGGACGGCGGCAGTGACATAAACCTGATATATCAGGGCACAATCCGCAGGATGGGGATATACCCAACCAAAATTAGCCATAGCAACACTTCCTTTAAAGGAATAATGACAGGCACATATGCCCATTGTAAGGGCTCCCTAACATTAGAAGTTATGTTCGGTTCATCCAACAACTTCCATCGCGAAAAGTTAGTCTTCCATGTCGCCCCATTTAAAAGTAGCCATCAAGCACTATTGGGACGCGAAGCTTTCGCACGCTTTAACGCAATTCTGCATTATGCATCTCTTACACTTAAAATGCCCGGTCCACGAGGCATCATCTCATTAAAGGGAAACTCCGAGTATTCCTCGAATACGGAAAATTGTGAGACTGCCTTAACAGCCTCACACTAATACGGCTTTGTTGATCAAAGCATCTAAAGTAGGTCGTTCAGACCCCGGACATGGTTAGGCAAGTCCGGCTTAAATAAACAAGGGGCTTACTAGCTGCGTAACCCCTTACAAGGGGCTCCTCGCATGTACAACAAGAGACAATAAAGCTCAATTTTATTCATTTTTTGAATCATACTCTGTTTATTTCAAATTACATTTTTCGCACGATCTTTTTTCAACTAAGTTCCTCTCTTTTACAGATGAACGCCGTGCTATACCCGTCCAGGATACGGCACAACGGAGACACAGGCGCAGACGTGCAGCAGGGACCCGTTGCAAGGATTCTTTTCAGATTAAGACCCGGCGTAAACCTTTCTCACTGTCTCTTGTTGTTATTCATCCCCCGGTCTCTTGTTATAGCCGAGGAGGAGGCTGGCGTTTTGGCATCGGCCGCGTCAGCATTTCGCACGTACCTGGACACCAGGGGCTTGTTATCGAGGGCATTGTTCAGCCCACTTTATAAAAGACCGAATACCTTAGGGAGTGTTCGGCGTCTCGAGTTAGGCCTTATATGCATCAGCTCTGAATCATGTCTTTGGTCAAATGTTGGGTTTGCCCGGCTCCTGTGTTTTTCTGCCTTACATTCCGTTCTATCGGCTAACGCAGCACCAGGAGAACTACTGCGATTGTGCCCCGGCTCGGCCACGCGAGCACCTCAGTAGAGAAAGCCGAAAACTGACTGTCATGATATAGCGAGAGACTGGTCAACCACTCGATGACCCACCAGAATGTTTAGAATTCCTCCGCATTAACGAAGGACCATTTGCCGGCCAGGCATATACGCACCCCGAATTTGGGAGAGTGCGGTGCCTCCAGGGGCTATATAGTAGCCCCACCATCGAACTCCTATGGCTAAGTGAAAGTGATAAAGCATTATAGTCTGGTTGCCTAGTTTGCTACGCTACCACCTCCTTAATAGGACCAAGACGTTGGATTAAGTGTGAAAAAGCGCCTTCTTTGCAAACACTCCCGCACTATGTGCGTGGGGGCTGAAGTCAAGATCGCCATCTTCGGATTATATATACATATACATCAACGGCCGCACAGGGAGTAGTTTACTACTTGAACGCACAAGTATAAAAAAGCTCTTATATTATATCGAAACGTTGTTTCATAAGTTATACATGTCATTCAAACATAACATCCTTCGAGCATTGCGTCTCTATTAAACGAGCGCCCGGAAGAACTTCCTCAAAATAGCACTCGATTGGTACTCGGCTTCCGTCCGAATCTAGGGACGCAACAGCGGTGGCCTTCATTTCTGCCCAGTATGTGACACGGGCAAGAGCCATCCACACACCCTCAATGCACGCCGACCGCTTCATTGCGTCGATACGTGGTACCGCACCAAGGAACTGCTGCACTAAGCCAAAATAACTCTTCGGCTGAGGTTTCCCCGGCCACAAATGAGTCACGACATGCTTCATGGCAAGTCCGGACAATCGATTCAGCTCGGCCATTCGGCCAACCGATCGGTTAACGGAAGAGGACGCCGGACTATGGAACTGCGACCAAAACAGCTCTTCCTTACGTGCCCCTTCTGGCCTCGGAAGTGCTCGATCGCGTCCGCGGCACTCGCCGCTAAATCCAGATAAGCATCCTCCGAACTCCACAACCGGTCTAACTGAGAATACTTCAGATCCGTGAACTTCCTCCGCAGCAGAAAAGGCTTTCCAGCAGCAACATCCACAGCCTGACGCGGCTCCTCCTTTGCAGCTCTCATTGCGGAGCGGGCATCCTTAACCCGGCGGTGGCCTTTTCAGGTCCTCTTGCGCCGCTTGACGTTCTTTTTCAAGAACCTCAGAGCGGTCGGTAGCATTCTTCAACTTTATGGCCATATCGGCCATTTCCTCTTCTTGGCCGGTGAGCAGCCCGTTCGGCTTTTAGCTCTTCGGCCGCCCTTAAAGCGGCCGCATTACTATTTCTGGCTTGCTCTTTACCTCGTGCGAGTTCCGCCCGTAGCTCCTCCACAGCAGCGGCACCCCCTGCATTAAGCATACAAGTAGTAAGGCATGGGCGTCAAGCTCCCTTACCAGGCGTCCGCGAAGAAGTCGCATATCTTGTGACTCGTCAAACCGCTTATTGACAAGCGCGATGTCCGCATCTGGCTCGTCAAGTTGCCGCTTCAGTTCGGCAAATTCATCAGTCCGGCTGGCCACCGGACGCCCCGCCACCTATTTAGGAGCGGCGATATGTTATAACTGAGATTATGATCCTCGGCACACTGTCAACTTTGACAACATACCGAGTCTCAGGGGCTACAATCTATACAGGGCACATTCTAAATGCATAACTGTCAGAAGGTACATCGTTTTTGCGTACCTCGAACCCCGTCAGTAAGCTTCTGACGGCTTCATGCAATCCGCTCTCAGCGGATGCAATTCTTTCAATCACCGTACCCATTAGCGCACGGTGATCTTCTGAGATAGCCGCTCGCCCGAGCAGATCCTTCAGCTCCTCCGACCGCACGCTAGTTGGTGCCGGACCTTCCGGCCCCGCCGGACTCGGGGAAACCCTCCGCGACGACATCTCAGGGTCGTCCGCCTCGCATGAAGGTGCGACAGGTGGAGGCGTTTCAGTCTCCATCATCTCCGGAAGAAGATCCCCCGAAGACGAGCTCTGCTGAGAAGGGCTGAGATCTGAACTAGAAGGTATAATTTCGTCTATCTTCAGAAATTAATACATGGATGTCCCTTATTACAAGACCCCTTCTTTTTACTCACGTCTCGCTGGAGGGCTGATCCCCTTGGGGAAATAGTGCGGCTGGGTTACTTCCCAGCGCCGGACTCTCTGACGAAGATTTCTTTCCCCTCTTTGAGGCCTTGACCTCCGGATCTTCCGAGACGGTCCTCTTCTCTCCTTCGAGGGTGGGACTTTTGATCCCTCCTTCCTTGAAAACCTCCTTCGTGGAGGCAGTTGATTCCCCGCTCCCCCCTTCGCCTTCTTCAAAAGGCGCGGCCTTCAGCATCTTGGTCAGCACGGGATCCGGCGCGGTCTCTGGGAGGGGAGCCGGACACCTTATCAACTTTGTCTTCGCTATCCACTCCTGTTCAAGAAACAGCTCCTTTAAGGGCAAGTTTATGATAAATGAACGGACAACCTGTCCGGGTACATGACTACTTACTTGAGTATCTGGGCGATTGTAGCTTAGTCCTGCGTCCTCAGTCAGGTCCGAACACTTCTCTTGTGATCCGAAGAACAGTTTATACATCTCCACGAGTGTCGTACCCATAAAATTTTGGAGAGCTCGTGGTACCTCTGGATTAAATTCCCACAGACGGAGGGGGCGACGTTTGCAGGGCAGAAGGCGCCGAATCAACATAACCTGCGCCACTACGACCAGATTGATCTCTCTTTCTTGGAGGTCTCGAATACGGCCCTGCAATGTGAGGAACGTCCTTGGGCGGCCCCAGTCGCGCCCCTTGTTGACCCATGATGCCAGCCGCTGTGGTGGACCTGAGCGGAAGGCGGGAGGCGCCACCCATTTGGTGCCCCTGGGAGCGGTGATATAGAACCACTCCCGTTGCCACAAACCAAGCTCCGCCGGAAAAGAGCCCTCGGGCCACGGAGCATCAGCGCACTTTCTTATGATAGCCCCTCCGCACTCTGCCTGTTGCCCCTTGATCACCTTCGGCTCCACCTTAAAAGTCTTGAGCTACAATCCGAAGTGAGGGGTAATGCGGAGAAAGGCTTCACATACGACAATGAATGACGAGATGTGTAGGATGGACTCCGGATTCAAGTCGTGGAATTCCAGCCCATAATAAAACATGAGCCCCCGCACAAAGGGATCCATCGGGAAGCCTAAACCCCGAAGGAAGTGAGATACAAACACCACGCTCTCGCCGGGCTCGGGAGTGGTAATGACCTGCCCTGGGGCAGGCAGCCTATGCGAAATCTCGCCGGTTAGGTACCTGGCGTCTCGCAGCTTTAGCACATCCTCTTCCATAACGGAAGAAGGCATCCACCGGCCGTGCTGGTCGGAGCCGGACATCGTCGAAGGTCCGAAGCGCCTGAGTCATAAGCTTTGGGTGTTGAAACTCGATGCTAGAGGCGGATTTGATTGAGATTGAAAATAAGAGGGCCTTGGTCTCATTATAAAGAGGTTGAATACGAAGAGCCCTCCCCGTGATCGATTGGGACTCACCTTCGACAGAGGTGGCGGGCCAACAGGCGCGGTTGGGTTACCCACGCCCGTATTGATGAGAATCCCGAAATAAGGGGGCACGATCTACGCTTTGATAAGACGTGCCAAGGAAACCGCCTCGCTAAACGCACTGGGGTGGGACAGTAAAAACGGTTCAAACAAAGGCTTGGCCGTGGTGTGATGTCACGCCATGGAATACGTCAGCAGATCTGTGCAAAAATTATTCTCTCTACGGTAGTATGTGGAACTTGTTTTGCAGAGCCGGACACTATCCTTGTGTTCAAAACCTTCTATGAAGTATTCAGAGGAGGAACCCGCCTTGCAATGCCGAAGACAATATGCGCGCCGGACTCGTAGTCATTGAAGCCTGGTTCAGGGGCTACTGAGGGAGTCCTGGACTAGGGGGTGTCCGGATGGCCGAACTATCATCTTTGGCCGGACTCCTAGACTATGAAGATACAAGATTGAAGACTTCATCCCGGGTCCGGATAGGACTTTCCTTGGCGTGGAAGGCAAGCTTGGCGATACGGATGTGTAGATCTCCTACCATTGTAACCGAATCTGTGTAACCCTAACCCTATTCGGTGTCTATATAAACCGAAGGGTTTTAGTCCGTAGGATAGAACAACAAGCATACCATAGGCTAGCTTCTAGGGTTTAGCCTCTCTGATCTCGTTGTAGATCTTCTCTTGTACTACCCATATCATCAATATTAATCAAGCAGGAGTAGGGTATTACCTCCATCGAGAGGGCCCGAACCTGGGTAAAAACATCGTGTCCCTTGTCTCCTGTTACCATCCGCCTAGACGCACAGTTCGGGACCCCCTACCCGAGATCCGCCGGTTTTGACACCGACAACGATGCTTATCAAGAATGTAGCACTTTGAGCTGAATACTCGAAAGTATCCAACTTGGGGTTTGTTACCGGTGAGTAGCTCGTATGCCATTTTGCCGAGTAGCTTGTGAAGATACAAGCGATTTGTTGCATGACAGGCTGTCTCAACCGCTTCTGCCCAAAAGTGCTTCGGCGTCTTGTACTCATCAAGCATCGTTCTCGCCATTTCGATGAGCGTCCGGTTCTTCCTCTCAACAACTCCATTTTGTTGAGGCGTGTACGTAGCCGAGAACTCGTGTGAAATCCCTTCTTCGTCAACAAAGGTGTCCACATTTGCGTTCTTGAACTCTGTTCCATTGTCTACGAACCTTCTTGATCTTCACTTCAAATTGATTTTGGGCCTTCCTAGCGAAGTTTTGAAGATCTTTTGGACCTGTGATTTATCATCGAGAAAGAACACCCACGTAAATCTGGAAAAATCATCAACTATAACTAGACCAAAAGAATTTCCACCGAGACTCTTGTAAGAGTTGGGACCAAAGAGATCCATGTGAAGTAGCTCGAGTGGCCTCTTCGTGGTCATGATGTTCTTCATGGGATGCCTTCCTCCAACCTGTTTACCTGCTTGACAAGCACTGGAAAGTCTATCATTATCAAATATGACATCATTAACTCCAAGGATATGATTCCCTTTAATAAGCTTGTCAAGGTTTCGCATACCAACATGACCTAATCGTCTATGCCATAACCAGCCTTTTGAGGATTTAGCAATGAAGCAGGTTTTAGGTTGAGCCTTTTTTGTGAAATCAACAATGTATAGATCACCTCTACGCACACCAGTAAAGACCATTTTATGATTATCTCGACGAAACACTTGGCAATCTACTTCAGTAAATAGAACATTGAAACCGAAATCAGCAAGTCTAGATCTCGAAAGTAAGTTGTAACCAAGAGATTCAACGAGCATAACATTTTGTATGGAGCTATCATGTGATATCGCCACCTTACTGAGGCCAACCACCTTACCCTTTGAGTTGTCACCAAAAGTGACATACTTTCAAGGACTATCATTATCAGCAAGCTCACGAAACATGTCTTTATCTCCGGCCATGTGATCGGTACATCCACTATCAAGAACCCATTCCTTTCCTCCTGACATATATCCCCGAAGATTTGCCATGAGACCAAAATGTCTCATTGCATCATCAAGATCGAAGTCACTATCATCATCCTCATCATAGTATCCATGTTGAACATCGTCATGTGGTGGATCAAATCCTAGAGAGGGTGATTCATTAGAATGAGTTTGACAATAATCTGGTCTATGAATTCTTATAGCTTCGGAAATAATGTCACTAATAATACCAACATTTCCGTTGGCACACATAAGGTTTGTAAGCTCAAATAGACGATCACCAAACATAGGATCACTAGTATTCATTTTGCTCAAAGCAATAGACTTATGGAGAATTTCATCTAGATTTTTGAAGGAATAATCTGGAAATCGTTCCTCAAGAAATTTCCATATGGTGTAGGCACACTTAAAAGTAGGAAAACATCCAATCAAGTTTCTAGGCAATCCTCTAATGATAAGTTCGGCAGTTCTAAGATTCCTAACCATGTCAATTGACTCATCATGGGTTGGATGCATAGGATCAACATAAGGTGCACAAGGGCTAGCAATGTACTTGTTAAAATGATATTGATTGAAAATAACGAGCATCTCATTTTCCACTCACGAAAATACTCTCCATCAAGAATAGTCATTCTATGTCTAAGACTCCCCAAAGTAGACTCATCCATCTTCCTCCAATGGTGATTAAACCAAGGCAACGGAGACCAAAGCTCTGATACCACTTGTAGGACCTTGAGAAGAGGTGTCTAGAGGGGGGGGGGTGAGTAGACACTAAGTACCAAAGTTGCAGTTTTTAAGTTTATTTAAAGTTTGAGTGGAGTTTAGGCACAAGTTTAACATTCACAACATATAGCAAGAAAGCATGCAAATAGTATGTGATCAGCGGAAAATAAAGCATGCAACTTGCAAGAATGTAAAGGGAAGGGATTGGAGGATTCAAACGCAATTTGGAGACAACGATGTTTTTGGCGTGGTTCCGATAGGTGGTGCTATCGTACATCCACGTTGATGGAGACTTCAACCCACGAAGGGTAACGGTTGCGCGAGCCCACGGAGGGCTCCACCCATGAAGGGTCCACGAAGAAGCAACCTTGTTTATCCCACCATGGCCGTCGCCCACGAAGGACTTGCCTCACTAGCGGTAGATCTTCACGAAGTAGGCGATCTCCTTACCCTTACAAAGTCCTTGGTTCAACTCCACAACCTTGTCGGTGGCTCCCAAGTGACACCTAGCCAATCTAGGAGACACCACTCTCCAAGAAGTAACAAATGGTGCGTTGATGATGAACTCCTTGCTCTTGTGCTTCAAATGATAGTCTCCCCAACACTCAACTCTCTCTCATAGAATTTGGATCTGGTGGAAAGAGGGTTTGAGTGGAAAGCAACTTGGGAAACGCTAGATATCAAGATTCATATTTTAGGAATGGAATATCTTGGCCTCAACACATGAGTAGATAGTTCTCTCTCAGAAATAGGATGCTGGAAGTGTAGGTTCAGTCTGATGGCTCTCTCCACAAATGAAGAGGCGGTGGAGGGGTATATATAGCCTCCACACAAAATCTAACCGTTACACACAATCTACCAAACTCGGTGGGACCGAATCGTTAAACTCGGTCAGACCGATTTAGCAAATAATGTGACCGTTAGGGTTTTCGGTGGGACCGGAATGCAACTTCGGTGGGACCGATTCGGTTAGGGTTAGGGCATAACGTAATCTCGGTAAGACCGATTACACAAACTCGGTGGGACCGATTTTGGTAATAAGCTTTCGGAGAGTTGGCCGAGCAAACTCGGTTTGACCGATTATCAAACTTCGGTGGGACCAATTTTGATAATAAGTTAACGAGAGAGTTTGCATTGTAATCTCGGTAGTACCGATTGCTCAAACTCGGTGAGACCGATTTTGATAATGGACATACACAGAGAGATTACAATCCCATCTCAGTGAGACCGAGATCCCTATCGGTGAGACCGATTTGCCTAGGGTTTGTGGCAGTGGCTAAGACATCCAAACTCGATGGCGCCAGATAGAAAGAATCAGTGGGGCCGAGTTTGACTTTTGGTTTAGGACATATGTGTGGAAGTAGGAAAGTAGTTGAGGGTATTTGGAGCATATCACTAAGCACTTTGAAGCAAGAGGCTCATTAAGCAACACCTCATTCCTCCTTGATAGTATTGGCTTTTCCTATAGACTCAATGTGATCTTGGATCACTAAAATGTAAAATGAAGAGTCTTGAGCTTGAAGCTTGAGCCAATCCTTTATCCTTAGCATCTTGAAGGAGTTCCCACGTCCTTTAGTCCATGCCACTCCATTGTTGAACTTATCTGAAACATACTAGATAAAAGTGTTAGTCCACCAAGAGATATGTTGTCATTAATTACCAAAACCACCTAGGGAGCACTTGTGCTTTCACTGCGCCACTACTACTACCTCCGGGCCTCCTGCGGCACCATCACCGCGTGCGCGAGCTTTGTCGCGTACGGCAGCTCCAACGCCATATCGAAGCCCGGGAAGAGGATTGAAGGCTTCAGGAGCAAGTGGGTCATGGTAGATGTTGGGCGCATCCATCCTCGGCTGATTCTGCCCACGGAGCAGCCCACGCCCATCGACGCTTGGTCTCGCACGGAACTCGTGGATTCCCACGCGAAGCCAGTGCTGGAGAAGATGGACGCGGACCTGTGGCCGGGCAACATGGCGATGGTGAAGCTGACCGGGGCGTCGCTCCTGAGGGAGTTCTTGGAGCATCGGGTGGCCCCGCTTCGCCAATACTTGCTTCCGCTATGGAGGCCTCGCCCGATCCCCGTAGTCTTGGCTGACGAAGATCTGCCCGCGGTCCTCCAATCTTTGGTCGGGGGAGACATGGCGAGGATGGAGGGCGCTCCTGTACCCCTGTTCCTTTGAGATGATTGGGAGCAGGTGGTGGACTCCATGCCCGCTTTCAACGGGGACGGGCCTGTGCCCGCGGAGGCTCCCGAGGACCCGGAGGCCCTGGCTATAGTGAACGTGTCCTCCGGCGACTCTAGCAAAGAGGAGGAAGAAGAGAAGCTGGAAGAGGGGCCCGACTCTGAGGCGACCGACAGGGAGTCGAGAGCGCCCCTCCCTCGGTGCAGGTCCCGCGCTCTCCGCCTATTGCCGGACGACGACGAGGATGACGATGAGCGAGGTGGCACGAGCTCGCCCCTGATCCCGAAGAAGGACAGGACGGGGCTGGTTCCCCACGGGTCTGCTCTGGCTCCGAGGCGATCTGCAGGCGCGCCTCCTGCTCCTGAGCCTCTTGAGGCTGATCCCGGCAGCCGGCTCTCGGGCTTCAAGTTCGGCTAGAGGTTGCTCGAGCCCGCGAGCAATGACCAGTAAGTGCTTGATTCTCGTTTTGCTTCTTGCTTTGTCGTTGAGGCTTGATATCCGTATTCCTTGTCTAGGCCGGTGCCTGCGGCGAAAAAGCTGAAGGGGGCTCCTGATGCTTCGCCCGGGACAGCGCCTCCATCCGCGGAAGAAGGGGATGGCAAGACGCGGGCCTCTTCTTCCCGGTCATCCTCACGAGGCCTGGCGGGGCTAGCTGGGCCAAGCTCAGCCCCCATGGCCCAAGCGACTCCCGAGGTATCCTTGCCGGAGGCCCCCAAGGTCCCGACTCATGGTGTTGTGATTACGCTGCCGTCCTCTCCTCCTACTCCGCCAATTGCCGTTTCTCCAACTCCTACTGTCCTGGATCGTGCTTCTGCTGAACTGGACCGGCCGCGGAAAGATCTTCTAGGCGCCGACCCTCGCTTGGTGGCCGGACGCCTGGAGCTGGCCTCCGGCTGGGTTCGCTCTAATGCTTCAATTCGAGCAGCCCTGGTTCAGGCCGCGACGGCTTGCGACGAGGAGAAGCAGGTCGTCCTTGAGGCGAAGACCGCTCGCGATGCCGCCTTGGGGGAGGTAGCCGATGTCCGAGGACGCTGCAAGGTGCTGGAGAACGAGCTACAGGGCCTGCGCGACCAGCTTGCCAAGGAGGCCCGCGTCCACCAAGAGAAGGAGGAAGACATGAAGGCTCGTGAGGCGGCCGCCAAGGACCGGGATGCCAAGCTTCATGAGTGCATGGCCACTTAGGTGCGCTGGAGCAGGCGTTGGAGGCGAAGAGGATCGAGCTGGACGGCAAGGCGCGGGTCCTGGCCGAGGACCGCGTGGCCTTCGTGAAGCTGGAGGTGAAGGCTCGCACCTTGCTGAAGTCGCTTTACGACAACGGCCTGGAAAGCCCGCTGGCCGGCGCCGAGGACGGCCCCGCCAAGCTGCTTCCCTTCCTGGTCCGCGCCCTTGAAGATGTCGCCCTTGGCCTCGGCCCCACGGCTGAGGCCGAGGCGCGTGTCCTGTCTTCTGCAGCGCTGACGCGCGTCTTCACCCACGTCTACCTTCGCGACCCCAACGTTGACCTTGACAGCCTATTGGAGCCAGTGAGCACCGAGCTTGCCGTTGTCGCTCCTGAGGTCGTGAAGGGTCGAGCAGAGGCTCTGCTAGCGAAGTTCCGGGCCTTCAGCACCAGACCGAAGCGAGGCGCTGCCGATCCTGAGGCTTCATCAGGTGAACCCGCCCAGCGCAGCTCCGCCGCCAGCGACGGTGCTGCCGACAAGTGACTCGCCGTGGCTCTGTCCCCGCTTTCAGCTCACCGCAACATGCATCATGCCTCGTGGAGGCGTTTAAACTTGCATTTGGCATTGTGAAAACAGTTATGGACTGTAATATTTGCTTTTGAATTCCTTGAGATTCGCGCTTTTCCTTCCTACTTGCTTATGTTCTACATCGGTAGAGCCCGGCCCCGCGCATACCTCAGCCGCCGTTAGCCCCGACCGGAAACCAGGACGGGACCAAGGAGTGAGGGGCTACGTGACAAGTTAGGCTCCTGAGTCGCGATGCTCAGGAGTCCCCCTTGACGCACGAACAGCAAGTAGGGAGGTGAGATGTATGGGTGAATTTACCATTCTACGTCGGCAGAGCCCGGCCCCGCGCATACCTCAACCGCCGTTAGCCTTTCGGAACTAAGGGGTGAGGGGCTACGTGACCAGTTATGCTCCTGAGTTGCGATGCTCAGGAGTCCCCCTTGACCTTCAAATGGACTTCGTACCTTGGCTCCACTCGGGAGAGACGTGCGACGAACCAGGCCCGAGGGGCCTGGCTGGGTGGCGTACGTCTGGGCGTGACCCATGCGTAGCCCCCGTGCCCAGCCCCCTCGCGCAGCACTCCCGAGGGGAGGCATTACGATGAGGCCAGACATTGAGCTCTGGGCTCCCTGAGGTTGATGCGGCCGGGGGCCAGCCTCAGTTGTTTATCACCAGCGTGGAGCATAGCGCTTCCGTATGTGTACGGGCATAGCCGCTCCTCGGCAGTGTCGTCAGCCAGCGCGGAGCATGGTGCTTCCACTGGTGCGTGGGAGGGGCTCCCCTCGGGAGGAGCCAGGCGTGTACAGCCCATACGACACGTGGCTGGCACGGTAGGGCCTGGCGAGGTGTATCTGGGCACCCGTGAGCCAGTGCGGGACTCACGGGGCCCTACCTCAAGGCGGGTTGCGCCTGGCACTGGGCCTTAACTTGTGATGCGTTGCTGCAAATTTGGTTAGATGTCGACGCTCTACGTGCTCGGGTCCTGGTCCTCGAGCGGGGCTCAGCCGTCGCTGGTATGCCATGTCACGATGCCGTGGACAAGGCCAGAGGGTGAGGGCTGGAGAGCCAGTAGGAGCCCATGAGTCGCGATGCTCAGGTACCCCCCTCTTTAACGTGCAAGCGGCCGACATGAAGGAAGAGGGGTGCCGTGGACAGGCACTAAATAATGATCATGATGGGTCAAACGCACAACCCGAATAAACGCAAGAGGGATACATGCCACTAGGTCTGGCCCGAGTGGCTTGGGGATGATGCAGCCCGAGGGGCGCCCCCAATAAAGTAAACTAGAAACATGAATCAAAAGGGATACGTGCAGGGCGGACCCACGCACTGGGAATGATGCAGCCACTGGGGCGCTCGGCTGAAAATGAAACTCGAAGAATGTCACCTGATAATGTTGAAGATGAAGGGATGCTGAAGTAGCGGACGCCGTGCGCTACGGAGGCCGATCTTCACGAGCCCCCAGGCCCAGGAGCCTCTGGATGCTCCGGAGGCGCTGGTGGCTCCTTGCGGACCATCTCCATCTCTGCCAGGACTGCGGAACACCTGGCCACTTGAGCCTCCAAGATGCTCCTCATGAGGCGCTGGCGCGTGGCAGCCGTGTTCGACAAGCCGTAAGGCATGCGAACGTAGTTGTGGGGTGGACCTTCCTGGCGCCCACTGCGTGAGGGCGAGAAGCGCTCCGAGAGGCGGCTCGGTTGAGCCTGGTATGTCGATGCAGACGCTGCAGCCCACCATCCTCGCTGGATGGGGAGCTACTGGCCGGAGTGGCGACGGCTGCCACTCATCCTGCAGCTCTTGAATGATCTTGCTGACGAACTCCTGAGGGTTTGGCCCTCCTTGCCTCGCTCCTTCCTGAGGGAAACATGCTTTGAAACACGCCTCCAAGTGGTGCCCGAGCGCCTCCCTCGTGATCTTAGCAAACTTGGTGGCCCTCCAGGAGAGAGCCCCCGAGCCTTGCTCGAGGAGGGCGCCAGGCGCTCCTTCCTATGCGACAGAAGGAGGTGCCCCCTGAACAGGCGCGGACCCTGAGGGGCCTGCCTCCCGAGGAGTCGGGCCAGGCGATGTCTTCTTCTTCTTAGGAGCAGCCTCGGGGAGCCTCCCGCTCCTGTGATCTGGGTCTTCAATTGATGCGGCTTGGAAAGCACGCTCTAGAGAACACACTGTGTCTTATCTTCACAAGGCACCGTGATGACTCCACCGCTTCCTGGCATCTTGAGGACATTGTAGCCATGATGAGTCACGGCCATGAATTTGGCCAGAGTTGGGTACCCGAGGATGGCATTGTACGGTAGGCGAATGTGAGCGACGTCAAAGTCAATGAGTTCGGTGCGGTAGTTGTCGCCCGCCCCGAAGGTGACAGGAAGGCGGACCTGCCCAATCGGAACTGTGGAACCATCAGTGACTCCGAAGAAAGGCTTGGTTGGCTGAAGCTGATTGTATGGCACTTGGAGATTGTTGAATGTCTCGACGGACAGGACATTGAGGCCTGCTCCGCCATCGATGAGGGCCCTGGTGACTTGCACGTTGTTGATGATTGGGGAACAAAGCATTGGGAGGACTCCGGCTGTGGCTGCGCACTTGAGCTGATCCGCTGAGCTGAACGTGATGGCGCACGCTGACCACCTGAGAGGGCGCGTGGCTTCGAGCTTGGGGAGGACTGCATTCACTTCGCGGGTGAACTGCTTGAAGATGCGTTGAGAGGCTGGGGCTTGAGCTCCGCCCAGGATGCAAGCGATTGCTCGCGGCTCCTGGAAGCCCCCAGCCCCCTCGTCCTGATGATGGTCTTCATTTCTCCTTGGCTGCGGTGGCAGAGGAGGGAGGCCTGCGTTGCCTTGTGGGCGATCCTCGCGAGGCTGATCCCTCCAGCCTCCCTCACGAGGCGGGTCCTCCAACCTCCCTCATGAGGCTAATCCTGCCAGTCCTCGCGAGCCCCTACAGTGCGCCAAATGTCGGATTTCAGGTTCCGCAGACCCTCTAGGTTCGAACTACAGGGGTGCACGCGGAGATCTCACCTCCAACCTACCTACACAGCCGCCTCGTAAGGATCTAAACTACACAAAGAGCAACACAAGGGACACAAGGTTTATACTGGTTCGGGCCACCATTGTGGTGTAATACCCTACTCCAATGTGTGGTGTGGTGGATTGCCTCCGGGGCTGATGATGAACAATACAAGGAAGAACAGCCTCGCGAGGGTCTGTTTCTGGCCGGTCTGATTTAACTGCTAAGGGAGTTGATCGCTTCTCTCTCTCTCTCTTTCTTACTCTCTTTCTGATTCAATCCAGCCTCCCCCTACCCTGTGGGTGGCTAGTCCTATTTATAGGCAGAGGCCCTGGGCCTCTTCCCAAATATTGAGCGGGAAGGGCGCCAACAATTGGCCATTTTGAAGGGGAACATCTAGTACACTTATCCTGACTAAAGTCGGTCCTCGCCTGCCAAAGGCTCTGATGATGACACCGACTTGGGCTCCACGATGACCTCCTTCCTGCCGTTCAGCTGGTCTTGAGGGGACTATATAGGTGGGAGATCGAGGGAGGTGCGTGCACGATAGAAAGATGCCCCGAGAGAAATCGAGATAGACCATGCACATGTTTGTGACGGAGACTAAGATTAGCTAGTCATATACTTATAGGGGGACTGCACATGCCTACAATTAAGTGAGAGACCATCATACTTGGCTAGCTAGGCATGAGACTGTGTGTGTGCGTGTGAGATGGAGAGAGAACGAGGGAGAGAGATAGAGTTTTAGATGGGCCTATCAAGTGCGAGTGAGATATGCATGTGTATGTGTGACCCAGGTGGATGGAGAGTTTCATAGAGGGGGGGAAGAGCTCCGAGACGACAGATTGGTGCGTGAGAGAGTTACGGGCAACGAGCAAAGGGATTTGTGTGCGTATGATGAGTGCACCCAAGATATCTAGCTTGAACTAGCTAGAGTATCATACATAGTGTGCGAGAGAGACCTATAGATGGTGTATATATGCATGCGAACTAGAAAGACCCCCCCCACACACACACACACAGAGAGAGAGAGAGAGAGAGAGATGGAGAGGGACCAACAAGGTTTTTGTGTCGGATGCGTGCGACAGAATTGAAGATTGTCGGAGAGAGAGAGAGAGAGAGAGAGAGAGAGAGAGAGAGATAGAGAGAGAGAGAGAACAGGAGTCCGGGAGAGGGGGAGGTCGCGTTTTATGCATCAAAGACTGATATAAAACATGTTTCGATATAAACTTGCATTCAAATATTTAAATTGGAGAACATGTTGTCTTCAATCCACACATGAACGGATATATGCGTATATCAAACAAGTTCATTAATTTGACTTTCAACATGTTCATGGAGTACTATAATACTGTAAAATATGCTACTCGATTGAGGTGTTCAATTTTGGATTTAGTTCACTATTTTGACCTAGTGAATGAGCTATTTCATTGAATCGAGATATTTCATTCTGGGTTTATTCGCGTTTTTGAGTGGGTCAACTATTTTTCATATAGTAAATCGCTAGCAATGAGCATGTAAAAACACATTACTCCCGAGCATCATCTCTCCATTAAAAAAGAAGTGGCAACCTAATATTTCAAAATTTGATTCAAATTGACTTGGTAAGGTAGACGTGGATGCTCGTTCTCCCAAAATTTGAATGAACCGTTAAACATCCTCTGCTCGGTGGAATTCGCCCGAGCAAATAAATGGGAGACGCGAAATTATCGTCCTATGTGGGACACACATCAATTGGCCCGTTGTACATTGAGGGTAGGTCCGTAACTTCATCCAAGCGCGCCTTCTCCTCGGCCGAAATGACATGTGTCGAATAATTCCTAAACCATGGTCGGCAAAACACGCTCTCCTCGCCCGAAATAGCTCGCGCCCACTATTTCAAAACACGCTCTCCTACTTGAAATCGCTCGCGCCCACTATAGTTCAAAACACGCCCTCCTCGCCCGAAATCGCTCCCGCCCACTATTTGGGGAGAAGCAAAGTAACTCTACTATCCCCGACCATCAGTACACAGACCCAAGCCAAGAAGCCTAACGGCAAGGGTAGAACTGTAACTCCCCCTCACATTTCAGACAAATGCGTCTGTAAGACATGGTTCTACTCCCCTCGCAATTCCCCCCTCCCTCCCCCCCATTCATACCTCGTGGGCGCCAAATCACCTTCTCCCCGAGAAGCTCCCTTCTCCCGAGCCGCGAAACCTCAGCCCCTCCTCCATGGAGCCCCCCACCGCACCAATTTCACAGCCGCCCTCCTCCCTAATGTCGGAGACGCTGTCCATTTGCCGTCGTGCACTGCGCCGTGTGCCTCTTACTCCGTGCTGCTGGAGCTGCCTCGACGACGACCGCGTGAACCGTACCGGCGCCGATTCACCCCCGCCATTGTTCACGGTGTCGGAGCGGCTCCAACTTCGGATCCGTCTAGAGTCCCGGTGCTGCTTCCCCGTAGTCGTCGACCGTCGCGACATCACTGTTTCCCTGCCGCCGGTCGCCACCGCAACCACACCGGCCTCACCAACTCGGCAGCTGGACCTGCCTACTTCACCATGCCGCCAGATAGGTCTCTCCCTCATCTCAAAT
Source organism: Aegilops bicornis (assembly GCA_021605145.1). Lineage (NCBI taxonomy): Eukaryota > Viridiplantae > Streptophyta > Magnoliopsida > Poales > Poaceae > Aegilops > Aegilops bicornis. The sequence goes on from CM038673.1 coordinate 741,619,634, forward strand.
CACTTTATTTAGGCGTTAGTTGTCTGAATTTTTATTCTGGGCCAATCGATTCCCAATGGGAAGCAGCACCCCTCGAGGCGGCGGAGCTCCTAGGCTGCCGATTGGCTGGTGTCTAACGTAAGGGTGTGGGGCCGCAAGTTCGCCGCAGAAGCAGCTCTTAGATGGCTATCTTTTAGAGTTGCGTGGGTTGAAGGTACTGCCGCCGCCGGATCTGGATGACGGGAGTCTTTGTGGATTGGCCGGCGGCGCAACCACAGCGATGCTTGGTGGGGCGGGGAGCGGGGTTTTGGCCGGGGCCATGGATGGCAGAGGTAGGCTGCTCTGCCGTTGGTTGCTGGCTCTTCGGGGAAGATTCCGAACAGTGTCAGCCGGGAGGCACAAGACGGCCATCAAGCTATCCGGCGTAGATCAGACAGTACCAAAATAAAATAAAATCATGTGACCCCAATTTAGTCTTCAGTCAACAGACGTGTGACCACTCTTGTACCTTGCTGTTGATCTCTTAGTGTATTTCTTCAGATCAAAGAGATATTTCGTTCTTAACATTATGTGTTATCTGCATCTTCAGACACACTGTCTTCCGACTCACCGCAGCTGCTCCAACAAGGGAAGCATACACCAGAAGGGAGCTATAGTCCCCACGCAACAGTTCCCTGCATCGAATGCGCGTGCCCGACATGGACAGCCACAACAAGCCGCAGGGCCATCGACAAGTCAGCACATGATGCTCACTCCTATGGATGGCATCCAGATAGGTTGTACCCTCATCTTACTTGTGTGCAACATTTATGGCTTTGTTATTCATCTAAGCATGGAAAATAGATCATCACATTTCACTGTATATTCATGCTAATCTCTTACGGGTCTTGTTCAGGAGTTAACGTTGTTCCATAGTTCAACTAAGATACTTGTTCTTTAGGTAACGTTGTTCCATAGTTATCATCCATCAGCCAATGCTATCCCACAGGCTAGTGATTATAGTATTATACCACTTCTAGTATTACATATGTTGTTCTTTAATACTTTCGTGTGCCATCTAGTTAATCTCGGGTACAAACGATACATATTCTGTAGCTTTCATCTGGGTTCTCCCTTTATAGTTTATGAGACCTGTTGCTGCTAGTTAACCCCAGTCCTACTATTTATGTCACCTCCTACAGGCACTCATTACATAAATCTAACTACTAGTTGTCTTCCATGCATGTCAGATATAATTGCACACACTTATATATCCACAAGAACCTCACGGAGCAATGTAAAGGCCAATAAACTTGATGTGAATGATACCCAATATTATGGAACATGTAAAGGAAGTTCTTCAGAAGACTCGGAGAAAGATGATGAATCCTCTTCACCCCACAAGGTCTTGCTCTAACTTGGCCTGTGATATGGGTACACCGTGCATATAATGTCCTGGAGAGTATCTACTCTCTTGCAATGCCATGTGCTTAGCATGCTGACAATGCATGTAAATATGTCATGCCTTCCTATTTTTCAGTACCTATTCCATTCATGATAACATGTTTTCAAATTCAAGTACTGTCATTCTACTCTATCGCAATGCCATCTGCTTAATTTGGACGTCATGATTCTGAATATATTATACATCGTTATTCATCAGTATGTACTTCATCTGTCTACCATACCATGTTTTTTACATTGAAGTGCTGTTCTAGTGCTCTGTTGCAATGCCATCTTAGTTTCCCAATCATACACGTGTATGTTGCCTTAGTTATTTCTGTACGTATTCCGCTAGCATACAGTTTTACATTCAACTAGTGTTTTTTTGTTGTTGCGTTGTCCTGTCGTATCCCTAGCTCTTACACCATACTCCCACCGTCCGGATTACATGTTGCCGAAATGGATAAAAAAGGATGTATCTAGAACTAAAATACGCCTAGACCCATCCATTTTTTCCGGATGGAGGGAATACATGTCAATATGTCATGCCTTTCTATTCTTCAGTGCCTATTCCATCTCTGATGTAGCATGTTTTATAACTGAATCACCATTCTTCTATATAAAGCATGCAAGGGGAAGACGACTATGTTAGAATTTGAAGGGTTACAAACCAGGTCTTTGAAAAAGATCCAAATGCTAGGAGATAATAAACCAACTCCATTTTTCATAGATACTGCTCCAGCATAGAGAAACCCAACTCCCACTGATAATAAGCATATTCCAGTGGCCAAAGAACTAGTCCGCTCCAGTCCAGCAAAAATATGTCAACTCCATTCTGAGAAGCGTGTGCGTATCCTTGCATCATGAAATCTTATAGCATGCTGATCATACTTTCTACATGTTTCTTACCCATCTTTCTTTTAGAAAATAAGCTTAACAGATAGAAGAATTTCTGCACTGGTATCGTATGTGAGGAAAGATTCTTGCAGGAATTCTCTATGCTCCAATGTAGATGTAAGTACCTGTTGTATATCACTATATTTTTACATCAGCATGTATTTTGTTAATCGGCGTGAATCCAACCTTTATCTTATCTAAATTTAGTTGTAGCAAATTGTATGATTAAAGGCCACAATGTTGATTTTTGTAAGGAAAACTTCCTGGAAGTTTTGCATCCTGAGCTGCATGAGTGTACTATCTCATATCAGTGGGTTTTGCAGTGAGTTTTCAGTGTTTTTTTACTGTGTTGTCCTCTCGTATCCCTAGCTCTTACATCATACTCCCTCCGTCCGGATTACATGTGCAGAAATGGATAAAACTGGATGTATCTAGAACTGAAATACGCCTAGACCCATCCATTTATTTCCGGATGGAGGGAATACATGTCAATATGTCATGCCTTTCTATTCTTCAGTACCTATTCCATCTCCGTTGTAGCATGTTTTATAACTGAATCACCATTCTTCTATATAAGGCATGCAAGGGGAAGACGACTATGTTAGAATCTGAAGGGTTACAAACCAGGTCTTTGCAAAAGATCCAAATGCTAGGACATAATAAACCAACTCCATTTTTCATAGATACTGCTCCAGCATAGAGAAACCCAACTCCCACTGATAATAAGCAGATTCCAGTGGCCAAAGAACTTATGCGCTCGATCCAGCAAAAGAATGTCAACTCCATTCTAAGAAGCGTGTGCGTGTCCTCGCATCATGAAATTTTATAGCATTCTGATCATATTTTCTACATGTTTCTTACCCATCTCTCTTTTAGACTTCCTCCATTGGTATCGTATTCGAGGAAAATATCTTGCGGGAATTCTCTGTGCTCCAATGCTGATGTAAGTACCTGTTATATATCACTATATTTTTTACATCAGCATGTATTTTGTTAATCGGCCCGAATCTAACCTTTATCTGATCTAAAATTAGTTGCAGCAAAATGTTAAAGGCACTAATGTTGATTTTTGTAAGGAAAACTGACTAGTAGTTTTGCATACTGAGCTAAATGAGTGTATTATCTCATATCACGCACATTACTGAATTGTAGTGCTTCTCTGGTTGCCCCTTCATTCATTGTGTCAATGTTGCTTTCGTATTACCTTACCTGGCTGATGATAACTGTGCCATATTGTATTAATTTGGTGTAGGCTAGTGATACATCTCCAACCTAACTATAATTTTTGATTGTTCCATGCTATTATATTACCCCTTTTGGATGTTTATGGGCTTTATTTTACACATTTATATCATTTTTGGGACTAACCTACTAACGGGAGGCCCAGCCCATATTGTTGTTTTATTGCATGTTTCAGTATTTCAAAGAAAAGGAATATCAAACGGAGTCCAAACGGAATGAAACCTTCGGCAGCGTGATTTTTTGGAAGAATATGATCCTCGAGACTTGGAGTCCACGTCAGAAGATCCTCAAGGAGGCCACGAGATAGGAGGCCGCGCCCCCCTTATAGGGTGGTGGCCCCTGTCTCGTGGGCCCCTCGAGCACCTCCCGACCGACTTCTTTCGCCTATATATACCTACGTACCCTAAAACCATCAGAAATAAAGATAGATCGGGAGTTCCGCCACCGCAAGCCTCTGTAGCCACCAAAAACCTCTCGGGAGCCCGTTCCGGCACCCTGCCGGAGGGGGAATCCATCACCGGTGGCCATCTTCATCATCTCGGTGCTCTCCATGACGAGGAGGGAGTAGTTCACCCTCGGGGCTGAGGGTATGTACCAGTAGCTATGTGTTTGATCTCTCTCTCTCTCTCTCTCTCTCTCTCTCGAGTTCTCTCTCGAGTTCCATCTATGGCACGATCTTGATGTATCACGAGCGATGCTATAGTAGTGGGATCTAATGATGTTTCTCACCCTCTACTCTCTTGTGATGAATTGAGTTTCCCCTTTGAAGTTATCTTATCGGATTGAGTCTTTATTTGAGAACACTTGATGTATGTCTTGTCGTGTTTATCTTTGGTGACAATGGGATATCACGTGCCTCTTGATGTATGTTCTGGTAACCAACTTGCGGGTTCCACCCATGAACCTATGCATAGGGGTTGGCACACGTTCTTGACTCTCTGGTTGAAACTTTGGGGCAGTCTTTGAAGTAGTTTGTGTTGGTTGGGTGAATCTCAGATTGTGTGATGCATATCGTATAATCATGCCCACGGATACTTGAGGTGACAATGGAGTATCTAGGTGACATTAGGGTTTTGGTTGATTTGTGTCTTAAGGTGTTATTCTAGTACGAACTCTTGAATAGATCGATCTGAAAGAATAACTTTGAGGTGGTTTTGTACCCTACCATAATCTCTACATTTGTTCTTCGCTATTAGTGGCTTTGGAGTGACTCTTTGTTGCATGTTGAGGGATTGTTATATGATATATCTATGTTATTATTGTTGAGAGAACTTGCACTAGTGAAAATATGAACCCTAGGCCTTGTTTCCTATCATTGCAATACCATTTACGCTCACTTTTATCATTAGTTACCTTGCTGTTTTTATATTTTCAGATTACAAAAACCTATATCTACTATCCATATTGCACTTGTATCACCATCTCTTCGGCCGAACTAGTGCACCTATACAATTTGCCATTGTATTGGGTGTGTTGGGGACACAAGAGACTCTTTGTTATTTGGTTGCGGGGTTGCTTGAGAGAGACCATCTTCATCCCTCGCCTCCCATGGATTGATAAACCTTAGGTCATCCACTTGAGGGAAATTTGCTACTGTCCTACAAACCTGTGCACTTGCAGGCCCAACAACGTCTACAAGAAGAAGGTTGTGTAGTAAACACCAAGCTCTTTTCTAGCGCCGTTGCCGGGGAGGCTAGGTAAAGGGCACTCGCCCACACCCCGTCAACTAAGCTCTTTTCTGGCGCCGTTGCCGGGGAGGTGAGTGCTTGAAGGTATATCTTTAGATCTTGCAATCGAGTCTTTTTGTTTCTTGTTTTATCACTAGTTTAGTTTATTAAGAAAACTACAAAAAAAATGGAGTTAAGTTTGTCTCATACACTTCATCTTTTTAATATCTTTCATGAGTTTGATGGAAAGGAAAATTGTGCTCAAGTGCTAGAAGAAGAGTGCATTAAAATGCTTGGTACTAAATCCTTGAATGATGACCATGATTGCAATGTTGTTAGTATAAACTCCTTGAATATCCTTAGTACTAATGATGATTGCTCTAGTCATGATGAAAATATATCTTATGAACATGTCAACTTTTGTGGAGTGCATGTTTGCATGAACACACCAAATAGAGAAGATATATATTGTAAGAGGCATAAGTATTTAGAAACTAAGAAGTTGCAAGAAAGGCTAGATAAGAGTGCGGAGAATTTAAGATATCTTTCCCGTTGTGAATTTTGCAATAAACAAGATCATTTACATCTCCAATGCAAATTCTTTCATGATCGGATCGTGTCCAAAAATTGTGATGATTTGATCTCCCTTTCTCATTACAATGAACTTAGGTTGCTTTTGGGTTGTGAAGAGTTGAAACGTTTAACTAAGCCTATTCCAAAATTTAATCTTATGCATTTTCTTGATATTGATCTAGAAAAGATTTATTTGTTTTGTGCGGAGAATTGCATTGAAAATACTTATATTGCCAATGACCTAAAGAAATGAAAGCACATAGAAGATGATGAAAATACTAATGAAAGGGAAGAGACTTCCCAATATCCTCCTATTATTTCTCATGATGAATCAGGTAACGAGGAGGAGCTTTCTATTCAGCCAATCTCATCTATAAGGAGATCAAAGAGGAAGGTTGAACCCACACATAATGTGAAGAAGAACAATAAAAGAAGGAACAACAAAGGTAGAAAGGTATCCCTCCCAAATGATGTTGCTCCTACTACTCATTGTGATGATGATAATTGCTATACTATTGGTGCTATCAATATTTTTAATGATGAGAGTGATTATGCTTATGATATCAAAGAGCCCAAGCTTGGGGAAGCTATGTTTGATGAGGATGAAATATTTGAGAATATATTTGCTGGAATTAATGTTTGTCCCAAGCTTGGGGATGCTATGTTTAATGAAGATGATATTTTTAGCGTCCCAAGTTTTGATATGGAAAGTTGTTATGATGATAGCATGCCTCCTACTTATGATGATTATATTGATGAAAGTGGGTTTGGAAGAGTGTCAACTTTAGGAAGTAGTGATCCCACTATTTTGGAGGATGTTGAATCTTATTGTGATGAATATGAAAGTGGATTTGGAAGAGTGTCAACTTTATTTAGTGATTCCACTATATTGGGAGAGGTTTCAATCGATTATGATGAGCACAAAGTTGCTACTTATGATGATTATTGTGATGAAACTTATGCTATAAAAAGTAGTGATGATTATATTTACAAATCTTGTCATGATTATGATTACCCTTTTTCTGAACATTACTCTTTTAATGTGGAAACAATTTTTAGTGTTCAAGTCTCTTATGATACTCCCACTATTTCGAATGAGAAGAAATTTGCTTATGTGGAGAATAGTAAATTTTCTATGCTTGTAGATCATGAAAAGAATGCTTTAGGTGCTAGTTACATTGTTGAATTCATTCATGATGCTACTGAAAATTATTATGAGGGAGGAATATATGCTTGTAGGAATTGCAATAATGTCAAGTTTCCTCCCAATGTGCTTAAAATCTTGAAGCTATGCTTGTTTTACCTTCCCATGCTAGTTGATTATTGTTCCCATAAGTTGTTCGCTGAAAAAATCCCTATGCATAGGAAGTGGTTACACTTAAATGTGCTAGTCATATGCTTCATGATGCTCCCGTTATGTTTCAATTCTTATCTTTTATGTGAGCATCATTGTCATCATCATGCTTAGCTAGAAAGGCATTAAAGAAAAGCACTTGTTTGGAGACAACCCAATATTTACCCTTACTGTTTTTGTGTGTCCACATGATTATGCTACTGTAGTAATCATGTTTTATAGCTTTTGTTTCAATAAAGTGCCAAGTAAGACCTTTAGGATAGCTTACGGTGATAGTTGTGTTGATCCTGCTGAAAATCAAAAACTTTTGCACCCAGTAAATTAGTTTTGTTAATTCACAGAAACGTGCTATCGATCTGATTCTTTTTGCTCTTGATTAGAATACAAATTTCTTAGGACTTCCTAATTTGGTAGGATATTTGGAGTTCCATAAGTATATCTTTGATACAGATTACTCCAGACTGTTCTGTTTTTGACAGATTCTGTTTTCTATGTGTTGTTTGCTTATTTTGATGAATCTATGAGTAGTACCGGAGGGTATTAACCATAGATAAGTTGGAACACAGTATATATTACACCAATGTGAATTTAGAATGAGTTCATTACAGTACCTAAGTGGTGGTTTTATTTTCTTATACTAATGGAGCTTACGAGTTTTCTATTGAGTTTTGTGTTGTGGAGTTTTCAAGTTTTGGGTAAGGATCCGGTGGACTATGGAATAAGGAGTGGCGAGAGCCTAAGCTTGGGGATGCCCAAGGCATCCCAAGATAATATTCAAGAATAGCCAAAAGCCTAAGCTTCGGGGTGCCCCGGATGGCATCCCCTCTTTCGTCTTCGTTCATCGGTAACTTTACTTGGAGCTACATTTTTATTCGCCACATGATATGTGTTTTGCTTGGACCGTCATTTTCTTGTGTTAATATTTTCTTGTTGTTATTTAGATTAATGTTTTGCATCTTTAGTTTCAATAGAAAAGTCAAGGATAGCCTTTGCCATGCTTATTTTGCTAGTATACTTGTTGATGAGCTCTGATAAATTTACTACAGTGGGAATTTTATTTCATAATTTTTGGAGTTAGGGAAGTATTGGTACTCTTGCATTCTTTACAGACTGTACTGCTTTGGCAGATTGCTGTTATGTTTGCATATGTTTGCTTGTTTAATGATTCTATTTGAGGATAGGAGTATTAAATATGCAGAGGCATTTAGTATTCAATTTTGAATAATAATTTTAGTGATTTCTTACAGTAGAAAATGATAAGGTTTTGCATTAGTTTATACTAACCTATCTCACGAGTTCTTGTTGAGCTTGTTGTGGATGAAGCTTTTGAGAAATAGAGAAACCATGATATGAGAGGAATTAAGGAGACACAAAAGTTCAAGCTTGGGGATGCCCAAGGCACCCCAAGATAATATTTCAAGAAGTCTCAAGCATCTAAGCTTGGGGATGCCCAGTAGGCATCCCACCTTTCTTCTTCAACAACTATCGGTTAGTATCGGTTGAGCCTAAGTTTTTGCTTCTTCACATGAGTTGTGCTATCCTTGCAATGTCATTTTATTTTGTTTTGCTTGCTGTTTGAATACAATACCAATATCTGAAATTCCTTAATGTTAGAGAGTCTTCACATAGTTGCACAATTATTCGACTACTCATTGATCTTCACTTATATCTTTCGGAGTAGTTTGTCATTTGCTCTAGTGCATCACTTATATCTTTTAGAGCACGAAGGTGGTTATATTTTGTAGAAATTGCTAGTCTCTCATGCTTCACTTATATTATTTTAAGAGTCTTTTAGAACAGCATGGTATTTGATATGGTTACAAAGTTGGTCCTAGAATGATGAGCATCCAAGTTGGGTATAATAAAAACTATCATAGGAAGTGAATTGGATGCTATGATCAATTTGATACTTGATAATTGTTTTGAGATATGGAGGTAGTGATACTAAAGTCATGCTAGTTGGGTGATTATGAATTTAAAGAATGCTTGTGTTGAAGTTTGTGATTCCCGTAGCATGCACGTATGGTGAACCACTTTGTGATGAAGTTGGACCACAATTTTATTTATTTATTGTCTTCCTTATGAGTGGTGGTCGGGGACGAGCGATGGTATTTTCCTACCAATCTATCCCCCTAGGATCATGCGCGTAGTGCTTTGGTTTTTGATGACTTCTAAATTTTTGCAACAAGTATATGAGTTCTTTTGATTAATGTTGAGTCCATGGATTATACGCACTCTTTCACCCTTCCACCATTGCTAGCCTCCCTTGTACCGTGCAACTTTCGCCGGTACCATACACCTACCATTTACCTTCCTCAAAACAGCCACCATACCTACCTATTATGGCATTTCCATAGCCATTCCGAGATATATTGCCATGCAATTTTCCACCGTTCCGTTCATATGACACGCATTACTTTTGTCATATTGCTTTTTGCATGATCATGTAGTTGACATTGTATTTTTGGCAAGGCCATCTTCATAATTTTCATACATTTCGCTCTTGATTCATTGCATATCCCGGTACACCGGCCGCCGGAGGCATTCATATAGAGTCATATCTTGTTCTAGCTTTGAGTTGTAATTCTTGAGTTGTAAATCCATAAAAATGTGATGATCTTCATTATTAGAGCATTGTCCTAGTGAGGAAAGGATGATGAAGACTATGATTCCCCCACAAGTCGGGATGAGACTTAGGACTTTACAAAAAGGAAAAAAAGAAAGAAGAAAAAGAAAAAAAGGGGCCAAAAAAGAAAAAAAGAGAAAGTCCAAAGAAAAAAAAGAGAAAGAGAACACTTGATGTATGTCTTGCCGTGTTTATCTGTGGTGACAATGGGATATCACGTGCCTCTTGATGTATGTTTTGGTAACCAACTTGCGGGTTCCACCCATGAACCTATGCATGGGGGTTGGCACACGTTCTTGACTCTCCGGTAGAAACTTTGGGGCACTCTTTGAAGTACTTTGTGTTGGTTGGATGAATCTGAGATTGTGTGATGCATATCGTATAATCATGCCCACGGATACTTGAGGTGACAATGGAGTATCTAGGTGACATTAGGGTTTTGGTTGATTTGTGTCTTAACGTGTTATTCTAGTACGAACTCTTGAATAGATCGATCCGAAAGAATAACTTTGAGGTGGTTTTGTACCCTACCATAATCTCTACGTTTGTTGTCCACTATTAGTGGCTTTGGAGTGACTCTTTGTTGCATGTTGAGGGATTGTTATATGATCTATCTATGTTATTATTGTTGAGAGAACTTGCACTAGTGAAAGTATGAACCCTAGGCCTTGTTTCCTATCATTGCACTACCGTTTACGCTCACTTTTATCATTAGTTACCTTGTTGTTTTTATATTTTCAGATTACAAAAACCTATATCTACTATCCATATTGCACTTGTATCACCATCTCTTCGCCGAACTAGTGCACCTATGCAATTTGCCATTGCATTGGGTGTGTTGGGGACACACGAGACTCTTTGTTATTTGGTTGCAGGGTTGCTTGAGAGAGACCATCTTCATCCTACGCCTCCCACGGATTGATAAACCTTAGGTCATCCACTTGAGGGAAATTTGCTACTGTCCTACAAACCTGTGCACTTGCAGGCCCAACAACGTCTACAAGAAGAAGGTTGTGTAGTAGACATCAGCTAGTTGCCCAAGCGTTCGTTCTGTCAATGTTGCTTTCCTATTATCTGACTTGGCCAATGATAGCAATGCTAGTGTGTTAATTTTGTGTAGGTTGCTGAAGATAAGAAGACAACTCTGAAAACAGCAAGGCAACCCCATTGTTTCTTTCCAGTAAATCTAGGCCAGGTAATATGGCAATAGCTCATGATTAATCTGTTTGGTTCCCGTCCTAATTTATGTTATGATGCGATGGTGAGACACTCTCCACTATCAATAATACAAGCCTGCCAAAATCGCCATCTGAATCTGTTCAGTATCCTGCATCTCGAATGCAACAGAATAAATGTATGTTTGTGAACCAATTAATGGCTGAAGCAATGATGGAAATGGTGGATGAATCAGAGGTGCAGAGTCATGCGACACAACAACTGATCAATGTTTCCAGAGACAGTGTAGCAAAGTAGCAAGAACTTGCCCACATGCTTTATGGGCGTCATCTGTGCTGAGGTTGCAGATTGTGACGTTGTAGATGGCTAGGTTCTGCTCATTTATTTGCACTGGCATCAAAGTGGATGTAATTTCTTGTAATATATGCTGGATGTGCAACGGTATTCTCTGTATGCCGTAGCTTTGCTTGATTGGTTTTGGTCCTGTGCATAATTGCTCGTCGTAATGGGCTCAAATTATCTAATTTCGTCTAAAGACATGTACAAACCTTAGTGGGCCCATTTAGTTAATGGGCCGTTACTAGGCCGAAAGTTAATGGTCGGCCTGCCTCTTACCTCCCGGTTCGTTAATAGGCCAACATCGAAGCGGGCAACAGGTGGGCCCAATCTATTTCACGGGCCGTTAACAAGCCGTTACTAAGTTTGGGCTACAAATGGCCCAACTATACTGTAGACCTTTAGCAGGCCGAAAGAGACAGCGGGCTTGTACTGGACCATGAAGAGCATGGGCCGCTAAGAGGCCGAAAGTCAGGTCGTATTGTAAATGGCCCAACTGTGTTGTGGGCCTTTAGCAGGCCGAAAGAGAAACCAGGCTGGTATTGGACCATGAAGGGCATGGGCCGTTAAAAGGCCAAAACTAAGGTCCGACTAGAAATGGCCCAACTCATTTATGGTCCGTTAACAGGCCGAAAGGCACACAGGGCCGGGAATTGGCCCAACACTTAAATGGGTCGCTAATAGGCCAAAACTCAGGTCCGACTACAAATGGCCCAACTGATTTATGGGCCGTCAACAGGGTGAAAGTGACACCGGGCCGGAAATTGGCCCAACACTTAAATGGGCCGCTAAAAGGCCGAAACTCATGTCCGACTACAAATGGCCCATCAGAATTATGGGCCGTCAACAGGCTGAAAGACACACCTGGCCGGAAATTTGCCCAACATTTAAATGGGTCGCTAAAAGGCCGAAAGATGTACATCCTAAAAATTAGCCCATCCATTGAATGGGCCGTTAACAGGTTGAAATCTCATCGGGCCGATATTAAGCCCAAATATATAGCAGGCTGCTAACGGGTTCGAACTGACGATGGGCTGCAATGGTGTCAAATCTTTAACGAGCCGTTGACGGGACGAATTGGCACATCTCGTATGGGCCGTGGGCTTAAATGGACGTGACACAAGTAGGCCTTATATGGGCCGGCCTGCTAATTTTTACTGGGCCGGCCTTTTTCACCGGAATGGGACACTGTTGGACCATGCCACGTGTCGGCCTATAATAGGCGCCTCCTGTCCAATGAGTGGATGGCATCTGTCCCAACGGTGAGCCGACATGTGTTTGCTCCAGCCAATGATGATTTTACACGTGGAAAATCCCCATTGGTCGGGGCTGTTAACGGGTTATCGGATCCAACACCGGACCCGATAGCTTAACGGCGTTCCGTTACGGTGGATGCCATGTGTTGTTCACCCTTGAAGAAAGCACTTCTGTGACGCACGATTTATCGTCATGGAAGTGTACACTTCCGTGATGATAATTTTGGTAATGTCATGGAACACTTCTACAACGGCACAGGTATGACTATCTTGATTCTGTCATAAAATCGTCATGGATGTACATGCATGACAAAAAATGCGACCTACTGTGACAAACATGTATCATCACGGAAGTGTATTTGTTTTGTAGTGTTGGTTAGGTGTCACTTGGGAGCCTCCATCAAGATTGTGGAGTTGAACCAAGGAGTTTGTACGGTCAAGGAGATCGCCTACTTCGTGAAGATCTACTCTAGTGAGGCAAGTCCTTCGTGGGCGATGGCCATAGTGGGATAGACAAGGTTGCTTCTTCGTGGACCCTTCGTGGGTGCAGCCCTCTGTGGAATCAGGCAACCGCTACCCTTCGTGGGTTGAAGTCTCCATCAACGTGGATGTACGATAGCACCACCTATCGGAACCACGCCAAAAATCTCCATGTCAACATTGCGTTTGCTCCCTCCAAACTCCTCCGATTACCTTCATATGCAATGATTTACATTCCGCTGCTATACTCTTAGAATTGCATGTGTAGGTTGATTTCCTGACTTGTGCTAAGTTGCTAAAATCTGCCAAGAACTAAAATCGGGAAAAGGCTAGATTTTTAGTTGGTCAAGTAGTCTAATAACCCCCCCCCCCTCTAGACATACTTTCGATCCTACAAGTGGTATCAGAGCGACGGTCTCCATTTGCCTTGATTTCCATAACTTTTGGTGATCATAGCCTTGGTTTCACAACCTAGGAGAGTATGGCGTCTAGCGAGGGAAATTACCACCATAGAGGTCCTTACTTTGATGGTACTAATTTTGCTAGTTGGAAGCATAAGATGAAAATGCATATTCTTAGACATAACCCCGCCGTTTGGGCTATTGTGTGTAATGGCTTGCAAGTTGAAGATGATGCAATACAACGCTCAAGCATGTAATATTCTCTTCAACGGATTGTACCCCAAAGAATTCAAAAAAATCAGCCGTCTTGAGAATACAAAGGAAATTTGGGATACTTTGATTGATATACACGAAGGTACCGACTCCGTCAAGGAATCCAAATTGGATGTGCTTCAAAGTCAACTTGACAAGTTGGAAATGAAGGACGGTGACGGTTTCGCTGAAATGTACTCTAGGCTTGCTCTCATCACAAATGATATTGCCGGCTTAGGAAGTGAAGAGATGACCTATAGATTCATCATCAAGAAGATCCTAAGAGCCTTGGATGGAAAATATGATACCGTGTGCACATTGATCCAAATGATGCCCAATTACAAAGATCTCAAGCCAACGGAAGTCATTGGAAGAATTGTTGCTCATGAGATGTCACTCAAGTATAAAGAGGAACTTCATAACAAGTCAAGTTGTGCTTACAAAGCCTCATGTGATGCTCCTACATTGTCAAGTGAGTAACAAACCTTCAATGAAGAATTGAGCCTAATGGTGAAGAACTTCAACAAGTTCTACAAGAGTAGACGCAAGGAAAGAAGTTCCAAGTCAAGGTCCTACAATGAAGATCTTCGAGTCGTGAACGTAATTGCTACAATTGTGGAAGACCCGGACACTACTCCAGTGAGTGTATGGCTCCCTATAAAAGGAGAGAAGATTCACCTAAAATAAGAAGTAGAAGAGAAGAATCACCACCAAGAGAGAGAAGGAGTAGAGATGATCGCTATGAACGAAGAACCTCCCAGAGAAGCAAGGATTCACAAAGGAAGGACAAATCATCAAAGAGCTACACAAAGCAAAGACATCAAGCTCACGTTGGTGAATGGGTATCCAGCTCCGACTCCGACCATCACTCCGAAAGAAGTTATCACTCCAACTCCGAATATACTCAAGGTGAAGGTTTTGCCGGTCTAGCACTTGTGTCAACCAACTCCTATGACATATTTGACTCACCAAATGAAGGAATTGGAAGATGCTTCATGGCTAAAGTCCCAAAAGTATCACACCCCGAGTATGTTGATTTCAATAGTGATGAAGATGATTTGTTAGGTGATGATGATTTACTTGTTGACAACTCTTGTGATGAATACTATGATGAAACGTCAACTAACCATGCTAATCAAGATAAAACGAATGACAATGATAAGGAGAAGATTGAGCATTTAACTAAAGAACTAAACACACTTAAGTTAGCTCATGAAACTACCTTGGAAGTTCATCGAGAACTTTTAAAGAATCATGAGAAGTTACGCTTTGAAAATCTCAACCTAGACCAAGAGCATGAGTTTTTAAAGGCAATCAATGTTGATCTTCGCAAGAAAAGTTCTTCTAACGTTGCCAAGCATTTACTCTTGTCTACTTACACGCCACAAGTAAAATCTAGCAACAAAAGTAAGAAAGATTCTTCTTCTAGTAGTAACAATAATCATGCTAAATCCAATGTTGTTGCTTCTAGTAGTTCTCTTGATTCCACTAATGATTCTCTTAGCCAAGTTACACTTGAGCAAGAAAATAGCTTATTGAAGGGAATTATAGAGAAAGGTGTTTACAATAGCCTTGCCGGAAGTAAGCAATTTGAGGAAATTGTATGCAAGCAAGGAGGGCACCGGAAGAATCAAGGTGTTGGTTTTGAACGAAAGTTCAATGCCAATGGAGTTGAGTGGGAAGAATATCAATACCTCAATTCAAAGTTTGTTCCTCAACAAGAGAAGTATGATCCTACTTCTTTCCAAGGTACACAAGCTCAAGATGATATTCCACCACAAGACCACAAGCAAAAAGGCAAGGATAAGCTTCAAGAGGAGATTGATGCATTTGAAGAAGCTCCCAAGGCCTTGGTCAAGTGGGTTCCCAAGACTACATCAAGTTCTACTTCATCAAGTACGACTACAACGCCAAGGATTCCCATCAAGATGATGTGGATCCCGAAGAAGAAGGACTAGAGAGTTCTTGAGGGTGACTCCGCCAACACAGTTCACTCATATTATTTTGGCAAGAACAAGTGCAAACAACTTCCACATCTTGCACTAGTTCAAGGAGTCACAAACCCTCTTGTTGGTAAGACAAGGGACAAGGTAACCTAATGCTTTCGTGGACATCATCTTGTGTACATCACTCTATGTCTATGGATATCCTTGTTGTGGGACTAACCCGTGTAGGTATTGAAAGTGCAACTCACTTCAATGGATTGCTCCGAATGATCTACATCAACATTGAGCGTCCACATCTTCAACACCTACATGAAGTCATCATCGACAAAACCCAAGGTTAGTTCATCCCTCTTATGGGGGATGTCACATCTAGGGGGAGCTTTACTCTAAGACTTGAGCTATAGCAACTCTAATGGTGTGAACACAACAATGCTTGATGTACAAGTGGTAACCCCACTTGTGCTTAAACGATGAGTATGACCTATGATCAAATGTTCTCATTTGACTCCTAAGTCAATATACTCATATATAGATGAACTAGTCATCGCAAATTGCTTGATAGATGCTAGAGTGATTGTGCGTGCTTTGTCACATATTTCATTTGCCAATTTACTGCGTGAGCATGTTGGTTGCATATTTTACTCATTCGAGGACATCCACTTGTTGCTTTGATTGTTTGGCTCTTTCTCTTTTGCCAAGTGGATGGACAAGAATGCCTAAGAACCTTCTCTAGATATATATGATTTTCTCGTCTCAAACTCTATTCATGCTACATCACAAAGTTTGATCAAGTCAGATTCGAACCACTATGTGTGACGAGCACTCGGAGTCCCCGATTCATCATAGACATAAACTTCCAAAACCTATTCGTGCATTTCGGTATGACCGAGTCATCCATTTCGGTCAAACCGAGTTCACTAAGTTTATCTAGGTTTTCATCTCGGTGCAATCGATTTGAACATTTCGGTCACACCGAGTTACAGTAACCGCTTGCGATTCTGCATCTCGGTGCCACCGAGTTGTTCCACTCGGTCACACCGACAGGGTCGGGATATATATATATATATATATATATATATATATATATATATATATATATATATATATATATATATATCCACGGGTGATATTTTGGAAATTTCTTCAAAACCCCTCAGCCCGCGCATATCCTCCTCTGCCTCCTCGGGTGTCCGGATCGCCTCCTCGCCAGCAGCGACCTCCCGCCGCTGGTTTCTGCCACCATCGACGGAATCTGCTCCGCCGTAGCCGCCGTAGCGAACACCCGCCGAACTAGGGTATGTGTTCGACCCCTTGTGCTGTTTATTCACCTCCGATTCTAAGCACGAGGACAATGCCATGATTCTTGCCACGTATGAAATCAATCTATCAAGAGAAAACTTCCTTAGGCTTAGTTTGATTCGAAAATTTTAGGGTTAGCTCTCTGCTGAACTCATCTCGGACCGACCGAACTGTAGAAGTCGGTCTCACCGATCTGTCTTATACCATTGCACATGCGCTTTTCGGTCTGACCGAAAACTGCAAATCGATGTGACCGAGTTCAATTCTCAGTGAAACCCTAGCAATCTCGGTGCTACTGAACTGTGACTCAGTCTGACCGAGTTCACTAGTTTAGGTTCCAAATGTTGCTTCGGTGTCACCGAGTTTATCAATTCGGTAGCTCCGAGATCATTTCAATAGAGAACTAAAACTAAGTTTTTGACTCATTTGTTTTGCACAAATCTCTACACTCTGTGATGCTCATCTACTCTACCTCATCTATATCTATTCACAGGATTTGCTGTCAGTTTGCCTGCCAAGATGTCTGACCAGAGTGATAGCCAGAATAGGTCTGAAGAGCAAGTGCAAATGAGTGAGGGCACTAGTACCTCAAGCAGCTATGATGAGGGCAGCAGGAGCACACCAAATAACTTGCCCAAGGCAACCACTAGAGCTAGGAAGAAGAAAACCTTAGACTCTGAGGATGAGGATTATGTTGCAGTTGAGGATGAGGCCACCTCAAAGAAGAAAGTGATGAAGAAAGAGTATGGCACTGCTGCTTCAACAAAGCCTGGTATGAACAAGAAGGCACCAGCAAGGAGAATCCCAACATCCAAGCCAAGAAAAGTTGCCACGGGAGAAACCATGAAATTCACATTAGAATCAGATGATGGTGAGGCAGTTGGTGATGGTAAGAAGAAGAAGAGGGCAAGAACCACAACTGCAAAAGTTCTTGGAAAGTCAACTATGGTGAGAGATTCTGAAGAGGAAGAGGAAGAGCATGCTTCACCAACACCCAAATCCCAAAAGCTTATGGGAGATGTAATAAAGTCAGGGGCTGCTGCTAAGCCCAAACCTGCTCCCAAAGCTGCTGCTCAAACCACCAAGTCTGCACCCAAGATAAGCACCATAAACATCCCAGCTGAAGAGAAGAACAAGGCCCCAGTGCCTGATGTTGATGAAGAAGATGCTGAAGCACAATTGCTGAGAAAGCTCAAACCAAAGATCTCATACCACAATGACACTCATCTAGTGGCAGAGTACATGAACATCAGAAAGGATGCAGGTCTGGGACTTTGGAGGAAGAATGACCCTTATGTTGTGAAAAGGAGAACTGCAGTGGATTAAAGGTTCCACACCAAAGAACAACAAGACTTCTATGAGACCATTATGCTTGACAAGAAGCCAATTGTCTGTGATATGAGATGGGTTCACTGGACATACATCAAAGAGAATGAAGATCACTTCCCAGGTGTATATGACAGCTTCAAGGCGCTTGTGGAGTTGACAAGTTTGTTGGACAGAAGCTCGCCAAGTGGAATGATGAGCTGATCATGCAATTCTACTCCACTGCTCATTTCTATACAGATGGAAGGATAGTGTGGATGTCTGAAGGTACAAGGTACCAATCAACTGTTGAAGAATGGGCCGAGTTGATCAATGCTCAGAAGATCATGAGGATGATTTGGATGTGTATGCCAAGAAGAATAAAGACCACAACTCCATGGCAAGTATGTACAAGGAAATTCCTAATGAAGCCCTAGAAACTCATAAGTTGGGCTCTGTGAAATACTTGTTGTCTTGTCTGCCTAGCATAAAAACCATCTTGAGGCATACTCTATTGCCCAAGTCTGGAGATCACAGGATGGTAAGAGGACATTCAATCAACTTGATGCACATTTGTTATGTCCCTCAAAAATTCAAGGTCATGAGTCTTATTGTAGAGACAATCAAGAGGACAGCTGCTGATCAGAAAAGGTCTTGTGGGTATGCTCCACAAATTCAGGTTCTCATAAACTCAAAGATGGGCACAGGAACTTACTTGTTGGACAAGGAGCACTTACCTCTCAAGCCAGATTTTGAAGACAACACAGTTGTCATGGATGAGAATGATCCTTCATCAGTGCAAGCACATGAGAAGAGAGCAAAGGCAAGGGCAGAAAAAGCTGCAAAGATGCCAAGTGCTGAAGATGCATCTCAGGTGTTCTTGAAGAGCAAACAAGATCAACTTGGATTTCTGATCCAATCTACTTTGAGGATTGAGAAGGGCTTGGCCACCCTGACTCAAAATTAGGAGAGTTTGGAGAGAATCATTGAACAAAAATTCGATGATCTTGATCTGAAAGTCACTGAGATACAGACAATAGTTGAGCAGCTCCAGGAGGAAGCAGAGGAGAAGAAAGGAAAGGCAACTACAGAAGCTTTTCAGTATGTGCCAAGAGGTCAGAGGTCATTGCGGTGCGGTGCACGATACTAGAGCAACTACATCTGCACCAGCAGCCACAACTTCAGTGCCACCTCCAGCAGCCACTCCAGCAGCTCCAGCTACATCAACTGAAGCCTTCGTCCTTGGAGTCATAACTACACCACCTCACGGAGACCAAGCACGAGAGGCGCATAGCACTATGCATATTTGAACTTTTTGGTAACTTGTTGCCAAAGGGGGAGAAATATGTATAGATCATAGACTTTGAGAGAGAGTGTTGTTTTTTGTCTCTCTTGCACTTTGTTTGGTTGAACTTTATTGTATGCTTGCTTGATACATTACGTCGTTGTGTGAGATACTTGAATGATCATATGTTTGATCATATGCTACTTTAATGTGTGTTTGGATGATATTATCTCTTATATCCATATATGATCATTCACTTTGCTTGGTGATGAGTGCATGCTTTTAATTGTTATCATTTTGAGCGCTCCACCAAGATGTATGTGACATGTAACAGTAACCCATGATACTAATCGATTGTGCATTTGTACTCAAAAGCAATTCTTAAATAATGCACAAATTTAGGGGGAGCTCTTGCTTCTCACATACTTCTCAAAGCGACAATGTATTTCAATCTTATTATCATTTGTCGAAGTTTTGATCTATATGTTGTCATCAATTACCAAAAAGGGGAGATTGAAAGTGCAATTATCCCTGGGTGGTTTTGGTTATGATTAACAACATCTAGCTCATTGAACAAATGCTATTTCAAGATGAATATCTCAGGAAAGTTCAATGATTGGCATGGAATGGATTAGGAATGTGGACCCCTCAAATGCTAAGGACAAAGGATTGGCTCAAGCTCTAAAAGCTCAAGACTCTACATTTTACTTTTAGTGATCCAAGATCACATTGAGTCCATTGGAAAAGCTGATACTATTAAAAGGGGATGAGGTGTTGCTTAATAGCTTGCTTGCTCAAAATGCTTAGTGATATGCTCCAAAACCTCTCAACCACTTTCTCATATCCACATACGTCCCAAACCAAAAGTCAAACTCGGCCCCACTGATTTGATCCATCCGGCGCCACCAAGTTCATTTGACATGACCACTGCCAGAAACCCTAGTCACTTCGGTCTCACCGATAGGGATCTTGGTCTCAGCGAGATGGGATTGAAAACTCTCTATTTCCCTTCGTAACGTTTTGGTCTAACCGAGATGAGTGATCGGTCCCAGCGAGTTCACAATGCAAACTCCCTATTTACCTTTCGTAACATTTTGGTCCCACCGAGATGAGCGAACCGGTCCCACCAAGTTTGCCTGACCAACTCTCTGGTTAGCTTATTACCAAAGTCGGTCCCACCGACTTTGTGTAATCTGTCTCACCGAGATTACGTTATGCCCTAAGTATAATGAAACAGGTCCCACTGAGTTGACATGTCGGTCCCACCGAAATGCCTAACGGTCACATTATGAACTAAATCGGTCTGACCGAGTTTTATGATTCGTTCCCACCAAGTTTGGTAAATTGTGTGTAACGGTTAGATTCTGTGTGGAGGCTATATATAACCCTCCACCCACTGCTTATTCGAGAGGGAAGCCATCAGAACATGCCTACACTTTCAACATTCATTTTCTGAGAGAGAACCACCTACTCATGTGTTGAGCCCAAGATATTCCAATCCAACCATATGAATCTTGATCTCTAGCCTTCCCCAAGTTGCTTTCCACTCAAATCATCTTTCCACCAAATCCAATCCTATGAGAGAGAGTTGAGTGTTGGGGAGGCTATCATTTGAAGCACAAGAGCAAGGAGTTCATCAACAACACACCATCTCTTACCTTTTGGAGAGTGGTGTCTCCTAGATTGGCTAGGTGTCACTTGGGAGCTGTCGGGTATCAAAACCGGCGGATCTCGGGTAGGGGGTCCCGAACTGTGCGTCTAGGCGGATGGTAACAGGAGACAAGGGACACGATGTTTTTACCAGGTTCGGGCCCTCTCGATGGAGGTAATACCCTACTCACCTTGATTAATATTGATGATATGGGTAGTACAAGAGTAGATCTACCACGAGATCATAGAGGCTAAACCCTAGAAGCTAGCCTATGGTATGATTGTTGTTCGTCCTATGGACTAAAACCCTCCGGTTTATATAGACACCGGATAGGTTAGGGTTACACAGAGTCGGTTACAATAGTAGGAGATCTGCATATCCATATCGCCAAGCTTGCCTTCCACGCCAAGGAAAGTCCCATCCGGACACGGGACGAAGTCTTCAATCTTGTATCTTCATAGTCTTGGAGTCCGGCCGCGATGATAGTCCGGCTATCTGGACACCCCCTAATCCAGGCTTCAATGACGATGAGTCCGGCGCGTTGATTGTCGTCGGCATTGCGAGGCGAGTTCTTCTCCGAATTCCATATACCTGTCGAATAGTGTCTGGCTTCTGATAAATGCTGTGCTCCTTGGCTTCTGCGCCCAATAATGGCCATCTTCCACGTGTTTGAATGAATGCGAAAGGCCAGGGTATTTTTACAATTACCCCCCTAGCTGTGCAAATGAGCTGCCTATAAAAGGGGCAAGGATCTAGATCTGAGTCACAGCATCCCTCCTTCGCGAGCTTTCATCGGAGCGCCCCTGACCAAAGCCCATTCCATCATGGACAGTCGACGCGGCTCCTCCTCTCGCGCTCCCAGCCCTCAGCCTGGAAATTGGGAGAGATGCTCAATCCCGCATAGCGAGCTAGTTATACTCCAAACCAAGGGATTTCTTCCCCCGGCCTTCATGGTTCCGGTTCGAGCCGGACTCGCCACCTACAAGGGCGGAAAGCAAGCGGAGGGTGTCCCCGATCCCTCTAAAGGAGAGCGGGTATGCTTCTTCTCTTATCAAGTAAGAGGACTCGGCTTTCCAATCCATCCGTTTCTCCGGGGGCTCTTGGAGTTCTACGGCCTCCAGTTGCACCACCTTACGCCTGCCTCCATTTTGCACATTGCGGGATTTGTGGCCCTCTGCGAGCTGTTCTTGGGCGTCGAGGCTCATTTCGGGTTGTGGAAGAGATTATTCTGCCTAGTACCCCGTTCTCATGAGGGGTCAATATATCAAGTGGGCGGAGCCGAGCTATGGCGCATCGCCGGGACCGGATACCTATCCGGAACCCCAAAGAAGGCGTCCGAAGACTGGCCTTCGGAATGGTTTTATACGGAGGATGTCCCGCTGCCGGATCCTGTTCAGATCGGCCTTCCGGAGTTCAGCAATGCTCCTCTGAAGAAGCGCCTAAGCTGGCGCCCTCGAAGCCCCCGGAGGGAAGATGACAAGGACGTCCTCTATTTGATGAGCCGAATAAGGTTATTGGCTCATGCCGGACTAACCATGATTGGAGTCATGGCAATCTACATTATGAGGGGAGTGCAGCCACTCCAATATAGGGGCCACCCCATGTGGGACTTCAACGGGGAGGATGATGCCACCCGCCATGGCCGCAAAGGGCCGGGATCGGTCACCGAACTGGTGAAGATCTTGTCTGCTATGTATAAAGGGGAGGAGGAGGATTTCCTCCGCGTCAATCCACTGAAGGAGTTTTCTTCGAATAATCCTCAAAGCTGGGTAAGCAAACATGTTTGTGACCTATCCGATCCATGTTCCCGTGGTTAAATATCTCATTTCATGGTTTCTGCGTAGGAACTACTTGTTGGGTATGGAGAAGATACATAGCCCGCCCCACAACCCGAGGATCCGAACGGTCCCTCGATCGACCTCCGAAGAGGATCCGGATATAAAGGTGGAGTTGATCGACGGGGTGTTCTACCAACTTAGCATCGACAATGCTTTGGTTGCCATTACGGCCGATTACCCCGGAATACTTCCAGCCTCACAGGTAACTGAGACCGAGGTCCCAAAATCCTGATAATGACCTACCCATGCATATTTTTTGATCACCGTATGCCAATGGTGTTTCACAGTGGGTACCTTCGAGGCAGGAAGCCGAGCCCGCGGCAGCTGGCCAACATAGGGCAGTGCGGCCCCACAGGCTAAAAAGAAGTGCGGTCCAGATCGAAACTCCGCCGCAACGGTATGGCGTGTCACCATACACCCAGGATTGATTCCTGGAAGGCGTACTAACGCTGGTGCTCTTTTAAAGAAAAAGAGCACTCGCCGGACTGAGTCCGGAGAGGTTGCCAATCGAACCTTCACCGGCCAGGCTTCAAAGCCGAGTCTGGAGCCTGAGGCGAGCACGAGAGGTGCATCGGATGCTCCTCCGACAGAGGATGCCGACAGGTTGTCCGCCACCAACTCCGAGGTGGAGAGCGCCTTGAATCATAGGCGCCGCCGGACAGTTCTTCGTGACGCATGTTTTTCTCAAGAGTCCTTGAATGCCTTCGATTCGGGAGATGCACACCTCCGTGCCGCTCAAGATGGTTTAGCCGGAGCCACGGAGCAGTATGTAAAGGACATACGGGTAAGGAAATTTGACAGTTATGTATGCCAGTAGCCCCCGAGACTTAAAATAGTTAGAATAACTGATTTAAGGATCACTTGTTATGCAGGATCTTACAGAAAAGAATACCCGACTGTCCCAGGAGCTTGAAGAGTGCAAGGCCCAACTTGAGGCCGCACTAGCCGCCACGGAGGAGCCACAGAGACCCCTCTGGTAATATACGCTTCAGAAGATAAATAGTTTATGAAGTGCGGCGTGTATGTAAATCTGACAAAAATATTGCAGATGGCGCCGGACTAGATCCGGACAAGCAGCAACTCTTGCGCCAGCTAAAGGCCGGCGAGAGCGTGCTTACGAGGGTGCGGCAGGAGAAAAATAGCCTCCAAGACACCAACACCAAGCTGGGTGAGGAACTAAAGGATGTTCGTGCCCAGTTGTCTGACTCTGTAAAGGAGAATCAGCGGCTTCGTCGTGGCATTTTCAGTAAGTGCTTGAACGAACTTTGAAAGAGTTCGGCGAGGAAGGCGACTAACATAAACATGTATGTAGGTTTGCTCACAGGTCGTCCTGAGGACGAGATGCCCAGTTCTTCGGGTGATCTTCTTCCCGAACTGCGTCAGCTGCACGAACGAGTCTGGCAGGTGATGAAAGGCATCGGCCAGGCCTTGTGGCCATCTATCTCCCTGCCCGAAGGCATTGGGGAGCTGGCAGAGCGGCTTCAAGGAGCACGGCGGCGCTTCCGGCTATGGAAGATATCGGCCTGCCGTCAAGGCGCCAGGGAGGCCTGGGCCATGGTAAAGACGCGGTACACGAAGGCTGACCCAAACCACATGGCCGAGGTCGGACCTGTGGGGCCGGATGGGATGGAGATCACTGTAAGCTTAGTGTACGGCCAAGTAGAATTGGCCGCCAAGTATTCCCAGCAAGATTGTAAATTAGATAGCCTGTTAGATGGCATTGAGGAGGAATACAATGAGTCAAGTTGACTTTGTAAATAAATATGACATGAAAAATGTCTTCTAGCCGGATTGTAGATCGTTTGTCATAGCGGACCTTTTCGCCCGACCTCGTGGACCCAATAGTCCGAGTGTGTCCGAATACCTTCGTGGTTATATAAGAACCGTGGTATGCATGGAGACAAAGGCGTAGGGGTCATTAGTGCTGTATGTCGGACAAGTGCCCAACTAGTTATGTTATATTACATGGGTAGTAAGAACCATCTTCCAGGAGAATAGTTCCGTTAAGGGTTCCTTTTCATTTGGGATGCATGCCCTAAAGTGCATGTCAAAGCTGCTATGAAAGCAGAAAATCATCTGGGGGCAGATGGGTAAATAATTAAAAATCATCTTTTAGTTCACCGACCGAATATTCCTTTAAGAATGCTAGCTTTCGGCTTCACCCAGTCTGAGGTACACATCCGGCTGACCTGGCAGTAACAATCGCAGAGGTGCTCCTTTACCACCTAGCCGAACAATCGGGAACGTAGGGGTAAGCACAGGAGTCAGGCAACCCAGCTTGGCCAAAACTTAAGTCATATCGATGCATATAATGGTGAATAAAAGGTACATGCGGAAGTTTAACGCATGTGTTGGGCATAAAGCCCATATAAATAAGCTTCTGTTAAAGAAGCCCCCGGGTATAATGAGCGTGGACAGCGCGTTAAATATGTGCGAACAAAGCGCAAACGAGCCTCTAGAGGTGAAAAAAAGAAAGAGGAGGAAGGAGGGAAATAAAAGACAGCAAAAATAAAAAATGTGGACGGAGGAAGGAGACGAACTTGGAGTCCGGCACTTAGGCGTAGAATCTTCGTAGACGGGCTGCGTTCCATGGGTTCGGCTCGAGTCGGTTATCCGATGCGTTTCGCAGACGGTATGCTCCGCCGGTCAGGACCTGGTCGATGATGAAGGGACATTCCCATTTGGGCTTGAGTTTGTCCTTTTTCTTGTCCGGTAGGCGTAGAACTAGTTCGCCAACGTTATAAGCTTTGGCCCGTACTTCCCTGCTTTGATATCTTCGAGCCCGCTGTTGATAGAATGCGGAACAAGCTTTTGCCATGTCGCGCTCCTCCTCCAATGCGTCCAAACTGTCCTGCCGATCGAGCTTGGCTTCTCTTTCTTCATACATGCGCACGCGAGGTGAGTCATGTATTATGTCGCAGGGCAAGACTGCCTCTGTGCCGTACACCATAAAAAATGGTGTGAATCCCGTAGTATGATTCGGCGTGGTCTGCAACCCCTAGAGTACGGAGTCGAGCTCCTCAACCCAGTGCGTTTTAGATTCCTTGAGGGACTGCACTAGTCTGGGTTTAATGCCGCTCATGATTAGACCATTTGCTCGTTCGACTTGGCCGTTTGTTTGAGGGTGATAGACTGAGGCGTAATCGAGCTTGATGCCCATGTTTTTGCACCATAATTTGACCTCGTCGGTCGTGAAGTTGGTGCCGTTATCAGTGATAATACTGCGGGGGACACCATAACGGTGCACTACCCCTGATATGAAGTCTATCACCAGTCCGTATTCGGCCGTTTTAACAGGCTTGGCCTCTATCCATTTGGTGAATTTATCCACCATGACCAATAGGTATTTTTGCTTGTGGGTTCCTCCCTTAAGGGGTCCAACCATGTCAAGCCCCGGACCATGAACGGCGGGTGATAGGTATAGTTTTGAGGGCGGTGGGTGGCATGTGGCTTTGGTTAGCAAAAGGCGGCAACCGACGCATCGTTGGACTAAATCTCAAGAGCTGCCCGGCCGTCGGCCAATAAAATCCTGTACGAAGGCCTTGCCTACAAGGGCCCGGGCTGCGGCGTGGTGCCCGCCCAGTCCGGCATGAATTTCAGCCAGGAGGTTTCGCCCTTCCTCTTCGGAGATACACATTTGAAGGACTCCGGTAGTGCTTTTCTTATAAAGCTCTCCCTCATAGACTTTATAGGCTTTAGATCGCCCGTACTATGCAGCGAGCCTCATTTTGGTCTTCGGGGAGTTCCTGCCTAGTTAGGTAGGCTAGGAATGGTTCCGTCCACGGGGCGATAACCGCCATTATTTCGTGAGCGGAGGGTGTTATCTCGGGGGCAGAGCCTCAGGTTGTGTCAAAGTGTTCGGCGTCAGGCAGTGCGGTTGGGTCCGGATTGTTATTACCGGACTCCCCTTCCCATAGTACGGATGGCTTGAACAGCCGTTCCAAAAAGGTATTGGGTGGGCCGGCATCTCAGTTTGCACCAATGGGTGCAAGATATCCGCCGCCTGGTTGTTATTCCGGGCTATATGATGAAATTCGAGCCCTTCGAACCGTGTTGACATTTTTAGGACCGCATTGCGGTATGCTGCCATTTTTGGATCTTTGGCATCAAAGTCCCCGTTTATTTGAGATATTGCGAGGTTCGAATCCCCGCGCACCTCTAGGCGTTGAATGCCCATGGAACGCCATCCGGAGGCCATGCGAAGGGCCTCAATTTCGCCGCGTTGTTGGAGTCCGTGTACATTATCTGAAGGACGTATTGATCGTGTCCCCGGTTGGCGACGCCAGACGACGCCAGCCCCGTGCCGCCAACATTTTGGAGCCGTCAAAGTGCATGATCCAATTGGAGTATGCGCCGTACTCTTTAGGGAGTTCGCCGGTCCATTCGCCACAAAGTCGGCCAAAACCTGCGACTTGATAGCTCGTCGTGGCTTGTAGGTTATGTCGAATGGAAGGAGCTCTATGGCCCATTTAGCAATCCGCCCGTCGCGTCGCGGTTGTTTATAATGTCATTAAGAGGTACCGGAGGCTACCGTTATCGAACACTCTTGAAAGTAGTGTCGCAGCTTCCGGGATGCCATGAACACTGCGTATGCTCTCTTTTGATAGTGTGGGTACTGGGACTTGCGGAGTTAGGACGGTGGACACATAGTAAACTGGTTTTGAAGAGGGAACCGGTGTCCGTCCGCTTTCGCTCGACAACGAGCACCGCGCTGACAACTTGATGTGTTGCGGCGATATATAATAGCATTGGTTCGCCCACATTGGGCGCGGCCAGGACCGGATTTGTTGCCAATATGGCTTTTATCTATTCGAGTCTGGCCGTGGCGGCATCCGTCCACTCGAAGTGTTCGGTGCGCCGGAGGAGGCGGTAAAGGGGTAACGCCTTTTCTCCCAAACGGGAGATAAAGCGGCTTAGAGCCGCTATGCATCCCGTCAATTTTTGTATTTGTTTGAGGTCTTTTGGAATATCCAATTGTGACAGAGCTCGGATCTTGGCTGGGTTTGCTTCAATTCCTCTACCGGACACAATGAAGCCCAGGAGCTTTCCGGCTGGAACGCCGAAGACGCATTTTCGGATTGAGCTTGATGTCATATTTTGAAGATTATCGAATGTGAGCCTCAGGTCGTCTACTAGAGTTTCGACGTGCTTGGTTTTGACGACCACGTCATCTACATATGCTTCCACTGTTTTGCCGATCTGGTTTGCCAGACTTGTCTGAATCATGCGCTGATATGTTGCGTCGACGTTTTTGAGCCCAAAGGGCATTGTATTGAAGCAGAACGGGCCGTATGGAGTGATGAATGTTGTTTCAGCTTGGTCTGGCTCCGCCATCTTGATTTGGTGGTAGCCGGAGTACGCGTCGAGGAAGCACAATGAGTCGTGGTCTCATCAGAAGCGTCGATAATTTGATCAATTCGAGGAGGGGAAGGGATCCTTTGGGCAAGCTTTATTAAGGTCTTTAAAATCAACACATAAGCGCCAGGATTTATCCTTCTTTGGTACCATCACCAGGTTTGCTAGCCAGTCCGGATGTTTTATATCTACGATGAATCCGGCTTCCAAAAGTTTGGCTAGCTCCTCTCCCATGGCCTGTCTCTTGGGTTCGGAAAAGCGCCGAAGAGCCTGTTTGACTGGCTTGAATCCTTTTAGGATACTTAGGCTGTGCTCGGCCAGCCGACGTGGGATTCCTGGCATGCCTGAAGGATTCCAGGCAAAGATGTCCCAGTTTTCTCGTAGAAATTCTCGTAGTGCGGCGTCTACATCAGGGTTTAAATGTGCCCCAATGGAGGCCGTCTTTGCAGGGTCCGTTGGATGGACTTGGAATTTGATTATTTCATCCGCTGGTTTAAAAGAGGTGGACTTGGATCTTTTATCAAGTATCACATCGTCCATGTTCACCGTGGAGCGCGCATCATGATAGTTCCTCGGCCGCTAGGGCTTCGGATAGTGCCTCGAGGGCTAGTGCGGCTGTCTTGTTTTCCGCGCGGAGTGCTATGTTTGGATCACTAGCGAGAGTGATGATTCCGTTAGGTCCGGGAATTTTAAGCTTCATGTACCCATAATGGGGTATAGCTTGAAAAATTGTGAATGCCTCTCGTCCTAATAAAGCATGATATCCGCTGTTGAACGGGGCCACTTGAAATGTGACCTCCTCGGACCTGTAATTGTCCGGTGAGCCAAACACTACGTCTAGTGTGATTTTTCCTGTGCAGCATGCTTCCCGGCTAGGGATTATTCCTCGAAAGGTTGTGCTGCTTCGCTCAATGCGGTTCCAGTCTATTTCCATTTTTCGGAGGGTTTCCTCATAGATGAGGTTTAGTCCGCTGCCGCCATCCATGAGTACCTTAGTAAGGCGAAATTCGTCCACTATCGGACTGAGAACCAATGCGGCTGGTGCTCGGGCTGTTCGAAATTTAGGTTCGTCACTGGCATTAAAGGTAATAGCCGTGTCCTCCATGGATTTATTGTTGCTACTTGGTAGACTTCGCAAGGATGCGGAGTGTTCGTTTTCGCATGTTATTTGATGCGAAAGTCTCAAGACTATTAACAACATCTTGTTGTTCTTTGGGCTGGGATTCTGAAGCTAGAAGCTCTTCACCACTTTTGGCCACCTGCCGTAGTATCCAACATGCTCGAAGGCTATGAGTTGGAGTGGCGCCCTCTGTGCTATGAATTTTGCAGGGTTCGTTTAGCCAACCCTCCAGTACGGTTTCGTACCCTTTAGGGGGTTTTGGTTTTTTGATATTTGACCCAGGTGCTTGATAATGATGCACCCTTTTATTTCGGACTAGGGATGTATTCGGGGCCGGATTATCCCAAAATTTACTTTCGGTTTTCGAGGCGCTCTCCATCGCACAGTACTTTTGTACTATGGTCACCAAGTCAGTAAAGCGTGTAATTTCATGATGACTTATGGCGTTTAGGATTCCCTTGTCCGTGCAATTATTGCAGAAAATTGGGATTGCGTCCTCCTCTCGGCAGTCCTTTATCCTATTCATAACCAGGAGGAATCTGGCCTAGTAACGATGTACTGTTTCAGCGGGCTCTTGCCAAATTCGAGAGAGATCGCTAATGTTTGGGTGGGCGGGTGGAACTAGATCCGGAACCCCGTCCAATTTAGGACTCGGGGGCCGAGAAGTTTCCGAACTCAGAAGTTTGGATTTTTGAGTGTTATCCAATGAGTCCAACCCGCCACCTGACTTTAAGTTCAGGGCTTGATCGACATCCGTCCCTCTGCGGGAATCCGGCATGGATGGATCAGGAATCTGGACGTAGCTAGTCCTTAAGGTAGAAGAAGAATCGCTGCATTGTTCCTCTATCACGGCAACATGATGGGTAGCCTGGGGAGAGTTGATCTCTGTCAGATCGGTTTTAGGCCCGATCCGGTCGTAGTATGTGGCGACTCTCAGGGCGGTGATGCGATCCAAGAGCTCGTTTATGGAGGAGAGCTCGATCGGATCCAACTGTTCGGCAAGTTCCGAACTAACATGGAGATTGGTTTCGATGACTCGAGAGGTCATTGTCAGCGCGGCGGCCGAACTAGCGGTCATGAGAAAACCGCCTACCCGAAGAGTCTGACCAGTAGCCAAGGCTTCTTTGGCGATAGTATCGTCTTTAAAGACGAGATGAGGCATCCTACCTCATGGCGACGGCATAGAGGAACTCTCAATGAAAGCACCAATGTCGGTGTCAAAACCAGCGGATCTCGGGTAGGGGGTCCCAAACTGTGCGTCTAGGCGGATGGTAACAGGAGACAAGGGACACGATGTTTTTACCCAGGTTAGGGCCGTCTCGATGGAGGTAATACCCTACTCCTGCTTGATTAATATTGATGATATGGGTAGTACAAGAGTAGATCTACCACAAGATCGTAGAGGCTAAACCCTAGAAGCTAGCCTATGGTATGATTGTTGTTCATCCTATGGACTAAAACCCTCCGGTTTATATAGACACCGGATAGGTTAGGGTTACACAGAGTCGGTTACAATAGTATGAGATCTACATATCCAGACGCCAAGCTTGCCTTCCACGCCAAGGAAAGTCCCATCCGGACACGGGACGAAGTCTTCAATCTTGTATCTTCATAGTCTTGGAGTCCGGCCGAGATGATAGTCCGGCTATCCGGACACCCCCTAATCCGGGACTCCCTCAGGAGCCTCCGTCAAGATTGTGGAGTTGAACCAAGGAGTTTGTACAGGCAAGGAGATCGCCTATTTCGTAAAGATCTACCCTAGTGAGGCAAGTCCTTCGTGGGCGTTGGCCATGATGGGATAGACAAGGTTGCTTCTTCGTGGACCCTTCGTGGGTGGAGCCCTCCATGGATTCACGCAGCCGTTACCCTTCGTGGGTTGAAGTCTCCATCAACATGGATGTACGATAGCACCACCTATTGGAACCACGCCAAAAATCTCCGTGTCAACATTGCGTTTGCTCCCTCCAAACTCCTCGCTTTACCTTCATATGCAATGATTTACATTCCGCTGCTATACTCTTAGAATTGCATGTGTAGGTTGATTGCTTGACTTGTGCTAAGTTGCTAAAATCTGCCACGGACTAAAATTGGGAAAATGTCAGATTTTTAGTTGGTCAATTAGTCTAATCACCCCCCCCCCTCTAGACATACTTTCGATCCTACAGTTTCACTATTCTCGAATTGAATACTTTTATGGATTTGAGACCACTTGATGTATGTCCTGCATATGTACACCTGTGGTGACAATGGAATGTTCTATTGATTCACTTGATATATGTTTTGGCACTCAACTCATGGATTCCCGAGGTGACATTGGGGTAATCTATGCATAGGGATTGATGCAAATTTTCGTTCTACTTTCTTCGGTAGAAATCTTGGGGTGATTCTTTGTCGCACGTTGAGGGATTGCTATATGCTTCAATTATGTTAGCATTGTTGCACTAGCGAAAGTATGAACCCTAGGCCTTGTTTCTAAGCATTGAATACCGTTCATGCTCCATTTCATCA
Source organism: Aegilops bicornis (assembly GCA_021605145.1). Lineage (NCBI taxonomy): Eukaryota > Viridiplantae > Streptophyta > Magnoliopsida > Poales > Poaceae > Aegilops > Aegilops bicornis. The sequence continues at coordinate 741,651,602 of CM038673.1, forward strand.
GTTGCAACCTTGTTGTTTTTATATTTTCAGATTACAAAACCTATATCTACTATCCATAGTACACTTCTATCACCATCTCTTTGCCGAACTAGTGCACCTATACAATTTTCCATTGTATTGGGTGTGTTGGGGACACAAGAGGTTTCTTGTATTTGGATGCAGGGTTGTTTGAGAGAGACTATCTTCATCCTAAGCCTCCCACAGATTGATAAACCTTAGGTCATCCACTTGAGGGAAAATTGCTACTGTCCTACAAAACTTTGCGCTTGGAGGCCAACACGAGTCAACAAGAATAAGTTGTGTAGTAGAAATCATGGCCACATACCCAACCCCCATGTATGGACGATTTAGTGCCTTGCGACTGTAACCCAATGATTTAAGAATAAAACTCTCTTTAAACCCACGAAAAAACACAACATGCTGAAATAGGCAAAGATAAAGTTGAAGAGGAGACTCCATACGGTAAGATCCAAGGTAAGAAAAATAAAGTAGGAAATAAATATGGTAAATATAGATAACCTTTGATTCACAAATACATGCCTTATGAGAATGATTCTAATAAAACTAAAGACTATGAAAGATTTGCAAATTTCTTGAATTCAAAACTATGTGCTTGCAAATCCCATAGAATGATGCTCTAAAAAGTACACCTTATTACAAATATATGAATCACATTATCACAAATAAAATAAAGATACCTACTAACAAAATATCCACCATGCATGCTTCTAATTATTATTGTTAATTGATGTAATCGATGTGAAAAAAACCTCTACAAGGTGATTATAATTGTAGACCATTCACTAATATATAATCATGCTAACTACTATACGACCCTGGAACATCTGAAGATATTTCCTACATAATTCATTAACTATCTTCCAGCCAAGAACCTCTAAACTCAAGAACTGCGTCGTCTGGGTTTAGCTATTTAAAAGTGTCCCTCTTTTCAAGAGTGAATTTTCCCCTTGTGCAAATCTACTAATGAGAACCTGTCGGCGTTCTGGGAACGGGGGTCCCCAGACTTGCCTGCCTGCAGCCTGCGGCGTGGATCAAGTGGTGGCCCAGTACGGCCCATCTTAAGACTCAAGACCCTCACGAGGGGCCAAGCCTCACGGGGCGGACGACACAAGACTTCCTCAGGAGCGGCCTCGCCAGGCAGGCTCGCGAGGAGGCGGAGAGATCAAGGCAGGGTACCTCGTGAGGTGCTCGTGACGCAAGCCATGACGATCGAGACCAGGCGGGCGCCAGGCGGGCGCCGGCCTGCGCAGTGTCCTTGTTTCCTCTTTGGTGCAAAGGGGGCAAGCACAGGCGTGGAGTACCGAGGCATCAGGCAAAGGTTGCCATTTTGGTGCAACGAGACCAAGACCAGCAGGGCGGCAGGATGGAGGTCACCGTGGAGCCCAAGACGGCGTCATCGCCAGTGACTTTGACAGTCGAAGACCAACTTTAGTCAGGATAACTTGTACTAGATGTTCCCCTTCAAAATGGCCGTTGTTGGCGCCCTTCCCGCTCAGTATTTGGGAAGAGGACCAGGGCCTCTATAAATAGAGCTAGCCACCACAGTAGGGGGCATCTGATAGAGTCCTAATCAGAGAGAGAGAGAGGCGATCGAACCCATCCAAGCAGTTCATCACACCAGCTTAAGAACACCTCTCGCAAGGTTGTTCTTCCTTTGTACTGTTCATCATCAGCCCCTGAGGCAATCCAACACACCACATACTGGAGTAGGGTATTACACCACAACGGTGGCCCGAACCAGTATAAATCTCGTGTCCCTTGTGTTGTTCATCGTTTTAGGTTAGATTCTCGCGAGGCGATCGGACGTGGATCGGTAGGGGGGAGATCTTCGTGCGCACCCCAGAGTTCGAAAGGGTCTGCCGGAACCCAACATCCGACATTTGGCGCACCAGGTAGGGGTGCGCCGGAATCCTTCTTCCGTTGTTTCACGTTTGATCTTCTGTCGTGTCCATGGCTGACGCTCGCCGGGCTCGGGCCGGGCGTCGGGCTGCTCGCGCCGCCCAGACGGCCCCCGTCGGTGGGTGTCCCCGTCGTTCCCCGTCGCCTGCCGCCAACGCCGCCACCGGCCCGGCGGGTACTGAGCTGCAGGCCTTGTCACTGCATCCTTCGGTGCGGCGGGAAGGTCGCACCGCCACCCCGTCGCTGACTCCAGCTGGTTAGTCGTCCCACGCCCGTCGCGCCCCCACGGACGCGACCGCCTCGTTGCTCCTGGCGCGTGAGCTCCTGCACTATCGTCCCGTCGAAGACCTCTACAAGGAGTGGCTCGCTCGCATCACCGAGCTCGTCAGCGCCGCAGGGGGCTCCCCTGCACCGTCCCTCTCGCTGCCTCGCCCTCCGTCCTGTGCAGGGGGCGCGGATCAGGAGGTGCCTCCGCCACCTCCTCCCCAAGACGGCGCCCTGGCTCCAAGGCGCGCGGCCCCAGGAGGAGACCCACCATGTCCGGCGCCCGCGCGACAAGAAAGGAGCTGCCAAGAAATCCCCCGACCCCAAGAAGGTGCTCGTGTGCTCCCGGCACCATTGCGCCACGACCGCATCCCTGCACCAGCACGTCAAGACCCCGCGCTTCTCCAGGCAGCCGCGTGCGGGAACCCCCAGGAGCAAGCCCCGCATCAGTAGAGAGCTCCGGTGGCCACCGCAGGCTGCTGTGCCTTCACCACCGAGCTACGCAGTGTCGCCTGGCCAGGCAAGTTCAAACCTGCTGCCTCCTTGCTATGACGGCACTGCCGACCCCGCAAAGTTCCTACAGCTCTACGAGCTGGGCATCGAAGCCGCCAACGGGGACGAAAAGGTCATGGCGAATTGGTTTCCCATGGCACTCAAGGACGGCGCCCACACCTGGCTCCTGAACCTGCCTCCTGGCACGATCTCCTCCTGGGACGAGATGCGCAATCGCTTCATCGCCAACTTCCAGGGCACTCGAGACCGTCCGGCGGCCGTGGGTGACCTGCGCCGCATTAAGCAGCAGCCTAGAGAGACCTTGCAGAAGTACATCCAGCGCTTCAACAGCGCTGGCCTCAAGATTCCCAGGGTAACTGAGGAGTCCATCATCTCGGCGTTCTCCGATGGCATCCGCAACGTCAAGATGAAGGAGGAGCTGGTGATCCATGAAGATCTGTGTACATCTCTAGAGTTGTTCAACCTGGCGACCAAGTGCGCAAGGGCTGAGGAAGGACGCCTCTCCCTTCTCGAGCTCCCAGCAGCAGACCCCGAAGAGATGAAAGCCAAGGCCAAGGATGTGAAGCGCAAGGGAGCATTTGTGCTCGCCGCAGAGCCGGACACGAAGCATGGCAGGGACCAACCGGAGTCGTCCAAGGGCAGCCGGTACTGTGTGTACCACGATCTCCATACCCACAACACCAACGAATGCCAAGAGCTCAGGGCCGTGCGAGAAGGCCGTGTCGGTCGACGCCCCGAGCGCAACGATCGGGGCTACGGCCGAGGCGGAGCAAGAGGTGGAGGACGATGGGACGACCGTGGCCCTCGCCAAGGGTGGCGTGACCAGCCTCGCGAGGACCGGTGGCAGGACTAGCCTCGCGAGGGGGCTTGGAGGGATCAGCCTCGTGAGGATCGCCCGCAAGGCAACGCAAAACTTCCCCCAATGCCACCACCGCCAAGAAGGAATGACGACCATCATCAGGACGAGGGGGCTGGGGCTTCCAGGAGCCGCGTGTGATCCCTTGCATCTTGGGCGGCGCTCAGGCCCCAGCCTCTCAGCGCATGTTCAAGCAGTTTGCCCGCGAAGTGAATGCAGTCCTCCCCAGGCTCGAGGCCACGCGCCCCCTCAGGTGGTCCGCGTGCGCCATGACGTTCAGCTCAGCGGATCAGCTCAAGTGCGCGGCAACGGCCGATGTCCTCCCGATGCTCTGCTCCCCTGTCATCAGCAATGTGCAAGTTACCAGGACCCTCATCGATGGCGGAGCAGGGCTCAACGTCCTGTCCGTCGAGACATTCAACAATCTTCAAGTGCCATATGATCAGCTTCAACCAACCAAACCCTTCTCAGGAATCACTGATGGTTCCACTGTCCTGATAGGGCGGGTCCGCCTCCCTGTCACCTTTGGACAGCGCAAGAACTACCGTACCGAGCTCATTGACTTTGACGTCACCCACATTCACCTGCCATACAATGCCATCCTCGGGTATCCAGCCCTAGCCAAGTTCATGGCAGTGACTCACCATGGTTACAATATCCTCAAGATGCCAAGAAGTGGTAGAGTCATCACGATCCCCTGTGAAGAGAAGGATGCGGTGTGCTCCCTCGAGCGCGCCTTCCAAGCTGCGTCAATCGAGGACCCAGAAAGCAAGAGTGGAAACCTTCCTGAAGCAGCTCCCGAGAAGGAGAAGACGTCACCTGGCCCAAGGCCTCAGGAGGCAGGCACCTCCGGAGGCGCCGCATCCGGACATGTGCCCGTACAAGGGGCGCCACCCTCCGTCGCATAGGAAGGCGCACCCAGCGCCCTCCTTGGGCAAGGCTCGAGGGCTCTCTCCTGGGGAGCCACTGACTTTGCCAAGGTCACGAGGGAGGCGCTCGGGCACCACTTGGAGGCGTGCTTCGCGGCACGTTTCCCTCAGGAAGGCGTGAGGCAAGGAGGGCCCAACCGCCAGGAGTTCATCACCAAGGTCGTTCAGGAATTACAGGAATCGAGAGTCATGCACGGCAACCGTCGCCTGCCCGGCGTAGCTCCCCATCCAGGCGAGGATGGCGGGCTGCGCGTCTGCATCGACTACCCAGGACTCAATCGAGTTGCGTCTCAGGAGCGCTTTTGGCCTTCGCGTGGGGCGCAGGTCCACCGTGACTACGTTCGTCAGATGCCCTTCCGGCTGAACGCGGCTGCAGCCCACCAGCGCCTGATGAGAAGCATTCTGGAAGCTAAGGTGGCCAAGCATCGCGTGCTCCTGGAGGAAATGGAGATGGAATTCGCCGAGCCGCCCGGACCTCCCAAGCCTCCCGAGGCTCGGAGCTCCTAGGGCTCGTGAGGATTGGCTTCTTCATCGCGCACCGTCAGCTGCTCCGACACTCGCTCTACAATGGTATCAGGTGACTTCTTTCAAGTTTCGTTTCAGCTGGGAGCGCCCTCAGGGCTGCATCATTCCCAGGTCGCGTGGGTTTGTCCCTGCGGCATGTATTCGTTTTTCTTATGTCTTCAGCTTACCTTGTTGGGGGCGCCCCTCGGGCTGCATCATCCCCAAGCCGCTCGGGCCTGACCCAGTGGAGTTTTCCTCTCTCTGCATCTATCTAAGTTGATTTGCTTATTCATGCTTAACCTGCTTGAGATAATCACCTGCTCGATTGACACCTACCTTTGGAGCTGCTCGCTCTAGCATGACGCTTGCGCATGGGTCCGTCCCTGCAATGTCGACAAATCTGAGTGGTCGAGCTCTGGCCGCGGCAGCCCCGCTAATGCGCTACCTCACCAGGCCCTCAGTGCCTCAATCACTCCCACGGAGCAACCAATGGCTGGCTGGCAACCGTAACGGCAGACCTTGTTTTCCTCGTGTTGGTGTACAGGATCCGCCTAAGGAATAGTGTGGGGGCGTCGTGAGGTCCCTCTCTCTCTCTCCCGTATGATCCACTCACGCATTAAAAGGGGGGCGCCTGAGCATCACGACTCATGGGCTCTTACTGGCTCTCCAGCCCTCACCCCCTGGCCTTGACCCACGGCATCGCGACCTGTCATACCAGCGGCGGCTGAGCTCGCTCGAGGGCCGGGACCTGAGGACGTAGAGCATGAAGGAAAGTGCGGGGAAGAGGGGAGAAGCTCACGAGGGCCTAACCCAATGACACCCCAGCTGCCGGCGCGGAGGCCCAGCACCTCGCCGAAGAACTACTCCAAACTCATGAGATAAGTAACGCCTCAGCAAAAGCTAAATCAACGCGACGCCAAACCCTCGCCTAGTGCACCTCTGTCACAGCAACGTTGCCTACCTTTCTTGCCCAGCGGAGGTTGCTTGAGCGCTAAAAGGGACCTCCTGAGCATCTCGACTCAGGGGCTCTTACTGGACCTTGGGCCGCTCACCTCCTGGCCTTGATCACGGCATCACGACCTGGCATACCAGCGACGGCTGAAGCTTGCCTGGGGACTGGGACCTGTCAGCGTAGAGCACCAAGCCCTCTTGAGGATAGAAAAGGGGGAGCCTAGCCGGGACAGGACAAGCATCTCGCATCGATTCATAATAAGGGTATAATATTCACAAAAGACATGGCAGACGCCTTACATACCCCCGCGGGGTGTTACTTCGATTCCTCGCAGGGAACAAAAGGTGCTAATCCTAAGGAACACAGACTACGCGTGCCTCCGCAGGAAACGCCATCATCAACAGAGGGCCGCCAGGCGCCGGCGCCAACCCCATCCAGATCAGTGGCGTCGGCGGTCAGATGAAGCTGCCCTGCTCCGAGCGCAACGCGATCTCGGGTGCTCGTAGCTGTCGTCGCTCATCTCCGGAGTCACGTCAAACTCGGGGGAGTCGCTGGATTCTCCGGCTCCTTCGCTGCTGCCTGAGGAGCTGCTGGGGAAGCGGTTGGTAGGCCGGGTCCTCGCCACTTCGATGCCCCGGCCGCCTTCCTTGGGGCAGCACTGCGGTCGGCGTCCTTTCGCGTCGAAGACCTTGAATAACATCAAGGAGGCGCCATCGTATTCAAGATGAATTACGAGGGCACCCCCTGTCCGGCAGACCCGGGCGATCTCGCCCCAGCCCCGGGTCATGTAGACCTAGCCTGGAGCGACAACTGCGACCTCCGCTCCGGTCGCAAGGGTGCTGCAGTCAGCATGCTGCATCTAGAACTCCAGAGACCCACTCGGCGGCATCTCGAAGGCGAAGGAGGGAGGAAGGTGGATCCAAGAGCGTGGAGGCATAGCGGTGTGGAGCACAAGCTCACGAGAAGAACCCTCGGCATGGACTCCACGGGTGACGACGCGCACCGCCGTGACTCGCCAGCGTCGCCGGCGGTGCCGTCAGTGTCGCTCGGCGTCTTCTTCTCTAGGGCCCTCGATTCGGGCATACAAGGGCAGCGGGAACCCAGGCGGCGGCCGCTCGTACCAGGGCCTCGACGTCTCCTGCCATGTGACCAGGTCGCAGCGGCCGGGGACATGCCGCTTCTTCGGCAGAAGCGGGTCGGGACCCTCTCGGGGGGCCTTCCCCTTCTCTTCCGCTGAAAACCGGCGGATCGGCACCATTGGCGTATGGTGGAGCAAGGGCGAGGAAGAAGAAGGAGAGAAGCAGGAAGAGATGGACTGCGGGGGCTCTCACCCGTCTGTACTTATAGTCCGGAGGAGGCCAACCGTCGGCCTCTACGACCACAGGTAATCATGACCCATTTCTGCATGGAGGGACTTGTCAAGTCGAGCAGTTGCCGAGGCAGCGTGGGGAAGCAGAGGCGCCAAGGCCGCAGGCTGATGGGGCCCACGGTGCTCCGCACTTGCCCCTTCGCTTCTCCGCTAAGCCAAGTCCGAGCGTGCCTTGGGCCCCGGGGCTACTGTTGGTGTTCTGGGAACGGGGATCCCCAGACTTGAATGCCTGCGGCCTGCGACATGGCTCAAGTGGTGGCCCAGTACGACCCATCTTCATCACCGCAAGACTCAAGACCCTCGCGAGGGGCCAAGCCTCACGGGGCGGACGACACAAGACTTCCTTAGGAGCGGCCTCGCCAGGTAGGCTCGCGAGGAGGCGGAGAGATCAAGGCAGGGTACTTCGCGAGGTGGTCGTGACGCAAGCCGTGACGATCGAGACCAGGCGGGCGCCAGGCGGGCGCCGGGCTGCGCAGTGTCCTTGTTTCTTCTTTGGTGCAAAGGGGGCAAGCACAGGCGTGGAGTACCGAGGCATCAGGCAAAGATTGCCATTTCGGTGCAACGAGACCAAGACCAGCAGGGCAGCAGGATGGAGGTCACCGTGGAGTCCAAGATGGCGTCATCGCCAGTGCCTTTGGCAGCCGAAGACCAACTTTAGTCAGAATAACTTGTACTAGATGTTCCCCTTCAAAATGGTCGTTGTTGGTGCCCTTCCCGCTCAATATTTGGGAAGAGGACCAGGGCCTCTATAAATAGAGCTAGCCACCACAATAGAGGGCATCTGATAGAGTCCTAATCGGAGAGAGAGGCGATCGAACCCATCCAAGTAGTTCATCGCACCAGCTCAAGAACACCTCTGGCGAGGTTGTTCTTCCCTTGTACTGTTCATCATCATCCCCTGAGGCAATCCACCACACCACACACTGGAGTAGGGTATTACACCACAACGGTGGCCTGAACCAGTATAAATCTCGTGTCCCTTGTGTTGTTCATCGTTTTAGCTTAGATTCTCGCGAGGCGATCGGACGCGGATCAGTAGGGGGAAGATCTTCGTGCGCACCCCAGAGTTCGAACCTTAAGGATCTGCGGGAACCCAACATCCGACAAAACCACCATACATTCATGTCGGCGTCCTGGACTTGGGGGTATCTAGTCCTGCCTGCCAGCGGCCCACCCCATGGCTCCATCGACGGCCTGGTATGGCCCAACTTTGACATCAACACCGCAAGACCTTCACGAGGGGCCAAGCCTTGCGAGGCGGACGACGCCAAGACCCCCGAAGGAGCTGGCCTCCTCAGGAGGGCTCCTGAGGGGCGGAGAGATCTATGCAGCTACCTCATGAGGCTCAGCTGACGTGAGCCGTGACGACAAAGGCCAGGCGGGCGCCAGGCGGGTGCAGAGCGCAGGTTTCCTCTTTGGTGCAAGGGAGGCAAGCCACATGCATGGAGTCGTGAGAAATCAGCCAAGGTTTCCATTCTGGTGCAACAAGACCAAGACCGCCAGGACGGCAAGACGGAGGTCATCACCGAGCCCACCGCAGCGTCACGACCAGAGGCTTTTCGCAGGCGAAGACTACTTTTGTCAGGATAGACTGTACTACTTGTCCCCTTTCAAATCCCGCCGTTGTGGAATCCCTTCCCGCTCATATTTTGGAAAAGGACCAAGGCCACTATATATAGGACTTAGCCACCACCATAGGGGAGGGGGAATCCATTCCACCCCGAGCACCACACCAGCTCAAGAACACCTCACCTCTTGAGGCTTGTTCATCCTTTGTACTAGTTCATCCATAGCCCCTCAGGCAATCCACCACACCACACTAGAGTAGGGTATTATACCACAACAGTGGCCCGAACCAGTATAAATCTCTTTGTCTTTGTGTCTCTGTGAGCTCTACGCGCTAGGCTAGGGAGGATTGCTAATAGGCCGGCTGGATAGGTTGGGATCTCTGCATGCACCCCAGTGTTCGAACCTCTCGCAGGTTGCCGGATCCCGAAATTCGACATTGGGCGCGCCAGGTAGGGGTGTGTCGGATCCTCTCTTCCGTTGTTCGACCCGTCTCTGCTCCGACATCTCCATGGCCGACGCGCGCAGGGCTCGCACCGAGCGTCAGGCCGCGGTCGCCGCCCGTGTCGCTCAGACGGCTTTGGCGGGTGACGGCTGCGCCCGCCGCGCTCCTTATCCGGTGGCCAACGCCGCCACGGGCCCCGCCGGCCACAAGCAGCAAGCTTAGTCTCTGCACCCGTCGGTGCACCCTGATGGCCGCACCGCTACTCCGTCGCTCACTCCAGCAGCTTCGTCATCCCACGCGCGCCGCGACCAGGTAGACACGCAGGCCGCCCTGCTCACGGCGCGGGAGCTTCTTCTCTTCCGTCCCGTGGGTGATCTCTATGAGGAGTGGCTCGAGCACATCACCTAGCTCATCAGCGTCGCGCACGGGAGCTAGGACGGGCCGGCTCGCTCGCTGGCTCAGCACCCACTTGCAGCTGGCGACGTCGTGCACGAGGCTCCTCCTCCACCTCCGGCCCGAGGCTCCATCGTCAAGCCAAGGCGTATGGCTCCACGGTGCGACCCGCAGCGCCCGGCGCCGGCTCGGGACGACGTGAGCTGCCAGGTGGTTCACCATCCCCAAGGAGAAGTGTGCGTGCTTCCAGCACCCCAGCACCAGGCTCTTGAGCCGCCACAGGAGGTGGTGGTGCGCATGCGCTAGGACCACGTTACACCCCCTCGACGACCTCCAGTGGCCACGGCAGGATGCCGTGCGTTCACTGCTGAACTCCGCAACATCGTCTGGCCGAGCAAGTTCAAGCCTGACCTGCCTCCACGTTACGATGGCACCGCAGACCCTGCTGAGTTCTTGCAGCTCTACGAGCTGAGCATCGAGCTGGCCAACGGTGACAAGAAGATCATGGAAAAATGGTTCCTGATGGCCCTCAAGGATGGCGCACGTTCTTGGCTCCTGAACCTGATCGAGTGGTCGATTTCCTCCTGGGAGGAGATGCGCAGCCGCTTCATCGCCAACTTCCAGGGCACCCGCAACCGTCCGCCGGCTGCAGGCGACCTGAGCCGCGTCAAGCAGCAGCCTAGGGAGACCCTGCATAAGTACATCTAGCGCTTCAACAACGTCTGCTTCAAGATTCCCAAGGTGTCGGACGAGGCCATCATCTGTGCATTCACCGACGGTGTTCGTGACGTCAAGATGAAGGAGGAGCTCACCATCCATGAGGACCTCTGCACTGCTCTGGAAATGTTCAACATGGCGAACAAATGTGCGAGGGCTGAGGAGGGACGCCTCTCCCTCCTCGAGCTCCATGATGCTGATCCAGAAGACAAGAAGGCCAAGACCAAGGACACGAAGTGTAAGGGGCCAGCCGTGCTTGCGGCAGAGCCAGAGACCAATTGCGGCTGCGACCACCCCGAGTCATCCAACGGCAAACGGCCGTTCTATGCCTTCCACAACGTCTATGTCCACAACACCAGCGACTGCTAGGAGCTCAGGGATCTCCGCGACGGGCGCCTTGGTCGATGCCCCAAGCGCAACGATCGAGGCTACGGTCATGGAGGTGGCCGAGGCGGAGGCCGCTGGGACGGACGCGACCGCCGTCAGGAGCGGCGCGACCAGCCTCGTGAGGACAGCTGGCAGGACCAGCCTCGCGAGGGCAACTGGAGGGAGCAGCCTCGTGAGGACCGCCCTAGGGCAATGCAGCTTTGCCTCCTCTGCCTCCACCGCCAAGAAGGAACGAAGATCACGATCAGGACGAGGGGGCTGGGGGCTTCCAGGAGCCGCGAGCCATCGCCTGCATCTTGGGCATCTCACAAGCCCCAGCTTCCCACTGTGTCTTCAAGCAGTTTGCGCGCGAGGTCAACACGACGCTCCCCAGGCTTGAAGCAACTCGCCCTCTCAAGTGGTCCAAGTGTGCCATCACCTTCAACTCCAAAGACTGGCTCTAGTGCGCGGCCACCGCTGGCGCGCTCCCCATGCTCTGCTCCCCCGTCATCAGCAACGTAACCGTCACCAAGACTCTCATTGATGGCGGAGCAGGGCTCAATGTTCTCGCCGTCCAGATGTTCGACAGACTCCAGGTGCCATACTAGCAGATGCACCCCACCAAGCCATTCTCAGGAGTGACCGACGGATCGACACACACGGTCGGGCAGGTTCACCTCCGAGTCACCTTTGGCGAGCGCAACAACTACCGCACCGAGCTCATCGACTTTGACGTCGCCAACATTCATCTTCCCTAAAACGCCATCCTAGGGGGTACCCAGCACTAGCCAAGTTCATGGCGTCCATGCACCACGACTACAACATCCTTAGAATGCCAGGAAGAAGCGGCATCATCACGGGCGCCTGTCAGGAGAAAGATGCGGTGTGCTCCCTCGAGCGCGCTTTCCAGGCTGCCGCAGTTGAAAACCCAGAAGACGAACACGGCGCCCACCCTCCTGAGGTCGCCCCCAAGACAAAGAAGCTGCAGCTGAGCCAGGGGTCTCGTGAGGAAGCATCACTCGAGGACGCAGCGATGAGCCTCGCGTCTCCAGATGCGGCACCTTCACCCATCGCATAGGGAGGCACGCCCGGCGCCCCTCTCAGGTTGGGCTTGGGGGCTCTCCTCTGGAGGGCCTCAGACCTAGCCCATTTCACGAGAATGGCGCTAGGGCACCATGTGGAGACGCTCTTCAGAGCACGCTTCCCAGGAGAAGGTAGGAGGCGTGAGGCACCAAGCGTTCAGGAGTTCATCAGCGAGGCGATCGAGGAAATTCAGGAAGGAAGGGTTCTGCAAGGCGATCGTCGCCCGCCGCGAGGTGGAGCTCACTGCCCTAGCGAGGGTAAGGAGTTCCGCATCTGCATCGACGTCCTTGGGCACAGCAGGGCCATGTCTCGGCAGCTTATGTGGCCATCTCGTGTCGACCGATGCGAGGGCCTGCCGCACAGCTACGTCAGCATGCCTTTCGGCCTGACGGGTGCGGCTGAGGCGTTCCAGCGCTGCATGAGGGACTCTCAGGCGGCCTGCAAAGCTAGGCACCAGGTGATCCTGGCGGAGATGGAGGAGCACCTTCAGGAGCTTCCCGGTCCGTTCGAGCCTCCCGAGGCCCGGCACCGGAGCAGCTCATGAGGAACGACTTCAGCAGCACGCGCTTTTTGGCTACCTCAACAAGTCTTCAGCAACAGTACCAGGTGACATCTCTCTAGTTTGTTCAGTCCGGGGGCGCCCCTCGGGCTGCATCATTCCCAGGCCGTGTGGGTCCGTCCCTACAGCGTGTATCGTTTTGCACTCACCAGGATTATCTAATCATTTCTGTGAACTTATTTATGACTTTCACCTCGTGACCTCCGCCTCACGGCCATGATGCGCCTGACTAACACCATGTCTGCACAACACACACATCAGCACGGCTCTTGTGCTCGGGTCCGTCCCTGCAATGCTGATAAACCCAGGGATCGAGCTTTGGTTTGCGGCCCGCTTCGCATACACCACCTCGCAGGGTCCTCGGTGCCTCCGTCTCACGCCTGGGGCCCACGGCCTCCTTTGTCATCTAACTTGCAGGATCACACTACAGTGAGCCAAGGGACGGCCCGGGAGTCGCTTGCACATTAAAGGGGGGGCCTCCCGAGCATCGCGCCTCGGGAGCTCCTACTGGCTCTCCAGCCCTCACCCCCTAGCCTTGACCACGGCAACGCGACCTGGCATACCAGCGGCGGCTGAGCTCGCTTGAGGGCCGGGTCCCGAGGACGTAAGCATCTTAGCAAGCGAGGCGGGAGGATGGCCAAGACGGGCTACGCCTGATGGCACCACAAGCGTGACGGCAAGCATCGCCTCTCCGATGGACTCAGACCACAAGAGATAAGTCTCGGCTCACTACGGCGTCAGTTTCGCTCCACATGCCACACCCTGCAGTTCCACTTGGGCGGTTTGACTCCCCTTTTCAATTTCCTCCACAACTGCTTGCACGCCAAGGGGGACCTCATGAGCATCGCGTCTCATGAGCTTTTATCGGACCTTGGGCCGCTCACCTCCTAGCCTTGACCACGGCATCACGACCTGGCATACTAGCGTCGGCTGAGCCTACCTGGGGACTGGGACCTGCTGGTGTAGAGCGTCACACTATCTAGGGAAGAGAAAAGGGAGGAACTCAGTCAAACTGGAATACGCGCATTCATTACAAAGTCAAAAGGAACAGCGACACTACTAAATACATCTCGATCCTTACAAGCCCCACGGGGGCTGATTTTCATCTCGTGCAGGAGAAACAACTACAGGGCCTTGCAGCGTCGCTGACGATGGCGGGCGGCAGCCATAGCAGCACTCCGACCCCGACAGGAGCTCGGCGGCACGTAGCTGTCGTCGCTCGACTCCGGAGAATTGCTGGGCTCAGGAGAGTCGCTGGATTCCCAGGAGTCGTCGCTGCTGCTGGACGAAGCACTGAAGGGAGCGGCAGCATAATCAGCACCCATCGCGGCGTCCCTCAAGCTGTCTTCCCCGGGGAAGCACTCCAGCCGCTCGCCCCACTCGTTGAAGACCTTGAAGAACAAGGTGTCTGCACCGTCGTACTCGAAGTGGATCGCCGGGGCTCCCTCCGCCTGGCAAGCCCGGGTGACCTCGCCCCATCCTCGCGTCATGAAGACGTCTCCAGATGGCACCACCTCGAACTCAGCTCCGGTGGCTAGGCTGCTACACCCTTTGTGTTGCAGCCACAGCTCCACCGGTCCCCTCGGAGGCAGCTCGCTGGCAAAGAATCGAGGGAGTCAGATCCAGGTACCAGGAGGCATCGCCGCCCACACCACACATTCGTGCGAGCTATCCTCAGCATGGGTCCATGGCGCAGCCGGCACGGCAATGGTGGCCCTGCCATCTTCGTGAGGCACCACTCGATGGTGCACTCCTTCACCTTGCGCCCGGGCGTACAAGGGGAGGGGGAAGCCGGGCGGAGGCCTCGATTGCCAAGGCCTAGCCACCTCTCCCCTCGCGCCTGCATCGTCATGGATATGGAGTCTATTCTTCGGCCGGAGAGGGTCCGTTCCCTCTCTAGGAGCCTTCCCCTTCTCTGCCACAGAGAACCTCCTGATCGGCACCATGGGAGCAAGGAGAAGAGGAGGAGAAGCAAGCAAGAGCAAGACGAAAGAGTACCACACCAGCTCAAGAACACCTCACCTCCTGAGGCTTGTTCATCCTTTGTACTAGTTCATCCATAGCCCCTTGAGGCAATCCACCACACCACACTGGAGTAGGGTATTACACCACAACGGTGGCCCGAACCAGTATAAATCTATGTGTCTTTGTGTCTTTGTGTCTCTGTGATCTCTAAGCGCTAGGCTAGGGAGGATCGCGAGTAGGCAGGCTGGGCAGGTTGAGATCTCCGCATGCACCCCAGTGTTTGAACCTCTCACGGGTTGCCGGATCCCGAAATCCGACAATTCATGTCTTCATTCCAATCACAATTCACTATTCCCGAATTAAGGGAATGGGAGAAAGATTTCTCTATGTAAATTCAAAGCAAAACAAATGGGCGTTGACGGAGAAATAAATGAACAACATTTACGGAGCAAATAAATAGGTTTGACCAATGAAATGGAGCATTGTGTAATGAAGAGGTCCTTATCTTGTTTGATTATGAATGAAATAAATGGCATTTAGTTCTCCCCATCTACATCTCTATATAAATAAACCCTTGGAGGCGATACAACCAAAGCACTCACTCCTATCCTCTTCTATCTACTAAACATTCAGGTAAACATTCCTTAATTCTATGTGTTCTTCATCTTGCATTGTGAAAAGTGATCTATGTAAACATTGATATTTTTCTTCCTACTAATTTGTAGGTTGGACCACTTGCCGGTAGCAGTAGCTGAGGGTGATAGGTTTGAGATGGAAAACATTCAGGATGAAAGCACCGGCTCGTCATCTCCTAGTTCATGTGTATCATCCGATAACAGCCCCGTCAAGATGATGCATGGGGGCTGCCCACGATGCTATATGCATGTTTTTGTGCATAGGGAGGACTTCCCTATGTGCATCATTTGCAAGCAACCAACCCTCCTGAACTTGAAAACTATGCTCGACAACATGCAGCGTGCCAGGCGCCAGTAAACAAGAGTAGGGCAATGATGTCATGCTTAGTTAAGTTCCATTATTATTGTGTATCTGTATGCATCAGTGTTGAATGTTTATTTCTTGTCATAATTCTCATGTTTTCATATGTAAACATGTTAATTAAGGAAATAATGGAAATAATTGGCACTTGCATTAGATTTGTTGTCTCTAACTAAACTAGAAAAATGTTTCAATAAGGTTTCATTGAAATCTTGTTCCTTAGTTACCCAAAATATGAAACGGGACTTGTCTTCTAGAATTGTAGGTTTAAGTTTTCTCCATGTTAGAACACCTGAGTGCTACCTTAACTTTGTATTCTTGGCCTCAGGGTTCTTGGAGTCTTCTTTGAGATCACTGGGTACAATCCCTTGATGGAAGATTATCACCTATTATCGTTGGCACCACCCTTCTTAGATTTGGAAGCAACAAATGTTTTTTAGGCTTTGAGTCTCGGGCTCGTTCCATCCTCAGCCTCTTGCATTTAATACTCCATCAAAAGTTTGGGTCCTTTCCATTTCGAGTGTCATGATCCAAGCTGTCTTATTAAATGGTTGGTGCCTTCACTATGACACCTCGATTTAGAGAACCGGAGGCCCTCGAGTTCCAACACAGAGATCCATGACTTCTGGTGTCAGGGCATATTTCGCCCTTAGTGATTTTAGTGATTGATGACAGTGCGTTTTGCAGACTAACTGTGGGCATTGAGTTTTCAGAGATTACAAGATGGCACAAGACGGTTTTCCCCCTTGGTGATTAAGAGCGAAAACGGTTATTTCCCGATTAATTCTTTTTGGTGGATTTGAGTCATAGGAATTTCGTACTATTAAGAGGGGGTCCGCATTTGGAAAGGTTAGGGTGGAATCAAAAATGCACACATTCACATTTGCACCCTCCTTCCTTCCTGACAATTTGGAGCTCTTCTGTCTTCTACTTGGGCTTTCCAGAAGCACATAAGCGGAAGTACCGCACTGGGGAGCGGTAGGGCCGCTCTAGCGGTACTGCCACCCTCTAGTTGTTCGAGCACTACCGCTTGTGCTTTGTGTTCTGTAACTTAGGGAAGTTGCATGGTAGTAGCGAGCGGTAGTACTGCTCATGTGATACAAGCTTCTGGTAATGCGGGTACCTTTGCTTGGACAGAGTCAAAACTTCAGAAATGTAATACACTTGGCGCTGAACTTTATAGGCTTTGCCTTCCTCCTCTCGCTCGACTGTGAGCACTGTACTGACAATCTGCCTAGTGGTTGTAGTATAAAACAACATAGGCTCTTTGCTGACTGGAGCAGCAAGCATCGGTTGGGTGGAAAGTACGGATTTGAGCTCTATAAACGTTGCTTCAGCTTCAGGAGTCCACTCGAATGTATCATACTTTTTCATCAGTAAGTAAAGAGGCGATGCCTTCTTACCGAGGCGAGAAATGAATGGACTGACAGCAGCCAAGCAACCCGTAAGCTTCTGAACATCATGTACGCGCACAAGGCGTTTCATTCGGATGACTGCTCCAATCTTTTGTGGGTTTGCGTCGATTCCTTGTTTGGAAACAAGAAAACCGAGCAACTTCCCCCTGGAAGTCCGAATGTGCATTTGGATGGATTCAGCTTGATGTCATATGTTCTCAAGTTGGAAAAGGTTTCAGCGAGGTCAGTCAGCAGGTCGGAACTCTTGCCTGACTTGACCACGATATCATCCATCTATGCTTCCACGTTCCAACTGATTTGAGTGAGTAGGCACTTCTGTATCATGCGCATGAACATGGCTCCAGCATTCTTCAGACCAAAAGGCATGGTAACATAGCAAAAACACCCGAATGGGGTGATGAAGCCTGTTTTTATTTCGTCAGGCCCATACAGACGGATTTGTTGGTACCCGAAATATGCATCCAAGAAGGACAAACACTCACACCCCACTGTTGAGTCAACTATATGATCAATGCGGGGGAGAGGAAAATGATCTTTCGGGAAGGCCCGATTGATATGCTTGAAATCAATACACATACGAAGTGAATCCCTTTCTTTGGGACCATGACGACGTTGGCGAGCCACTCGGAGTGGTAAATCTCGTGGATGAACTCAGCAGCCAGGAGCCGAGCAACCTCCTCGCTAATCGCCTTTCTCTTCTCAACGGCGGACCGTCGAAGATGATCTTTGACTGGTTTTGCTTTTGGCTTGACACGCACACGGTGCTCATCCAGCCCCCTGGGTACACCTGGCATGTCAGAAGGTTTCCATGCGAAGATGTCCCAGTTCTCACGGAGGAACTGGATGATCGCGACTTCCTATTTGCTGTCGAGTGTCGTTGATATGTGATTCGGAGCTGCATTGGGGTCTTCCGGGTGGATGTGAACAGGCTTGGTCTTTCCAGCTGAATGAAATGCAGATTCTGAAGAGGCTTCTTGGACCGCAACAAATCACTCGGATCTGTGGTTTTCTGGTACTCCTGCATCTCTACGGCTGCCATCTGTTCATCTGCAATCTCGCGACCCTTGTAGAGGCACTCTTCTGCTCTTTGTTTATTTCCTGTAACTGTGATCATGCCCTTGGGACCGGGCATCTTCAACTTGAGATATACGTAACATGGTCGAGCTATGAAACGAGCATACGCAGGCCTGCCCAGAATGGCATGATAAGCACTCTGGAAATCTACCACCTCAAATGTCAACTTTTCCTTGCGGTAATTCTTGGAATCACCAAAAACCACATCAAGAGTAATCTTCCCGAGTGACTTTGTTTTTCCCAGGAATGACACCATGGAACTGCATGTTGCTCTCACTGAGCTTGGAAATTGGAATGCCCATCCCTTCTAGGGTCTCAGCATATAGAATATTCAGCTCACTTCCGCCATCCATAAGGACCTTGGTCAGTCGGGTACCCCCAATGACTGGGTCGACCACCAACGCTTGCCGCCCTGGGGTAGCAACGTGTGCCGGATGATCAGACTGGTCCAATGTAATGTGAGTCTTCGACCACCTCAAATACGTCGTAGTTGCCGGAGCAACCATAGTCACTTCTCTGTTAATGACTTTGAGTCGGCTTTTGCTTTTGACATCAGCAAAACTCATCAAGGTAGCATTGACCTGAGGGAAACCCTCCTCTTCCTCCTTCTCATCTTCCTTATCATACTCTTTCTCATTGGACTTGTTCTCTTGGAAGTTCTAAATCAGAAGACGGCACTGCCGAGTGGTATGCTTCGGTTGAATCAGGTTTCCCTCCTCATCTTTCTTCGTGTGTATGTAACACGGCAAATCCAGGACGTCCTGTCCTGACTGAACTTTCATCTTCTTGGTTTCCACTGCGGCTTAGGATTTCCTTTAAACTTTCCACCTCCTACATTAAGGACTGCAGGCTCAGCAGGACCTATAGGTTCGGCTTTACACTTCTGTTTCTGATTGGAATTTCCAGCCCCGGAGTCCTAAACGACTATCTTCCCTTTGCTGTGGCGGAGTCAGTCCTCCTCTTCACCATTGGCATACCGAGTGGCTATCTCCATCATTCTGGTCAGAGTCATATCTCCGGACCGACCAGACTTCAGGTTAAGCTCTCTGTACTTGACGCCCTATTTGAAGGCGCAAACCGCCTGGTGATCTGACACATTTTCCACCGTGTGATGAAGGGTGGTCCATCTCTGGATGAAATCTCACAAAGTCTCATTCGGTTTTCTGAACACAGTGTTGCAATTCAATCAGCCCAGCAGGTCGCTTGCAAGTGCCCTCGAATGTTTTGGTGAACACTCGAGCTAAATCATCCCAGTAGGAAATACTCCCATGGGCTAACTGTGTCAACCAAGCTCTGGCCGACCACTCAAACATCAATATCATTGCCACCACCGATCTGCACAGCCACTCGGTAGTCTTCTAGCCAGGTGTCCGGCTTCGATTCCCCGGTGAACTTACTCACGCTCGCTGCCAATCTGAAGTTGGGAGGGATCTCAGCTGATCGAATGGCCAAACTGAAACATTCGGGCCCAGAAATGAATTCTCTCTTCCCAGTCAGACGATCTCTTCCTTGCCCTTCTCTGTTGGCTCGGCCTCTGTCGACTAAACCTTGCACAAGGAGTGATATCGCATCGAATCCCGGCTCTCTTGGTTCAACCGGGGCTCTCCGCTCGTCACCATATGGGTGTCTATCATCAAAGCACCGGGGCACGTATGATCCGCCCCTCGGAGGGGGCGTAAGCACCCGACGGTGGTCATCACGGGAACCCTGACAATCAAATTATCTATGGCCCTGCTCCAGGTACTGGACCTGGCATGGACCACGATCTTCCCGACGCCTGGGTGACCTTGGACTATGTGCCGACTGAACTGTGTCTACAACCACTGACCTGCTATGAATTCTGTTGCACGACTAGGAAACGGCAGAATTATGTTCCCCAGCGGCCTTAAGCAATGCACAAATCTGCTCTAAACCTCTACCAGCTTCTGAACGCGATGGCTGAATTGAGTCTGATGTGTGTGTGATGCTGCTACAATATTTTGAATCGGAGTTTGGTGTACCTGTGTTTCAGTCAGAAACAACCGTCTGGCCCGTCGACCGTATTCTGGAATCTGCTGATGAGCCTACTCGTCGAGTGCCTTCTGTAGATTGTCCAAGCGCGTACGCTCAGCCAAGGTGGCCAAGTGAGCAGCCTCAAAGGCCCGAGCCTCGGGGGTCTCCCCAATGATGGGGGTCTGTAGCGCCTGAACATTGCGTCGATGCAACTCTTCCCTCTGCTCCGTGGTGAGGGCCTCGGGAACGTACTCCTCATGCCCTTGAGACGGGCCAGCACCACCGTCGCCGCCACCGTTGCAGCGAATCAGGGCGGGCTGTGCTGGGAAGTGACCACGAGAACTTCTGCCGCAGGGTTATTGCTTTCGCACTCGGAGAGGGAATCCGAGTGACCAGCCGGCAGATCGAACAAACCATAAAGAGATTCATCGGGTTCGATCACCGTGACTTGGGGGTGGTCGAATAGCGAGGCACCGCATGCTTCATCCACCATTGGAGCCGCGAACAGCCGGACCGCTTGCAACGTGGAACTACGGGGAGCGATGATGTCACCAGGGCCGACTGATACTGAGTCGGCGGCTGTCGAAGAAGGATGCCGCAAGCACTCGAATGGAAGTGTGTCGCCCCGCGGACGGGGAGGGCCTTGATGTCGAGGGGAGCTTCGTGAAGCCAGGTGGAGTCATCGGTGATGAAAACGAGTGCACCGAGACGGATCTCATGGCCCAACGCCAGACCACCGTCGAAAACCATGTTGTCGGAGAACGAAATACGCAACCTTGCCGGAAGTCGCTTAGACATCTACCCCACGGTGGGCGCCAACTGTCGTGGGATTAAGTCTGACAGTAAGAATAGGGGGTACGTATGAGGAGGCAAGGTCCTAGCTACTGTGAGGTTGTACACGCAAGTTTATGGGTTCAGGCCCTTCTCGGAGGAAGTAAAAGCCCTACGTCTCGGTGCCCTGAGGCTATGTCGACTGGATATGCGTGAATGTTACAGGGGTACGAACCCTTGTGCCAGAGGAGGAGGGTGGCTTATATAGAGTGCGCCAGGACCCTCTCTAACCTCTGTTAGACAAGGTTCAATGTGAGTTAAGAGGGGGCGTTACTGGTAACGCCTGCCATAGATGACCATTAATACTACAGAGTGAACGCCTGACCGTTGCCATCCTGGGATGACTTTAGATCTTCTATACACCGAGTGGTTCTTCAGATGGTCGAGTGACTACTCTGTGGTCGAGTGGAATTGGAGTATCCGAGTGGAACCTTCTATCGAGTGGATTGCACTTCAGGATGATTACAGTCGGTATTCTCCATTGGTCCTTGAGTGCCTTTGGCTGTAGGTCAGTGTCCTTGGGTTTGGTGTCTAGGTCGGGCCTAGGATCCTACCCTAGGTACATGTCCTCATCATTAGCCCCTGAATGGATTGAGGTCCGAGTGCAGAAAAGGTTGAAGTTGACTCCAACTCAATTGAATGCTCCGGGGACATCTCGCTGAAGTCCGGAAAATACACGGGAACTTTCAATCTTGCTTCAGTTGGCTCGATCGATTATGATAGCTTGAAGTTGTCGAGTGAATAAATGTAGTAATCCTTCGAGTGGACTAGGCTGTGAAATCTTAGACGTGATTGGCTGCTCAGTGGTTCCCGAATTACACGGGATTCGAAATGTCAGAGAAGCGCGCCAGACGATGTGTGGCCGCGATAAGCAGAACAAATCAGAACGAGATGCCTCAATTTCTGTGCCGCCTTTTTCGCCACGTATCGCTCCTGTGCCGGTGATGGGATATGATTTGATTGCTGGGGGCCACTGGTCAGCCACTCGAAACCAGCCTCATATAAGGCGTCCAAACCGATGTGCGGCTCACTGCCCTCAATCGATCTCCCACCTCTCTTCTTCTCTGCCTCCTTTCTCCCAGTTCCTCACGCCCCTCCTGGGCCCTCTCAAGCTCCACGCAATGGTGAAGGAGAAGACTGACGCTCTGGAGCGTGCGAAGAAGGCGTCAACGACGGTGAAGGGGAAGAAGACGGCGCAGGGCTTGTCGTCGCGTTCTGCTCTGCCGCCTGGCTAGATCCAGGGGGATTGGACCCGCTCGACGGTCTCGCAGGAGGACTTGGAGAATCTCGCTCACAATGGTCTGATTAAACCTGGGTCCTGGAGATTGCCTGGGGAGGAGTTTGAGCCTCAGCCACACGATGGTGAGTGTGTCCTCCTCACCACTCATGTCGAGTGTGGTCTTTCTTTGCCTCCGTACCCGTTCTTTCGAGGGTTTCTGAACTTCTTCGGGGCTCAAATTCATCATTTCCCTCCAAATACTATCATGTACGTATCTTGCTGCTTTCATCTCCATGTGCGAAAACTTCTTGGGCAGCCACCCGCACTGGGGTCTTTTCAAGCATATATTCACTTGTCGATCTCAGACGGTGAAGAAAGCTAACCTAGTCGACCAGAAAACGCACGTGATCCAGATGTGCGGGGGGCTAGGGATCCAAACAAGGGGTAGGAGCTATTTCCCCCTGTGACTTTTCCCGAGTCAGTTAGAGGGTGGCAGTCGACTTGGTTTTACTGCAAGGATGTTCTGACTCCTGGTCAGTCGACTGGCCTCCCTCCTTTAACTCTAGAGAGACTCCAGTCCCCTCGCTCACTAGTGGTAGCTCCATAGGAGAAGGAGGAAGTGCAAATGCTGGTTGCGGCCGTTGTTGAACTGGTGAAGGGAGGGGTGACTGGGATGGATCTTGAAAGTACGTTATATCGACTAGAGGGGGGTGAATATGCTATTTTTATGAATTCTTCACTGAGGAATTTGTTGGTGAGGAAATTCCTTCACGAAGAACTATTTGCAGCGGAATAAGTACTCAAAAGTAAACATAACAAAACACAAGCATAGTCATCATGATGAAATGAAGACAATCACAAAGTACAGAAAGCGTAAACACATGATAACACAGGATGAAGACTGAGAGACTGAAGAAAGTGAACTGAGGAAATTGTGAAAGTCTTCAGTCAAAGTATTCAAACAGATATGAAAAAGCACACAACAACTGAAATGAGGAAATGGAAGAGTTGAGGAAATAGAACCAGTAAGCTTGGTGAAGACAATGATTTGGTAGACTAGTTCCAACTGTTGTCTCAGTTGTACGTCTGGTTGGCGCGGCTAGGCATTTAAACCTAAGGACACACAGTCCTGGACACATAGACCTCATCGTATTCTCCTTGAGCTAAGGTCACACAGACCTCGCCCAATCACTCATGGTAAGTCTTCAGGTGACTTCCAAACCTTCACAGACTCGGTCACTCGGCGATCCACAATTCCTCTTGGGTGCTCTAGGCCATGACGCCTAACCGTCTGGAAGAAGCACAGTCTTCAAAGGTAACAAGCGTCGGATCCACGCAGGATCAATCTCTTCAGTGATGCTCAATAACTTTGGGTTTGAAGGTGTTTGGATTTGGGTTTTCCTCACTTGATGATTTTCACTCAAAGTCCTCGGAGGATGGGATGCTCTCAAATGACAAGTGTAAGTTTCTCTCGGAGCTGCCAACCAACTAGTGGCTGTAGGGGGCGGCTATTTATAGCCTAGGGAGCAGCCCGACATGATAAGACATAAATGCGCTTCCATGATATGACCGTTAGGTGGGTAGATATTTTGGGACAGCTGGCGCATAGCACAACAACGGTCGGAATTTTGACTCTCAAATTCCTCAGGGCTATCATGTTCCTCACTGTGTAGGCAATCCGCACTAGAGAATTCCTAACTCCTCAGTCAGAACAAATTCCTCAGCAACCAGAAGAACTTCGTCTCTGTCACTGAAGAAATTGACTGAATTGTATGAGATTTCCAACGGCTTCACTCGAAGGGATTGGTAGGTGTAGGATTTTGAGTTGAGCATCACATGGAAATTTTTCCTTAGTATTTCCTCGACCCCCTTTAACAGTACGGTGTTTCCTATAACTCAAGAAAGAGAAAATGAAACTACGAAAACAAAATTCTTCACACTTCATGTTCCTCGAATGAATGCCAAGTCTTCAAGGTCACACCAATTTCTTCACTTTCAAAGTCTTCAGAAAGTCTTCAGAAATACAAAGTCTTCAGTTGAAGAACTTCATTCTTAGGGGTCTACTTTCTATGTAATCATCAAACTCCTCATAGACTTATAGACATGTGTACACTCACAAACGCATTAGTCCCTTAAGCTATAAGTCTTCAATACACCAAAATCACTAAGGGGCACTAGATGCACTTACAATCTCCCCCTTTTTGGTGATTGATAACAATATAGGTTAAGTTTTCAACGGGGATAAACATATGAAGTGTAACTACTGATATTGAGGAATTAGATTGCAAGATATAGAAGAACTCCCCCTGAAGATGTGCATAGTGAGGAATTTGCTTTTGAAGCAATGCACACTTGAAGAGTATAATCATGGAGATCTCCCCCTATATCTTGTAATTCGTACACGCATTTGGCATATAATATGAAGAATTTGAAATGCATGATGAAATATGGTGACTGATGTAATTCAGCATGCGTGTATTGACATTAATGAGCAATAAGCATGTAGAAGAATTCAGCAAAAGTATCAGGCCCCATAGAGTTTAAGTTTACAACTCGATCCAGCAAAGTCATCAAAAGAATGAGAGTTGTAACTTAGCAAAAAATGCCCATATAAGATAGACCCGCTTGAAGACTAACTCAAATTTCTCCCCGTTTGTCATCGAATGACCAAAAGGGTTGAAAATGAGGACTAACGCCCCTGAAGAATATCGTGATGATGAAGGAGCGCCAGCGTTGTTGGGGTCGTGTGTCGTTGTAGAGCCTGCCGCAGTGTCGTCCAAGTCTTCATACTCGCCCGTGTCGCGTGATGAAGAATATGAACTGGCTACCAATGAAGGAACCTTGACCTTCTTGTATTTCTTCGGTGGAGGAGCAGACCAGTCAAAATCTTCCTTGAGACCCATTTTCTTCAGATCTTCTTCACCATATATATGTGATGTAATAGCCCAAAGTAATTAAAGACTTCATGGAGGTATTTATGGTTTTTCTTCACTTCTTTATGTGTAGCAGTCATGTTGTGAAGAATAAAACCAAACTGATGCTTAACCCATTTGTGGTTTCGATCCACCTTCTGGTGAAGACTAAGAAGCAGCTCACGGTCAGTCATCACACGAGGAGCAGTGGCTTGAGGATTTGACTTGGGTGCATTGGCAACAGAATCATGAGTGGCAGAGTCATCATCGGTGGAATAAGATGCAGCTTTGCGAAACTGACCATCCAATGGACGAATGCCTTCATCAATAACAGTCGGTGCCTTGCCCTTCTCATCAGCTGACGAATATGTCCGCTTGAGGACTTCAATCAGGGGCAAGTAGCTGAGGTGATTCTGAAAATCAGCTTTGTAGTTGAGTGAAGACCTTGTTCTAAGGAATCTCATAATCCAAGGAGCATAAGGCTTCAGCTCAAACGGAGAAAGTGCAGCATTTGCCAGAGTCCTCCTGAAGAAATCATGATAATTGACAGGGATGCCATGCATGATGTTGAATAGCAGATTCTTCATGATGCCAACAATTTCCTCATCAGATGAGTCGTGGCCTTTGATAGGACTCAAAGTCTTTGTCATAATGCGATAGACTGTTCTTGGCACATACAGCAATTCCTTCACGAGGAATTTGGTCCTTGGGGCTTGACCGGGCTTCAGAGGCTTCATTAGCACTTGCATGTAATGAGCAGTAAGTTCAGGTTCTTGGTACAGACAACGAGCACCTTCAGGTGGAGGACTGATTGGCAAGGCATGAAGTAATTCAGAGGTCGGTGCCTTGTAATGAGTATTTTCGGTCATCCAGTCCAACACCCAAGTGTTGATATCGTCAGCATCACCTGTGATGTGCAGAGTTGCGTAGAACTGAAGAATAAGCTCTTCATTCCAATCGACAATGTCAGAGCAAAAGTTGAGCAGTCCTGCATCATGAAGCACACTCAGGACTGGAGAGAAGCAAGGCATTGATTCCATATCCACGTGAGGAATATCCTCGTGGTCGAAGACTTTGTCTTTGTTGAAAAGCAGTGAAGAATAGAAATTGGCCTGGCTGGCAGCCCAGAAGCACTTCCTTCTAAGACGAGCAGAATCATAGGGATTATAACTATTGAAGAATACATGCTCACCGAAGAAATCATCAACCTTGAATTTCTGCTTCTTCGAGAAGGGATCCTTTGGCTTGGGCTGAGGAGTATCAGTCAATTGCATCACCACCTCAGGAATCGCAATCTCAGGATCCACAGGCTGAGGAATTTCAGGCTCTTCTTCAGTTGCAGCCTGGGTCTTCAATTCTTCATTAACATTTTCATCAGCACTAGTGGCTGGAATTTCTTCATGGACAGATGGGGTTGCACGAGGTTCTTTAGATCCCAATTGTACTTCAGTAGCAATAGGGGACCGAGGAATTTGTTGAAGTGGTGTGAAAAGTGGAGAGTTGGGGTGCTGGCTTTCCCAAAAGTCATGATTCAGCACGGGTGTGGTACAGCCAATGTCCACATCTTCATCTTCCATTTTTTCAACGCTGGCCTCTTCAGCAGTAAACTGAGGCATAGGCGAGGAGACAACTAGTGTTGAAGGGGTTGCATCCACTTCAATTTCTTCATCCAACTGCTGTGACGAAGCAGCAGGAGGAATTTCTTCATCTGATTCACTTGGAATCACATAATCTTCATCAAAAGGAACAAGGTCCTTCGATGGCATGAATGAGGAAAGGCATAAATTGGGTTGTCAAATGAGCTTGTAAAAGGCTTCATCTTCTTCGGAGCTGAAGAATCTGATGAAGTTGATGTCTTCCTGTTCTTCATAGCTCCTCGCTCTGCAGCCTTGGTCTTCTTCACATCTGATGCAGATGGAAGGATTGGAGTTGGCGTTGGTGCAGGAGGAGCAGAGGAATTTGGTCATTTTTTTCAGGCACAACTGATGCAGTTGCCCCGACTTCTTCATTTCGTTTAGAACCAACACTAGTGGATGCCTTGGCAATTTCTTCAGCAGCTGGAATGCAGTCATCAGCCCTGGTACTTTCATTTTCTTCAGCAGCCTGATTGTCATCAGCGGTGCTGGCATGTTCTTCAGTAGGCTGTGCAGATGCTTCAGCCTGAGGATTTTCTTGTTGCGTTGGGGCTGCAACATTTGAAGTGAGTTTATCAGTAATCTTCACAAATCTGACTTTGGCTCCAAGCCAGTCAGCATAGTAGCGATCAAATTCATCACTCAGTTGCTTGATCTCAGCTTGTAAGGCAACGAGTTGTTCAGGGAAAGCTTCAGAACGTTTTCCCTCAGAAAGCGCTGTTTCTTGTACTGCGTTTTCTTCACTCTTCTTACTTCTTCATATTTCCATTAATCTTTTTCAATGAAGGCAGTTAAAACATGACTTTGACCAGGAGTGAGGTTCAGCTCCGGCAAAGGTGTGTTCGGGTCCTTGTGCCATAGATCGATGAAATCTAGGATCAACTTCGGATCCAGTAACATTGGCACATTGCTTCCTTTGGCTCTAGCAGCCTTGACCTGCCTGTCTCTGATGATTTCGGCAAGTTCTTCATCATCAGCCTCATCATCATCAGATGGCACTTGAAAGGCAACCTACTTCTTGTGAGGACTTGGTCGAGAGCCTCGTCCAGCAGTGGCCTTTTTCTTCAGCAGAGAGGGGCCAGTTGAGGAATTTGGTGCAGCTGAGGAACTTGCCGAAGCTCCTGTGGAAATTGAGATGCATGTAGTCCTTTGGCACGTGGCGAGATGCACAGGTGCAGAGGATTTAGTTGGAGGAGCTGAGGACTTTGTCAGAGGAGCTGAGGACTTTGAAGGAGTAGGAGCAGTTTGAGGAGTTGGACGTGAGGGTTTTGAAGAATCTGGCCATGAGGGCATTGCTGAGGAACTTGGCCGTGAGGGCATTGAGGGTGAAGCTTCTTAGCCATGGCCTTCTTCGGCTTGCTTGCAGAGGCCTCAGCAGTGGTAGCAGCAGCAGCAGAGTCTTCATTGAATTTCCTCACTGCTTCTTTTGCCTGTTTGGCCAGTTTGGCCTGGCGCTTTGCCCGTTCATCAGGATAATCCTCACCGCGCTTGAGGCTGGTGGGATCTGCCAATTGGCCAGGTGCCAACGGAGGTCTTGGGCATGGAGGGTTGAGAGCGAATTTCGTCATATACTTGGGAGTAACATATCTGTACGCCCTCCATTCCCGTGCCCATCTCCTCTCTATCCTTTGTATGCGCACCTTGCGCTGATTTTTGTCCTCCTTACAAATTTGGCCTCATCAGGAGTGCAATAATCCTTGTATATGTCATCAGGGATCTCGAAAGCAGTATTGACCTCAGGCCTCTTTCCACCCTTCTGTGGCTTCTTACCATCAGCCATTTTCTTCAGCTGAGAAATTTGAACAATGGAATTCTCTGAAGATGTATGCAACTTTTCTTCGAGGAACGTCGCAAATGAGTTAAGTGGATGAGAACCTAGTGATTCAGCGGCAGACATGAGTACATGTGAACAGAGTATAGTTGCGAGGAATTTGGAGAGGTCATATGCATTCTTAGAAGGTTTTTTCAAAAAGAATAAGTTTGAGGAATTTGACCAGATGAGTCTTGAAGAATTTCACTAAGCGTTCTTTGTCTTAGGTTCCAGAGTTGTATAGATCGAAGATCCACACAATTGAGGAATCTTGAAGAAAAATCATTGCTTAGAGAAATGAATCAAGAGCAGATGACATGTGAGGTGTTCAGTGTGTGAAGATTTGAAGAATAAACACCTTTGAAGATTTTTAAGAAGATATTTGAATCAAAGAGGGCAGTAAAAGTAACTTTTAATTACCCTTGATCAAGAACACAACAAACTGGGAAGTGTAGATGTGAAGTTCGTCAGTTCAGATCTTCCACACCCTAACTTGGCAGAGGAAGACAACTACAGCGGCGGCGGAGTGAAGAAATCCGCAGCCGGCGTCAGTACGACGGTGACGAGGTCGAGGAGTGAAGCCCTTCCTCACCGGCGACGATGAAGTAGCGGCGGCGCTAGGGTTTGAGAAGCTCGAGCGGGAGTGAGAATGAGCGGAGTAAAAACGAAGTGAGGAAGGGGAGGGGGTATTTATAGTCGGAGTGAAAAATTGTACGCCCGAGGAAATTGGACGAACGTGCCCCTGACCCTACTCATTCGCTTGACATGCGAAAATTTAGATAAGATAAGTTAAAAGTTTCGTTCGCAAATTCTTCAGCTGACAAGGACACAGTGAAGATTTTGAACGAGTTTCAAATAGAACGCACATGAAGAATTTGTGAAAATATTGGGTTGAGTTTAGCATAGAGGGGGAAGGGTCCGATCACATTCACTTAGCAGAAAAAGCAGCTTGAAGAAATAGCAATAAGTGAATGCTGTAGAGGACATAAACTCATATATATATATATATATATATATATATATATATATATATATATATATATATATATATATATATATATATATATATATATCGAATGAAGAAAAACGACGGAGACAGTGAAGACAATGCAAAGTTGAAGAATTTGAACAACTAAGTAATTTCGAAAACTAAGGAAAAACTCAAATTGAAGATTTTTCAACTTTTGGTGGTGGCGTGACCCACCTTATAAGAATGATGATTTCAGACACCGCTTACAATGGTCGTAGGGCTCTGAGAATCAAATTCTTTGTTAATTTCTTCACACTTAGAGTGTTAGTCTTCATTGATTGAAGAAAAACGTTTCTTCGCGTGTTGCACATCTAAGTCGTCAATTTTGCATAAGTGTTAGGATGAGTGTCCTTTTCAAAGAACATTTGAAGATTCTAGGATATTTAGCTCACACCTCAACTTGCTAAATCTCTTCTCATCCAAGGGCTTTGTGAAGATATCGGCTAGTTGTTCTTCAGTCCGTACATGTTCAATAGAGATGTCGCCCTTCCACACATGATCACGAAGAAAATGATGACGAATTTGGATGTGCTTGGTCTTCGTGTGCTGAACTAGGTTGTGAGCAATCTTGATTGCACTCTCATTGTCACAGTAGAGAGGCACATTCTTCATGTTGACGCCGTAGTCCTTGAGAGTTTGCTTCATCCACAGCAATTGAGCACAGCAAGAACCAGCAGCAATGTACTCAGCTTCAGCTGTAGATAGTGATACACAGTTCTGTTTCTTCGAGGACCAACAGACCAAAGATCGTCCGAGGAAATGGCATGTGCCAGATGTTGACTTGCGGTCCACACGATCACCAGCATAGTCAGAGTCTGAATATCCAATGAGATCAAAAGCTGAGCCCTTGGGGTACCATAATCCAAGTGTTGGTGTGTGAGCTAGATATCGAAGAATATGCTTCACAACCTTATGGTGTGATTCCTTCGGTGTAGCTTGAAATCGGGCACACATGCAAACACTAAGCATAATATCTGGCCTAGATGCACATAAATACAATAAAGAGCCAATCATGGAGCGGTATACCTTTTGCTCAAAGTTGATACCATTTTCATCAGTGCATAGATGGCCACTTGTGGGCATGGGGATTTTGACCCCTTTGCAATCTTGCATGCCGAATTTCCTCAATACATCTTTGAGGTATTTCTCCTGAGATATGAATATGCCATTGCGCCGTTGACAAATTTGAAGACCTAAAAAGAATTTCAATTCTCCCATCATAGACATTTGATATTCTTCACTCATCATATAGGCAAACTCATCACTGTAACGTTAGTCAGTACAGCCAAAAATGATATCATCAACATAAATTTGGCACACAAACAATTCACCATCATAAGATTTAGTGAAAAGAGTTGGGTCGAGTGAACGGGTTTGAAGCCTTTGTTCATGAGGAATTCCTTCAAAGTATCATACCACGCCCGAGGGGCCTGCTTGAGGCCATACAGGGCCTTATTGAGTCTGAAGACTTTGTCAGGATGCTTTGGACCTTCAAAACCTGGGGGTTGAGCAACATATACTTCTTCCTCAAGCTTACCATTGATAAGACATAAATGCCCTTCAATGATATAAACGTTAGGTGGGTAGGTATTTTGGGACAGGTGGCGCATAGCACAACAACGGTCGGAATTTTGACTCTCAAATTCCTCAGGGCTATCATGTTCCTCACTTTGTAGGCAATCCACACTGGCGAATTCCTAACTCCTCAGTCAGAACAAATTCCCCAGCAACCAGAAGAACTTCGTCTCTAACACTGAAGAAATTTACTGAACTGTATGAGATTTCCAATGGCTTCACTCAAAGGGCTTGGTAGGTGTAGGATTTTGAGTTGAGCATCACATGGAAATTTTTCCTTAGTATTTCCTCGACCCCCTTTAACAGTACGGTGTTTCCTATAACTCAAGAAAGAGAAAATGAAACTATGAAAACAAAAGTCTTCACGCTTCGTGTTCCTCGAATTAATGCCAAGTCTTCAAGGTCACACCAATTTCTTCACTTTCAAAATCTTCAGAAAGTCTTCAGAAATACAAAGTCTTCAGTTGAAGAACTTCATTTTTAGGGGTCGACTTTCTCTGTAATTATCAAACTCCTCATAGACTTATAGACATGTGTACACTCACAAACTCATCAGTCCCTTAACCTATAAGTCTTCAATACACCAAAATCACTAAGGGGCACTAGATGCACTTACAGATCTGTTGGAGGTGTATCTCAGTCGACGGATCCAACCCCTCCAAGCTCGTGATCACCCCATGTGGATGTACTCGGGCTCTGACGACACTGCTCGTATCCACCCGGAGGAGGTTGACGAGGAGATGGTGGCCCAATGGCTCTGGAGTGTTACTGGTAACAAGGATAACCCAAAGGGGGGCAGCAGGATTCTACCATTCGACGCCACCCGTGCTCCTGAAGAGGTCAGACTCACCTATCCGAGTGTTTTTCCCTTTTATCTTTGTTGAGTTGTTGTTCTTGAATCCGACTCATATATATGACTTGCATCTTGTAGGTTTTCCCCAAGCTGCACTCGATGCCCAACGGAGAGGAGTTTCAGGAGGGAATCGACAGCCACAGTGAAGACAGTGACAACGAATATGCCAAAGAAAGTGAATATGAGAGCGAGGACTAGAGCAACAACGGCGAGGAAGTCGATTCACCACCTCTTTCCGAGCATCGATCCAAGCAGCAGCAAGACCCCGCGGGGGGACAGGGCAAGGCCTCCGCGCCGAGCGCCAAAGTTCCCAAGCGCACTCGCACTTTAACTCCTAAACCGTCTGAAGAAGCTCCAAAGTAGCCCAAAGTTGCTCCGCCCAAGTCTCGGAAGGCCCTGTCAAGGATCAAGGTGGTTGTGCCCGTGACATCAACATAAGCACAACTTTCTTTGTATTTTTCTGTGTTCTTATGTAGACTCATTGGCTTGTTTGGCCAAGTGAAATATAGAATTTTCAATGATGCGTCTGGACCTACGACCCACATGGATATTGACGAAGATCGTGGCGATGCGGAAACAACAGATGCGGTCACCTCTCGACCGGGTAAGGCTTTGTGACTGAACTCTGTTTTGTTAATAGATTTCTGTGGCCGACTAAAATTTCACCATCGAGTGTTTTGCAGCACCAGAGAATATCATTCAACTCCCTGATGATGATGACGAGGATGAACCTCTGAAGAATACTGGGAAGAAAGGTCGAAATCTAGGCAAGAGGGTGCCAGGGTCCAGGACGCCTCGCTTGTCTGAGCCTGTGATCCAGCCGGTCAGCGATCCAACACGGGCTTCTGTCTTGTTTGTCGTTCCTTTGTCGGCCGACCGGCCTTCTGCGTCGACTGCTCTAGCTCCAAAGCCCATTGTACAAGTTCAAGCTCCTACTCCGCCAGTCCAGACTTCTGCTCCATCATCTCGCATGTTTGTTGCATACCCTGTCCCAGAGGACCAAGTAGGAGCTGCCAAGGAGGCCATGATTCAGGCAGGACTAATGATGGAGCGACTGAAAGTGGTGTATGACGCCAGCAAGGACGCATACAACGCCAGCTCCGCTCTTCAAGCTAATGTCCAAGTAAGTGGAATTGTAAGTTAATTTACGATTGATTTCTCTGTCTTGGCTTTTGCTCTGTTCAGACACAGCCTCTGCAAACTGCTTCTATATTATTCATAATATGTTCATGCATCAAACTTGACTTTTGCAACTGGTGCCCGTTCACCCACTGGGTGTTTTATCTCTGTAGTGTATCTTCTTTACTCGAGTCGACCAGGTCGTGTCGAGTGAAAAACTTTTGGTCAAGTGGGGGCACGCTAAGTGCACCCACTGGGTGTAGACCCCGAGACCGCCTTCGAATGTTTGACTCGGTGGGGGTCTTATCAAAAAAATTCTTCCAACACTTCCACTCGACCTAGAAAGGTCTTGTCGAGTGGGAACTGAAATCAGTGGAGGCACGCTAAGTGCACCCACTATGTGTAGTTCCCGCGACCACGGTCGACTGCGAGCAGTAGGCGGTTGTCTGTGAAACAATGATGTTTTTTTACTCCTTCCACTCGAGCTGGCCTGACAATGCTAAGTGGGAAATGAAACCAGTGGGGGCACACTAAGTGCACCCACTGGGTGTAGTCCCCGAGACTATTGTTGGGTGTTTGATTCAACAGCAGTCTTAGAACTCTTTTGCTTTGTACTTGACTCTTGCATCTTTCCACTCGGAGGTAACTGTCGACTGAATTGTCCAACTATTGTTTTGCAGAAATCTTGTGAGCTTGGGGCCCAATATGCCACTATGGAGCAGGAGAAGACAAGTCTTAAGCTCGAGCTGGAACATGCCAAGACGAGTTTGAAGAAGGCTCGGGAGGAAGTAGCAATCATGGGAGGTAACCACTCGCTGACTGCATGCCTTGTCATTTTCCCTGTCTTTCCTTGAACCGGGTGATTTCACTCGAACAGATGTGCATAGTGTAAGTCGTCAACTCCAAGCACATCTGAGGAATGCTATTTCTTTAGACAAAATGAAGCAGGACCTGGAGCAAAAGGATCTTGACCTTGCTGCGGCGCAGAGGAAGAGAAGACTGAGCTTGTTGACCGTAAGCTAGCTTCAGTCAGAAAGTCGGAAGATGAGAACGCCAAGCTGAAGAGTGTTGTGGACGAAGCAAAGAAGGAAACCATGCAACTGAAGGATGAACAAGCAGCTCTAACCAAGAAGAGGGGTGAACTAGAAGCTTATCTGTGTGATCTTGCTCAAAAGATGTTCCTGAAGCTTGAAGGTATTTCCCTTCGGTTGACTGAAAATTTTTCATGCCATGTTACTGTCGATTCACTAACGTTCCATGCTTGCAGAATTCTGTCATAACTTTGAGGAGGAAACCGGGCGGATCGAGACTAAACTAGACCCCATCAACAACATGCTGTGATTGGAGGCTCGACTTGCAAACGTCTTGGACTACATCGCCGGCCTGAAAATCGCGATGTCTTGGGTCGACAAGGAGCTCTGGCCACAGGTTGTGCAACAAAATGACCTCGAGTCACTGATGACTCGACTCAACAGCATCCCTGACCGAGTGCAGGCGTGGAAGAAGTCAGCTGCACGTCATGGTGCTGATGTTGCTTTGTCCCTCGTCCGCGTTCACTGTAGGGACGTCAAGGAAGAGAAGCTGAAGGATATGCAAGTAGTTAACACCAAGAAGCTTCAATTCCAATCCTTCATGGAGACCTTCATCGATGCAACCACTCACAAAGCAAATGGCATCGACTTGGATTCATTTATCGAGCCAGCTAGCCCGCCTCCCGACGAGTGAAAAACTTGATGATTTAATTTGCCTCGGAATGCCGAGTGGATTTTGTAACCGTTAAAATTCCTTCGAGCCTGATGCTTGAGTACTTTCATTCATGTCGTTGAACCTTGCTGGAACTATCTGAACTTGGTTGCTTTGTTCGAATGCAGTTGCTTCACTTTCACTAATCTTTTGATTTTCTTGGTTTGAATGAGTCTGGGATCACAACTGTTCCTCCGAGTGAGAGGGTTTCTCTCCACTTGTGGCCCAACTTAGAGTGCATCCTGACGTTGTAATTGTTGCGCAACTCAGAGTGCATTCCAACGTTGTACTTGCGGTGCATCTCAGAGCGTGCATCCAGACGTTATACTTGTGGCACGACTGAGAGCGTGCCTCTAAGCGGTTCTAATTTAGGCGAGTACGAATTTCAGCTAAGCCCCCGAGTGAGAGGATCGCTCTTCACTCGAAGTGTTTTTGAAAGTTTGGTGAGTACGGGATCACAGCTAAGCCCTCGAGTGAGAGGGTCGATCTTCACTCGGAATGTTTTTGAAACTTAGGCGAGTACGGGATTGCAGCTAAGCCCGAGTGAGAGGATCGCTCTTCACTTGGAGTGTCTTTGAAACTTAGGCAAGTACGGGATCGCAGCTAAGCCCCTGAGTGAGAGGGTCGCTCTTCACTCGGAGTGTTTTATAATCTTAGGCGAGTACGGGATCGCAGCTAAGCCCCCGAGTGAGAGGATTGCTCTTCACCCAGAGTGTTTCCGAAACTTAGGCGAGTACGAGATCGCGGCTAAGCCCCCGAGTAAGAGGGTCGCTCTTCACTCGGAATGTTTTTGAAACTTAGGCGAGTACGGGATCGTAGCTATGCCCCCGAGTGAGAGGATCGCTCTTCACTCAGAGTGTTTTTGAAACTTAGACGAGTACGGGATCGTAGCTAAGCCCCCGAGTGAGAGGATCGCTCTTCACTCGGAGTGTTTTTGAAAGTTAGGCGAGTACGGGATCGTAGCTAAGCCCCCAAGCGAGAGGATCGCTCTTCAATCAAAGTGTTTTCGAAACTTAGGCGAGTACGGGATCGCGGCTAAGCCCCTGAGTAAGAGGGTCGCTCTTCACTCAGAATGTTTTTGAAACTTAGGCGAGTACGGGATCACAGCGAAGCCCCCGAGTGAGAGGATCGCTCTTCACTCAGAGTGTTTTTGAAAACTTAGGCGAGTACAAGATCGCAGCTAAGCCCCGGAGTGAGAGGATCGCTCTTCACTCAGAGTGTTTTTGAAACTTAGGTGAATCGGGTTCGCGGCTAAGCCCGCGAGTGAGAGGATCGCCCTTCACTCGGAGTGTTTTTGAACTTAGGCGAATCAGATTCGTGGCTAAGTCACCCTCTAGGGAATTTGAACATAAGTATATGCGAAAAACAATCAATTTGCGACTGCGGAAGTCATGTATTTGATAAACAATCTGAAAAGTACTTCTTATTACATCTTGTCTATCTGAATGTCCTTAGGTATAAAAACGACGGAGCAGATCTGCATTCCAAGAGCGTGACTTGTCCTTCCTCTTGGTCATGTTGTAGATATGATACGCATCAGTGAAGTACCTTGGTGACGATGAAGGGGCCTTCCCAGGCGGGAGCTAGCTTGTGAGGGCGTTGTTGATCCACTCGGAGCACAAGATCTCCCTCCTGGAACACTCGACCTCTGACATTCCGTGCATGGAATCGACGAAGATATTGCTGATAGATGGTTGATCGGATCAAATCCATCTCCCTTTCCTCTTCCAGAAGGTCAACAACATCCTGATGTGCTTCTTCGGCTTCGGCTTCTGAGAAGAGTTCCACTCGGGGCGCATTGTGGAGCAAGTCACTCGGAAGCACTTCTTCGGCTGAATACACCATAAAGAAAGGAGTCCGACCAGTCGACCGATTGGGGGTCGTCCTTAGTCCCCAGAGAACAGAGGGCAGCTCCGTCACCCAAGGACCTGCTCCATGCTTGAGGTCGCGCATCAATCGGGGTTTCAACCCTTGTAAAATCAAACCATTGGCTCTTTCTGCTTGCCATTCAACTGTGGATGCGCTACGGATGCATAGTCGACCCGAGTGCCATGGGAAGCACAGAAAGCCCTGAATTCATCAGAATCAAAGTTTGACCCATTATCTGTGATGATGATGTGTGGAACTCCATATCTGAATATCAGCTCTCTGATGAAAGTGATGGTTGTGCTTGAGTCGAGGTTCTTGATGGGTTTAGGTTCTATCCACTTAGCGAACTTGTGCCACGAGCAGATGGGTGAAGCCGCTTCTGCCAGCCCTCAAGGTCCCAACCATGTCAAGTCCCCAAACAGCAAATGGCCAGACGAGTGTGTCGGCGTTCTGGGAACAGGGGTACCTAGACTTGCCTGCCTGCGGCGTGGCTCAAGGGGTAGCCCAGTACGGCCCACCTTCATCAGCACAAGCTCAAGACCTCGCATGAGGCCAAGCCTGTGAGGGGCGGACGACAGGAAGCTTCCTCAGGCATGGCCTCATCAGGCTAGCTCGCGAGGAGGCGGAGAGATCAAGACGGGGTACCTCACGAGGTGCCCATGACGCAAGCCATGAAGACCAAGGGCGCCAGGCGGGCGCCAGCCCGCGAAGTGTCCTCATTTCCTCTTTGGTGCAACGGAGGCAAGCGCAGGCGAGAGCATCAAGCAAAGGCAACCATTTCGGTGCAACGAGACCAAGACCAACACAACGGCGGGAAGGAGGTCATCGTGGAGCCCAAGCCGGCGTCATTATCGGAGCCTTTGGCAGGCGAGGACCAACTTTAGTCAGGATAAGTGTACTAGATGTTCCCCTTCAAAATGGCCAATTGTTGGCGCCCTTCCCGCTCAATATTTGGGAAGAGGCCCAGGGCCTTTGCCTATAAATAGGACTAGCCACCCATAGGGTAAAGGCATCTTGAATCGAGCGAGAGATCAATCTAGAGAGAGAGAGAAGCGACTGAACTCCCCTAGCAGTTCATCGCACCGGCCAAGAACAGACCCTCGCGAGGCTGTTCTTCCTTGTACTGTTCATCATCCGCCCCTGAGGCAATCCACCACACCACACATTGGAGTAGGGTATTACACCACCATGGTGGCCCGAACCAGCATAAACCTTATGTCCCTTGTGTTGCT
This sequence comes from Aegilops bicornis, assembly GCA_021605145.1. Taxonomy (NCBI): domain Eukaryota; kingdom Viridiplantae; phylum Streptophyta; class Magnoliopsida; order Poales; family Poaceae; genus Aegilops; species Aegilops bicornis. Next base: position 741,689,307 of record CM038673.1, read on the forward strand.
CTTTGTGTAATTTAGATCCTTGCGAGGCAACGAGGTGTAGGTAGGTAGGAGGTGAGATCTCCGCGTGCACCTCAGAGTTCGAACCTAGAGGGTCTATCGGAACCCGAAATCCGCCATTTGGCGCGCCAGGTAGGGGTGCGCCGGAGCTTTCCCCTCCGCCGACCCGCTCTCCGCCAACATCGCGATTCGCCCTATGATGAGCAGCGCGCCGCCCTCTCCGTCGCCAAGACACGGCCTTGAGGGGCCGGGGGCTCGAGCCTTGGCCCCAGGCCTCGCGACAGTGCAAAGTGGCAACAGTTCAAGCCGGAGATGCCACTGCTACAACGGCACGACCGACCACCGCCTTCCTGCTGGCGTCGAGGGGTTGCCTCGAAGCGGGGGGCGACGATAGGGTCATGGCTAACTGGCTTCCCATGGCCCTCACCGGCGCCCCGCGCATGTGACTGCTCCACCTGCCGGCGGATTTCGTGACCTCTTGGGAGGAGTTGCGCGACCTCTTCCTCGCCCAGCATGTTGCGCGGGCGCCCCCGATCGTCGCAGCTCTCCTGGGCGGCTCGCAGGCGCCACCTTCAGGCCGCCACATCAAGTCATTCGTTCGCCAGATCGGGCGCCTCTGCTTGGCTGAGGAGGCTCCTCCGGGTCGGTCGGCGCCCAAGGCCGATCTGGCCTTTAGCTCGGAGGATCACCCCTCCAACTCTGCCTGCTCGGGCACGCTCCCAATGTTGTGCACCCCCACCATCTGCCAGGTGGTCGTCACCAGGACTCTCATCAACGGCGGCGCAGGCCTCAGCGTGCTCTCGGTCAAAGCCTTCAGCCTCCTCCACATACCGCCGGAGCGGCTTCAGCCCAGCAGGCCCTTCTTGGGCGTCGGAGGCGGTTCCGCCGGCTCCCTGGGGCAGATCCGTCTTCCGGTGACCTTCGGCACCTACGACAACTTCCGCACGGAGCTAATCGACTTCGACATCGCCCCATCGGCCTCCCATACAATGCCATCCTCAGATACCCAGCACTAGCCCGATTCATGGCCGCGACTCACCCAGCGTACAACCTCATGAAGATGCCCGGGAGCAGCGGCGTCCTCACCGTATCCGGAGACACCGGGGATGCATTGCAGGTGCTCAAGCTCGTCTTCAAGACTGCGGCGGCGGCACAGCCCGCCGACTCAGACGCCCCTGAGCCCAAGGGGGCTGCGCCGGCCAAGAAGAAGTAGATGTTCACCCAAGACAGGGCAGAAACCAAGCAGATACGGGTTGATGAGGACGGATCCACTAACACCACCTTCACCATAGGCGCCAACCTCGAGCCCGAGCAGGAGGAGGCCCTGGTCAAGTTCCTACGCGCGAACAAGAAGGTGTTCGCATGGGAACCTGATCAGGTGGCAGGTGTCCCAAGAGGCGTAATCGAGCACCACCTCAACGTGTGCCCCAACGTGCGCCCCGTGAAGCAGAAAGCGAGACGGCAGTCCACTGAGAAGCAGGCTTTCATCGTCCAAGAGACCCGCAAGCTAGAGGCGGCAGGGGTCATTCGCGAGGTCCGATACCCAGATTGGTTGGCTAACCCGGTTGTCGTGCCAAAGAAAGGGGGGAAGGAACGCATGTGTGTCGACTTCACCAACCTAAACAAAGCCTGCCCGCAGGATCCATTCCCGCTCCCTCGCATCGATCAGATCGTCGACTCCACCGCCGAGTGCGACCTGTTATGTTTCCTGGATGCCTTCTCCGGCTATCACCAGATCAAGATGGCGGTAGAAGACTTGGAAAAAATGGCTTTCCTGACCCCATGTGGAGTGTACTGCTACACATGCATGCCGTTCGGGCTGCACAACACAGGATCGACCTTTCAGCGGCTGATGCACATCACCTTGGGTCCGCAGCTCGGGAGGAATGTTGAAGCTTACGTCGATGACATTGTGGTGAAGTCTCAGGAGGCCAGAACCCTGATACAACACCTGGAGGAAACCTTCGCGAGCCTCAACGCAGTGGACCTGCGGCTCAACCCGGAGAAGTGTGTGTTCGGGGTCCCTTCGGGCAAGCTCTTGGGCTTCCTCGTGTCCCACCGGGGCATCGAGGCTAACCCAGAAAAGGTCAAAGCAGTCGAGGACATGAGCCCGCCGAAGACCCTCAGAGAGATGCAGAAGCTCACTGGGCGCGTGACCGCACTAGGACGCTTCATCTCCAAGTTGGGGGAACGAGCGCTACCCTTCTTCAAGCTGATGAAGAAAAAGGGCCCCTTTGAATGGACTGAAGAGGCCGACAAGGCGTTCCAAGATCTCAAAAGGTACTTAACCAGCCCTCCGGTAATGGTGGCTCCGCGCCCTCAAGAGCCCCTGGTGCTCTACCTTGCAACCACTCCCTACTCCGCCAGCGCAGCCCTGGTGGCGGTTAGGGAGAAGCGTTGGACCAAAGCCGCGGCAGCTGCCTGGGTCAAGGCGAAGCAGGATCAAGGGGGCCTCACGGAGACCACTACCATAACCGAGAAGGATCAGCCGCCGCAGGGAAGCACACTCGGAACAAAAGAGACCCCTCCCCCTGGCAACCAGCCGCTGGGGGCTCCACTGCCACAGGAGGCGCCACGGCCTCCGGAGGACGCCAAAGAACACCAAAGCACTCTAACCTCGTCGAACACCCTGTGTACTTCATCAGCACAGTGTTGCGGGACGCAAGGGCGCGGTACCCCATGCCCCAGAAACTCCTCCTCGTGTTATTGGTGGCCTCGCGCAAGCTGCGGCACTATTTTCAGGGCCATCGCATCAAGGTTGTCTCAGCGTACCCCTTGGAAAGGGTGCTCAGGAGCCCCAACTCAGCTGGAAGAGTCGCTGAGTGGAACATCGAGCTGCAAGCGTTTCAACTAGAATTCAGCACCACTAGAGTCATCAAGGGGGCAGCGCTAGCGGACTTCATAGCGGAATGGGCGGAGGCGCCGGGCCTCAAGGTTGATGAGGATCGATCCCTCTCCCCGGGAAGCGAGTCACCGGATGGTTGGGTCATGTACTTTGACGCGGCGTTCTCCAGACACAGCGCGGGGGCTGGCGCAGTGCTTATATCTCCCACTCAAGACAAGCTCTACTACGCCGTGCAGCTCTGTTTCCAGCACGGAGAAAAGGTCTCCAACAACATAGCAGAATATGAAGGCCTGATAGCAGGCCTGAAAGCCGCGGTCGCCCTGGGAGTGAAGCGCCTTACCATCAAGGGTGATTCACAACTCCTCGTCAACTTCTCCAACAAAGTATACGAGCCGAGGGATGAGCACATGGAAGCCTACCTCGCAGAGGTCCGCAGAATGGAGAAGCAGTTCTGGGGACTCGAGTTGCAGCATGTGCCTCGCGGCACCAATCAAGAGGCTGATGACATTGCCAAACGGGCATCCAGGCGGCTACCCCAGGAACCTGACGTCTTCGAGGAGCGGCTCTTCATGCCCTCGGCAACGCCATCGCTGTCAAGCACGGTGCAGCCTCGGGAAGAGCTCCCCCAGCCACCTTCCTCGGGAGCCCCGGTCTGCGCCCGGCCTCAGGAGCGCGCCTGCTCCTGACGCTGGAGCCTCAGGAGGGGTGCTGGATCACAGAGCTCCGGAGTTACCTGACGCGAGGGACCTTGCTGGAAAAGGAGGAGGAAGCGGAGTGTGTGTCGCGGCAAGACAGGGCGTACTGCATCAGGGATGGAGAGCTCTACCGGAAGCGACCGAATGACGTGTCCCTATGTTGCATTGGGAGCAAGGGAAGGAGCTGCTGGCAGACATACACGATGGAGACTGTGGGCATCATTCGTCATCACGGACCCTCGTTGGCAAGGCATTCCGCAGCGGGTTCTATTGGCCCACTGCGCTCAATGATGTCGTGGAACTGGTGAAGGCTTGCGAGGCCTGCCAATTCCATGCCAAGCAGATCCATCAGCCGGCGGGAGGTCTGCAAACTATACCCCTCTCGTGGCCATTCGCAGTCTGGGGGCTGGATATCCTGGGCCTGTTCCCTCGGGCGCCGGGAGGCTATCGCTAACTCTACGTCGTCGTGGACAAGTTCACCAAGTGGGCTGAGGTGGAAGCCGTTCGCACCATCCCCGCAGGTTCTGCGGTCAAGTTCATCAAGGGCATCGTGAGCCGGTTCGGGGTGCCGAACTGCATCATCACCGACAACGGTTCGCAGTTCACCAGTAACCTCTTCAAAACATACTGTGCTAACCTTGGGACGCAGGTATGCTATGCTTCGATAGCGCACCCAAGGAGCAACGATCAGGCCGAGCGGGCCAACGCAGAGGTCCTGAGGGGCCTCAAAACTAGGACCTTGAAGAAGAAGCTGGAGGCCTGTGGCAGAGGCTGGTACGATGAGCTTCAGTCCGTGTTGTGGTCCATCCGCACAACCGCAACCAAGCCGACTGGCGAGACCCCGTTCTTCCTGGTCTATGGAGCTGAAGCGGTCCTCCCTCACGAGGTCAGACGTCGTTCCGCATGGGTCCTGGCGTTCGACGAGGCGCAGCAGGACGCCATGCGGGGGACGGACCTCGTGCTGGGGAGGAGCATCGGCGAGAAGCTGCGCTACGAGCGGCGAGGTACCAACAAGCACCGTGGCGATACCACAGCCGCCACATTCGCCCTAGGACTCTTGAGGTAGGGGACCTCATGCTCAGACGGGTTCTCTCCAGGGAGGGACTGCATAAGCTCTCTCCCATGTGGGAGGGCCCATTCAAGGTTGTTCATGTTTCCAGGCCTGGCTCCGCGCGCTTGGAGACTTAGGAGGGGGTGCCCGTCCAGAACGCGTGGAACATCTAGCACCACCAGAGGTTTTACCCCTAAAAATGTCGGCGTTCTGGGAATGGGGGTCCCCAGACTTGCCTGCCTGCGGCCTGGGCGTGGCTCAAAGGAGGCCCAGGACGGCCCATCTTCATCAACACAAGCTCAAGACCTCCATGAGGCCCTAGCCTCATGGGCGGACGACCAAGAGCTTCCTCAGGTGCGGCCCCGTCAGGCTGGCTCATGAGGAGGCGAAGAACTCAAGGCAGGGTACCTCGCGAGGTGCCCGTGACGCAAGCCATGACGACCGAGGGCGCCAGTCGGGCGCCAGCCCGCGCAGCGTCCTCCTTTCCTCTTTGGTGCAAAGGGGGCAAGCGCAGGCAAGAGCATCAAGCAAAGGCATCCGTTTCGGTGCAACAAGACCAAGACCAGCCCCAACGGCTGGAATGCAGTCATCGTGGAGCCCAAGCAAAGGTCATCACCAGAGCCTTTGGCAAGTGTGCGAGGACCAACTTTAGTCAGGATAAGTGTACCCGTTGTTCCCCTTCAAAATGGCCAATTGTTGGCGCCCTTCCCACTCAATATTTGGGAAGAGGCCCAAGGCCTTCGCCTATAAATAGGGGTAGCCACACTCAAGGAGAGAGGACGATCGGATCGAGCGTTCGGAATCCAGAGAGAGAGAAACCCGTTCCTCAAGCTAGAGCGACGGCGCACCACTTAGCAGTTCATCACACCCGCCAAGAACAGACCCTCGCGAGGCTGTTCTTCCCTCAGTATCGTTTCTTCGCCGCCCTCAGAGGCAATCCACCACACCACAAACTAGAGTAGGGTATTACACCACAACGGTGGCCAGAACTAGTATAAATCTTGCGTCTCTTGTGCTGTTCTTGTTAGTAGTTTAGGTCCATGCGATTCGGCGAGGTACGAGACGGTGGAGGGTTGGATCTCCGTGCGCACCCCAGAGTTCAATCCTTAAGGGTCTTCCGGAACCCGTGATCCGACATTTGGCGCGCCAGGTAGGGGTGCGCCGGAATCTGCCTTTCATCGCCTCGTTCTTCCCCGGCCACCGCAACCATGTCTGACGCTCGTCGGGCCCGCACCGAGCGCCGAGCCACCCTCACCTCCCACGTCGCCCGGCCGCTCGCCGGGCGGGCGCCCTCGCTGCTCCGTCACCACCCGCCGTCAACACCGCCATCGCCCGGCGGGGACGGGCAGCAAGCACTGCCTCGCTCCCGGCGACCTCATGGGGGAGGCCGCACGGCTCCCTGGTCGCCCGCCCCCTCTCGCCGGCTTCTCCACTCGTCGCGGCCCTCCTCGGCGGCTCGCAGGCGCCGCCCTCCAGCCGCCATGTCAAGACATTCGTCCGCCGGGTCGGCGCTGCCTCCACGCTGCAGGCTCCTCAGTCGGACGGGTCGTCGGCCGGGCTGACCTTCGACTCTCAAGACCACCCCGCCAACTCGGCCGGCTCGGGCGCACTCCCGCTGCTCTGCACACCTACCATCTGCCAGGTCGCCGTCACCAGGACCCTCATCGACGGCGGCGCCGGCCTCAATGTACTCTCGGTCGAGGCCTTCAACCTCCTCTGCATACCCAAGGAGCGGCTGCTGCCCAACCGGCCTTTTTCGGGTGTAGGAGGAGGGTCGTCCAGCTCCTTGGGGCAAATCCGGCTTCCGGTGACCTTCGGCACCTACGACAACTTCCGCACGGAATTGGTCGACTTTGACATCGCCCCCATCGGCCCCCCTACAACGCCATCCTCGGCTATCCGGCATTGGCCAAATTCATGGTCGCAACCCACCCGGGGTACAACCTCATGAAGATGCCGGGGAGCAGTGGCGTCCTCACCGTGCCCAGGGAGACCGAAGGTGCGCTGCGGGCGCTCAGGCTCACCTCGTGGACGGCGGCAGCAAAGACAGCCCGCCGATGCGGAAGCCCCCAAGCCCAAGGGGGCTGCGCCGACCAACAAGAAGCAGTTGTTCACCCAGGACAAGGCGGAGACCAAGCAGATACCCGTCGATGAGGACGGGTCCACAAACGCCACCTTCACCATAGGCGCCAACCTCAAGCCCGAGCAGGAGGAAGCCCTTGTCAAGTTCCTGCGTGCGAACAAGAAGGTGTTCGCCTGGGAGCCCGATTAGCTGGCTGGGATTCCATGGGGCGTGATCGAGCACCACCTCAACGTGTGCCCCAACGTGCGTCCAGTGAAGCAGAAAGCGAGGAGGCAGTCCACCGAAAAGCAGGCCTTCATTGTCCAAGAGACGCCAAGAAGCTAGAGGCCGCGGGGTTATCCGCGAGGTCCGATACTCCAGATTGGTTGGCCAACCCGTGGTGGTGCCGAAGAAGGGAGGAAAGGAGCGCATGTGTCGACTTCACCAACCTCAACAAAGCATGCCCACAGGATCCATTTCCACTCCCTCGATCGACGGATCGCCGATTCCACCGCCGAGTGTGACCTGTTGTGCTTCTTGGACGCCTTTTTGGGGTATCACCAAATCAAGATGGCGGTGGAAGACATGGAGAAGACGGCCTTCGACCCGTGTGGAGTATACTGCTATACCTGCATGCCATTCGGGTTGCGCAACGCAGGGGCAACCTTCCAGCGGCTCATGCACATCACCTTGGGCCCGTAGCTCGGGAAGAATGTGGAGGCATACGTCGACGACATCGTGGTGAAGTCTCGCGAGGCCAAGACCTTGATACAAGACCTGGAAGAAACCTTCGCGGGCCTCAACGCAGTGAGCCTGCGACTCAACCCGGAGAAGTGTGTATTTGGAGTTCCCTCAGGCAAGCTCCTTGGTTTTCTAGTGGAAGACATGAGTCCACCGAAGACCCTCAGGGAGATGCAGAAGCTCACAGGGCGCGTAACGGCGCTGGGCCGTTTCATCTCCCGATTGGGGGAGCGGTCGCTGCCTTTCTTCCAGCTAATGAAGAAAAAGGGGCCCTTCGAGTGGACTGAAGAGGCCGACCAAGCATGTCAAGACCTCAAGAGGTACCTGACCAGCCCTCCGCTGATGGTGGCCCCGCGCCCTCAGGAGCCCTTGGTACTCTACCTCGCCGCCACTCCTTACTCCGCTAGCGCTGCTCTAGTGGCGGTTAGGGAGGAGCGTCAGGACAAGACCACGGCGGCCACCCGAGCTAATGCAAGACCGAATCAAGGAACTAGCGTAAGTCAAGACCGCGATGGAGAAAGATCACCGTCACAAAGAGAGCGCACCAAGGGCGGGGACCTCCGTCCAAGCACCTGGCTTCCGGAGGCGCCGATGCCTCAGAGGCACCACCGCTCCGGAGGACGCCACCAGTACCAACGCCCCTAACCTCATCGAGCACCGGTGTATCGACTGCCGTGCTACGGGATGCGAGGGCACGGTACCCCATGCCGCAGAAGCTCCTCCTGGCACTCCTAGTGGCTTCGCGCAAGCTGCGGCACTACTTCTAGGGTCATCCAATCAAGGTTGTCTCGGCATACCCCCTGGAGAGGGTGCTCAGGAGCCCCAACTCGGCAGGAAGGGTCGCCGAGTGGAACATCGAGCTGCAAGCATTCCAGCTCGAGTTCAGTACGACTAGAGTCATCAAGGGGCTACTTGGCAGATTTCGTGGCTGAATGGATGAAGCTGCCGGGCCCTCGGGGCCGGGCGAGGATCGGTCCCTCTCCCAGTGGAGCTAAGCGCCAGACGGTTGGGTCATGTACTTGACGGAGCGTTCTCCAGACAGGTATACCGGGGCTGGGGCAAGACTCATATCCCCTCTCAAGACAAGCTCTACTATGCCGTGCAGCTCTGTTTCCAAAGATGCATGGCGAGAAGGTCTCCAACAATATAGCAGAATCACGAGGGGCCGATAGCAGGTTTGAAGGCTGCCGCGCCGCCTGGGGTGAAGCGCCTTACCATCAAGGGCGATTCGCAGCTCCTCGTCAATTTCTCCAACAAGGTGTAATGAGCCAAGGGATGAACACATGGAGGCCTACCTTGCGGAGGTCCGCAGGATGGAGAAACATTTCGGGGGTTGGAGCTGCAGCACGTGCTTGGGCACCAATCAAGAGGCCGACGACATCGCCAAACGAGCCTCCAGGAGGTTACCCCGGGAGCCGGGTGTCTTTGAGGAACGGCTCTTCAAGCCCTCAGCCCTGCCGCCGTTATCAAGCACGGCACAGCCTCGGGAGGAGCTCCCTCAGCCTCCAGCCTCGGGAGCCCCAGCCTGTGGCCCGGCCTTGGGAGCACGCCTGCTCCTAACAATGGAACCTCAAGAGGAGTGCTGGATCACGGAGCTCAAGAGTTACTTAACGCGTGGGACTTTGCCAGAGAAGGAGGAGGAGGCAGAGCGTGTGGCGCGGCAAGCCACGGCATACAACATCATAGATGGAGAGCTTTACCGAGACGCGACCAAACGACGTATCCCTACGCTGCATCACCAGGGAACAGGGAAGGAATTATTGGCAGATATACATGGCGGAGATTGTGGGCACCATTCATCGCCACGGACCCTTGTCGGTAAGGTGTTTCAGAGCGGTTTCTATTGGCCCACCGCTCAATGACGCCCATCGACCTCGTGAAGGCTTGCGAGGCTTGCCAATTCCATGCCAAGCAGATCCACCAGCCAGCAGGAGGCCTGCAAACCATTCCCCTCACTTGGCCATTCGCGGTCTGGGGGCTAGACATTCTGGGCCCTTTCCCTCAGGCGCCAGGGGGCTATCGCTACCTCTACGTCGCCGTGGACAAATTCACCAAGTGGGCCAAAGTCGAGGCCGTCTGCGCCATCCCCGCTGGTTCTACGGTCAAGTTCATCAAGGGCATCGTGAGCCGGTTCGGAGTGCCGAACCGCATCATCACCGACAAAGGTTCGCAGTTCACCAGTAACCTTTTTAAAACATACTGAGCTAACCTTGGAACGCAGATATGCTACGCTTCGGTGGCACACCCCCGCAGCAATGGACAGGCCGAGCGGGCCAATGCAGAGGTCCTGAGAGGCCTCAAGACCAGGACGTTCAAGAAGAAGCTGGGAGCCTGCGGCAGAGGCTGGTACGACGAGCTCCCTCCGTGCTATGGTCCATCCGCACAATCGCGACTCAAGCCAACTGGAGAGACCCCCTTCTTCCTGGTCTACGGAGCCGAAGCGGTCCTCCCTCACGAGGTCAAGCGTCGATCCGCTCGGGTCCTGGCGTTCGATGAAACGCAGCAGGACACCATGCGGGGGACGGCTCTTGTGCTGGGGGAGGAGCGCCGTCGGGAAGCTGCACTGCGAGCGGCAAGGTACCAGCAAGCACTCCGGCGATACCACTGCCGCAACATCCGCCCCAGAACTCTCGAGGTAGGAGACCTCGTGCTCGACGGGTCCTCTCCGGGGAGGGACTGCATAAGCTCTCTCCCATGTGGGAGGGCCCATTCAAGGTTGTTCATGTTTCAGTTGGCTCCGTGCGCTTGGAGACGCAAGAGGGAGTACCTATACAAAACATGTGGAACATCCAGCACCTCCGGAGGTTCTACCCCTAAAAGGCCTAGAGCCTGTGAAGAAGGCGAATGCCTATGAAGTGCATCTTTTTGGAAAAGGCCCAGAGCATGTGAAGAAGGCGAATGCCTGTGAAGTGCATCTTTTTGGAAAAGGCCCAGAGCCTGTGAAGAAGGCGAATGCCTGTGAAGTGCATCTTTTTGGAAAAGGCCTAGAGCCTGTGAAGAAGGCGAATGCCTGTGAAGTTCATCCTTTTGGAAAAGGCCCGGAGCCTGTGAAGAAGGTGAACGCCTGTGAAGCTCACCTCTTGGGAAAGGCCCAGGCTGTGAAGAGGGCGAACGCCTGAAGCTTGCTTACGGAGGAAAGGCCCGGAGCCTGTGAAGAAGGCCAAGTGCCTGTGAAGCTCGCCGCCCCGTGACACTCTCACGTAACAATGAGTGGGGCTGTACACGCCCCGGGGTCTCAGGGGTGCCGGCCTTAGGCCCTGGGGCTCCCTCCTACGCCCAAAGATGTGATTACTTAGCTCCGCTGGTGAGAAGACGCCCAAGACTAGACTAGGTGCCGGACGGCTTTTTTCATTTGCTTTCTGCAGTTGACTGGTTATTCCCATTTGAAGTTTTTATCAAACTATCGCCTGCTTTTGGTCCGTGGTCCTTCGATCTTTTTCGCCCTCCTGCCTCGGTTTCTCTTGCGCGGAGGCTCGCGAGGCAGAAGCCTCGGGAGCCCCCGCGGGTGTTCCTACCCTTATCGCTCAGGTTTCACGGCCCTGGTCCACGGCTGGAGCACCCCTCCTGACCATGCCTCACGGGCAGCACAACGCGAACACGGTTGTGGTCACGCCCACGCTGCCACGATCGGGTTCGCTTGCGAATGGCGCCTGGCGGAAGGAAAAGTAACAGGATAACAAAAGCAGTACATTAATTAACGGCGTTGCCTAATCACGCCCCACGGGCCGAACATTGTTCCCTTTTTACGCAGGAGAAAAGGAAAGAAAAGGACAAAAGCAGGTGAAGCAAGCCCCGTGCCGGCTCTCTTGGGAGGCCCGGGCCGCCTCCGGAGCTCAGTCGGACTCCATCTCGTGCTTCACCGGGGCGTGGCGACGAGCGGACCCGCTGCCACCCCCCAAGCGGTAGCGGCGTGGGGGCTGGCCGCTGACTTGCTGGAAGAATCGCCACCAAAGAAGAGCTGGTGAAGCGTGGGGAGTCGCGGGCATCGCCCGGCTGCCGTAGCTGCCCCTCCGCCAGTGGGGCTGGAGTCCTCGCCGCGATCGTCAAATCCTCGAGGCAGCACCCCTGCGGTGGCCGTATTCCCGAACACCCTCACGTAGAGGGTGGTGCCGCCATCATACTTGAAGTGCAGGGAGCACCGGGCGTGGCGGAGACCACGCAGACGCTGCTGAACGTTTACCCGGCCAAGGGGCCAGGAACAAGTCCCTGCAGCAGAGATCTCCAGAGAAGCCCACGGCTCTACCGCAACAGCCATCCGCCCGGAGCCGAGGCCACTCAGGCGCCATCTGGGAGCTCACCCAGAGGAAGCGCGGAGCTGAAGCCGACGCCGAACGGCTCCTCTACCCTCACCAAGAACTCCGCAGCACTTCAAAGAGCGTGGAGGCGCGGCCTCGAGGGACGAGCGGCCGGGGCACGCCCTCCAACCATGGCCAGCCGCTCGTCGCCACGTTGAGAGCCTCCCCCACGACCGCGGGAGACCGCCGTGGAGGCCACGGGGTGCTTGCGAGGGCGACCTCGACCACGCTTAGGCGGAGGAGAGGAAGATTCGACCTGGCGGCCCTTCCCCTTCTCTGCAGCCGAGAACTTCCTTGGTGGAGCCATGGAGAGGAAGGAGAAACAAGAAAGGATAGACTGGAAGGGCGAGCGCCGTTCCATACTTATAGCCAGCGAAGGCCAACCGTCGGCCTCCACGATCGCCAGTCATCATGCCCAACTCTGCATGCAAGGACCTGTCGAATCCGGGCGGTTACCAAGGCGTCGTGGGGGATACAGTGTGCCCACGTCCAATCAACCGCCACGCGGCGCCCAAGGCCGCAGGCTGTTAGGGCCCACAACGCTTCGCACTTGCCCTTTCGCCTCTCTCAGACGCCAAGTCCGGGCGGCGTCGTGGCCCAGGGGCTACTTGTCGGTGTTCAGGAGCAGGGTTCCCTGACTTGCTCGCCTGTGGCTGCGCGGGCGTGGCTCAAAGGAGGCCCAGGACGGCCCATCTTCATCAACACAAGCTCAAGACCCTCGTGAGGAGCCAAGCCTCGTGGGGCGGACGACCAAGAGCTTTCTCAGGCGCGGCCTCGTCAGGCTGGCTCATGAAGAGGCGGAGAACTCAAGGCGGGGTACCTCGCGAGGTGCCCTTGACGCAAGCCATGATTTACCGAGGGCGCGGGCTGGCGCCACCACAAGAAGCATCCTCCTTTCCTCTTTGGTGCAAAGGGGGCAAGCGCAGCAAGAGCATCAAGCAAAGGCATCCGTTTGGTGCAACAAGACCAAGACCAGCCCCAACGGCTGGAATGCGATCATCGTGGAGCCCAAGCAGGCGTCATCACGAGAGCCTTTGGCAGGCAAGGACCAACTTTAGTCAGGATAAGTGTACCCGCTGTTCCCCTTCAAAATGGCCAATTGTTGGCGCCCTTCCCGCTCAATATTTGGGAAGAGGCCCAGGGCCTTCGCCTATAAATAGGGGTAGCCACACTCAAGGAGAGAGGACGATCGGATCGAGCATTCGGAATCCAGAGAGAGAGAGAAGCCCGTTCCTCAAGCTAGAGCGACCGGGCACCACTTAGCAGTTCATCACACCCGCCAAGAACAGACCCTCGCGAGGCTGTTCTTCCCTGTACTGTTCTTCGTCAGCCCCAGAGGCAATCCACACACCACAAACTAGAGTAGGGTATTACACCACAACGGTGGCCCGAACTAGTATAAATCTTGTGTCTCTTGTGTTGTTCTTGTTAGTAGTTTAGGTCCCTGCGATTCGGCGAGGTACGAGACGGTGGAGGGTTGGATCTCCGTGCGCACCCCAGAGTTCGAACCTTAAGGGTCTGCCGGAACCCGTGATCCGACAAAAAAGGCCCGGTGCCTGTGAAGAAGGAGAATGCCTGTGAATTTTTGCGTTTTGGAAAAGGCCTGGTGCATGTGAAGAAGGCGAATGCCTGTGAAGTTGTTGCATTTTGGAAAAGGCCCGGTGCCTATGAAGAAGGCAAATGCCTGTGAAGTTGTTGCGTTTTGGAAAAGGCCCGGTGCCTATGAAGAAGGCGAATGCCTGTGAAGCTTATCTTTCTGAGAAAGGCCCGGAGCCTGTGAAGAAGGCCAACGCCTGTGAAGTTCGTCTTCCCAAGAAAGGCCCGGAGCCTGTGAAGAAGGCCAATGCCTGTGAAGCTCGCCGCCCGTGACACTCTCACGTAATAATGAGTTGGGGCTGTACACGCCCCGAAGTCTCAGGAGCGCCGGCCTCAGGCCCTGGGGCTCCCTCCCACGCCCAGTGGCAGCACTTAGCTCCGCGCTGATGAGAAGACGTCGAAGACTAGATTAGGTGCCGGACGCGGCTTTTTTCATTTGCTTTCTGCAGTTGGCTTGTTCATTCCCATTTGGAGTTTTATTGAAGTGGTTGTCGTCTTTGGCTTGTGACTCTTTGTCTTCTTCGCTCTCCTGCCTCAATTTCTCTCGCGCGAGTCTCGCGAGGGAGCAACGCGGGCACCCTCGCGAGTGTTTTCTGCCCCTATTGTTTGAGGCTTCCCTAACCGGGTCCACTACGGGAGCACCGCTCCAGCCTGCAGGCCCCACGGGCACCGCGACGCGAACACAGGACTGGGTCGGCCGCCCACGACTGAGGTCGGAAGCTACCTCTCCTGGCTAATCTAGCAGGGCATGAAGCGTTCGACGAGGCCTCGGCCTCGGGAGGCGAAGACCTCGACAGGTCGCCCCCAAGCTAAGTAATTTCTACGCGCAGGAGTGTGGCACAGAAGCCTAATACAGAAATAGCGGAAACAGTATGATAATTAACAGCTATAGTCCAAGCACGCCCCCGCGGGGCCCTACACTACTATCTCTTTGCGCAGGAAAAGGAAAAGAACAAAACAGCGCGATCACTCGACACCAACTCGCTGGGCGAAGGCTCGAATCGCCTCCGAGGCGCCGACGGCGGCAGACCCGCTACCTCCCTCCAAAGTGCGGGCGGCACGAGGCTTGGTCGCGCCACCTGGAGGAGCCGCTGTCTCAAGAAGAGTCGCCAAGCTCGATTTAACCCCGAAGCGCCGCCGACAACACGCTGCTGTTGTCATCTTCATCCCGATCGCCGCCGGGGCTGGGCCCACGGCCGTGGTCGCCGCCCCTGGCAGCACTCAGCCAGGGCGACCATCTTCCCCAACACCCTCACGAGAGGGTAGCATCACCGTCGAACTTGAAGTGCAGGGGTGCACCGCTTGACTCGGACCACAGCTGGCAAACGTTTGCCAGCCGTGGGTCAGGGCCACACTCCTGGCTGCGGAGACCTCCAGCGAAGCCCAGGAGGCCCGGCTGCAGCAACCGTCCGTCTAGAGCCAGAGGCCGCCCGGGGCGCCGGCCGGAAGTTCACCAAAAAGGAAGCGGGGAAGCTGGAGCCAGGTGCTGGTCGGCTCCACCGACCACATGACAAACTCTGGCAGCACCTCTGCCGAGTGGAAGCGTGGCCTAGGGGGTCGCTCGGCCGTAGCCTGCCCCCCATCAACGGCCTGACGCTCGTCGCCGTACGGGAGATCGCCTCCGTGACCGCAGGAAGCCGCTACGGGAGCCACAGGGTGCTTGCGAGGACGGCCTCGACCGCTCTTGGTCGGGGGAGAGTCAGGCTCCACCTGGCGGGCCTTTCCTTTCTCTGTGGCCGAGAACCTGTTCGGCGGAGGGATGGAGAAGAAGGAGAAGCAAGAAGAGATGGACTGGAAGGGTACGCGCCTTTCCGTACTTATAGCCGGGGAAGGCCAACCGTCGACCTCCACGATCACAGGTAATCATGACCCGCTTTGCACACAGGGACTTGTCAATTCGTGCAGTTACCAAGGCGTTGTGGGGATGTGGAGACGCCCACATCCAATCAACCGCCACGCGGCGGCCAAGGCCGCAGGCTGTTAGGGCCCGCGGCGCTTCGCACTTGCCCCTTCGCTTCTCTGCTAAGCCAAGTCCAGGCGCGCCACGGGCCGGGGGGCTACTGTCGGTGTTCTGGGAACGGGGGTACCCATACTTGCCTGCCTGCGGCCTGCGGCGTGGCTCAAGGGGTAGTCCAGTACGGCCCACCTTCATCGGCACAAGCTCAAGACCCTCGCGAGGGCCTAAGCCTCGCGGGGCGGACGACATGAAGCTTCCTCAGGCACGGCCTCATCAGGCTGGCTCACGAGGAGGCGGAGAGATCAAGGCGGGGTACCTCACGAGGTGCCCATGACGCAAGCCATGATGACCAAGGGCACCAGGCTGGCGCCAGCCTGCGCAGTGTCCTCATTTCCTCTTTGGTGCAAAGGAGGCAAGCGCATGCGAGAGCATCAAGCAAAGGCAACCATTTCGGTGCAACGAGACCAAGACCAACACAACGGCGGGAAGGAGGTCATCGTGGAGCCCAAGCCGGCGTCATCGTCAGAGCCTTTGGCAGGCGAGGACCAACTTTAGTCAGGATAAGTGTACTAGATGTTCCCGTTCAAAATGGCCAATTGTTGGCGCCCTTCCCGCTCAATATTTGGGAAGAGGCCCAGGGCCTTTGCCTATAAATAGGACTAGCCACCCACAGGGTAGAGGCATCTTGAATTGACCGAGAGATCAATCTAGAGAGAGAGAGAGAGAAACGACTGAACTCCCCTAGCAGTTCATCACACCGGCCAAGAACAGACCCTCGTGAGGCTGTTCTTCCTTGTACTGCTCATGATCCGCCCCTGAGGCAATCCACCACACCACACACTGGAGTAGGGTATTACACCACCATGGTGGCCCGAACTAGTATAAACCTTGTGTCCCTTGTGTTGCTCTTTGTGTAGTTTAGATCCTTGCGAGGCGACGAGGTGTAGGTACGTAGGAGGTGAGATCTCCACGTGGACCCTAGAGTTCGAACCTAGAGGGTCTGCCGGAACCCGAAATCCGACAGAGTGGGATATTCTTCAAGGCTGATGCAGGTTTGTGAGACATGTTTTAGTAAAACTGGCATCCTTCGCAGTTCTCCACTATCTCCTTAGCCATTTCGTTTGCTCGCGGCCAGTAGAATCCCGCTCGGTATGCTTTGGCCGCGATGGTACGAGAGGACGCATGGTCACCGAGTGAATCTACTTTAGGATCAGTCGACCCTCTTCTGGAGTAATGCACCACTGAGCTACGCTAGTCACACTTTCTCTGTCAAGTTGATCACCTACCACCGTGAAGGCTTTAGATCTGCGAACAATCTGTCGAGCTTCATCTTCATCCTCTGGGAGCTCTCGCCTAAGTAGATATGCAATGTACGCACTGTCCAGTCGGGGATGATCACCAAAACCTCCATGATTAGGTCGACGATTGCTGGGACTTCAACTTCAGTCGGATTAGTTGAATTTATTGGTTGTGGGGGCTCTTATGTAAAGGGATCTTCTTGAACTAACTGGGTGTGGAGATGCTCCAAGAACACATTACTGGGAATAAGCTTCCGAGTGGAACCTATTTTAGCCAGATCATCAGCAGCCTGATTCTTGAGCCGGGGTATGTGGTGGAGCTCTAACTCTTTGAACTTATTTTCTAACTTCCTCACTGCATTGCAGTATCCTGTCATGGCTAGGCTCCTGATATCCCATTCTTTCATCACTTGATTCACTACCAGATCCGAGTCGCCACAGGACATTAGGCGACGGACACCGAGTGAAATGGCCATACATAACTGAGCTTGTCACCTCTCGGGGATTCCAAAACCACTCCAGCACCAGAACCATTCAACATCTTGGATTAGTGAAAGAACATGGTGTAGTGTTCCGAGTGGACTTGAGCCGGTTGTTGTTGCTCAATACACTCGGCCAGGAAATCTGCAATTGCCTAACACTTAATAGCCGTCTTTGCTTAGAACTTGATATCAAGAGGAAGGAATTCAATAGCCCACTTACCCACTCGACTAGTTGCATCTTGATTGTTCAAAATTTGTGACAATGGGGCGTCACTAACAACTGAAACCGAGTGATCTGCGAAGTAGTGCGCAACTTTCTTCGTTGTCATATAGATTCCATAGACAAGCTTCTGGTAATGCGGGTACCTTTGCTTGAAAGAGTCAAAACTTCAGAAATATAATACACTGGGCGCAGAACTTTATAAGCTTTGCATTCCTCCTCTCGCTCAACTGTGAGCACTATACTGACAACCTATCCAGTGACTGCAATATATAACAACAGAGGCTCTTTGCTGAATGGAGCAGCAAGCACCGGCTGGGTGGAAAGCAGGGCTTTGAGCTCTACAAATGTTGCTTCAGCTTCAGGAGTCCACTCGAATGTATCAGACTTTTTCATCAATCGGTAAAGAGCCAATGCCTTTTCACCGAGGCGAGAAAAGAATCGACTGACAGCAGCCAAGCAACCCGTAAGCTTCTGAACATGCACATAGAGCGTCTCATTCGGATGATTGCTCCAATATTTTCTATGTTTGCGTCAATTCCTCATTCAGAAACAAGAAAACCGAGCAACTTCCCCCTGGAACCCCGAATGTCCATTTGGATGGATTCAGCTTGATGTCATATCTTCTCAGGTTGGCAAAGGTTTCAGCGAGGTTAGTCAGCAGGTCGGAACTCTTGCGTGACTTGACCATGATATCATCCATGTATGCTTCCACGTTCCGACTGATTTGAGTGAGCAGGCACGTATGTATCATGCGCATGAACGTGGCTCCAGCATTCTCCAGACCAAAAGGCATGGTAACATAGAAAAAACACTCAAATGTGGTGATGAAGGCTGTTTTTATTTCATCAGGACCATACAGACGTATCTGATGGTAACCGGAATACGGATCCAAGAAGGACAAACGCTCACACCCCACTGTCGAGTCAACTATCTGATCGATGTGGGCGAGAGGAAAATGATCTTTCGAGCAGACCCAATTGATATGCTTGAAATCAATACACATACGAAGTGAATCGTCTTTCTTTGGGACCATGACGATGTTGGCGAGCCACTCGGAGAGGTAAATCTCGCGGATGAACTCAGCAGCCAGGAGCCGAGCCACCTCCTCGCCAATCGCCTTTCTCTTCTCAACGGCGGAACATCAAAGATGCTCTTTGATTGGTTTTGCTTTTGGGTCGACATGCAAACGGGGCTCAGCCAGCCCCCTGGGTACACCTAGCATGTCAGAAGGTTTCCATGCGAAGATGTCCCAGTTCTCACGGAGGAACTGGATGAGCGCGGCTTCCTATTTTCTATCGAGTGTCGTTGATATGTGAGTCGGAGCCGCATTAGGGTCTTCTGGGTGGATGGGAACAGGCTTGGTCTCTCCAGCCGACTGAAATGCATATTGTGAAGCAAGCTTCTTGGACCGTAGCAAATCACTCGGATCTGCGGTTTTCTGGTACTACTGCATCTCTACGGCTGTCATATGTTCATCTGCAATCCTGCAACCCTTCTGAAGGCACTCTTCTGCTCTCTGTTTATTTCCTGTAACTGTGATCATGCCCTTGGGACCGGACATCTTCAACTTGAATATAGTAACATGGTCGAGACATGAAACGAGCATACAGAATCAAATGTCAACTTTTCCTTGCGGTAATTCTTGGAATCATCGAAAACCACATCAAGAGTAATCTTCCCGAGTGACTTTGCCTTTTCCCCAGGAATGACACCATGGAACTGCATGTTGCTCTCACTGACCTTGGACATCGGAATGCCCATCCCTTCTAGGGTATCAGCATATAGAATGTTCAGCCCACTTCCGCCATCCATAAGGACCTTGGTCAGTCGGGTGCCCCCATCGACTGGGTCGACCACCAGCGCTTGCTGCCCAGGGGTAGCAACGTGTGCCGGATGATCTGCCTGGTGGAATGTAATGGGAGTCTTCGACCACTTCAAATACGTCGGAGTTGTCGAAGCAACTATATTCACTTCTCTGTTAATGACTTTGAGTCGACTTTTGCTTTCGACATCAGCAAAAATCATCAAGGTAGCATTCACCTGAGGGTAATCCTCGTCTTCCTCCTTCTCATCTTCCTTATCAGACTCTTTCTCATTGGACTGATTCTTTTGGAAGCTCTGAATCAGAAGACGGCACTGCCGAGTGGTATGCTTGGGTTGAATCAGGTTTCCCTCCTCATCTTTCTTCGTGTGTATGTAACACGACAAATCCAGGACGTCCTGTCCTAACTGATCTTTCACCTTCTTGGGGTTCCACTGTGGCTTAGGTTTTCCTTTAAACTTTCTACCTCCTGCATTAAGAACTGTAGCCTCAGCAGGACCTATAGGTTCGGCTTTACGCTTCTGTTTTCGACTGGAATTTCCAGCCCCGGAGTCCTCAATGAAAATTTTCCCTTTGTCGTGGCGGAGTCGGTCCTCCTCTTCACCTTTGGCGTACCAAGTGGCTATCTCCATCATTCTGGTCAGAGTCATATCTCCGGACCGACCGAGCTTTAGGGTATGCTCTTTGTACTTGACGCCCTCTTTGAAGGCGCAAACCGCCTGGTGATCTGACACATTTTCCACCGTGTGATGAAGGGTGGTCCATATCTGGATGAAATCTCGCAAAGTCTCATTCGGTTTCTAAACACAGTGTTGGAATTCAGTCAGCCCAGCAGGTCGCTTGCAAGTGCCCTCGAATGTTTTGATGAACACTCGAGCCAAATCATCCCAGCAGAAAATACTCCCAGGGGATAATTGTGTCAACCAAGCTCTGGCCGACCCCTCAAGCATCAAAGGGAGGTGTTTCATAGCTACATCATCATTGCCACCATCGATCTGCACAGCCACTCTGTAGTCTTCCAGCCAGGTGTCCGGCTTCAGTTCCCCGGTGAACTTACTCATGCCCACTACCAATCTGAAGTTGGGAGGGATCTCAGCTAATCGAATGGCCATACTGAAACATTCAGGCCCAAAAATGAATGCTCTGTTCCCAGTCGGACGATCTCTGCCTTGCCCTTCTCTGTTGGCTCGACCTCTCTCGACCAAACCTTGCACAAGGAGTGATCCCACATCGAATCCTAGCTCTCTTGGGTCAATCGGGGCTCTCCGCTCGTCACCTTGCGTGAGTCTATCATCATAGCGCCGGGGCGCGTATGATCCGCCCCTCGGAGGGGGTCTAAGCACTCGACGATGGTCATCACGAGAACCCAGACGATCAAACAGTCTATGGCCTTGCTCCAGGTACTGGTCCTGGCGGGGACCACGATCTTCCCGTCACCTGGGTGACCCTGGACTATGTGCCGACTGAACTGTGTCTACAACCCCTGACCTGCTATGAATTCTGTTGCGCGACTGGGAAACGGTGGAATTCTGTTCCCCAACGGCCTTACGCTATGCACGAATCTGCTCTAAACCTCTACCAGCTTCTGAACGCGACGACTGAATTGACTCTTCTATGCGCGCTGCTGCTGCAACATTTTGAATTGGAGTTTGGTATACCTGAGTTTCGGTTGGAAACAACCGTCTGGCTCGTCGAATGGATTCGGGAACCCGTTGACGAGCCCGCTCGTCGAGTGCCTTCTCTAGATTGTCCAGGCGCGTACACTCAGCCAAGGTGGCCAAGTGAGCAACCTCCAAGGCCTGAGCCTTGGGGGTCTCCCCAACGATGGGGGTCTGGAGCGCCTGAACGTTGCGTTGATGCAACTCTTCCCTCTGCTCTGTGGTGACACTACTAGGGAAAAGCCTAGCAGCAGCGCGGGTTTTAGGCCTATCAGTAGCGCGGGACGATGCGCTACTGATAAGGCGCTACAGCAAACGTATAGCAATAGCGCATGTCATCCCACGCTACTGCTATACATGAAAAGCTGTAGCACGCTTTAGAGAAGAGCGCTGCTGATATTATCTGCAACGCTGTTTACGAGGAAGCGCTACTGGTAAGGCGGCGCTACTACTAAATTCCCCCCCCCCTCCTCGTTACTACTAGTTTTATTAGTTTTTTCCTCCATATTTTTTTTATATTTGAATAGGCTTTATACAATAATCTTTAGCATATCATAAACATACAAATGTAATCATAGCATATACATACAATTAGTCTCATCAAATCATGTCATCATCATAATCATCATCCAACACAAAGTGGTCTCTCGTCATCATCTCGAAAATAGCGATACAAGTCTCGATTACTTGCAAATACATCGTCATCCATCTAAACAATGATATACGCGAGAAGAGCTATCACTTTGAGTACATGAGTTCATATCCCTCTCTCGCATTAGCGTGAACCTAAACTAACTACTGCCTGTCGCTCGGAAACCGGAAACCGGTACACCTGGGCCTGACACTCCGGCCACTCGTCGTATATATACTCCCGGTGTAGCACTTCTTCGCCATCTATGATCTATGCACCTGCATCGTCACATGAGTCGATGATATGCAACATATATAGTTGAGCAACAGAAAGAGACAGACTTGGCAAAAATAGAAACAACATATCATAAGCATACATAACAAAGTTCATCGTACCCAAAATGCCCTAACTAGAGTGATCTTCGCTAGTCGAGGAGGAGGATGGTTTAATTACATCACAAATAAAGTTTCACCATGCATAACTCAAGGTTTTGTCATACAAAAAGTATGGACTAAACGGACACATTGTCATATATCGACAATCACTCCACCATGTCGTGCCATCCATCCATGTCAGGGAGATAGTCCTCGAGCTTAGTGAAAGGCTTCATGTCGAGATGCTGAGAGGCTATCCATGTTCGGACGTCTTCCCGCGACATTTGTCCTTCTCTGTAGAACATCCCTGTTTTTTCGACGACCTCCTTCATGATGATTTGGGCAAGTTCGCGTTGGATGTTATAGAACTCAGCTCGAAGTCGATGATCCTCGATATCTCCTATGTCCTTTGCCCATTTCAGAATATGGGCATCACCGGATCTAGGTGACATGCGAAGGTTCTGGTGATCCCGTCTATACACCAGCATGCGGTGTAGGACATAGAATCCATCATTAAGAGAGTCGATCGGTTGCTGGATGTAGTAGAAGTCGGTCTTATGGCTGAAGGGGACCCTGTCGCCCCTTCTCTTCTTGTCCTTGACCTCTCCACCCCGTGCTTGGTAGTAAAACATAGCACTGTCATGAACATCCTTGATGTGGGTGTAATCCTTTTTGTGAATGTTCTTCGATGAGTCCAAGTAAAGAGCGTGGGAGAATCGGGGGTAGAGGATGATGAGGACGGCGCGCCCGCCGCTGCCCATTTGGACCTCTTTCCGCCATAACCACGGCTTCCGAGGTGGTGGCTCCCAATGTTCCTTTCTTGAAGCCCCTTCATGTACCTAGACTTTTTTTGGGCAGCTTCGGCCTCGCAAGCCTCCATGAATATTTGAAACTACTCTACCATGATTTTCGGATTATCCTTTACAATCTCGGAGTAGGGTTCCTTGTCGATGATCCTTGCTTTCACCCTTGTTTTCCAGGCGGCCAACGCGTCGCTAAACTTGGTCATGGCGTGTTTGTTTATCTTCTTCATTGCCGAGTCCTTATCTGGATCTTCATAATCCTTTTCATTCCGGCCCGGGAACAAGAATATCTGGTGAAACTTCTTTAGGAGGGAGGGCCTCATATTATCTATCTTCGGTAGTTTCTCATCGTTGATGGTGGCGGTTGTCTGTACGATGCAGCCAATTGATTGTCGTAGCACTTGCACGCTTCCTCGGCGCCTTTGGCTCAAAATTGACGTCATCCACCTCCGTGACCACCAGTCTAGTAGTCCTGAGTTTGTTAGGAAGCCGTTGCCTCTTTGCTTTCGGTTCTACACCGGCTCCGCTCCCCGAGGCAGCGCCGGTCTCAGTCTCAGCGCCGGTCTCGATGCCGGTCTGAGTCTCAGCACCGGTCTGCGTGTCGGTCTCAGTCCCTGATGCCACTGGTGGGCCCAAGAACAACATCGGTTGATCGTTGGCAAGGCTCAAAAATTCATCTGCCGCTCGGTAGACGTTGTCGCAATCACCAGAAACCTGTCCTTCATCGTTGCTAGCCATGTTTCCTATGATTAAATCTAGTCAATTAATTCTAGACCTAATAAAATGAATAATGACATAAAAAGGCCTATTGTTTTGCAGGAACGTTGACTCCTTCCTGGTGCGGCAAATCCCGGGCACTCGATATGTCCTAGTTTGTAGCATAAGTCATGCCGAAATTCACGAAAAATTTCGGCATGACCTTTGCTAAAAAGTGGACAAATCGAGAACCTGAAATTTGCTGGAACAAAAATGAATCGACATTCCGGCAAAACATAGGCCACTCAGCTTCATTCCCTGGAAACAACAAAGCCACTTGGGCACAATCGAACCACTTCAATGAAAAGATATAACATGAGCAAACACTATTGAGGAATTTGCATATAACATGGCCACTTCAACGAAAAGATATAATCAACAATAATGGAATATGCAAATGAACATCAATGACATATATCATATAACAACAATCTTGTTTTTTGTTTACATAGCAACAATTAGTTTGACCAAGTTTTTGAAAAGAAAAACAATTCTGTTTTTTGTTTATAGCTAAATGCCATAGCTACTATTTTTTATTTATAGCTAAATACTTTTGTTTTTTGTCTAAAGCTAAAAGTCTAGGAACTCCACTTTCTCTAACCCTTCTGACCTCACCAAAATTTCCACAGCAAGACCTTAGTACCTACACCCAATTTCTTCAATAATATTCAGGTCCATAGTCCAAATAATTCAAATTTCATTTGAATGAAATTTGTAACAAATTCAGGTCTGTAGTCCAAATATATTTTTATAGCTAAGTGTTTTTTGTTTATAGCCTCTGTTAATTTAAATCTAAATGCTACTATTATTTATATACCCTCTATTAGTTTAAATCTAAATGGAATTACTGTTTAGGCATTTTCATAAAAATTGCCCTTGCTAATTTCCTAAAAAAATTGCTAATCATTTTTCCTAAATGCTATAAAATGCCTACTGCCCTAAAAAAATCTAGAGTTCATATGAACACCTAGGGTTCATATGAACATCAACACAGTATCAACATATATATGAATTGCCCTAGCAGAGAGAGAGGAGGGTAGGGGACACGAGAGGCAGAGCCTTACCGTCGGCGGCGAGGGCAGGCTCTGGCTCGGGCGGCGGAGGTCCTGAGTAGGCTCGGGCGACGGCGGTGAGGTCGAGGGCTGCGGCGGTGAGCTCGAGGGAGGTGACGGTGAGGTTGACGACGGCCTCGGGCGGCGGCTCTGAGGTCGAGGGCGGCCTCGGGCGGTGGCGGTGTTGTCGAAGGCGGCCTCGGGCGGCGGTGGTGTGGTCAAAGGCGGCCTCGGGCGGTGGCGGTGTGGTCGAAGGCGGCAGGGCGACGACAGCGATGGAGCAGTTGGGGGACACGGGGTCGTAGAGGGGGCAAAGGACTTAGCGAAATTTTGAGCCCGTCACGGGATTTAAGTCAAACTAAGCGATGAGCGTTTTCTTGAAATGCGCTATAGCTATGCTAGCTATAGCGTTTTCCAGCAAAATGCGCTACAGCTATTCCTTTTTGTTTTCTTTTTCTTTTTCTTTTGTTTTCTTTACATTTTCTTTTTTTCATTTCTCCTTTTCCTATTTCTTTCATTTTCATTTACTTTTCTACTTATTTCTCTATTTATTTTCTTTTTCATAGCAGTAGCGCTCTACAGCATAAACACGCCGCTACAAAGTTTTTAGCAATAGCGTGCTTCTGGGAGAACCACTACTACTATTACTAGCCTACCGGCACTAGTGATGGAATTATAGTAGTAGCTCTTTTCTGTGCAGACGCGCTACTGCTAAAACGATGGTTGTAGCGTGCTTTTGCAACAAGCACTACTACTAAGTAGCGCTAGCGCCGTGTTTTGACCAACGCTATTGCTATACCTCTGTGTATAAGGTTTTCCCTAGTAGTGTGAGGGCCTCGGGAACGTACTCCTCATGCCCTTGAGAAGGGCCAGCACCACCGTCGCCGCCTCCATTGCGGCGAAATCCGGGCGGGCTATGTTGGGAAGTGACCACGAGAACTTCTGCCACTGGGTCATTGCTTTCACACTCGGAGAGGTAATTGGAGTGACCAGCCGGCATGCTTCACCCACCGCTGGAGCCGCGAACGGCCGGACCGCTTGCAATGGCGAACAGGGGGAGCGATGGTGTCCCCAGGGTCGACTGATACTGAGTCAGCGGCTGTCAAAGAAGGACGCCACAAGCACTCGCACGGAAGTGTATCCCCCCACGGACGGGAAGGGCCTCGACGTAGAGGGGAGCTTCGTGAATCCAGGCGAAGTCATCGGCGATGAAAACGAGCGCACCGAGATGGATCTCGTGGCTCAACGCCAGACCACCGCCGGAAACCATGTTGTCGAAGAACAAAATACGCAACCTCGCTGGAAGTCGCTTAGATGCCTGCCCCATGATGGGCGCCAACTGTTGTGTGAGTAAGCCTATCGGTGAGAACGACACCTATGGGATCAACGGGGTCCCTACTGTGGTCGGCGGGCGCGGGGTTGTGAGAAGAGCAGGCCTAAGAGCCAGCACAGGGGTAGTTTACCCAGGTTCGAGCCGTGGAGATCGCGTAATACCCTAGTCCCGAGCTAGCTATCGAGCGTGACTTGCTCAAAGAGCCGAATCCCCCTCCAGTACGCCTCGGGCCTCCTTTTATAGTCGAAGGAAGCGCTATAGTGGCACACAGGAGGTGGAAAGGGTACAGGCTTCTGGTCCTCATCTGATCTTGTGTGTTAATGGTCTTCACAAAGATCTACATGCTACCATGGAGGTGCCTCCCGAGCTTTGGTTCCAATGTCGTTGATGATGTTGGAAACTTCGGGCTCAAGGTTGGCACGCTCCGCTGGGGTTGGGCAAGTTGCCCCGGCAAGGTCCTTGCCGGGGCCGTGGAGGCCGCCCCGACAAGAGTCTTGTCGGGGGAGTCGACCTCGCCCTCTTGCTCTTCATGTCTCTGTCTTGGTGCCGCCTTGATCGTCTCGCGGCTTCGGCTTCCCTCCTTTGCCCTGCTAAGTGTGGCCACAGGCGCGGCTCTGACTGCCCGTGCACAGGTAAAGGGGTGCAAAGTAGAGCCCCTACTTCTATACACCGACAGGAACCCCCGGGCCTGGGCCACACATAAGTGCGATGCGTTGTTGGGCTAGGCCCAGAACGGTGCGCGGGCAGGCGGGGCCGATTTTACCACGGTAATTCCTTCGTCCGCTGCGCTTCCCCACGACCCGTGTTGAATGCGTGACGTGGGGATCGTGCATGGGGTGACCGAAGCATGCTTGCGTCATCTTGCGGTGAGCAGTAAAGAG
This sequence comes from Aegilops bicornis, assembly GCA_021605145.1. Classification (NCBI taxonomy): domain Eukaryota; kingdom Viridiplantae; phylum Streptophyta; class Magnoliopsida; order Poales; family Poaceae; genus Aegilops; species Aegilops bicornis. The sequence continues at coordinate 741,715,859 of CM038673.1, forward strand.
GCGGCTTGCGTGCTTAAGATCGCAGGGCCGCTGCTCATTTACTTTCTTCACCTTGGAACCGCCGTCCATGTTTCCCACCTTGGATCATGCATACACCGCATGCACGGTGCGGGGCGGGTGACAGACGCGTGGAATATAGGAATACGCGTGCGTGGGTCGATACCCACGCGCCTTCAATTGGGCGAGGAGGGCGGTCGACGGCCTCGCCTGCTGCCATCTTAATGAGCTGGATTGGCTGAGAGGAGCGGCTGGGCCCCGATCCCGCCCCTTTATAAGGAGGGGAGAGGGAGGGACGGCACCCATCAATCCTTCGCCATTCGCTTCCTCCCATCTTGGCTTCTTCCTCCCTTCTGTTATGGCGAGAGGGCGTGTTGATGCTTCGACGGTGGTGGCGAGGGTCTCTGCTCGACAACGCGCCCCTCCTCCCCAAGAGCCCGTGGCGGCAGAGCCGACAATGAGGGGAAGGGGGAGGGGCAAGGCCGAGGTCGCCGTGGCACTCAGGGAAGAGGAGGACGGGGCGGCGCATCGGCCTCGCCTCCGCCGGCGGTCCCTCCCCCCAATGTAGGGCCACGTCGTGGACCAGCCCCGTGAATTCTTCATCAATGCACCGACCGGCGCGTCGTCATCTTCGTCTCCCTACTCCATTTGCTCGGGGGATGGAGCTCGACCCGCCGCAGGCTCTGAGACTGCATATGAGGTGCTGCGAGAATAGCGGCACATGGGCCAGTGTTGATTTCCCAGCCCCTCATGTCATGTATCTCTGTCATGGATGGAAAACCTGCGCTCGCATCCACAGCCTGACGGCGGGGCTCATTTTCTATTTCAAACTAATGGAGAACGACATCCTCTCCGTCAAGGTATTTGGAGACTTCGAGACTCGCCTGAAGTGCTGCGTGGAGAGATCCTCTGAGAAACCAAAGAGGACGAAAGGAACAGAGAGACGCAGACTCAACCTCTATGCTAGGGGTTAGTCGACGCTAAGCACTATCAACCCTAACCGAGGGAGAGACTCAACCTAGCATGCATGCTATGACTTAGGGCGCCAGCGCTTCGTTTATTTATGCTCAGGGTCTGCGTCTGGCTTTGTACAAAGGGTTACATGCCTTGCTGGCAAGGCTTGTACAACAGGTGGCTTGCCGGGGGGGCCGGCAGCCGCGCCTTATGCGTAAAACTTGTGAAGATGCTCGATGTTCCAGGAGTTGCTCACTGGAATGGCATCTTCGATCTCCAGGCGGACTGCGCCGGGCCTGGTGACTCGTATTACCAGATAAGGGCCTTCCCACTTCGGCGTCAACTTGGTTGAATTCTTGGCCGATTGAACACGCCGAAGAACAAGGTCGCCTTCCTCAAAGCTTCGGGCATGAACCTTGCGGCTATGGTAGTGGCGCAAGGCTTGCTGGAAGTGTGCTACTCTCACAGCCGCCCGAAGACGATCTTCCTCGAGGAGCGTCACGTCATCTTTCCGCAATCGCTCTTGCTCAAGCTCATCATAAGCGAGCACACGGGGTGGCCTGTATATGAGTTCTGTGGGGAGAACTGCTTCTGCCCCATATACCAGGCCAAAGGGAGTCTGGCCGGTGGCTCGATTTGGCGTCATTCTGATCGACCAAAGAACTTCCGACAACTCATCAATCCAGTGCCTTCCGCTCTTTTGCAGCCTGTCAAAAGTCTTTGTCCTCAGGCCTCGCAGTACTTCAGCATTTGCCCTCTCCGCTTAGTCGTTGCTCCATGGGTGTGCCACGGAAGCGAAACAGACCTTGCTGTCGAGGTCCTCAATGTATTGCATGAAGGTGTGGCTTGTGAACTGCGTTCCATTGTCGGTGAGGACTCTGTTTGGCACACAAAAGCGGCAAACTAGCCCCTTGAAGAATTTGACGGCTGACTACGCTGTCACCTTCCTCACTGCTTCCACCTCTGGCCACTTTGTGAACTTGTACGTACAAGTACTCAAAGCCCCCGATGGCGCGGGGGAAAGGGCCCAGTATGTTGAGCCCCCAGACTGAGAATGGCCAGGAGAGAGGGATTGTTTGAAGGGCTTGAGCTGGCTAATGAAGCTTCTTTGAATGGAAATGGCATGCTTCACACTTGGTTACTAGTGCCGTCGCATCCTGGAGGGCAGTGGGCCAGAAGAAACCTTGCCGGAAAGCCTTGTCGGCAAGGGCCCTTGGCCCTATGTGGGAGCCACACATGCCTCCATGTATCTCCGCCAACAGCTCTAGTCCTTCCTCCCGGGGAATGCACTTCAATTTCACTCTGCTTGGTCTTTTTCTGTATAGAACATTGTCAACGAAGTGGTACAGGGCAGACCGACGGGCTACTTTCTTCGCCTCTTCCTGCTCCTCAGGAAGCTCCCCTGTTTGGAGGAATCGGACGGTATGTTGTGCCCATGCTCAAGCCTGAGGCTTGACGGCAAGGACCAAAGGCATCTCCTCTGCCATGGGAACGGTTGCCTCTACATCCAGGGCTTGGCGCCCTGCCGGAGCCGGTTGCCCCATGGCAGGCTCGGCATCGACGGCAACATCTTCGCCAGCGGCCCCAGGGAGCTCGGTGGGGAAGTACTTGTCGGGGCCTGATTTCCTCCGCTTGTTCTACTCTGTTGATGGTTCAACGGATGGCTGAGTTAACCGAAGCACAAAAGTACCTGGTTCCATAGGTAGCTTGAGGGCAGCGTGCTTCGACAGGTAGTCGGCGATGTCGTTCTCCACTCGGGGAACATGCTCTGCCTGTATACTGTCAAAGCGCTCCTCCTGTTTCCTCACTTCATCCACGTAGGCTTCCATCAACGGGCTTTGATAATCCTTGTTGACCTGCCTGACCACAAGCTGTGAATCACCCCTGACGATGAGCTTCTTGACCCCGAGGTCTGTCGTGATCTTGAGACCGCGAGCAATCCCTCGTATTCAGCAGTGTTGTTCGTCGACATCTCGCTGGGAAAGTGCATCTAGATCACATACTTGAGGTGCTCTCCAGTAGGTGTGACGAGCAGCACACCAGCACTAGCGCCTTGAAGCGAAAAAGCCCCGTCAAAGTACATAACCCAGTTGTGACTTGTTTCCTTGCCGGGAAGAGTGGTCTCCTAGATCTCTTCGTCAGGCGTCGAGGTCCATTCTGCAATGAACTCCGCCAAGACTCTGCTCTGGATCGTCGAGGTGCTTTCGAACTTCAAACCAAAACTCGACAGCTCCAAGGCCCATTCCACAATCCTCCCCGTTGCATCTAGGTTATGCAATATCCGTTGCAACGGGAGGCGGGTGACGACGGTGATCTCATGCGCTTGGAAGTAATGACGCAGCTTCCTCGAGGCCATAAGGAGGCCGAAGAGCAATTTCCACACGCCGGAGTACCTTGACGTAGCCCCCTGCAAGAGAGAGCTGACAAAGTAAACCGGGTGCTACATCATCTTCTTCTTCTACGCCACTTCACCTGGTTGCATGGGCCCTGTCACGCTGGTGTCAGGCCTTGCCAGGGGCCCAGCCTTGCCGAGACCAGGCCCTGCTGGGGGGAGTTCTGGCTCGTCATCCATCAACTATGCCGTTGCCGCTGCCCCTTCGTCGACCTCCCTCTGTGCCACCAGTGCGGCGCTAACCACTTGATTCGTCGCCACTAGATATAGCAGCAGCGGCTCTTGTGGCTTAGGCGCATCCAGTATTGGCGTGGAGGAGAGGTAGTTCTTTAAATCCTGCAGCGCTGCCTCGGCCTCCAGGGTCCACTCCATTGGGCCCACCTTTTTCAAGATTTTGAAAAAGGGAAGGGCACGCTCAGTGGACTTGGAGATGAACCTGCCCATGGCGGCGACCCAGCCAGTGAGCCGACACACATCCGCTTAGGTGCCTCAATCTGCTCAATGGCCTTAATCTTGTCCTGGTTCGCCTCAATCCCACGTTGCGACACAAAGATCCCGAGAAGCTTGCCGGACGGGACACCGAGACACACTTCTCAGGGTTCAGCTTGAGGTTGATCTTGCACAGGTTTGCAAACGTTTCTTCCAGATCTTGCACAAGTGTTGCCTTGTCCTTGGTTTTGACCACTATGTCGTTCGTATAAGCTTCCATATTTCTATGTAACTGAGGCTCAAAACCAATTTGGACTGCTCTTGCAAAGTTCGAGCTAGCACTCTTCAACCCGAAAGGCATCCGTAAAAAGAAATACGTACCACATGGGGTGATGAATGTTGTCTTCTCCTCATCTTCTCTTGTCATGAAAATCTGATGATATCCTGAGTAGGCGTCGAGGAATGATAATAGGTCACACCCGGCCGTGGAGTCAATAATCTGATCGATGCGCAGCAACGGAAAGGTTCTTTTGGACAAGACTTATTGATATCTGTGTAATCAATACACAGCCCCCACTTCTCGTTTGCCTTGCGCACTACTGCCGGATTGGCCAACCACGTCGGATGGAGTACTCCTCTTACCAAGCCTGCCGCCTCTAGCTTTCTGATCTCTTCTGTGATGAACTCTTGTCTTTCCAAAGCTTGCTTCCTAACCTTCTGCTTGACGGGCCGCGCATGAGGACAGACACCAAGATGGTGCTCAATCACCACCCTGGGAACGCCGGGGATGTCGGATGCTTGCCATGCAAACACATCAACATTCGCCCGCAGGAAAGCAACGAGCTCACCTTCATATTTGCTATCGAGGGTGGAGCTTATGGTGAAAGCTCCTCCCGTGCCGTCATCCTTGACGGACACCTTCTTGGTCTCTGGTGGTGCAGCTCTGGATTTCTTGCTCTTGCCGGTGGAGCTCTCTGGCACGTCCTCAACAGGGGCGCAGCACCCCGAAGAGGTGCGCTTGCCGGAGTGGGTGCGAGAAGTCTCGCCGGTCTTCTTCCCTCCCGTGGCTTCAGCGGCAGGAGCAAGTGCCTTGGCGGCAGTCGCTGCGACTGCTTCCCGGTAGAGTTGGTCAGCGCAGATCAGCACATCCTTCTTGTCGGAGGGGACGGTGATGATGTTCATCGGCCCGAGCATCTTCAGCATGTTGTAGGCGTAATGTGACGCCACCATGAACATGGTCAGTGCCGGGCGGCCGAGGATCCCGTTGTAGGGCAAGGGGATCACGGCCACATCGAATACAATCCTCTCCGTCATGTAGTTAAACCCGCCTCCAAACGTCACGGGAAGCGTGACCTTGCCCTTCGGCTGACTCGTTCCCGGGTTGACCCCTTGAAATGCGCCCGTCTCTTCGAGGTCTCCATCAGGAATCTGCAGCCTTTTGACCACAACAGGCGAGATCAAGTTCAGACCAGCCCCACCGTCAACCAGCATCTTTGTCACCTTGAGGATGCGGATCGTTGGTGAGACCAACAATGGCAAGCACACGACCGCAGTAGTGCGATCAGGGTGGTCCGCGGTGTCAAAGATGATAGGCGTGCTGGACCACTTCAGCGGCTTCTGCGCGTCGAGCGATGGCTCCACCTTGTGATCTCACGCGCCCACTGCTTGAGCTGGCGGTGAGAGGTGTGCAGCGAGGCGCCACCGTCAACGCACATGGCCTCTGTAGCCTTCTGGAACTCGTGGTCGCCTGTCTCGTCGTCCTCGTCATGATCATCATCTTCTTGCTTCTTGTCGCGGCCCCGAGCAGGCCTCTCTTGCTGGTTATCCTTGCCGCCGTGGCCTCTTTGGCCACCACGCTTCTTGTCGGGTCCTTTAGCACCTTCCTGGCCTTTCTCCTTGTCCCACCCCTCATACTCAGCTTTTTGCTTCTTGGCAAGCAGCTCGACTTGTCGGTAGTTTTGGAGGTCGTGGCCCTTGGTGCGGTGGATCTTGCAATACTGCTTGTCGGAACTTACTGGCTTGTCGACAGCCGCCAAGGCCCTGCAAGCGGCACACCTGGCAACTTCCTTGCCGGGGTCATTTGCCTTGGCCTTCTTGCCAGCGCCGGTGTCGTCAGATCCCTCGACGGCAAGCACAACATTGCCCTTGCGCTTTCTGTTATAGCGTCGACCCTTCTTTGTCGGGGCGGCGGTGTCGTCATCTGTGGAGTCGGTTTCCGCACCAGCGTCCTCGCTGAGGTACTTCCTTCCCTCTTTAGCTCGAGCGCACCTATCGGCCAGAACATAAAGTTCGGCCACAGCTTTGACCTTGTTCATCGCCAGCTCTTCACGCATCTTGCGGTTACACACATTCTGATGGAATGTGCTGATCACAGTGGGGGGATGAACGTCTGGGATGTTGTACTGCACCCAGCAGAACCTCTAGATGTACTTGCGCAGGTTTTCACCTTCCTTCTAGGGGATGATGTGTAAATCGCTTGCCTGGCCATGAGCTTGATGGCCTCCAGTGAAGGCGCCAACAAACTCATGACACAGATCCGACCAAGAAGAAATGGAATCCACCGGCAAGTGCATCAACCATTACATGACATTGGGCTTAAGTGCCAACGGGAAGTAATTGGCAAGCACCTTGTCGTCGTGGGCTCCAGCAGCTTGCATCGCGATGGTGTAGATGCTGAGGAACTCCGATGGGTGAGTCTTGCCGTTGTACTTCTCGCTAACGTCGGGCTTGAATGTGCGGTGGGAGGGCCACTGGAACTGCCGCAGCTCACATGTAAAGGTTGGGCAACCGACCTCGTAAGGTAGGCCACCGTAGCCTCCCGGTGTAGGGTGGTCCATAGTGGGCCCTGCCCGTCTATCTGACTGGTGGCGCGCATCGCGCCGGTGCTCGATGGTGGTTCGGGCGTCTTCAAGGGCTCGCTCCCGAAGAACTTGACGCTGATCGCGGTGGGTTCGTGGATCGGACAACACTATGGAGATTTTATCACAAGCGTCATCACAAAGGATCGACACCTGTGGTAACTGGTGTGGGGGAGGAGAGTGCACCGTGGCTGCATCACCTCCGGCCCTTCCCCCGCTAGCATGCGGTGGCTCGACGGAGCGCCAGCCTATGGGCCCCACCGGTCGTGGCTCATCTTTGTTGGGGATGCCGACGAGGCTCCGGACGGTGGCTCTCCACTCGTCGAGCGTCTCTGCATCAGGAGGAAAGTCGAGGAGCAACTACGCGCGCGCCAGAGCTTCTGCTGGTGTGGGCGGTGGCGAAAGCCGCATGGATCGTGACGCGCTCCGACTTCTAACTATGTTAGAAGGAGCTCTATCACGGCCCTACGGTTGTCCGCCATTTTCGCCAGCACCTCGGCGTGCATGCTGGCCTCCCTCGTCCCACAAAGGACGTGCGAGACTCTTCCCACGGCGGCGCCCAGGATCACCAGCTTGGTGACGCTGCTCATCGCGCACAACTTGGGAAGAGCGCACCGTGGCCGCCGGCGTAGGTGTCTTGGATGCCGCCATGCCGCCGTTAGGCGGCATGGCGACGCCCTGGGAGGGCCCCGTGCCGCCTGCGGGGGGCCCAACTCCGTCTTTGGAATTTGCGGCGTGCGGCCCGTCGTCCTGCACACGAACGATGCCGCTCGCCAGGCCTGGGCTGCCAGGGCGATGTGGGTGTTTGCAGGTCACGCCTCGGGTTCTGTCCGTGACTGGCCCGACTACTCGCCCGCACCGGTGCGGGCAGTCCGCCCCGGATGAACCGATCGCCGTGGTCGTCTTCCTCTTGGGAGCCATGGCGATGAAGAGCTGCTAGACTAGCCGCTAGACCAGATCCTCGCAACTGCGCCCCCTACCTGGCATGCCAAAGATGTCGGTGAGAATGACACCTATGGGATCAACGGGATTCTTACTGTGGTCGGAGGGCGCGGAGTTTTGAGAAGAGCAGGTCTAAGAGCCACCACAGGGGTCGTTTACCCAGGTTCGGGCCACAGAGATCGCGTAATACTCTAGTCCTAATTTAGTGTGTATATGAATATTCTTGAGCTAGCTATCGAGCGTTACTTGCTCAAAGAGCCGAATCCCCCTCCAGTACGCCTCGGGCCTCCTTTTATAGTCAAAGGAGGCGCTACAGTGGCACACAGGAGGTGGAAACGGTACAGTGCACAAGCTTATCGCTTGTTATTATGAGACAAGACGCATTAAATGCGCCCCTGAGGTGTCCCCCTTGCTTTATTGCTGCCTCGCCCTGCTTCGACACACGCCCAGGCCAGCGAGGCGGTCGGTGCCATGTAGGCTAGCAGGCTACTGAGGTGGCGTGGTGGCAGCGTCTTCACGAAGATCTGCATGCCACCACGCAGGTGCTTGCTGAGTTGGCCTCGGGACCGCTCGTCGCCACGCAGGTGCTCGCCTGGCTGGCTGGGCTGGCAGCTGCATGGGAACAGCGGTGGGGTCTTGGCGCGCGCGGGCCTGGCCGTTGCCCTGCTGATGTCCTCGGCAAGGGTCTTGCCGGGGGCCCCGTCAAGGGTCTTCCCATGGCACCGTGGTCGTCCCCGGCAAGGATGTTGCCGGAGGTCTCGTCTTCTGGTCCTCATCTGATCTTGTGTGTTAATGATCTTCACAAAGATCTGCATGCTACCATGGAGGTGCCTCCCGAGCTTTGGTTCCAATGTCATTGATGATGTTGGAAACTTCGGGCTCAAGGGTGACACGCTCCAATGGGGTTGGGCAAGTTGCCCCGGCAAGGTCCTTGCCGGGGCCGTGGAGGCCGCCCCGGCAAGAGTCTTGCCGGGGGAGTCCACCTCGCCCTCTTGATCTTTGTGTCTCTGTCTTCGCGTCGCCTTGATCATCTTGCGGCTTCGGCTTCCCTCCTTTGCCACTCGCTAAGTGTGGCATGGCGCTGACCGCCTGCCGTGCACATGTAAAGGGGTGCAAAGTAGAGCCCCTACTTCTGTACACCGACAAAGTCTGATAGTAAGAATAGGAGGTACATATGAGGAGGCAAGGTCCTAGCTACGGTGAGGTTGTACACGCAAGTTTACGAGTTCAGGCCCTTCTCGGAGGAAGTAAAAGACCTACTTCTCGGTCCCCTGAGGCTGTGTCGACTGGATATGCATGAATGTTTCAACGGGTGCGAAACCTTGTGCCAGAGGACGAGCGTGGCTTATATAGAGTGTGCCAGGACCCTCTCTGACCTCCGTAACACAGGGTTCAATGTGAGCTAAGAGAGGGGCGTTACTGGTAATGCCTGCCATAAAAGACCATTCAGACTACAGAGTGAACACCTGACCGTTGCCATCCTGGGATGACTTTAGGTCCTCTATACACTGAGTGGTTCTTCATACGGTCGAGTGACTATGCTGTGGTCAAGTGGAATTGGGGTATCCGAGTGGAACCTTCTGTTGAGTGGATTGCAGTTCTGGATGATTACAGTCGGTATACTCCGTTGGTCCTTGAGTGCCTTTGGCTGTAGGTCAATGTCCTTGGGTGGGGTGTCTAGGAGGCCTAGGACCCTACCCTAGGTACATGTCATCATCAGTAACCCGACATGATTTGACCGAAATGACTTTGGGTCATTGGGGAACCGACATGTGTCCAACGATCGGATTTCAACACACGCGGCAGCTTGACTAGGGCTACAAGTAAAGCTGACTTATCCAACTCATGATAGGATTTTCTGTTGTCTTCACTCGAAGACATAGGATTTGAATTGAGCATCACATCAGTTTTTTGACTTTGTTCACTTGGACCCCACATAAAATTTCGGTGCTTCCTATGACTCCAAAAAGAAGAAAATGGAACTATGAAAAGAACTATGTATTCACACTCCATTTTCTTCAAGTGAATGTCTTCACATGTCATTATCTTTGATGTGAATGTCTTCGCGAACCACCAATGTCTTCATACATTTTTAGGGGTCATCTTCGATGGGTAAACCGAATCAATAGGGACTTATACATGTGTTCTCCTGTGAATCTCACAAACACATTAGTCCATGAACCACGTTTGTCATCAATACTCAAAAACCAACTGGGTGGCACTAGTTGCACTTATAGTCTCCAATGTATCTATAACTTATGAACTATTCATGCCATGTGTACAACAATTCTATATGGTTTTGGTATGATTTGAATGGAACTAACCAGGACTGACGCTCTTTTCAGCAGAACTATCTTGGTGTTGTTTTTTGTGCAGAAATCAAAGTTCTTAGAATGGGCTGAAAGTTTTTGATGATTTTTTTTGGAACAAAAGAGACCCCCGAAGCTTCGAGGGAAGACCAGAAGAGCCACGAGGTGGCCACGACACACCTGGGCGCTCCCAGGGGGATCGGCTTCCCGTGGTGGCTTGTGGGGCCATCTTCGCCCATCTTTGCATGATTCCAATGCTGAAAAATCCTATAACTAGAGAAACCCTCCATAAATAACCCTAGAACTTCGAATCCATCACCGCAAGCATCTGTACCTCCATGATCTCATATACATCCCTTTTTCAGCACCCTGACGGAGGGGGAAATCATCACCGTAGGCCATCTTCATCATCCTGGCGGTCTCCATGATGAGAAGAGAGTAGTTCACCCTTAGGGCCGAGGGTATGTACTAGTAGCTATGTGTTTGATATCTCTCCCTCTCTCTCATGTTCTTTATTTGGCACGATCTTGATGTACCACGAACTTTGTTAATGTAGTTGGATCATTTGGTGTTTCTTCCTCTCTACCTTGCTCTGATGAATTGAGTTTTTATCCTTGAGGTTTCACTATTCTTGAATTGAATACTTTTATGGATTTGAGACCACTTGATGTATATCCTGCATATGTATACCCGTAGTGACAATGGAGTGTTCTATTGATTCACTTGATATATGTTTTGGCACTCAACTCGTGGATTCCCGAGATGACATTGGGGTAATCTATACATAGGGGTTGATGCACATTTTTTTCTACTTTCTTCGATAGAAATATTGGGGCACTCTTTGAAGTTCTTTGTGTTGGTTTGAATATTATGAATCTGAGGTTGTTTGATGCATATCAAATAATAAACTCACAGATACTTTTGGTGACATTGGAGTATCTAGGTGACATTAGAGTTTGTTGATGCGTAGCATATGGTGTTATTTTAGTACGAACTCTAGGGTTGTTTGTGACACTTATAGGAATAGCTCAATAGATTGATCAGAAAGGATAACTTTCAGGTGGTTTCGTACCCTACAACAATTTCATCTTATGTTCTCACTAGAGAAGAACTTTGGAGTGATTCTTTGTCGCATGTTGAGGGATTGTTATATGATTCAATTATGTTAGCACTGTTGAGAGATTACACTAGCAAAAGTATGAACTCTAGGCCTTGTTTCTAAGCATTGAATACCGTTCATGCTCCATTTTATCACTTACTACCTTGTTGTTTTTATATTTTCAGATAACAAAACCTATATCTACTATCCATATTACACTTCTAACACCATCTCTTTGCCGAACTAGTGCACCTATACAATTTGCCATTGTATTGGGTGTGTTGGGGACACAAGAGATTTCTTGTATTTGGATGCAGGGTTCTTTGAGAGAGACTATATTCATCCTAAGCCTCCACAGATTGATAAACCTTAGGTCATCCACTTGAGGGAAAATTGCTACTGTCCTACAAAACTCTGCGCTTGGAGGCCAACACGAGTCTACAAGAATAAGTTGTGTAGTAGAAATCATGGCCACATAGCCAACCCCCATGTATGGAGGATTTCGTGCCTCTCGACTGTAACCCAATGATTTAAGAATAAAACTCTCTTTAACCCCACGAAAAAACAACAACATGCTGAAATAGACAAAGATAAAGTTGAAGAGGAGACTCTGCATTTATAAGATCCAAGGTAAGAAAAATAAAGTAGCAAATAAATATGGTAAATAAAGATAACCTTTGATTCACAAATACATGCCTTATGAGAATGATTCTAATAAAACTAAAGACTATGAAAGATTTGCAAATTTCTTGAATTCAAAACTATGTGCTTGCAAATCCCATAGAATGATGCTCTAAAAAGTACACATTATTACAAATATATGAATCACATTATCACAAATAAAATAAAGATACCTACTAACAAAATATCCACCATGCATGCTTCTAATTATTATTGTTAATTGATGTAATCGATGTGAAAAAAAACCTCTACAAGCTGATTATAAACTACTATATGACCCTGGAACATCTGATGATATTTCCTACATAATTCATTAATTATATTCCAGCCAAGCACTTCTAAACTCAAGAACTGCGTCGTCTGGGCTTTACCTATTTAAAAGTGTCCCTCTTTTCAAGAGTGAATTTTCCCCCTGCACAAATCTACTAATGAGAACCGCCATACATTCACGTCTTCATTTCAATCAGAATTCACTATTCCCGAATTAAGGGAATGGGAGAAAGATTTCTCTATGTAAATTCAAAGGAAAACAAACGGGCGCTGACGGAGAAATAAATGAACAACATTTACGGAGCAAATAAATAGGTTTGACCAACAAAATGGAGCATTGTGTAATGAAGAGGCCCTTATCTTGTTTGATTATGAATGAAATAAATGGCATTTAGTTCTCCCCATCTACATCTCTATATAAATAAACCCTTGGAGACGATACAACCAAAGCGCGCACTCCTATCCTCTTCTATCTACTCAACATTCAGGTAAACACTCCTTTATTCTATGTGTTCTTCATCTTGCATTGTGAAAAGTGATCTACGTAACCATTGATAATTTTCTTCCTACTAATTTGTAGGTTGGACCACTTGCTGGTAGCAGTAGCTGAGGGTGATAGGTTTGAGATGGAAAACCTTCAGGAAGAAAGAAACGGCTCGTCATCTCCTAGTTCATGTGTATCATCCGATAAAAGCCCCGTCAAGATGATGCATGGGGGGTGCCCACGATGCTATATGCATGTTTTCGTGCGCAGGGAGCACTTCCCTATGTGCATCATTTGCAAGCAACCCACCCTCCTCAACTTGAAAACTATGCTCAACAACATGCAGCGTGCCAGGCGCCAGTAAACAAGAGTATGGCAATGATGTCATGCTTAGTTAAGTTCCATTATTATTGTGTATCTGTATGCATCAGTGTTGAATGCTTATTTCTTGTCAGAATGCTCATGTTTTCATATGTAAACATATTAATTAAGGAAATAATGGAAATAATTGGCACTTGCATTAGATTTGTTGTCTCTAACTAAACTAGAAAAATGTTTCAACAAGGTTTCATTGAAATCTCGTTCCTTAGTTACCCAAAATATGAAATCGGGAGTTGTCTTCTAGAATTGTAGGTTTAAGTTTTCTCCATGTTAGAACACCTAAGTGCTACCTTAACTTCGTATTCTCGGCCTTGGGGTTCTTGGAGTCTTCTTTGAGATCACCGAGTACAATCCCTTGATGGAAGATTCTCACCTGTTATCGTTGGCACCACCCTTCTTAGATTTGGAAGCAACAAAGGTTTTTGAGGCTTTGAGTCTCGGGCTCGTTCCATCCTCAGCCTCTTGGATTTAATACTCCATCAAAAGTTTGGGGCCTTTCCATTTCGAGTGTCTTGATCCAAGCTGTCTTATTAAATGGTTGGTGCCTTCACTATGACACCTCGATTTAGAGAACCGGAGGCCCTCGAGTTCCAACACAGAGATCCATGACTTATAGTGTTAGGGCATATTTATCCCTTAGTGATTTTAGTGATTGATGACAATGCGTTTTGCGGACTAACTGTGGGCATTGAGTTTTCAGAGATTACTAGATAGCATAAGACGGTTTTCCCCCTCGGTGATTAAGAGCGAAAACGGTTATTTTCCGATTATTTCTTTTTGGTGGATTTGAGTCTAGGAATTCCTTACTATTAAGAGGGGGCACATTTGGAAAGGTTAGGGTGGAATCAAAAATGATCACATTCACATTTGCACCCTCCTTCCTTCCCGACAATTTGGAGCTCTTCTATCTTCTACTTGGGCTTTCCAGAAGCACATAAGCAGAAGTACAGTGCTGGGGAGCGGTAGTGCCGCTCCAGCCGTACTGCCACCCTCTAGTTGTTTGAGTACTGCCGCTTGTGCTTTGTGTTCTATAACTGAGCGGAAGTTGCGTGGTAGTAGCGAGCGGTAGTACCGCACGTGTAGTACTACAGCTTGTGCTACCGCCCCACTACTACGGATTCACCGAACACCATAGGATTAAGTGATAGTGCCAGGACCTCGATCCTAAGTCACACCGATCTAGCATGTAACACATCATATCGCTTTACGGCCTAACGCCGGTATTCCCACGGCTGCAGCCTTACCTTGGTCGGGACCGTTTGCACCTTTTGGCTCACGTATACGATTATTTCACTAGCATCCATATGACAGAGAACCCGGGCCGACATGACTAGTTATAAACCCAAGGTGGCACAAACTTACACGACATTCATACATGACCCAGCAATGCATGTGTCAGTCAACATCGAGTGTAACTGAGTCGTAGCAAGCTACAAGGACTCCAGTAAAACACCGTGTGACATTTCCCCGAAGGGACAGACACATGTTCAAGGAAGGACACCTACCGGTCAATCCATGTGTTTCGGAGCAGTAGCAAGCTACATGGCTCAATGGAAGCACTAGGAGGCATTTCCCCATAAGAGAGCTACCAAGAATAAACAACTAGGTGTCGGAACCCACACATAACAATACATGTTACACGTACGCATAACATGTAAGTATGCACTGTACAACATGGCATCACAAAATAACTCAACAACTCATATAGATAAAGGCCCAGAAGAGCCATCATAGCATTCATTACAAGCAGCGGGTCTCATGACCCTTCACACAAAGTCATCATGCCAAGCGGAAGCATAAACATGTTTAAGTACAGACAGCTAGCAAGAGAGAAGGCTAGAAAGCATCTCTATCTACAAGACTCTCCATAGGAACCAAGCCTTTATCTAGGATTCCCAAGCTAAACGTTGGAGCCCATGTGAAACAACTAGTGAGAATGAAGTATCTCTGCAAAAACATAAATTAAGCGAACATGAGTACAAATGTACTCAGCAAGACTTACATCGGAACTAGCTACAAATGCATCAGTATGAACAAAGGGGTGGTGGAGTTTAACTTCAGCAAGCCAGCTTTGACTCGGTGGCTATCCTGAACTACGACTACCAGTAATTTCTTTGAGGTGGCACACACGAGTCCACATATTCAGCTTACCTATACACCACTATGGACCTGCTCCCGTCTCCCTACGAGAAGGCAATCCATAGCACTCACACTTATCTTGCACATTTTAGAGTATCCACTTCCAGTTATCTATGAACCATATAAGCTTTCCAAGTAGTCCATATCCTCGGACATGGCTATTCGAATAGATCATATTACCCTGTAGGGGTATACTTGTTCACACACGCTCTTTCCACTTACCACCATGTACACGTCATGTATCTTGGCAACCTTCAAGCGGAAGCCTGGCGAGGGTGTCGGCCATGACCTGACTAACCACACAAGACTCTAGTCCAGGTTTATCGCCTATCCGAGGCTAAACCCACAAAGGAAGTCCGACCGAAGTTTCCATCACAACCCCAAACGATGTGAGCAGGGTTCCCAAGCCCACCATCCGGGTGCCAGTTGGTACACCATGCCACTGTGCCAAGTATGTCCCAAGCC
This sequence comes from Aegilops bicornis, assembly GCA_021605145.1. Taxonomy (NCBI): domain Eukaryota; kingdom Viridiplantae; phylum Streptophyta; class Magnoliopsida; order Poales; family Poaceae; genus Aegilops; species Aegilops bicornis. The sequence continues at coordinate 741,731,259 of CM038673.1, forward strand.
CACCTGTATCGGGTGCCACTTGGTAGAATTCTAGCACGACCTACAAACACCAGAAACTAGTTGCAACTCCTGGACAGAGATCGAGGCGGTTAATAAGCCTAGAGGGGTCGAGTTACCAGAACCCAATGTGTGGTAGTAACTGTCTTGGATCACAAACACATAACTCAGTTCCTGAGGACGGTTTCAATGAGACAACCCACCATGTACTCCTACATGGCCTCTCATGACTACCTTAGCCAAATCGTGTTCACACACTTAGCTCTCAACAGTAGGACATGTTCACCACCATTCCAATCCATCCCAGATGAATCAGACCTGACACAACTCTAAGCATAGCAGGCATAACAAGCAAGCATGAATGAGTAGGCACATCATGGCTCAAATAACTCCTACTCATGCTAGTGGGTTTCAACTATTTACGGTGGCAAAGACAGGTCAAGCAGAGGAATGGGTTCAACTACCCGCAACATGTAACATTTGAATCGCTGTTCTCCTAATGCAGTAAGAGAGAGCAGGAGCGAGGGAGTGGGATTGTATCGGAGTGATCAAGGGGGTTTGCTTGCCTGGAACTTCTGAAGATAGTATTGTGCCTTCATCAGTGTCATCAATCCGAACATCGGAACAACGTCTATCGAGAGGGAACAAACACTGGCAAACATAGAAAGAACTCAATCAATGCAATGCAACTATATGATGCATGATCATGACATGGAAATATGATGTGCTTTAAGCTAGTGCAAGTAACAACGATTTAAATGAAGTTGGTTTGAACCCAAGGTTCAAATTCAAACTCCATGTAAGGCATTTCAAATGCCCTTTATTCAAATTTTCATATACAACAGCTCCAAGTTGTTGAAACATGCATGCAAATGCCATAAATAGATTCTTTGGATTTTTCTAACAATCTTTATATATAAATTTTTTCATTCTGAGCTACGATTGATTTAATATGATTTTTTGAAGTTTATACTATTTCTTGGAATTTTCTGGCTATTTAAAATTAAACTAAATCCAGAAAATGCATAACTTCATCAGCAATGCGTCAGGGTGACGTCGGCGGAGTCAAGCCCCAGGTTTCGAGGTCAAACACGGCGTGGGGACGCATCGATCGGTGTCTCACGGGTTAATTAAGGTTAAAACTAATCTTAGTTATAACTAATAGGGCCTAGGGCCCACTGTCAGTGATCGGGGGGTCGTTAGTGCCTAAACTAATTAGGCCACGTCAGCCGACCGGAGATTAGATGGCGACAACCACAGCCGATGGCGGGGGTCCGCCGGAGTTGTGCCGGAGGCGACGGATTGACGCACCGAGGGCACCAGGAGGTAGCACGTGTCGCGCATCCAGTGAACCAATGGGAGGGTGTGGGGTGGCCGGAAGTGAGCTCGTGGCGGCGGCCGGAGTACGACGTCGATGGTGGGGCTAGCTAACGGGTGCAAGTGATGGCGGTGTTAGATGGGAAACAGATGGTGAGCTCATAGCGGGCTCGTAGAGGTGGTCGGCGAGCTCGAGGGCGGCCAAACAGCGTCGAATCATCGGCGGTTGTCATTAGATCCCGCAGAAGAATATGAAGGAGAGGACAACGGCACGGGGCTCCCGGCGTCACGTGCCTTGGCGATGAGGAAGAGGGCGTCGCGGCAGAGCCGTTGGAAGGTACGAAGAGGGGTAGGGTGGCCGATGGACATGCGGACGGCGGACGGCGGCGACGAGCTCTGCTCGAGCGCGTGCCGGGAGAGAGCAGAGAAGGGGGAGGAGCACAGGGAGAGTGAGAGGGTCTAGAGGGGTTGTGTGGCATAGTAGAAGGCGTGTAGGGGGACGAGGGGGCAGCCAGGCAGGGAGGAGGTGGTGGCGCGGCTGTGGCATGCCTGGCAAGCTGCTGCTTCTCCTCCCGGCAAGAGGAAGTAGACAACGCTGCCCATGATGGGCTGGGCCTCTTCTACCATGTAAGAACGCCCTGGCGGGGTTTTCTCTCTCTATGTCTGTCTTTTTTCAATTTGTTTATGTTTTCCATTTTCTACTACTATGTTGGCTTTAGTAAAAATACTAAAGAATTTTGTAAAATCCTAAAATAATTTGTGGGCACTATTAGAATTATTTCCAACAACCCTCATTTAGTTTCCGAATTATTTGAGCATTTAAAATTATTATAGCATTTAAATGCCCAAATTCAAATACTTAATGACTTAGTCCAAAACTCCACAGGTGACCTAGAAAATGTGCACCATTTTTGGCAGAGGTTTTCACCCATTTAAAAAATGATGAACTTTTCTAAAGGGTATTTTGGGTTCATTGAGAAGATATAAATTTGGACCTAGTATTTTAGAGGGTGCTAGGGTTTGATCAATCCCCATTTCAAGTTCATTTGAAATTTAAACATGTTGCATGTGTTAGGACAGAGAGTATTGTAAGTGCATCTAGTGCCATCCCTAGTTGGTTTTTGGAGTATTGACGACAAATATGGTTGAGGAACTAATGTGTTTGTGAGAATTGCAGGATAACACAGGTAGTAGTCCCTCATTGATCAGGTTTACCTACCAGAGATGACCCCTAAAAATGGATGAAGACATTGAAGACAATGGTGGTTTGGGAAGACATTCACGTTGAAGATAATGACTTGTGAAGACATTCACATGAAGACTATGGAGTGCAAAGATGTAGTTTCTTTCGTAGTTCCCCTTTTCTTTTTTATTGAGTCATAGGAACCACTGTACTATTAAGTGGGGTCCAAGTGAACAAAGTCAGATGGCTAGAGTGATGCTCAACCAAAATCCTATGTCTTTGAGCAAAGACAATGAGAGAAAATCTTATCCAGAGTTGGATGAGTCAGCTTTGCTTGTAGCCCAACCCAAGCTGTTGTGTGTGTTTGAAATCCGACCGTTGGACACGTGTTGGTTCCTTAATGACCCAGGGTCATTTCGGACATATCATGTCGGGTTGCCTCCTGGCTATGAATAGCCCACCCCTACACCATAAATTGGTGGCTGCTCAGATTTAGTACAGGGCTTTTGTCGTTAGAGAGCAACCTACCTCTGAAGCCTTTGAGAGAGAGATCCTTGCAAGGACAAAGCCCAAAACACCCAGAGCCAAAGAGTGTTAGGCATCACTAAAGTCTTTTTGTCTGCGTGACCTGAAGACTTATTACACTTGACGACCGTGCATCCTCCAGCCGGTTAGGCGTCATGTTCTGGGCATCCAAGATTCATTGTGGATCGCTAGTGAACGGAGTCTGTGAAGGTTTGGAAGTCTACCTTGAAGACTTACCAGAGTGATTGGGCGAGGACTGGGTGTCCTTAGCTCAAGAGGAATAAGGTGAAGACACAGTCTTCTGAGTTCAATCTCAGCCTCCCTAGCCAGACGTACAGTTGTCACAGCAACTGGCACTGGTCTACCAAATCCTTGTCTTCACCAAGCCACTGGTTCTATCCCTTACTTCCCTTACTTTTCAGTTTGTCTGCGTGAAGTCATTGCCTGCCTGCCTGATCTGTTTGACTTCACTATGCGAAGACTATTACCTGTTTGGCTTCATACTGTCTTCTATTCCGATCCATACTACCTAGCTCTTGTTAGTCTTCGTGCTTTCACTACATTACTTAATTGACTATGGCTTGTCTAGTGTAGTTCATCTTCCACCACATATCATATTGGTTTCATTCTAAAAATTTGTCTTCAAAGACCTCGTGTTTTGAAGACTTTCATAAAAATTGCCTATTCACCCCCCTCTAGTCGATAACTAGCACTTTCAAGTATATCTACCATAGGGGGTGTGAATGGGAGATTCAAATTTTCATTCGAAAGCTTTGAGTCTTAACCCAAACACAGCAGCGGAATAGAGTGTCAAAGGAAATGTACTAAATCAATCTTCTTTGTTAGACACATGTTCTTTGAGAAAAGCACTGACAACAGTATGAGCTTGATAGATCACAGGTTTAACAATAATGAGGGTTACAAGCAAACATATGTAACAGGATAAGACACAACATGACAGATATTAAATAAATTGCTACTCACAGATTTCACAAGTAAAACAGAGGTATAGGATGGTAACAAATTAATACAGGTGATGACGAAGAACAATGAATAAAACAGACACACAGTATGATAATAACAGTACGGACTGATCAAGAAATCTATGGGCATAGAGGACGAATAAGAACTACTGAAGAAAATGCAGTAGAATAGAAATAACCAGTGGTGCTCGATGGTGACAGAGAGATCTAGTAGACCAGCTCACCCTTCTGCCAAAGGGCTACGTCTGGTTGGAGGGGTTGTGAATTAACACGGAAGATAAACTCTCTTCACTCTATTCTCCTTCAACACAGAGCTGATCAGACTCGGTTTGATTTCACTCATGGTAGATCCATGTCAGTGATCTCCAAACCTTCGATCGACCTTTGTGAACCACAATCACTCTTGGTTTCTTAAGATCACGCTCGGTGAAGACAACAACTCTTCATCACTCGAAGCCGAAACCTATCCGTCTAGAGAGTGCGCATCTCTCAAGAGTAATATGTACAAGAACTCTCACTCAGAACTGCTGTGATGCTAAACCATTGTCTAAGCTTGGGCTCTTGGTTTTTTTTCTCGGTGGATCTTACACTCAAATCACTCAAAGAGGGTTTCCTCAAATCAATCTTTTCAGAAATCTCAAGCGGAGCAGCCAACGGATAACGTTGGAGCGGGGTGGCTATTTATAGCCGTGGCCTTCCCTGATGGGAAATGGCCAAATTAGTCATCGGGCTCAGCCAATGGTCAAACGACATGATTACAACTGTCGGATTTGAGCACAATAGTAAGATTTTTTGCGGAGCAAGAAATGCTAACTCCTCGGTCCGAGGCAAATCCCTCACAGTGAAGAAGATCACGGTCTCTTGTTGGCAAGTATTTGCTCGGAGCTCAAAGAGATTTCTCTCGCAACTTTCATAGGTTTTGGCTAAGCATCACAGCGGATCTAAGCATCGAGAACCTATACCCCTCTTCATAGTACGGAGGTCCTATGACTCAAATGAATGAAAGAAGAACAACTCAATGAATGCTACATCTTCACATAGTCTTTGACTTCCATCGCTGCAGTCAATTTCTTCGGACGACGGTACCGAATCAAAAGCTTTGCTTTAGAAGTAAACTTTCGAGGGGTCAATTTCTTCTCATCAATCTTCTTGACTCTATCACTTCAACAAGTATAGCTCATTCTTCTCTGCAACGCAGATGTGCTTCGATGAAGTTCACAGCACTGGAGACAACATATTCTTCGGTTGTGTATGGACTTCTTCTCTCTGTATGCACTAGCAAACAAATTAGTCCATACCTGTTTCTGTCAACAATCTCCAAAACACAAGGTAGGCAGATATTGCACCAACAGGATGGATGATTATGCAAAGACAAGCAAAGGCTACAGCTTGGGTTGTGACAGGTAGTGATGTTGATAGGGAGCGGTAGTACCCCTTGTGCAACACTATTGACTTCCACACTGCCTTCACTACTACTTAGTTTTATGATTTTCTAATCCATCGCAACTCCTGCGGTAGTACCTAGATGTAGTACTGCTCGGCACGGTACTGCCGCCCTACCTACCTCTACTACCGCGGTACCACTTCTACGTGCAACGCTAAGAGGAAGTACCACTGGCAGGAGCGGTAGTACCGCTCAGGCGGCACTGCTGCATCCTTGACTGCATCAGTTGCACACTATGGCGAAACTTGCATGCAGGGCGGTAGAACCGCTCCCCGAAGCGATAGTACCGCTTGTGCATGACTTGTGGGTAGAAAAGGGTTAGATTTTCCCACCCATTATATAAGGAGGCCTTTTTTCCCCAATAAGACTTACCTCTTTTCCCCCAAGCTCCATTGTTGCACCTAAGCTCATTTTCTCTGAATCTCTCTCCCTAGCCATAAAATCTTGTTGATTTTCTAGGGTTTGCGTGAGAGGGCCTCGATCTACATTTCCACCGAGAGAAATTTGATTCCCCCCAATAATCCCTTGTGGATCTTGTTACTCTTGGGTGTTTGGGCACCCTAGATGGAAGAGGTCACCTTGGGACCACAATCCATTGTGGCCAAGCTTCGTGGTGGTGTTGAGAGCCTCCAATTAAGTTGTGGAGAGAGCCCCAACCTTTTTTGTAAAGGTTTGGTTGCCGCTAAACCTGGGAATAGTTTGTAATCCAAACCAAATCCAGCCCAATCCGTACATGTATAAGTTCAATAGCCAAACCAAATCAATCCAGACAAAAAGGGCTATAATCCAAACCAAACCAAACTGCTCGTGTTTTCAAGCCAAACCCATCCAATCCATTCCGCAGATATAGTTTGAGCCCAAAGTATCAGATTATGGACCTGCTCACATATTCACGTGGATAACTGTTAATGCATCATCTCCCTGAATGTGCACATATGCTTGTGCACATCGAAAGCAGTTGGTACAACGACGAAGCCACGAACCTCCAGTTGTCGAACACTCCAACTGGTACGGCCTATGCTGCCCCATGAAGAACAGCCGGCCATGGATGCACTAAGGCACACTGAACCGAGCTGTGGTGGCATCTCCTCTGACCATGCGCTGCCGGTCTTGGGCATGGGTATGGACGGCGCAGAAGCTATGGTGCGGGTGGGCATGGGGGCACAGCGGCACCACCGGTACACCTCCAGAGCGTCACAGCGGCCAGAGCACGAGTGTCGGCATGGTTCTTTGTCTGTGCGGTCAACCGTCATGCCGAGCCTCACCGGTGTGCCAAATAGATCAGCCTGGCCGTGGCCAACCTCGCACCCCCAGTGAGTTGGTCAGAGATGCCCCCAATTGACGGCACAGTCGCCGTCTTTCCTTGCCTCCGGTGACCAGTCGTCGCCACATCAATCGAGGTCCTTTGTGCCCTCGGTTCCATGGAGGTCACCTGAAAGCTTCTCTTCGCTCGCCGATGAGCCATGCATTCTCATAGTCAGAGACCACGACGAAACGTGTGCGGTTGACGGGCCCCACCACTGCGGTGCTCCTCCTCTCTCCCTGACCACAAACCACAAGTGCACGAGCTAGAGGCCACGGCGGCGCAGCACGCGCGACAGCGGCAGTGGCAACCGGTGACTCCTAACCCAGTCACTTGATCTGGTTTCCGTCCATGGGTGTAAATTGTTTGAGACCGATTTGTCTCTGTCCAAACCAAACCAAATCAGTCCAATAATTGGTACAGTCCAGTCCAAACCAAATTAATTAGGGGCTTAGCCCATTCGATCCAATCTGAAGGCAGACCAAAAGGGAAACTGAACTGAAACTGTAGTTTCAGTCCAAACCATTCCCAGGTTTAGTTGCCGCCTTCAAGGGCACCACTATTGGAATCACAACATCTTGAATTGTGTGAGCGCGTCGGGAGAATACAGTGTCCCTAGTGGATTCTTGGGGAGCATTGTGCCTCCACACCGCTCCAACGGAGACGTACTTCCCCCTAAAGGGAGGAACTTAGGTAACACATCCCCGTCTCCATCGAATCCACTTGTGGTTATCTCTTACCTTTATTTTGTGAAAGATATTATTGTGTTCTATACTTTGCTTGCTTGCTTGTGTTGTTGTTAGCATCATATAGGTTGCTCACCTAGTTGCATATCTCAACAACCTATTTGTTGCTAAACCTAATTTGTTAAGAAAACCTATAAATTGGTAGTTGCCTATTCACAACCCCCTCTATTCAACCATATTGATCCTTTCAATTGGTATTAGAGCCTCGTTTATTTTTAAGGGCTTCACCACCTAAGAGACTATGTTTGATGATGGGCCAAGGGAAGGTGACGTACTAGCAGCCGAGGAGGTGGCCAAGATCACTCGAGAGGATCCAAATGAAGCCATTGCTTCACTTAAAACCTCTATGACGACTGAGGTCAAATCCTTGTTTAAGGAATTCCTTGATGGTATTAAACTTTCTACCAATCTGTCACAAGTGGTTAATCCCACTATTTCGAATTTGGATGCCAACTCTAGTAAGGACGAGCTAGTGGCGATAAGCCTACCTTGCCTTGAGTAAAGAATGGGATGGTCATCCATGCCGCGGTTGCCCCTCCTCAGGTCTATGGAGTACCGGTCCATGCACCTCATATCAACCACCTTGGTCCTCCTCCTAAGTTGTGTTAAATGATTTCCTAATGTGGTTTTCGTATCAAGTCTCATTTTAATCACAACTCGACGCATCTATGGATAATCGATTACAATTCACTATTCCCGAATTAAGGGAATGTGAGAAAGATTTCTCTATGCAAATTCAAAACAAAATAAACGGTCGTTGATGGAGAAATAAATGAACAACATTTATGGAGCCAATAAACAAGTTTGACCAATGAAGATGGAGCATTGAGTAATGAAGAGGTCCTTATCTTGTCTGATTATGAATGAAATAAATGGCATTTAGTTCCCCCCATCTACATCTCAATATACATAACCCCTTAGAGGCGATACAACCTAAGCACACACTCCTATCCTCTTCTATCTACTCAACATTCAGCTAAACATTCCTTAATTCTATGTGTTCTTCATCTTCCATTGTCAAAAATGATCTACGTAACCATTGATATTTTTCTTCCTACTAATTTGTAGGTTGGACTACTTGATCATAGCATTAGCTGAGAGTGGTAGGTTTGAGATGGAAAATGTTCAGGATGAAAGCATCGGCTCGTCATCTCCTAGTTCATGTGTATCATCCGACAACAACCCCGTCGAGATGATTCACGAGGGGTACCCATGATGCTATCTAAATTTTCTCGTGCGTAGGGAGGACTTCCCTATGTGCATCAATTTCAAGCAACCCACCCTCCTCAACTTGGAAACTATGCTCGACTCCCCGACAACGGTGCCAGAAATTCTTCCTGCTACTTGTGAGCTGTGTTGGGATTTTCTCTGAAGAGGAGAGGAGATGCAGCATAGTAGGGATAAGTATTTCCTTAAGTGAGAACCAATGTATCAATCCAGTAGGAGAATCACACAAAGCCTGGTGAAAAGCACCCACATACACAAAAGTAAATACTTACACCCAACGCTGGCAAGATGGTTGTCAATCCCCTTGCAATCGTTATTTGAAAGGTTTATTCCAATAGTGATAGATAGTAAAATAATTGCAAAATACAATAAAAATAATAAAATTGCAGCACGATATTTTTGGATTTTTTATATGATAAAAATAGACCTGGGGGCCATAGTTTTCACTAGAGGCTTATCTCTCGAACACATAGCATACAGTGGGTAAAGAAATTATTGTTGGGCAATTGGTAGAAAAGCGCATAGTTATGACGATATTCAAGGCAATGATCACGTATATAGGCATCATGTCCGAGACAAGTAGACCGACTCTTGCCTAGATCTACTACTATTACTCCACGCATCGACCACTATCCAACTTGCATCTAGGGTATTAAGTCAATAAAAAATAGAGTAACACCTTAAGTAAGATGACATGATGTAGACAAAGTAAACTGAACTAATATGAATAAACCCCATAGTTTTATCCTTAATGGAAACAATACAAATACGTGTCTTGTACCTTTCTCTCACTGGTATAGAGCACCGCAATATATTGAACCCATCACAAAACACCTCTCCCATTGAATATAAATCAGTCTAGTTGGCCAAACCAAATGGATAGATTGGAGAGAAATACAAAGCTATAACAATCATGCATAATAAAGTTTAGAGAATACTCAATTAATATTCGTGAATATTTAGATCATAAACCCAAAATTTATCGGATCCCAAGAAACACATCGCAAAAGATGATTACATCGGATATAACTCCAAGAACATTGGGTTGAAGATCGAAGAGAGAGAAGAAGCCATCTAGCTAGTAGCTATGGACCTGTAGGTCCAGGGTAAACTACTCACGCATCATCGGTAGGGAAACAAGGATGATGTAGAAGCCCTCCATGATTGATTCCCCCTCTGGTAGAGTATCGGAGAAGGCCTCCAGAAAGGATCACGGAAGAACAGATGGGCATATTTGTGAATTTATAGAGGCAGAATTAAGTCAAGTGGTGCCACGAGGGGCCCGCAAACTCAAGGGGCATGCTGGGCCCACTAGGCGCGCCCCTAGGTTTTTCGCTCCCTTGCGACTCTTCTGGTCTTCTCCCAAACCTTCAAGGGTCCCTTATGGTCCAGAAAAATTTAATCCAAAGATTTTTTTTCATTTGGACTTTATTGGATATTGATTTTCTAAAAATTAAAAAACAAGCAAAAGGCAGGAACCGACACTGGCACTGAGTTAATAGGTTAGTCCCAAAAAAGATATAAAATTGCATATAAAACATCCAACATTGATACTAAAATAGCATGGAACAATCAAACTTATCAAATTCAGTGATCTACATGAAAGTTTTTATTATATCCGTCTTGAGTACCTATCATATTAGGACCAATTTCATAACATGTGCATATTGCCATTATTATTTATCAAACTCTCAAAAAGATATAAGTGAAGCATGAGAGTGCAAATATTACTTTAAAGTATAACCACCACCGTGCTCTAAAAGATACAGGTGAAGCACTAGAGCAGCAACCTAGCTCAAAAGATATAGGTGAAGCACATAGAGTATTCTAACAAATCATGAATAAATGTGTGTGAAAGTGCGTTATGTCGACTAGAGGGAGTGAATAGGCGGTTTTTACTAATTATTCATTGAGGAATTACTACTTGAGGAATTTGCTAAGTGAAGAAATACAAGCTGCGGATTAACTACTCAAGTGCACGCATAAGAAGGCAATAGCATAGTCATCATGATGAAATGAAACATACACAGAGCACAAGAAGCGTTTAAACAGGATAAGTAGGCTAAAGACAAGGTGACAGAAGAAATAGGGTTGAGGAAATTGAGAAAGTCTTCAGTCAAAGTCTTCAAACAGAAATGATCAATTTCATAAACAAGTAAACAAGGAAATGAAAGAGTTGAGGAAATAGAACCATTAGCTCGGTGAAGACAGTGATTCGGTAGACCAGTTCCAACTGCTATGACAGTCGTGCATCTGGTTGGAGCGGCTTGGTATTTAAACCAAAAGACACACAGTCCCGGGGCACACAGTCCTTACCGTATTCTCCTTGAGCTAAGGTCACACATGCCTCGCCCAATCACTCCTGGTAAGTCTTGAAGGTGACTTCCAAACCTTCACAAACTCGGTCACCCGGCGATCCACAATTCCTCTTGGATGCTCTAGACCATGACGCCTAACCGTCTGGAAGATGCACAATCTTCAAAGGTAAAAAGCATCGACTCCACACAGGAACAATCTGTTCATTGATGCTAAATCACTTTGGTTTTAGGTGTTGGGATTTTGGGTTTTTCCTCACTATTGATTTTCTCTCGAAGTCCTCGGAGGATGGGATTCTCTGAATGATAAGTGTCAATCTATCTCTCGGAGCAGCCAACCAGCTAGTGGTTGAGGGGGCTGCTATTTATAGTCGGGGAGCAGCCCGACATGATAAGACATAAATGCCCTCTAGCGACCCGACCCGAATGGATCAAGTCTCTGTGCTCAGGCGTCATCCCTGGATCAGTAATGCTGACACCACACAGTACTTCGAAGGATTTATAACAGAGTAGCAATCACACACTTATTACATCGTTGTCCAAAAGAGGACTTATTACAATAAATATGGCTTAAGGCCATCTAATAACGATAACAGCGGAATACTTGGAAGATAAGTGAGTCCATCAACTCCATCGGCATCACTGAGTATAGAACCACGACCTAAAACACCTTACTGTAAATGCGTCAAAAAGTGCGCAACATGAACGTTGCAGCCCGAAAACGGTCAGCACATGGAATATGCTTGGCAATGTAACACATAGAGAGTAATGAAGGAATAAGCCTATACTACATGCATATATGGCTGGTGGTAAAGCTCTCTGATTCTGTAATTGCATAAAGCTAGTTTTTCCCTACTGCAAAGGAATAAATTTGTTTAACTATCATGGTGGTTGTTAAACATTGAGAATGGTTGACAGCATCCACAATCCCGATTAAAAAGTACTCATTAAAAACCCAATAACATTATTTAGAGTAACATGTTGAGATTCACATGATATTCAAGTACTAGATACTCAATATGTCCGTAACCGGGGACACGGCTAATCATGATTAGTTTATACACTCTGCAGAGGTTTGCGCACTTTTCCCCACAAGACTCGATCGGCTCCGTTTGGTTCTCGCACTACATGGTGTTTGAGAGACGGATGACCGAGACACGGTCTTTCAAAAGCGCTAGCACCTTACGATGAGTGGACCGGTACACCTACATCCCCTACATCTTCTAGTCCACCACTATAAGAGTTCGCACGACTTACTCAACTATGCCAGAGCCCATAATGGCTTGTGGCTGCACACGGAAGTTTCTAGTTTGAATAATCTTATGATCCCTTTGAGCCTGGGTGGCGGTCCAAGAAAAATAGGCAAGTCCTGATAGAAACCAGGTGCCTCAATCCACCCAGATGTGTGTTTAAGTTGCCACCTTAAATAAACCATTAATTAACAATCTCACATCTGTCATGGATATCACTCACCCAATCCACGTCTACGAGCATAGCATGACATAATAAGCAAGCGTAGAAGTAACTCCCAAGGTTTCATAAGTAAAACCGGTAATAGGTACTACCTCAATCTACTTCCCATCCCACAGTTTAATTAGATCCTAATCATGCAAGTGTTTGAGGATTGATCTAATGCATAAAACTGGGTAGTAGGAAAGGTATGATCAAGTGTTACTTGCCTTCTTGTCGACGATCCGCGAAACCTAGAGACAAGTAACAAGCGGCGCACTCCGGGTGATCTATCGCAGACAAACAACAAGCATACAATAAGTACTCATCTAATGCACAGGTAAAACTCGAATAAAATATCTAACCAGAAAGTTCAACTTAAGAACCTTGGTTGCAAAAAGAGTCGAATCAAATAGAGCAACGAAAGTCAAACGTCGAAGGAAAACGACTCGGTTCTAGCAATTTGAAACTAGGTCAAATTTTACAGTAGCAAAACTTTGTTGAAATTGATTAGTCGGAATGGCGGTTTCGAAACCAAACTCCAGGCGCTTGAATCACCTGATTCCGATAAACGAGCGAGAAGATAAACTTGATTGAAGATTGGATCTGAAATCGAGATCGGAAAATAATCGGATTAAATCCCCTTAAAAAGAAAAACGACGAACGGTTAAACGAACGGGCGTTCGTTAACAGAAACTAACCGGTGAACACGTTCGTTAAAACGAACGGATCGGTGAACGTTCACTAAATAACTAAATCGAAAGAAAAAAATAAACCATCTAGGGTTTTCAAAAAAACCGAACAACAAAAAGAAAACCGGAACGGTTTTTTAAACAAAACGGACGGGAGGGCGGTGGCTACCTCGGCGAGGTCGCCGGGGCACCAGGCTCGGGTCGGGTGGGCTCGGGCGTGGCGGGTCGGCGAGGTGTGGCGCAAGGCGTCAAGGCGGCGGGCGGCTCAAGGCGGCGTGGCTCGGGTGGTGGCGGGTGGCGGTGGGGTGGGTCGGTGGCGGCTTTTAAGGAGGAGGGGGTGCCTCATGAGGGGCGGCGGCGGGCGTGGCCGAGCCGGACTCGGCGGGCGTGGGGACTCCCAAGGGAGGCGGCGGGGTGGGTTGCCTACTGGGCCTTGGCCCGGTCGGTTTTTTTTAAACCGAAAAACGAATTAAAATAAATCTAAACGAACCCCAAATTTAATAAAATAAATTTTTCCCGACTCCTAAAAATGAGTCGAACAAAATGAACTTTAATACGGGGCAAAAATGCAAATTTTTAAAATACGCATTTTTTTCCTAAAGCAAATAAACTCCGAAAAATTCAAAAATTGATTTATTATTAAATCTTCATTTTTCCTAAATTTTGGGAAAGTCATATTATTCCCTCTCTTAATTTTTTTATTGGAAAAATATTCGAAGATATAATATATAAATCCAATGATCCTCTTTTCATAGTTTTGAGAGAAATCAAATATGAAAATTTCGAAACCTCCAACTCTCTCCGAGGGTCCTTGAGTTGCGTGAAATTTCTAGGATCGGCAAAATGCAAGAAAATATGATATGCATGATGACTTAATATATAACATTCCAAATTGAAATTTTGGGATGTTACAAACCTACCCCCCTTAAGATGAATCTCGCCCTCGAGATTCGGGTTGGCTAGAAAATAGGTGACGGTGATCCTTGAGCAAATCTTCTTCTCTTTCCCAGGTGGCTTCATCCTCAGTGTGGTGGCTCCACTTTGAACCTTGCAAAACTTGATAACCTTGCTTTGCGAGTAACTCTGTTGGCATAATCGAGAATCTTGACCGGTTTCTCCTCATATGTCAAATCCTCCTTCAAGTGAATCGCTTCAAGTGGCCTTTGTATCTCTTAACGGTACCTCTGCCATCTCGGCGTGACATTTCTTCACCGAGAAACATGGAATACATCATGAACTCTGACAGTCCCTCCGGCAATTCCAGCTTATAAGCAACTTCTCCCATGCGTTGCAAAACCTTATACGGTCCAACGAAGCGTGGTGCTAATTTTCCTTTAACTCCAAAACGCTTAACTCCTCGGCGGGGATACTCTAAGATATACTACATCTCCAACTTCATATTCCATCGCCTTGCGTTTTGAGTCCGCATAGCTTTTACATGTCGACTGGGCTACCTTGAGCCTATCGCGAATCAACTTAACCTTCATTCGAGACTCCTTGATCAAATCTGGTCCAAACAATCGCCGGTCTCGACTTCGTCCCCATGATAACGGTGTCCTGCACCTCCTTCCGCATAAAGCCTCGAAGGTGCCATCTTCAAGCTGGTTTGGTAACTGTTGTTATAAGAAAACTCTGCATACGGCAAGTTATCATCCCAACTAGATCCATAATCTAGTGCACAAGCTCTCAGCATATCCTCCAAAATCTGGTTGACTCTCTCAGTCTGTCCATCGGTCTGTGGGTGGAAAGCTGTACTGAATTCCAGCCTGGTTCCCAATGTTTCGTGCAACTGATTCCAAAACTTTGAGGTAAATTGAGTTCCTCTATCTGACACGATACTCCTCGGAACTCCGTGTAAACACACGATTCTGGTCATGTATATTTTGCCAACTTAGCACGCTATAGGTAGTCTTGACTGGAATGAAATGAGCTACCTTCGTCAAGCGGTCGACTATAACCCAAATCGAATCATAGCCTGAACGAGTCCTTGGCAAACCTGTGATGAAATCCATGCCTAGTTTATCCCACTTCCATTCGGGTATTGGCAATGGCTGTAACAATCCTGCTAGCTTCTGATGCTCTGCCTTCACTCTCTGACATACATCGCAAATTTCTACATACTCCGCGATATCCTTCTTCATTCCGGTCCACCAGAACGTTTCCTTCAAATCCAAATACATCTTGGTATTTCTGGGTGAATCGAATATGGTGAATCATGTGCTTCTTGCAAAATCAACTACGATCTCCGGGTCATTTGGCACATAAACACGGTCCTCAACCCATAGGGTATCGTGCTCATCCTCACGAAATCCCTTAGCTTTTCCTTCGCTCATTTTCTCCTTTATAGAGGCAACTTCCTTATCTGCCTTTTGAGCTTCTCCGATTTTGTCCATGAACGAGACTGAATCTCCAATGCTTGCTACATAGCCTCTCGGAACTATTTCTAAACATAGCTCTCGAAGATCCTCGGCTAACTCCTTGGGTATTCCTCCCATTATTAATGTATTGACGTGGCTCTTACGGCTCAACGCGTCTGCTACAACGTTAGCCTTTCCGGGGTGATAATGCAATCTCATATCATAATCCTTTATTAGCTCCAATCATCTCCTCTGTCTAAGGTTTAATTCCTTCTGCGTGAAGATGTACTTCAAACTCTTATGATCCGTGTACACCTCACAATGGTTTCCAATGAGGAAATGTCTCCAGGTCTTCAATGCATGCACAACAGCTGCTAACTCCAAATCATGGGTGGCATAATTTAACTCATGAGGCTTAAGTTGTCGTGAAGCATACGAAACAACTCTTCCTTCTTGCATAAGCACTGCTCCAAGTCCTCGACGTGAAGCGTCGCAATACACCTCATAATCCTTGGTGCGATTCTGCAAAATTAACATTGGTGAGGTAACCAATCTTTTCTTCAACTCCTGAAAACTTGCCTCACAATCCTCAGTCCATATGAACTTGGTATCCTTCTTCAACAATTCTGTCATAGGCTTTGCAATCCTTGAGAAATTCTCAATGAATCTTCGGTAGTATCCTGCGAGTCCAAGGAAACTCCGAATCTCTCCAACTGTCGTGGGTGCTTCCCATTTGGTTACGGTCTCAACCTTTGTGGGGTCAACTGCTATCCCTTCTCCGGATATAACGTGTCCAAGAAATCCAACTTCCTTTAGGCAAAACTCACATTTGCTGAACTTGGCATATAACTGGTGTTCCCTTAGTTTCTCCAAAACCAATCGCAAATGTTCCTTATGTTCCTCTTCATTCTTTGAGAAAATCAAAATATCATCTATGAACACCACGCATTTAACTTATCCAAAAACTCCATAAACACTTTGTTCATCGGGTTCATGAAATAGGCGGTAGCGTTAGTCGGTCCAAATGACATAACGGTGTACTCATAAAGTCCATATCTCGTGGTAAATGTTGTCTTAGGTATGTCCTGTTCTCGAATCTTCAATCGATGGTACCACGATCGCAAATCGATCTTGGAAAACACTTTAGCTCCTTGCAAACGATCAAACAGATCATTTATCATTGGAGTGGGTACTTGTTCTTGATTGTTACTTCATTCAATCCACGATAATCTACAACCATCCTTAACGATCCGTCCTTCTTCTCCACTAAAAGTACGGGTGATCCCCAAGGCGAAGAACTTGGGCGTATAAAACCTTTATCCAATAGCTCCTTTATCTGCTTCTTGATTTCCGCCAAATCCTGTGCGGGCATCCTGTATGGTCGCTTCGATATTGGGCCAGTTCCTGGCAAAAGTTAAAAAAAAAACTCAATGTCTCTATCCGGTCGCATTCCTGGCAATTCCTCAGGAAATACATCAGGGTAATCCTTCACTACTGGTACTTCTTCATGCACCACTCCGGATAAGCAATTTACATGAGCTCTCCTCGGCTGATGCCGTGATACATACTTAATCCTCCTTCCTTCTGGTGTTGTGAGCAAAATCGTCTTACTTGCGCAATCGATGTTTCCTCCATACATCGACAGCCAATCCATGCCTAATATCACATCAAATCCTTGGGATTCCGAATGATCAAATCCGTCGGGAACACATGCCTTCCTATACTTAATGGCACTTGAAAACATCCTTATGCGGCCATATACTCCGCTCCTGGTGAGCTTACTAGCAAAGGGGTTTTAAGAATCCGAGTAGGTAGACTATACTTCTCTACAAATCCCCTTGATATGTATGAATGCGATGCACCGGTGTCGAAAAGAACTAGTGCAGTAAATGACTTAACCAAAAACTTACCGATTACTGCATCGGGCTGATCTTCAACCTCCTCCACATCAATGTGGTTCACTTGTCCCCTATTGAAAGGGTTTGGCTTCTTTCCAGAGCTTCCATTGCCACCTTGGCCTTATGGACAGTCATTTGCATAATGCCCGGTCTTGGAACACTTGAAACAGGTGACATGGCTTCGGTCTTTCTTGGTTGGGGTTGATGGTGTGGTGCGGTTACATCCATTGCTTCCTCCATTCCCGTTCCCATTCTTGGTACCATTATGGTTGTGTGAAGTACTTCCTCCGTGGGTATCTTTGAAACTGAATTCCTTGTTTAGGGGTATAACGAGGCTTCTGGCGATCTCGAGTTATACTTCCCTGTCCATACTTCCTCTTGCGGTTCTCAATTTCTTTGTTGCTTTCCTTCAATCATGAGGGCACGGTCTACCAACTCCTGGTAGTTATTGAAACTTGCTACCATCAATCGCATGCTTAACTCATCATTCAGTCCTTCGAAACTTCTCATGCTTAGTGCATCTGTAGTAACGTCATCCGGGGCATAACGTGCTAACTTACTAAAATCATCCACATACCGCCAACAGTCCTTCCTCCTTGGTAAGTTGAAACTCACGCTTCTTCATGGCCATAGCTCCTGCTGAAACATGGGCAAGGCGGAAAGCTTCTTGGCCCGATCCCATGTGACCGTGTCTACAGGGGTAAGTGGTCAGAAATTCTCCCACCATCTGCCGCTGGTCCTTCAAGTTGGTGTGCAGCAAACTTCACCTTCTCTCCATCTGTACATCCTGCGGTGGTCAACTCCTTCCTACCTTACGGATCCAATCATACGCTACTATCGGCTCGGTGCTCTTTGGAAAATCTTTGGCGGATTCGGTCTTAAGAAAGCGTGTCAAGTGATCCGCGGTGGTGGTGGTGGCGGTGGGTTGTTGTGTTGTTGCCTTGATTCTGCACCAATGTTTGGATCAAAGTGTTACTGCTGAATCAACTGGGTGATTTACGGCGGAAAACAAATCCGGTCGCGGCGTCTCGGAGGCATCGATGGGTTTAGAAAAGATGAGAGATTAAGAATAGAGTGGGGTCTAGGGAGAAACACTACCCAAATGTATATGAGCAAATGCACACAAAATCACTTCATTCAATTCAAACAAAAGGGCTTACAACGGTCTAGCTATCGCAAAAGTGCGTGAACTAAAAAAATTACATGGAGGAATTTCTATTAATATGTGGGGGTCATCTACTAATTTGAACCGGTGGAAGACTCCATGATGTCTGCTCCAGCTTCATCTTCAAAGTCGGGTTCACTTGGATCCGAGTCGGTGTCGTCGATGTTGATGTAGTCGTTTGGACAACCGGCATACTGGTCTTCATTCTTGAGTGCCAATTTCTTCTTGAGTTCTTCAATCTCATACTTAAGATCGTTATTGTGTCTTGCTAGAGCTACGATCTCGTCCATGTAGTCCTTGCGTGTAGACTTTAGTTCTCCTTCAAGTTCGATGATCCTTCCCTTCGCATTCTTCAACTCGAGCATATCATTGCACATCTGGTTTTCCTGGCGTCGAATGTGCTGGTTTAACTCCTGGATGAAAGCTGCAATGGATCGGTCCTTCTTGGTAGTGACTATCTCCCATTGTTCATCTCGGCGTCCGCAAATCTGATAGATGGTGTCCTTGAGGTCCTCTTGGTAAACTTCTCCAATGCGTCCCATGGTGATATGAGCTGCCATGCTCCTTCCCAGACTCCAGGTTGGTGCATTGAAAACACTATCTATAGGCTTGGTGATTGGGGCGAACGTCCTTCCTGGTACATGAGCTTGAATCTTCCAGCGCTCCTCTTGAGCAGAGTGGCGTTGAAAGTCCGGTGAAACTTGGTAGTCCAATGTTCGTGCTTAGTGACTTCCTTCAAGTGAAATCCAAAAGGTGTGCCTTCATCCGGTTGGGTGTACTTGATCTTGGCGTCCTTCATCCTAAAAGAGTAGAAAAGGGTGAGGAGTCGAAAATGAGAAGAGAGTAGTGATCTATGGCTTTAACTTAGTGGTCGTGTCTCTACGATCGGTGTGCTCGATACCATCTATCTCTCAGAAGCGACCCGAATGGATCAAGTCTACGTGCTCAAAGGCGTCATCCTGGATCGATGTCTGACACCACGATTACTTGAAGGATTTATAACAGAGTAGCAATCACACACTTATTACATCGTTGTCCAAAAGAGGACTTATTACAATAAATATGGCTTAAGGCCATCTAATAACGATAATGGAAGACTTGGAAGATAAGTGAGTCCATCAACTCCATCGGCATCATCGAGTATAGAACCACGACCTAAAACACCTTACTAAATAAATGCGAAAAGTGCGCAACATGAACGTTGCAGCCAAAACAGTCGACACATGGAATATCTTTGGCAATGTAACACATAGAGAGTAATGAAGGGATAAGCCTATACTACATGCATATATGGCTGGTGGTAAAGCTCTCTGATTCTGATTTTGCATAAAGCTAGTTTTTCACTACTGCAAAGGAATAATTTTGTTTAACTATCATGGTGGTTGTTAAACATTGAGAATGGTTGACAGCATCCTCAATCCCAATTAAAAAGTACTCATTAAAAACCCAATAACATTATTTAGAGTAACATGTTGAGATTCACATGATATTGAAGTACTAGATACTCAATATGTCCATAACCGGGGACACGGCTAATCATGATTAGTTTATACACTCTGCAGAGGTTTGCGCACTTTTTCCCACAAGACTCGATCGCCTCCGTTTGGTTCTCGCACTACATGGTGTTTGAGAGACGGATGACCGAGACCTGATCTTTCGAAGCGCTAGCACCTTACGATGGGTGGACGGTACACCTACATCCCCTACATCTGCTAGTCCACCACTATAAGAGTTATACGACTTACTCAACTATGCCAGAGCCCATAATGGCTTGTGGCTGCACCACGGAAGTTTCTAGTTTGAATAATCTCATGATCCCTTTGAGCCTGGGTGGCGGTCCGGAAAAAAACAGGCAAGTCCTGATAGAAACCAGGTGCCTCAATCCACCCAGATGTGTGTTTAAGTTGCCACCTTAAATAAACCATTAATTAACAATCTCACATCTGTCATGGATATCACTCACCCAATCCACGTCTACGAGCATAGCATGACATAATAAGCAAACGTAGAAGTAACTCCCAAGGTTTCATAAGTAAAACCGGTAATAGGTACTACCTCAATCTACTTCCCATCCCACAGTTTAATTAGATCCTAATCATGCAAGTGTTTGAGGATTGATCTAATGCATAAAACTGGGTAGTAGGAAAGGTATGATCAAGTGTTACTTGCCTTCTCGACGATCCATGAAACCTAGAGACTCAAGTAACAAGCGGCGCACTCCGGGTGATCTATCGCAGACAAACAACAAGCATACAATAAGTACTCATCTAATGCACAGGTAAAACTTCGAATAAAAGATCTAACCAAAAAGTTCAACTTAAGAACCTTGGTTGCAAAAGAGTCGAATCAAATAGAGCAACGAAAGTCAAACGTCGAAGGAAAAGCGACTCGGTTCTAGCAATTTGAAACTAGGTCAAATTTTACAGTAGCAAAACTTTGTTGAAGTTGATTAGTCGGGCGGCGGTTTGAAACGAAACTCCAGGCGCTTGAATCACCTGATTCCGATAAGCGGCGAGAAGATAAACTAGATTGAAGATTGGATGCGAAATCGAGATCGGAAAATAATCGGATTAAATCCGGTTAAAAGAAAACGACGAATGGTTAAGCGAGCGGGCGTTCGTTAGCGAAACTAACCGGTGAACACGTTCGTTAAAACGAACGGATCGGTGAACGTTCACTAAATAACTAAACCGAAAGAAAAAAAATAAACCATCTAGGGTTTTCAAAAAAACCGAACAACAGAAAGAAAACCGGAACGGTTTTTTTTTAACAAAACCGGACCGGGGAGGGGCGGTGGCTACCTCCGGCAAGGTCGCCGGCGGGGCACCGGGGATCCAACGGGTGGGCTCGGCCAGCGGCGGGGTCGGCGAGTGTGGGCGCGGCGTCGGCGGCAGCGGCTCAAGCGGCGTCGGCTGACGTCGGGCGGCGTCAGGCGGGGCTCGGGTGGCGTGGCGGCGGTGAGGTGGGTCGAGGGCGGCGGCTTTAAGGAGGGAGGGTGCCTTGGGGAGGCGGCGGCGGGCGTGGCCGAGCCGGACTCGGGCGGCGCGGGCGGCGGGACTCCCAAGCGGGAGGCGGCGGTGGGCCGTCAGTGAGCCTTGGCCCGATCCACAAGGGTTTTTTTTAAACCGAAAAACGAATTAAAATAAATCTAAACGAACCTCAAATTTAATAAAATAATTTTTTCCCGACTCCTAAAAATGAGTCGAACAAAATGAACTTTAATACGGGGCAAAAATGCAAATTTTTAAAATACGCATTTTTTTTTCTAAAGCAAATAAACTCCGAAAAATTCAAAATTTGATTTATTATTAAATCTTCATTTTTCCTAAATTTTGGGAAAGTCATATTATTCCCTCTCTTAATTTTTTTATTGGAAAAATATTCGAAGATAAAATATATAAATCCAATGATCCTCTTTTCATAGTTTTGAGAGAAATCAAATATGAAAATTTCGAAACCTCCAACTCTCTCCGAGGGTCCTTGAGTTGCGTGAAATTTCTAGGATCGGCAAAATGCAAGAAAATATGATATGCATGATGACTTAATATATAACATTCCAAATTGAAAATTTGGGATGTTACATGCCCCTAATGATATGACCATTATGTAGATAAGATATCTAGACAGCTAGCGCAAAGCACAGCAACGGTCGGAAGTTTGAACCATGAAGTTCCCCAGGGCTATCATGTTCCTCACTATAGGCAATTCACACTTGCGGATTCCTAACTTCTCACTCAGAACAAATTCCGGAGAGACCAGAAGAACTTTGTCTCTGTCATTGAAGAAGTTGACTGAATTGCAAGAGATTTCCAAAGGCTTCACTCGAAGGATTGGGTATGTGTATAGGCTTCGAGATGAGCATCACTTGGAAACTTTTCCTTAATATTACCTTGACCCCCTTTAACAGTACAGTGTTTCCTATGACTCAGAAGAAGCAAATTAAACTACTAAAACAAAAGTCTTCACACTTCATAGTCCTCGCATCAATATCTTTAAGGTCACACCAATTTCTTCATTTTCAAAGTCTTCAAGAAAACGGACAAAGTCTTCAGATGAAGACATTCATTTTTAGGGGTCGACATTCATCGGATATATCAAACTCCTCAGAGGATTATAAGGCATGTGTACACTCACAAACACATTAGTCACTTAACCTATAAGTCTTCAATACACCAAAATCACTAAGGGGCACTAGATGCACTTACAATGTCCCCCTTTTTGGTGATTGATGAAAAATAGGTTAAGTTTTCAACGGGGATAAACATATGAAGTGTAAGTACTGATTTTGAGGAATTTGATTGCAAGATATAGAAAAACTCCCCCTGAAGATGTGCATATTTGAAGAATTTGCTTTGGACTGCAAATGCACATGTTAGGATAAAATCATGGAGATCTCCCCCTATATCTTGTAATCCATTCACGCATTTAACATATTGTATGAAGAATTTGAAATGCATGATGGAAAATGGTGTCCGGCGAAATTCAGGATGCATGCATTAAGGTACTTGAGGAAATCAGCATGCAGAAGTAGTTCAAAGTGTCAGACCGCCATCAGGCTTAAGTTTACAACTCATCAAACAAACACCTCAGAAGAACGAGAGTTGTAACTTAAAAACAACCCATATATAGAGGTCCGCTTGAAGACTAACTCAAATTTCTCCCCCTTTGTCATCAAATGACCAAAAGGGACGAAAATTGAGGACTAACGCCCCTGAAAAATATTAGCTTGAGGTTAGTGGAGGAGCGCCAGCGTTGCCGGGGTCGTTAGTCGATGTAGGGCCTGCCCCAGTGTCGTTGAGATCCTTAGCTTCATCCCTCTCACACGATGAAAAATATGAACTTGTGACCAACTGAGGAACTTTGACCTTCTTGAATTTATTCGAAGGAGGATGTGACCAGTCAAAGTTCTGTTGAATGTCCATCTGATTGAGGTCTTCATCACTGTAAAGATGTGAAAGTATGGCCCAAGTGCAATCGAAGATTTCATGAACATAGTAACGGTTTTTCTTCACAGTGTTCTGCGTGATAGTCATGTCCTGAAGAATTGAGCCAAATTGACGCTTGACCCACTTGTGATTGCGATCGACTTTTTGGTGGAGACTAAGAATGAGCTCACGATCAGTCATCACACGTAGGGCAGTGGCTTGAGGATTTTTCTCTGTGGCTTTTGCAGCCGGGTCCTTTGTTGCAGAGTCATCATTGGTGGAGTAAGATGCAGCCTTACGAAGTTGACCATCCAATGGACGAGTGGCTTCATCAATGATAGAAGTTTTTCCTTTTTCATCAACTGAGGAAATTGTTCTTTTGAGAACTTCAATTGGGGGCAGAAAGCTGAGGTGATTCTGAAAGTCTGTCTTTTATGAAATTGAAGACCTGATTCTAATGAATTTTATAAGCTAGGGAGCATACGGCTTCAAGTCAAAAGCCGACAGTGCAGCATTAGCCAAAGTCCTCATGATGAAATCATGGTAGTTTATGAGAATCCCATGAAAGATGCTGAACAACAGATTCTTCATGATGCCAACAACTTCTTCTTCTTCAAAATTGTGGCCTTTGATAGGGGTGAGGTTTTGGTCAGAATGTGGTATACTGTCCTGGGCACACAACAAATCCTTCACAAGGAAAGTGGTTCTTAGAGCTTGGCTTGGACGCAAAGGCTTCATCAACAGTTGCATGAGATGAATTGGAAGTTCATGTCCCTCATAAATAAGCCTTGCACCTTCTGCTGGAGGGCTCACTAGGATGG
Organism: Aegilops bicornis; assembly: GCA_021605145.1. Classification (NCBI taxonomy): domain Eukaryota; kingdom Viridiplantae; phylum Streptophyta; class Magnoliopsida; order Poales; family Poaceae; genus Aegilops; species Aegilops bicornis. Next base: position 741,755,606 of record CM038673.1, read on the forward strand.
CATGAAGCAATTCAGTTGCAGGAGCTTTGTAGTGAGTGTTTTCAGTCATCTAGTCCAGAACCCATGAGTTGACATCTGAGACATTTGCAATGAGGTGCAGAGTTGCATAGAACTAATTAACTAGCTTTTCATTCCTATCACATATCTCAGCACAGAAATTGAGGAGTCCAGCTTCGTGAAGAACATTCAACACTGGTGAAAAGCATGGAATGGACTCCATATCCACATGAGGAATTTGATGGTGTTGGAAGACATTGTCCTTGCCAAAAAGGAGGCATAGAAATTCATCTGACTTGCAGTCTAGAACCTCTTGCGCCTTAGTCTTGCTGAGTCATAAGGATTTTCATCGATGAATAAATGATGCTCAACAAAGAAATCAATATTGTTGAATTTTGGCCTCCTTGAGCCAGACTAGGGATTTTGAGGCCTGGGCTGAAGATTTGCAGTAATTGGCCTCACAACCTTTTGAGGTATAGCTTCAGGAGAGACAGACTTAGGAATTGAAGTGATAGTTTCGTCAGCTGCAGTCTAGGTCTTAATTTCTTCAACTCATGCATCTGGAATTTCTTCAGGGACTAAAGTGAAGTTTAATGACCTTCAGATCCAGTCAGTATCTCTTTGGTCTGCACAGCAGATAGATGAATTTGATGGAGCGGTGTGGCAATTGGTTAATTTGGTTGAAGAGTTTCCCAATATTCATCATGGGTTGGTTGATCCAATGTCCACATCCTGATCAATTTCTTCAATGCCTGCCTCTTCATGAGTGAACTCAGGTAAGGGCGATGATACCAGCAGAGTTGAAACATGTGCTCCTACTTCAGTTTCTTCATCAATTTGCTTTGAGGAAGCAGCAGAGTGAATCTTCATCATTTTCATCATATGGAATGACATATTCTTCACCAAAAGGAACTATCTCCTTCGATGTCATAGCAGAAATGGGGATTGCATCGACTGGATAACTTGAGGAACTTGTTAAAATCCTAACTTTCTTGGGAGCTGAGGATTCTGCAGGAGTTCATGCTTTCCTTTTCTTGGTGGCTTCCTTTTCCATAGCCTTTGTTTTCTTCACTTCTGATGCAGAAGGAAGTGTGGTTTTCTTCACCGTTGAAGATTTTGCAGGAGGAGCAGAGGATGAAATTCGTTCGGTTTCTTGAGCACGGCCCGATGGATCACCCTAGCATTCTCAGTTTCTTCGGGCGCAACATTAGGTGTTGCCCTGGCAGTTTCTTTGGCAGGCTGAGCAGATGTTCTAGCCTGAGGAATTTGTGGTTGCGATTGAGTAGCAACACTAGAATTGTGGTCCTTGATGGTCTTGTTGGCTATGTTGACGAATTTGACCTTGGATCCTAGCCAATCTGCATGATAGCGGTCAAATTCTTCACTAAGGCCTTTGATTTCTTGTTGCACAGCGACAAGTTCTTCAGAGGACAAGTTCAGAACATTGTTCCTCAAAAAACGCTCTTTCTTGTACTAGTCCTTCTTGACTCTTCTGGCCTTCTCATATTTCCACTTTTCTTCGCCAATGAAAGCAGTCAGCATGTGAATTTGTCCAAGAGTCAGATTCAGGCCAGGAAGTGGAGTATTTGGATCCTCGTGCCATATGTCAATGAAATTTAGGATCATCTTTGGATCCAACAAAAGAGGAACGGAGCTGCCTTTGGCTCTAGCAACCCTTTGTTGTCCATATATGATGATTTCAGCAAGTTCATCATCATCAGACGGAACCTGGAAAACCACTTGTTTCTTGTGAGGACTTGGCCTCTTGCCACATCCAGTAGTGGACTTGACCTTCAACAGTGTGGGGACACATGAGGATTGTGAATGAGATGGGAAGTTGTAGATGCCCCCGAGGCAATTGAAAATCCAGTAGTCTGCTGACACGTTGCAAGATGCACAGGTGTTGAGGACTTAGTGGCAGCATCAGCTAAGGATTTTGCAGCAGCAGAGGGCATAGGAGCATCCCTTGAGGAAGTTGCCCGAGGAATTTGTTCTGAGGGCTTTGCCCTTGAGGAACTTGGCGGTGAGGGCATTGGCTTCACGACTGATCTCTTCAGAATGGCCTTCTTGGGTGTTGTTCTACTGGCAGAGCCCTCAGCAGCAGCATCTTGAGAGTCCGCATTGAATTTCCTCACTGCTTCATCTGTAGTTTTCCGAAGCTTTGCTTGGCGCTTGGCCCATTCCTTAGGAAATTACTCACCACGATTGATGCTGGTAGGATCAGCTCTTTGGCCAGCAGCCAGAGGTGGTCTTGGGCATGGAGGATTTATAGCGAATTTCTTCATGTACTTTGGAGTAACATAACGATATTCCTTCCATTCCTACACCCATGTTCTCTCAACCCTCTGAATGTGCACTTTACGATGTGTTTTGGTCTCTTTACCATGATTTTCTTCATCAGGTGTGCAAAATTCATTATAGATGTCTTCAGGTATTTCAAATGTTGTATTTGTTTCTAGCCTCTTTCCTCCTTTCTGAGGTCATTTCCTATCTGCCATTTTCCTCACTTGAGGATTTTGAACTTCTGATGATTCTGAGGACATGTGCAATTTTTCATCAAGGAACGCTGCAAATGAGTTAAGTTGATGAGAACCTAGAGATTCATCGTGAGACATTTGTACCTGTGAAAAGAGTATAGGTGCGAATAATTTGGAGAAAGTATCAAGTTGAGGAATTTGACCATAGATGTCTTGAGGAATTTCACTAAGTGTTCTTGACTCAGGTTCCAGAGTTGCACATATTTGAAAATCCACACAGTTGAGGAATCTTGAGGAAAATCATAGCTTAGAGAAATAAATCAAAGAAAGGAATAATTGCGGTGTTTAAGGAGTAGATTGTTGAAGAATAAACACCTTTTGAGGATTTTGCGAAAATCATAAGAATCAAAGTAGGGCAGTAAAATCATATTTTAATTATCCCTGATGAAGAACACGATAAACTGGGAGTAAGAACGAAGAAGTTCGTCAGTTCAGATCTCCCACGTCCTAACTCAACGGCGGGAGATACTACAGCGGCGGCGGAGTGAAGATTTCCGCGGTCGGCGCGAGTACGATGGCGAGGAGGTCGAGGCAGTGAAGCTCTTCCTCTCCGGCGATGATGAAGTTCAGCGGCGGCGCTAGGTCAGAGCTCGAGCGAGGAGAGACGAGGTCCAGCGGAGTAAATGAGGTCAGTGGAGGGGAAGGGGTATTTATAGCCGAGGTGAAAAACTGTTCGCCCAAAGATTTTGGACGAACATGACCCTAACCCTTGCTATCCTATCGACATGTGTCACCCATGTACTAAGAAGTGGAGATCGTGGGGGATCGTGGGTGAGTAAAATATTCTAACGTGGGAAGTGGAACGGTTTGAGCAGCAACTGCCAAAAATTAGATATGAATTGTTTTAATGTTTAGTTTGCAAACTCTTCAGCTGTCAAGGACACAGTTAAGACTTTGAACGGGTTTCAAATAGAACGCGCATGAAGAATTTGTGAACAGACTGAGTTGAATTCAGCATAGAGAGGGACGGGTCCGATCACATTCACTTAGGAAAATCAACTTGAATAAATAGCAATAAGTGAATGTTGTTGAGGACATTGAATATATATATATATATATATATATATATATATATATATATATATGAAGAACACTGGTCGAAAAGTTTGAAGAAATTGCAAACTTGAGGAATTTGAAAATTTTGAAGAATTTTCAAAATGACTAAAAACTTAAATTTAAAGATTTTCAACTTTGGTTGGCGGCGTGACCCACCGTATAAGAACGATGATTTCAGATACCGCGTACAATTGTCGTAGGGCTCTGAGAATCAAATTCTTCATTAATTTCTTCATACTTAGAGGGTTAGTTTTCATTGATTGAAGAAAAACGTTACTTCATGTGTTGCACATTAACACTATTAGGGAAAAGCCTAACAGTAGCGCTAGTTTTTGGCCTATCAGTAGCGCAGGCTTAGCATCAGCGCCTGCTGGCACGCGCTACTGCTATATCTACTTAGTAGTAGCGCTTTTCCAGATAACCGCTACTGGTAATTACTAGTAGCGCTTCTCTCCGCCCACGCTACTACTATTTTCCGTATTCTATTTCTTTTAAATTTTAGGTCGTATTCATACACCTTTATATAATTTTTCATACAGTAGCAATTTAGAGATTGTTTTTACATTATAATGAGTTATTAAATCACTAGGTGAAAGAACCGCGGATTAGTTTCAAATGGAATCCATGACTTGATCACTTAGGATCCATCCACTTAAAACTAATCCGCGGTTCTTTCACCCAGTGATATAATAACGTATTCATCATCATCATCATCATCATCATCGTCATCATCATCATATCTATACCTACTAATAAAGCAAGGTGCGTTTCACCGATTTTTTAATCCGTTCTCCTCTATTTTGTAAGATTTTTTACTATCCGAGGTGGTACTAATTTTTGCGTCAGGAAATATCGCAGGCTGAAGTTTCGTACATAACAGTCCGTCCTGGGCCTGGCAGCCTTGCGGATGGGCTTTCCTAGAGCCCAAAAATAAAAATCTAGACCGATAGCCACGGGAGTGGACTTTCTACTGTACCGCGAAAATAATAATCTAGACCGATAGCCACGAGAGTGGACTTTCTACTGTACCGCGGATTAGTTTCAAATGGAATCCATGACTTGATCACTTAGGATCCATCCACTTAAAACTAATCCGCGGTTCTTTCACCCAGTGATATAATAACGTATTCATCATCATCATCATCATCATCATCGTCATCATCATCATATCTATACCTACTAATAAAGCAAGGTGCGTTTCACCGATTTTTTAATCCGTTCACCTCTATTTTTGTAAGATTTTTTTACTATCCGAGGTGGTACTAATTTTTGCGTCGCAGGAAATATCGCAGGCTGAAGTTTCGTACATAACAGTCCGTCCTGGGCCTGGCAGCCTTGCGGATGGGCTTTCCTAGAGCCCAAAAATAAAAATCTAGACCGATAGCCACGGGAGTGGACTTTCTACTGTACCGCGAAAATAATAATCTAGACCGATAGCCACGAGAGTGGACTTTCTACTGTACCGCGAAAAAATGGGCTTTCCTAGAGCCCAAAAATAATAATCTAGACCGATAGCCACGGGAGTGGACTTTCTACTGTACCGCGAAAATAATAATCTAGACCGATAGCCACGAGAGTGGACTTTCTACTGTACCGCGAAAAAATAGATACCCCGTAGGAATCGAACCGAAGACCGCGAAAAATTAGATACCCCATAGGAATCGAACCGAAGACCTCCCCTAGAATTCTAGATGCAACAACCAGCTGAGCTATTCACGCTTGATGTTTAATTGTCTCACACTGCTTTTGTTAACCAGTTCGCATCGATTAATATACCAAGCACCTCAGAAATCAACAAACAGATGGTCAAAAGGAGTAGCCTCCTCATATTTGGGCGGATGGGCGCTAATTAAAAAAGGATTGCATATAATGATAGTAATTAAAGGAAGGATCTCTGGGCTCGATACACAAAAAATGCATGCGAGCAAGGAGGAGCACCATGACGAGTGGAGCGCATGGAGCTTACCGGCGACAAAGCGCTTGAAAAGTACGACCAGCATGCATGTGTTCGTGCAGGTGCCTCCAGGGCGGAAGCCACTGGGCTGCTAGCGTTCATGTATATGCATGTATTTGTGCAGGCGACCACCACTGAAGCCACTAGGCTGTGCGTGCGCATTCAATACATGCACATGAACTGGATCCTATTCGATGGTGACAACCGGCGGCAGTTCATCGCCATGGCCGCCGACAGCGACGACGAGGTACGACACTGCACATTCAGACCTGTTGACGCCGCCAAGGAGCAGAGGGCACCGGAGTCCAGTCCGAGGCTGCCGCAAGTATTTATATGAATCTATATTGTGGTTGGGGCTTGCAGGTTACAGAAGTTTATACATGTAATCGAGCATTTGTGCTTAGGCCAACTCTCATTTTTCTATTCTATTCAAGAATATTGTTTTCAACGTGGAGAATTCCGTAAAAGATGTACTAGCATTTGAAAGACACGTAAAAAGGCACAGACTATCTTGATCATGAAAATCTTAAACCATCTAGAATGAGGTGGACAAATACGAGAAGGAGGATAAGAAGTTCAGGAAGATAAGAGAAGCACAAAATTTTCATGCAATACGAACATCCGAAACCTCTCGTTCAAAATTTATTTCGAGGGAACCTGTCGTTCAATCTAGCAAAATCCTACAACCCACATAAGTATACGCCCTGGTTTTTGACCCATTCCACGCCAGTTTTGGTCAACTAGGGATTTATCACCAACCCAATATTTTAATTTGATAGAATCGACCAGTCGATGTGTATTTCATGGTTATGTTCTTTTATTGATCTGATAGCTTGATCATTGCAGGAACAAAGGTCGATCGACCAAGAAGAGCTCTTTCAAGATGTAGCACCTGCTCGTTTTGTCTCATTGTCTCAAATTATCCTCTTTTCTTTTTTTGGTGGAAGTCATAATATTTGTTGTGCTATGATTTTTTTCCCATTGAAATGAAGTATTATGTGGTGGGTGGGGTGATTGACTGCAATTTTTTTAGGATTAACTGTAAAGATTTATAAAATTTCTAGGATTAATTGCTAATATATATTTCTAGGATTAACTACAAAGAACATTACATAATAGTATATTAATTTTCTTAGGGGGGAGTAAGACAACATGCGCCTCTGGTTTATGCTTTTAGGGAAACGGTTTACCAAAGCAGAACGAGAGAATATGGTAATTTGCGATGTTGGTATTGGTCGTCTCAATTGTTGGGTAGTTGATAGCGCCTAAACTGAAGATTACACCCTGTTACAATTGAAGGCGTCCAACTAAATCTTTTTTTGTGTCCTTCTCAATTGTTTTAACTTCTAAGCAATATAAGTATTCATGTGGCAGCATTGAATGTTAAAGTATTCAGTTCCAAATGTTTAATGAGAGGTGTCTCATGCAGTGGTCGAGCTCATTGTCTTGGGATTTACCACGTTCCGACAAGTTATGATTGGGTTGACACTGCAGCGAGGGTGAAAAAGTACATGTCGTAATACGGACAGGACGTTTTTTTCAAAAGGAGGGCGTGATTTTTTTTGTTCTCCCGTTGCAACGCACGGGCATTTTTGCTAGTTAATATAAAAACTCTTGCAACATATTATCACGAACAACACTAGCTAATAATCATCATAGTTATTACAACCATTTAATCATCATAGTCATAGCTAATCACCACCAACACTAGCTAATATTAATCATCATAGTCATCACCACCAACACTCATTCTAGATAGCTAATCACTCCTACTGCTCTCTCTCTCAGGTAAAATAGCATAGAACATGTGGAGCGCTCCTGATTCATCGTATTGAAGCATGCAAATGAACTTGTCTCCTAATTGTGGGTTGCGCTTCTGATTGCTGCCCCCAAGTACTTCTCTGCGATCCTTCACAATTTTGTTCCAGTCTCTGACTATTAAGACTTGCTCGCTTCTAGAAATCCTGAATGCACTCATGTGCAATGTAGGAAGTCTTGGCCGTATGCTAACCATGGACATGCGACCTTTAGCTTCGATCCACTGAGGCACAACTATCATCGGGAGTCCTTATTGAAGAACATCGTAGTAACATACTTAGCAATGAAGTTTTTCTTAAAATAATGAATGCAAAAGATGCACTGAGGACAAATAGTAAAAAGCTTACCATCTTTCCTAAATAGATGTGAATGTAGTTCAGTACGAACACTATTGATCGCACGTTTTGAGTACTAAGATTGCTAAGTCCAGGAAAATAATTTGTCTTGACAGTATGAAGATCCTCAAGCCATGAAACATAATGACTTGTCTCCTCACAGTTTGGTTCTGCCCCGGGACAGTAGTAGGTCATGTCTACCAAGCGTTGTACATGTTTGCTTGAATGGAAATAAGCTGTCAATAGAAATTAGTTGTCAAATATTTTTGAATAAACAATATCCAAGACATAAATATGGTTGAGAAAATTACATAATGGTAGAAGTGGAGGCGTCTGCACATCGACCCAGATGTCGATATTATCTTCAATATCATCTTCCGGACGAATATCAAGGTCATAAGTATATTAGGCTCAAATGCATAAGCCTTGCATAGTGCTCTCCATTGTTTGCATTCAGAATGGGTGTAGGTGTCTGTATTGTATAATTTTGCAGGAAAACTATAACCATGCTCGGTCCTCAAGTTAACTCTTTTTACCTCCATAGTTTCCATAGTACTGAAACCAACCTTATCCAAGACATATATTCTTGCATGGCAGGGATACGCTAGTAGAATAGTAAAAAATTAAATTATAAGTTGAAGCAAAAGAAGTAGAAGTCATGCTTAATTACGAAAAAGACTTGTCGTTGTGACTTCTTGTATGCACTTGAAGGTGTCATCGACTTGATCTTTGAAGTGCCTACCACCAACTAGGTGAGGCCTGTCGCACAGGCCGTGCTCGTCTTCGCAGTATTCACACATACCGACTTCCTTTTACTCGTGAGACATTTCCTATGTTCATAGTTGAAACATTAATTAAAAATTGACTGAAGGCAACTACCAGGGAACTCAACACACAGATCGCTATTACTCAATATGCAACAGATTGACTTTAGGTTTGTCGAGTCTTCCTTCCTAAACTCTAATCTCACGTATATGGTGGGCACTCCCTCTCTGATATTGCGACTGTTGGTGATGGTCGCTACTCCTCCTTTCCCTAGTGCATTACAAATATCTAGCACAAGGAAAAGAAGGAGAAGCGACCCCCACGACAACAGTCGACATTCTTCTTCTCTCATATATGGTGGACACTCCGTCACCGATTTTTCGACCGTCGATGATGGTCGCTAATCCTTCTTCCCCTAGTGCATAACAAAGGTCTAGCACAAAGAGAAGGAAAAGCGACCCCCATGACAACAGTCGGCATTCTTCTCTCATATATGGTGGAGACTCTCCCTCACCAATTTTTGGACAGTCATGTATGGAGCCCTGACATACTTAAAGTCAACTCGAAATGTCGTTTAGTTCTCTTTCTAGAAAATCCGGGGCACTCGATATTTCCTACATATTCTAGCACAAGTCATGCTTAAATTCACGGAAAAATCCGGCATGACCTTTGCTAAAATAGGGCATATCGAGAGCCTGAAATTTGCCGGAACAGAAATGAATCAACACTCCGGCAAAACATAGGTCACTCGGAAATGATTGAACACTTCGCACATGAGCATAAACTGGTGCTCATTGCATTTCACTGGTTCAATATTGACAAAAACATTTCAATATATCTTATAACTAAATACCCTAGTTCGGATGTAGAGGAAGGTGGAGACGGAGGATGTGGACTTTTAGCTCACCGACTTGGTGTAGAGGAAGTGGAGGTAGCTCGGATGACGATCACTCCAAGGAGACACGACTAAGCCTGCATTATTCCACCGAGTAAAATTTTAATTAGATCATCAAATCTCATATACCTAAATTTTCTTACTAAAAATAAACTAGTTATATCGATTCAACTAGTTCAACTTAACACTTACTATAAATAAAAAATAAACTAGTTCTTACTAAAAATAAATTAGTTCTTGCTAAAAATAAACTAGTTCTATTCATTTAACTAGTTCAACCAAGCAATTACTATAAATAAAAATAAACTAATTCTTACTAAAAATAAACTAGTTCAACTAGTTCTATTAATTTAACTAGTTCAACTAGTTCTATTAATTTAACTAGTTCAACTAAGCAATTACTATAAATAAAAATAAACTAATTCTTACTAAGAACAGTGGGCGGCCGGAGGAGGGAGAAGTGGGTGGCCGGAGGAGGAGGGAGGAGGGGCGGCCGGTGGAGGAGGGAGGAGGGGCGACCGGAGAAGGAGGGCGGTGGAGGAGGGAGTACACTACAAAAAAATACACTTCCATGATGATACGTGTTTGTCACAGTAGGTTGCGTTTTTTGTCATGCATGTACATCCATGACGATTTTATGACAGAATCAAGATAGTCATACCTGTGCTGTCATAGAAGTATTCCATGACAATACCAAATTATCATTACGGAAGTGTCCACTTCCATGATGATAAATCGCGCGCCACAGAAGTGCTTTCGTTAAGGGTGACCGACACGTGGCATCCACCATAACGGAACGCCGTTAAGCTATCGGGTCCGGTTTGGATCCGATAACCCGTTAACAGACCCGACCAATGGGGATTTTCCACGTGTAAAATCATCATTGGCTGGAGGAAACACGTGTCGGCTCACAGTTGGGACAGATGTCATCCACTCATTGGACCGAAGGCGCCTATGATACGTCGACACGTGGCACGGCCCAACAGAGGCCCATTCCTATGAAAAGGCCGGCCCGTTTAACTTGGTCAAAAGGTGGCGGGCCGGCCCACGGAAAGCCTATTAACGGCCTGTTCGCATATAGCCCATTTACAGCCCGCTAACCAGGGCCCGTTACGACCTATCCGAATTAGGCCCAATAGCGTCATCTGGGCCGTCCAATATGATTCCAGCCCATTTTAAGTTCCGGCCCATGTATGGCCCATGACGTCTTTCGGCCCATATGAGGCCCTTTGTAACTCTTGGCCCATTAACGGACCATGGTGAAACTGGCCCGTAATGAACAGTGTATCACTTTATACCCATTAACGGCCCATTAATCCATTGGGCCGTTTGCAGCCCATGTTATCTTTCGGCCTCATTTCCAGCATTCGGTTACTTGCGGCCCGTGACTATCATTTTCTCCTTGTGGGCCAAATTCAGCCCGTGGTTCCAGTCGGTCCGTTTGTGGCCCGTTAATATGTTGGGTCGTTTTCATAGCGTCATCAAATACGGCCTATTAATGACGGCCCGTTATGGTCGGCCCATGAACGGACGATTCCAACTCTAGCCCGTTTACAGCCATAATGCGGTCTGTTATTGGCGAATGTTTGGTCAATCGATCATACGGCCCATAGAAGGCCCATTGATGATATGGCCCGTAGAAGGCCCATTGTGTCTACGGCCCGAAGAAGGCCCATTGTGTCTACGGCCCGTAGAAGGCCCATTGTTTCTACGCCCCGTAGGAAGCCCATTGTTTCTACGGCCCGTAGAAGGCCCATTGTTTCTATGGCCTGTAGGTGGCCCAGTGTCACTATAGTAAATATGTAGCCCATGGTTATTGTGGCCTAATTTTAAAAAATAGTTATTGCGGCCTCTAGCAAACCGCGGAAAAAGAAATCTCACTACAAGCAAACAAATAAACAAGACAACAAGGAAATAAATAAGCAAGCAACTTACGCTAGGCTATCACGGCTATTACACATATTACATCCACTAGGCATCAAAGTTCGCCACCAGTGCAAATATAGGGAACAAAGCAGCATATCATATACCTTTGGTTGTCAAAGTTGGCGACTAAGCGCAAATAAACGCCAATGACAAAACAAGTCCAAAAGCTGAAACCACTTGAAGATCTCAAGAAACAATATCACAGGTACCCATAATGCGGCAAGATTCTTAGCAAGCTTATTAACTTTCTCTTGTTTGGCGCTTAAATCCTCCGGTAGCTTGTTGTTGCACCGGAAAGTATGCATCTGAATTACGAAGGGACTTCCTCAATCCTTGACTTCACAGCCATGACATCTCGATCGATGTCTTTCAACTTGAAGTTGAGACTCAAGAAGGCGAACTAATTCAGGCTGACAAGGTCGAAGGGCTTGTGCGTGATAGTGGCCGATAACTTTCGAACACTACATCAAGATAGGACTTTTGGGTTCTCTCACTGTCGTCAAGATAGTTTTTATCAGCTTTCTTGGAGACCAACATGGATGTCTCACTATCTTGAACCTTATTTGCATTACTTCCTTTACCATTGCATAACGGGGTACTGTTCTCCAATATTTTGTCCGCACTGTAAAAGAGAAACAAGCAGACACATCACAGGTTTACCATGTTGTATATGAAACTCATTTTGGTACATGAGTTCAGTAGTAAAGTGGACAGGATAACAGCATGAAACAAACATATATCTATGTACCATGGTCACTTTATGGTCTATATCATTCTAGTTTTTGTTGCCAAATCAAGATAGAGACACAGTTCAATAATATTTGTTCAAGACAAAGCAGAATAGACCGAATATAAGTGTGGGAAACTATAGAGCAATAACAACACTTGTAATGTGCATGACATGAGAACATAATTGTTTATTCAATTGGAACTGAAATCAACATAGAGCAAGTTACAACAGCAAACCAGTTAAAGAAACAGGTTTAAAACATACATTGCTATGCGCCATTGGAGTTTCAATTCCATCCTTCAAATTTGAAAATAGTTGGTATGAGTAAATACAGTAATGCAAGAGCAAATGAGTGTGAACCATAGCTCTGAGAACCTGACACGAGAACAAATCTTCTTCTCCTTTAAGCATTGAGTTGGGATTCGGAGTGGTGGTCCTCGTGCTTTGGGCACTGCAGTTCCCTTACTAACTGCTCGTGTTTGGGTGCTCTATGGTGGAGATGATGTTGTGTCAACTGGAACTGGGTTACTATCTGTCGGGGTTGGGGTAAGAAGGGGTGTAGATGGTTCTCTGTCCAACTGGGTAGGGGTACAATCTGCGAGAGTCTAGGTTATGTGTGGTGGAGCCGGTTCTTGGGGAAGTACATCCGTGGTTCTATCTGCATCAACTGGCAGCACTATCTTTTCTGAAGACCGTGTTGTTACTCCCTTAGATACTGCCATCACCCTCTCCAATTCAAATGGCTGATAAACAAGAAAAGTAATTGAAAGTACAGACATTGTATGATAGACATGTGCAATGGATAGTGGGGAATAAAAGAGGGCATGAAATAATTCACGTTTATGTTGTCTAACCAAACAGGATAGCATGACACAATTTCACATATATGATGGCTAACTAAACAGGATAGCATGCCACAATTTCACATTATGATGGCTAAATAAAAAGATGGAAAGACATAGTTCAAAATATGATGACTATGTAAACAGGATGACATGATATAACTATATAATGTGTTTATTAAATAGGTTGGCATGCCATAATTTGCATACATTCACGGATAGAATGCCATAATTCAAAATATGATGACTGTAAACACTAAACAGGTTGAGATGATATAACTATATGATGTCTTTATTAAATGGGTTGTCATGCCATAATTCAGATAGATGTTGTGTATGTACTGTGTAAACATGATGGCATGATATAATTCAAATATATGATTTATATAGTAAGCAATTAAGCATATGGCAATCCGTATATGATGTAAAAACTAAGCAATGCAAGACAACATGCATGACATGGGTAATATAACCCTGCCAAGTTTGAGCATAGACCTCAGGGGGGAAATAGGATTGGTCATCGGTCTCTGAATCCTCCTCTGAGGAGCTCTCTGTAACCAGCAAGATGTTTGCTTCAGTAGGTAGTATTGTCTGCTCTGAATACCTTGTTTTCACTCCAGATACTTCCATCACCGCTTCAAATGGCTAATGCACAGGAAGAGTGGTTGAATATACAAACATTATCGACAAATGGAACATGTAATACAAAAAATGATAGCATGATATAATTCACATACATGATGATTGGCTAAACAGCATGGCATTGCATAATTCACATATATAATGCCTTTGCAACAAGATAGCGTTGCATAATTCACATATATAATGTCTTGCAACAAGATGGCAATGCATAATTAACATATATGGTAATTAGACACTAAACAGGTGGCATTCACATAAAGCATGTCTAAACTAATCAAATGACATAGCAATGCAAGACACCATATGCACGATATGAGCAACATAACCCTGCCAAGTTAGAGCATACACCTCGGGGGGGGAATAGGACTGGTCATCTGCCTTTGAATCCTCCTTTGAGGAGCTATCCGTAACCAGTGAGATATGTGCTTCGTCAGATAGCATAGCCTGCTCTGAAGACCTTGTTTTCACTCCAGAATTTTCCATCACCGTGTCAAATGGCTGATGCACACAAACAGCAGTTGAATGTACTAACATTGTTGATAAATGTAATACGTAACGGAAAAAAAGGATGGCCTGATATAATTTACATATACGATGACTGGCTAAGCAGGATGGCATTGCAAAATTCACATATATGATGCATGGCTAAACAAGATGGCGTTGCATAATTCACATAAACAATGAATAAATTAAATAGATGGCATTCGCACAAAGGATGTCTAAACTAAGCAGATGACATATTTGACGTATAAAGTAAGCAATGCAAGGCACCATATGCATGATATAAGCAACATCAGCACGCCAAGTTAGAGCAAAGACCTCAGGGGGTAAATGGGAGGGGTCTTCTCCTTCGGAATCCCCCTCAGAACAGATATCTTCCTCTCGATTACAATCCGAAATGGGTGGAGGGGGGCTGCCTTTGCGCCTACCATGGAGCCACGTCTGAATGAAATTTTATTGCCAAGCAAGGCTCGTCTCTTTTGCTCTACATGTTCAGTTCCATTATTTACAATAATTTTCATGCATAGGAATAAAACATAGTGAGATTATGTAAGGAGTGCATGCAGAAATCCAGAGTGATAGTAGCAACCTGTGGATTGACCCAAAACCAATAATAGCAGGCAGATAATGGCTTCAGTTAAAAAATACAGATAATGGCTTCTTTACTGTTTGTTTCCCACCCAACATGAAACTCATAGTAGACACCAGAGATTAACCAGATAGTAGATAGGTACGATTGATTGCGGCCCCGATATGTACCCCAGAACCATTTAAAAACTCAAGTTTGACCATTACTTTGGAGCTGACTCAGAGTCCAGTCGGTGAACAGGATGATAAAGTAGCATGTAATATTAAGCGAAGCATAACGTAAGCAGACACAAAAGAGTGTGACCTCTCTTGCGGACCCATGTAGTCCTCGAGGTCATCTGCTCGGTTGATGATGGTAATGCAGTTTTCATGGCTGCCGGTGGCGGGGAAGAAGATTTGAGGCGGCGAAAGACAGTCTGGAGGCCGGATCCCTGCTGTGCTGGACCCTTCTAGCGTTGGAGCAGCTAAGCTGGGGTGGACGACGGCGCAGCAGGAGCGGGACAAACCACGCAAGGTTTTCGTTTGAATTGGTGGATTCCAACAATGCAGGGATAGGAAATAGACAGGAATAGGATACGAATGCACATGCAAAACAGAGAATTTAAAAACACAGGATTTCTGCCAATCTGGGTGTTTGATTCACAAGAATTGGAAGATCACAGGATGCAAATAAGCATGGTGAGATTAAGTCAAACCACAAGAAAATGTACGGTTATAATGATATTATGCTACTATCTATTAGTCTTGTGCTTCATGAATAGGAATTTGAAAAGGAGGACAAGTGGAAATTAAAATTCCTATGGTTTTTCTTTCAAGGAGACACTAAAGGAACCAATCCTACAGTTTTCCTTTGTTCCATTCCTTTGAACCAAATTCATGAATAGTAGTATCATAGGAAACTTTCCAATTCCTATGTTTTTCATTCACTTTTCCTTTCAAGCACTGGAGATTCTAGTAAGCAGGCTTGAGCAAGGAAAAACCTACACTAAAAAAATGTTTTTGTGCTACTTCTATTACTTTGGACCCAGGCCACTGCCCTACTAGCTCAACTCCCAAGCCCATCGACAAATGCACAGCTCAAACACGCAGAGATAAATAATGATGGCATTCAAGAGAGTCCATCACGGATAGCTAAGTTGTCTGGTACCTCACTGTTTGTCATATATTAGGATAAAATAATCGTATCTCACGTTACTACGTGTGCTTAGTGGACAATATATATAACATGTAGAGTAAAAAAGAGATGCAACAAGTGTACAACCTCTTTGGCGAAGCCATGTCGCTCTCAGCGTGATTGGGTTGGCCGGTGAGGATGCTCCGGCTGACTTGGATGTCGGAGGAGGGGAAGAAGATCTTAGGCGTCTGGAGATGGAGCCCGAGGTACTGCTCCGGTTAGTTGTACGACGCCGAGGCTGAAGCAGGACAAGAGAGACAATGTTAACCTAAGTGGAATTCTAATAGCATGTCCAATAGATGAAGTAAAATACATAACCACAAAGTGCTAGATGTAAAATACATCAGCCGCTCATCTCTGAACTTCACTGTCGAAACTGAATTTAACTGTCGAAACTAAACTTAACTATCGAAACTGAATTTCTTGTCGGCCCGAACGCACTAGAGGTGAGGCTACACGTCAGTCGACTGACTTTTTCATCGCTGGTGAGTCGATTTTGCAGTCGTTGGATACGAAATCAAGGGCCTGCAGTTCATCTTCAACCTCCACCCCTTGAGCCGCCAGCCCCCACCGGCCAAACAGCCGCCCCCCGCCGCCTGCGGTTGGCGGTGCGCCCGCCCGCCCGAATACACTCCCACCGCCGGTCCGCCGCCGCCCGACCATCCTCTAGCCCCCGGTGCCGAAGCTTTTTCTCCGGCGACCCCACGCCACCGCCCCACCACCGCGGCGACCGCCGCCCACCTGAACCCTAAGATAGATAGTGGGTACCTCTCTGGTGAGCCCCCTCCTGCTGCGGTGGTTCTTCCTTAACTCCGCCCCCACGAAAATTGATTGACCCAAAATTGATTGATCATTGAAGTGTAGCTAAATCGAGCAACGCCATAAGCAAGAGCAAGAGCGAGAGCAGCGCGAGCAAGAGCAATAGCAAGAGTAGACCAGGCAGGGGACCGAGAGCAAGAGCAGAGCAGCAGCGTGAGCGAGAGCTAAAGCAGCAGCAGCTCCTACTGATGTGGACGTCGCCGCCGAGAACGATGTCGTGGAGGAAGTGGCCGGCGACGCCGCCGTGGATGGAGTCACGCCGTGTTAGCTCGGGACCGAGCGCCGGCAGCACCGTGAGATCGAACCAAGAAGAAAATGCGGCGATTAGTGTACGACCTCTTTGGTGGCGCCGATTAGGCCGTAGCTTCATCCGAGGAAACGGTGATGATGCTGCTCTTCCAGTAGTGTAGCTGAAGACGGCGGTGTGGGAATGGAGGTGGTGCGAAAGACGAGGGGAACGTCGGGGCAGCTCTTTGGAGGTGCAGGACGGGGTGGCTGAACGGCGGAGACGACGGATCGGCAGCGGATCCTCATCTGGTACGGTGGATGAGGGACGTCGAGGTATTGTTGTGGACGACATCGTCGGGGAAGAGGCTCCGACTGGGTGGCGGACGGAGGAGGGTGTGGGGCTTCGCGGGTTTTCGCGGCCTCGGTGTATGAATGGGTGGGCGGATGGGATGGGAGTGGGGAACCATGGCTTAGTTACGCGCTTGTCCGAAATGTGGGGTAAGTTACGAAAGTACCCCCACCAATTTAAGGCTTTTGGTTCAAGGGTATCACGGGCATTTCGCGTGTCGGGATTTCACAGGAGGTGAGAGTTTTCGCGCGCGTTGTAATTTTGGAATAACAAGGCGCGGGTTGAGATGGAGGGTGTTGTCGGAGCACAAAGAGACAAAGATATATCTTAAATATTTCGGGCTAACAAGGCGCGGGTTGAAATTTCCGGACAAGACTAACGTGTATTGTACCAAATCAATTCGCACTACAAATGTCATTCAAAACTTTGAATTCATGTTATGTTCAATTAAAATATTTTGCTACGTGTATAATGCATGCAACCTACTACTCAAATGAAAGTTTTAGTGCATTCCAAACGTATATACTACCGCCTCAATATCTTATATTTACTAATTGAATGCACCATACGAGGCTCCACGTTAATTCTAGAGAAATAACAATAATAACTGTAGGATTGTGAAATATACGACTAGGATCAAAAGAGATCTATAACGTGTCCACAAGTAATGTCCTAAATAAACACGCTACCCTCCACCAGAAAAAACCAAAAGAAAACGCCCCCACACCAATGCACGTACAAGAGTCCCCAATGCATAAGTTCAAGTTGGAAACAATAAAAAAATCCACTTACCTTATCCCTTCGTAATAAATAAATAAAAAATATGCACAAATGAGAAGTCCCCAAGTCTCACGTTAGGAATGGAATCCCACAAAAACAAAAGCAACATGCATGTTCCCTTGAAAAAAAAGGACACGTACAATTTATTGAGAAAACACGTACAAAAAAAATGCCCCTGAAGCCTTATGTTTAGAAAAGAAGAGTCTATGCCTAGATGACAAATTTTCAAATTATTAGAAAAGAATATGTGCACAAGATTAAAAAAATAAAAAAGATCAAACAAAAATAGATTCCAAATATTAACACTTCCATGTTCATTAACTTAATGTGTGAAATCATCTAATGTTAATAATTTGTAAAAAAATATATAAATTTGCACGCACCAAAACTTCATTTTTTTAATGCTCTATTGGCACTATCCTCTGCAATTTCCACACTCCAAATACTTAGTCTGTCATTTCTAATTAACTATGGCCAGTCCATAGTCCACAGAGACTATAAGAAAGTCGTTTAATTGCTCTAAGAATATTCAAAATTAGTGCTCTCTCTAGCTCTGTACTGCTTAGTTATTGTATTTTCAGGAGTAACTTCTTTTAACCATGAATTCATAAGTTAGCATGTTGTGCTTAATAAGATAGTGTTTTGCGACATACATGCCTACTAAACAATTTTACTCATATAGCTTAGTGCTTTTTTGTGTTGTTTGCACCTTTGTGGACCAAATTTAATTTTAGGTTATGCCATGCATATTTAAGGTCCTGTTAAAAGTCTGCCATACAATGTAGTTTTATCTGTGTTCATCTATTTTTTTCAGATCTATGTCAAGTAGGTATTCCATAAGGTAATAGTGAACTTTGGGACTGAGAGGGGGCATACATTTACATGGATGGATAGCAAGACACATGGAGCATATACAGGCACCAAAGTAGCAATTCTTTGGTGATCTTGGGCTCATTTGTGAGTTATTTTAGATTTTAAATTTTTTTAATGCATAATATCTGTGTTCTTTAAATGCTAGCCCGTGCAGGTAACATGGGTTGATGACTAGTATTTAATAATTGGATGCACCATACGAGGCTCCACGTTAATTCTAAAAAAATAACAATAATAATCGTAGGATTGTGAAATATACGACTAGGATCAAAGGAGATCTATAACGTGTCCACAAGTCATGTCCTAAATAAACACGCTACCCTCCACGAGAAAAAACAAAAGAAACGCCTGCATACCAACGCACGTACAAGAGTCCCCAGTGCATAAGTTCAAGTTGGAAACAATAAAAAAATCCACTTACCTTATCCCTTCGTAATAAATAAATAAAAAATATGCACAAATGAGAAGTCCCCAAGTCTCACGTTAAGAATGGAATCCCACAAAAACAAAAGCCACGTGCATGTTCCCTTGAAAAAAAGGACACGTACAATTTATTGAGGAAACATGTACAAAAAAATGCCTCTGAAGCCTTATGTTTAGAAAAGAAAATAGTCTATGCCTAAATGACAAATTTTCAAACTATTAGAAAAGAATATGTGCACAAGATTAAAAAAAATAAAAAAGATCAAACGAAAATCTCCCCCTAATAGATTCCAAATATTAACACTTCCATGTTCATTAACTTAATGTGTGAAATCATCTGATGTTAACATAATTTGTAAAAAATATATAAATTTTCACGCACCAAAACTTCATTTTTTTTAATGCTCTATTGGCACTATCCTCTGCAAATTCCACACTCCAAATACTTAGTCTGTCATTTCTAATTAACTACAGCCAGTCCATAGTCCACAGAGACTATGAGAAAGTCGTTTAATTGCTCTAAGAATATTCAGAATTAGTGCTCTCTCTAGCTCTGTATTGCTTAGTTGTTGTATTTTCAGGAGTAATTTCTTTTAACCATGAATTCATAAGTTAGCATGTTGTGCTTAATAAGATAGTGTTCTGTGACATATGTGCCTACTAAACAATTTTACTCATGTAGCTTAGTGCTTTTTTGTGTTGTTTGCACCTTTGTGGACCAAATTTAATTTTAGGTTATCCCATGCATATTTAAGGTTTCTGCTAAAAGTCTGCCATACAATGTAGTTTTATCTGTGTTCATCTATTTTTTCCGGATATATGTCAAGTAGGTATTCCATAAGGTAATAGTGAACTTTGGGATTGAGAGGGGGCATACATTTACATGGATGGGTAGCAAGACACATGGAGCATATACAGGCACCAAAGTAGCAATTCTTTGGTGATATTGGGCTCATTTGTGAGTTATTTAATAGATTTTAAACTTTTGTAATGCATAATATCTATGTTCTCTAAATGCTAGCCCATGCAGGTAGCACGGGTTGATGACTAGTGAACTAAATTTGAATTTGTTTCTCTATTTGAATAAGATCTACAATAATGATATTTGTGAAGTCAAACCATTTGAATTCGTTTCTCTATTTTAAGAAGATCTACAATCATCAATATTGTCAAGTTAAACCATCGTTTGTATATTGTCTTCATAGCACACCACATGATTAGTCTCGAGTTACATATGAACTATGTGTACTATATGAACTCGAACTCGGTTTTTTAATCCACTTTATGTTGATTTCAAATCACAGTATATTTCAAGCTCTAACTAGATCTTCGTAATCTAAACCATGTCTCATATGTATAATGTGTTTATCACATAATGTATGGTGCCCCGCCCCCTACGCCTACAAGTATTTAGATGTGAGTTGCAAACACCACACATTACCACAAATTCAAATAAAATGCGAGAATGTTCGATATATAGTATTGTTTAGATTGTTCAATATTTAGTTGTAAACTGCAAACGCCACACATTATCACAAATTCAAATAAAATGTAAGATTGTTTGATGTATAGTATGGTTTAGATTGTTTGAGATGTAGTTGTGAGTTGCAAACGCCATGCATTATCACATTATGGTATAACATGTGCAAAACCACAACACGCGTATCACCGCTATATTCATGCATGCATATGTTTATAACACTATGATCTCCTATTCAAATATATGAATCCACTTTCATATCAAATTATGATCTTTGTTAGTCTCTTACACCCACACAATCCTCTAACCTTTATAGCTACCACTAACTTTCCCTCGTGCATGCACACGCCCTCCTCGCCCTCCCCCTCCCTCAGCATTCTATCCATCGCGCACATTTATTTATTTTTTCTTTAGGTCGTTCTCCCAGAGTCTCCACAACTCCTTTCCGACACACACCGATTGATAAACCTCTCCAGCGATGTATGCCTACAACATACACATGCACCTTCAATATACTCCTTTATGTGTCTTGTCAGGGGGCGTCGGGTACTCGGCCTCGTAGAGGAGGCGCGCCTCCGGCTCTTGGAGGTGTTGGCGGCCGAAGACGTTCGCCGCTACGCCATTGCCTGGGAACCTCTCGCCATCTTTGCTTTGCTCGTCGGCGGGAAGAGGGGGATGGCTTTTGTGAGAGGGGGAGGTTGTAGTGTTCACCGGCAGGGAGTGGACGCCTGTTATAGCCCAAGCGGGACGGCGGGGAGGCGGCATGCGGGGTGACGCGTGGCGGGAGCAGGCGGGACGCGCGTCGGCGGCGCCTTCACTGCGCCGCCCGTGAGGCATCAATGGAGGCTGACCGGCGCGACGGCGCGGGCAGCCTTGGCATTGATTCCCGCGGGAACCGAGGCGATGAGGGTTGTCGGTTCAATATCCGGTGTATCTCGTAGTAGGGGTCCTAAGCTAGGCGTCTTGGAGCGATGGTAACATGGACACGGGGTTTTACCCAGCTTCGGGCTCTCTTGATGAGATAATACTCTACATGCTGCTTTTGATTGTATTCATATGGGTGTAGTACAGAGTACATGTGTCTACCATGAGATTGTAGTAATGAATATTAGATCGTCTATTGACTAGCCTGGCCTCGGTTTATATAAGACACCGGAGGCCTAGGGTTTAGGAGAGTCCTTGTCTTGGGCGCCAAGTCTCGTGGAGTCTTCCTTGTATGCGGCAGGGGTTGTTCGAACTGGCCCATGTGTATACGGCCATGGGGGTCCTCGGCCCAATCCAACTGATCGGGAGATGACGTGGTGAGTACCCCCTAGTCCAGGACACTGTCAGTAGCCCCCTGAACCGGTCTTCAAGTTGGGGACGCTCCTCGGTTCTTCCGAACTGTTCTTCACCTTCGGTCGTTGGTCTTGAAAACTGGTTCAACAAATCTTCTCGTCTTTGATCTTGAGGATCACCGAGGTGACTCCGAAGAGTTTACATGTTGGGTATCCGAGGAGCCCCCTTTAAGTTTCCGGCCTTTATCAATGCCTTGTTATTTTTATGCCATACCTCGGGTTTGAAGTTGTTCCCGAGCGGCAACGTTCCTCTTGCGTTCGAGCTCCAACGCTGGACTGCATTCGAGGTATCTTTAGCAGCCGAGCACCAACGCCGGACCGCTTTCGAGCTCCAACGCCAGACTATGTCCAAGCTCCAACGCCGGACTGTATCCGAGCTCCAACGCCGGACTATGTCCAAGCTCCAACGCCGGACTATGTCCAAGCTCCAACGCCGGACTATATCCGAGGTGTCATAGATCACCTTGGTTCAAAAAAGTTGAAGGAGTTTAGCTGAGCTTAATGTCGGAAATGCCCTCTACGGAGCCAGCCACTAGCGTCCGAGCTTTATGCCGGACTGCTTCCGGGGTGTCTATTGTAGTCGAGCACCAACGCCGGACTTTTATGAATTTAATTCCGAATTGTGCAATGTAATCTCTGCCGATATGTATAGCTAGTAGCCCTCAAGGTGCGTGTTGGCCTAATATCCGGGATGCACCTGAAGGAAAAAATCAAACCGCTGACCCTAGTAGCCCCTGAGACTCCGGTCGATTCATAAAATCAGCCTGAGGATCGATCCCCAGCTCGGCAGCATACTTAGGAATAGAAACGCGGTGTGCAAAGTCCTCGAGACTCAGGTTGGGTGCGGCCGACCAACCTGAGGATAATAATCTCCTCGACAACTATATTGCATTTTAAATTTTGTGCATTGGATTGTCAATGCAGTAGCCCCCGAGACACTGGTCGGGTGGCAACACCAGATCAGGGGATCGATGTGCCCTTTTAATATTTGTAAATAATAAGCCCAAAGCCTAGTAGCCCAGAGCCTTAATGCGGGCACGGGCGGCCAAATTAAGGATCGATATCCATAGTAAAATCACAAATTATATGTAATGACTCTATGTATCCAAGTACTTTACGTCATTAATGCTCGGATCTGCATTGTACAAAACTTTGTTAACCGACCATCGGCTTCAACCTCCTCGGCCAACAGCCGAGGGGTGTTTGTCCTACTTTATAAAGCCTTTATGAGGGTAAAGATTTACGGCAAACAAGGCAATCTGGCCATACGGTTTTATAAACAAAGGTACGCAGAGAGACATGTTATATTTATTGTTTAACATAAGAAACATCGTCCAAAGAAAATAGTCCCGCTATCGGTTCCTTTCTTTGGGTTGTCATGCTAAGCATGATCATGAAACCTCAGCTCCGATCAACGTGGGAGGAAAATACTGAGGATTTAGTTCGGGGAAAGCTTCCAAACTCTGTGGTCTAAATGAACCCAAATTTTTACTTCCGTTGCGACCGTTTATAATCTGAAAGTGGCCCATCGTCGGCTTCTACCCCCTTGTAGATGCTACGCATGGTGTTTCCGAAATAACAAAACAACCCTTAGCCGACGTCTCGGTGCCCAAAGGCGGTTGTGTTGGCAGAAACGAGCCAATCAGATATGCGGCCTTTATAACTTTCACTTAGTCATAGGAGCTTAAAGTTGGGAGGCCAGCAAGTAGCCCCCCGGTTAGTGTTCGGCGACAGCCGAGGTCAAGCCGTAAACACTTCGGCCAATGTTATGAACGGCCCGTCATTTAATACAGTCATCGGACCGCTGACCAGTTTACGCTTATTGTGACAGTCAGTTTTCGGCTTTCTCCACTGCGGTGCTTAACCATGCGAGCTGGAAGCACAATCGCAGTGGTTCTCACTTTGCACACCTAGCCGGACAAAGCGGAACACAGGAGGCAAGCACAGGAGCCGGGAAACCCGACTATTGACCGAAGACACTATTCGAAACTGATGCATATGTAGCAATATCCAAGAATTTTTGCCGAATCTCTAAAGGTGTCCGGCGTTGCACGGCGAGACTTATGCGAAAAACACACAAATAGTTGAAAAGTGCCGCAGGATTGGAAAAAACAAAAAACGTCAGGAAAAACTCGACGTCCGAACTAGATCAATTGTTCGGTGCCAATCAGAAAATTGGTATTAGAAAAAAATGTGCTTCTGTCGTGCTTTAACATGACACATCCTATCTCAAGACTTCAAGCGGGTCAGCCTACGGCTTCAACCTCCTATTCCGAAGGCGGGGTACTTCTCGTTAGGCCAGTTTAGCAAACTTTAGCGGCTTTGAGAGATAAATTAGGCTCCCCTGCTATTGACCGCACACTCGCGTCAAAAAAAGGAGTGATAGAAAAAAGACTTTGCAACGACTAAGAAGAAAAACACTTATTATAAAACAGCTCACATAAATTTAAGAGCCCCCGAGTGACTTGGGTAAAAGAATATTATGTATAATGATTGTATGTACCGAAGTACTTATATCATATCTGTGTCCACCCGAACTTTATACGCGTCTTAAACGACCGTTGGTTTCTCCCTCTTCGGTTAAGGACCGAAAAGTGTTATGTACTCCCCCTGTCGAGAATATCGATGGTGTTTCCGATAACCAGGCAATCAGGCCATAAGGCTGTAACAGACAAAGCGCGCTCAGGGAACTTATGCTATATTACTAACAAAGTGTAAGAAGCATCTTCGAAGAAAATAGTACCCCCACCGATACCTTTCTTCGGTTGCTCATTATTATTATGAGACTTGTGCAATAGATTTTTTGTACTCATGAGTTCCGTTGTGTGCCGACCATTATTGAAAACAGTAAGAGTGTTATCTTTCGGCTTCACCTTGTCTTAGGTCCGGCTCGGATGACCCGATCGTGACAATCGCAGAGGTGCTCCCTTTACTCCCTAGCCGAACAATGGGAACGTAGGGGTAAACACAGGAGCAAGACAACCCAGCTTGCAAATCGCTTAAGTCAACATGGTGCATATTGTGGCGTAATACACGAACAAGGAACGAAGCCGTACAAGTATAATCATATGCAAGAGGAAAAGCTCCATCAAGGGAGCCCACAAATAAACGAGGTATTTGAATATGTGCGTCACAAACAAAGTTTGGACAAGGAAGTTTTTCACAAACAACTTTTTGCTAAAAAAAAGTATAGTGCTTGGTCGAACCGAACAAAATTTAAAACTGAAAGTTTTTTAGCATGAAAGTGACTTAGCTGGTTAATGTGCTCGGAGTTGATGACGCGGTCCGAGCTTGGTGCGGGAGGAGGTCTCAGCCCCCAAGCCCGATGTGGCCGAGCGAAGAGCTCGGCACTCCGAAGAGATGACACAGCACGCCCGTTGTGAAGAGGTGAACCTCCCAGTTTAGCCGATGTGACGAAGCAGGTCGGCGGGGTGATGCCGGAGTCTCCGGCCGAGTAGGTTGATGAAGCGGCGACACGGGGTTGCCAACACAGGGCAGCGCTCCAAGGCGACGACACAATTCGGTCGATGGAGGTGGGCGATGAGGCCACCATGTCGAGGGGATAGCGCGGCCCGATCTAAGTCAATTGCCTGCACAGGTAAAATAGTGCAAACCAAAAAATAATAATGAAAAAAAGATGCATAATTAATTTATGCGAAAAAAGTTTGGTAAATATGGCCTGAGCGTTGAGGCTAGCTCAATGGCGCGTTGGCGTCGTGGCACGGCCATGTCGGCGAAGGCCGGCCTGCCCAGGTGACAGGGAGAGACTGGCCGGACTGGTGCCAGGTACAAACATCGGTAGAATTTCTCCACCGAAATGATGTAGTACAGACCAACAAAAAATATTCTGTGTATAATAATTTACGTGCTAAACAAATAGCTAGGAGAAACAAAATATGTTTGACGACGAAGACCGTAGCAGGCCGAAGCGAGTAAACGGAAAAAGGTATGTACGAGACTAGTATCAACCAGTACCAAGAAAACATTGGGCTCGGCTTCTACGTGGAGTAGTGGTACCTTAAATTACTAGAACCCACTTACCATATTCAGGGGTACGGTGCTGCAAAACTAGTAGTCAATTAGGTTAATAGAACTCTAGGTCTATATACTTTTCAGCAAGAAATAATACTAGTAATAACATTTTATTTTTGCACAAATAAAATATGTAAAGTAATTTATTAAAAAGATGTGGCCTAGGTGCTGAGGTCGAATCAGTAGCGTGGACACGATGAAACCGAACTCAAGTGACAGGCTATGTCACGGATGAAGCGTCCGCCAACCGACAGATAGAGAAACTGGGCTGACGAAGAGATGGCCACGCAGCGCAGCTTCCTCAAAGGCGAATGGCAATTTTGAAGCAAAGCTGCACTGTCAATCAAACCTTCAAAGAGATATCTCACATGTACTCGGGCTATCTTGATAAGATAATATCCTACATGTTGCTTTTGATTGTATTCATATAGGTGTAGTACAGAGTACATGTGTCTACCACAAGATTGTAGTAATGAATATCAGATCGTCTATTGACTAGCCTGGCCTCGGTTTATATAAGACACCGGAGGCCTAGGGTTTAGGAGAGTCCTTGTCTTGGGCGCCAAGTCTCGTTGAGTCTTTCTTGTATGCGGCAGGGGTTGTCCGAACTGACCCATGAGTATACGGCCCAATCCAACTGATCGGGAGATGACGTGGTGAGTACCCCCTAGTCCAGGACATCGTCAAGGGCGACGAAGCGGCTTCTCGTTGACTAGGCGGGCCCGCCCTCGTTCACGTCAAAACCACTCGCCCCGGTGCCCCCGGGCGCCCCAGCACGCCGGGTTCGGGCTGGGTCCGCCAGCACTAACTTCGGCCCAAACCGGCGAAAAACGGGTTCTTGGGTGCACGACTGGACCGTTTTTCGACGCCGGCGCGAAAAAATCGCCTGAAGAGGCTGTGTTGGGGGCGCGGCTGGAGATGCTCTAACAGGATACTTGACGTGGCACAGTGTTGGCTATATGTCGGGCTTAAGCCCATGTCAAAGTTTTTCGACCCGCCTTCATTGGCCTCTAGCCAGTTTGTATAGATTGGCTGCCGGTGCCCCAATTGTAATAGCTAAGCTACTATTTCCTCTTCATCAATGAAACTCAGCAACCGTTGCTTTTTCGTCAAAAAAACTTAGGGGGTATAAACAGTGTACATCGTAGCTACTCTAATTGAATATAACCTCTTGGTATATGAAAGTGTTTTTCTGCTCCCGAGCTCAAAAGAGCTTGGTGAACAGTGAAATTGAAAAAAAAATCCAAAAATTTTAAAAATTCCAAAAAAAAATTAGAAGAAACATTGACAAAAGTTCTAAGAGCGTGCAAAAAAAACGTCATCAAATCACATTCCTGTAAGGCGTGGCAAAAACAACAAATCCAGTGCTTCAAAATGCTTTTGAAAGTAGCATTTTCAGAGTACTGATTTTGCTTTTTTTTTGCCACGCCTTATATGAATGTGATTTCATAACAAATTTTTGCAACCACTTAAAACTTTTGTCATTGTTTCTTAAAAAAATAAATTTTTTTTATTTTACTGAGCTCGGGTGCAGAAACTCTGCGTCCGTATAACTATTTGAACGGAAAGTAAGCTTTTCAGTAGGTAGAGACGGAGACGGAGATCGAGAGGTACATAAACCTATTCTAGTTGCCCCGCGGGGAAGTGGAGGGCCAATATTAAGATGCCTGCCTGTCATAGGTGCGTTGAAGGCTCTGCATCTGCGTAGACGACGAGAGCGAAGCTCTGGCAATAGCGATAGAATGGTTAAGAAAATCACCATACGTGACCTTATTGACTAATTAATTACCCAGCAGAAGGACACCCACAGTTGTGCTTTTTCTGACGGAGTTGATGGTGTGGGGATCATGGTGCTAAAAGGTGAGGTTCAAGTTCAAAAAAATAAGTGAGATTCAGAGAATACTGCTCTGAATAGCCATAGTTGCTGTGTTTGTCTGACGGAGTTGATAATGTGAATATGTGATCTGTGCTAATGGTTGCACCCACGGAACTGGGATGACCAGGAGTATATTTCTGGCCCTGAGGACAAGAAGCCAGAGGTAGCCTCACATTTGTTGCTACAGAATATCTATGATGATCTTATTCTTATTTATTTTCAGTACGAGTGTTAATATTTGACCAATGTTATAGTAGCCAGCAAAGCTAAATGCACACCATATTCTGCATTATCTATCCTTGATTCCCTATTTCCGGTCAAGTTTCCTTTTTGTGGATCTTTGTAATTCAGTAGTGTACTGTTCCCTTCGTCTCATAATGTAAGACGTTTTTTGACACTACACTTGTGTCAAAAAATGTCCTATATTATGGGATGAAGGGAGTATCATTTTTCTTGAAGAAACTTTAAGCTCAGTGCGCACCTTAAAATGTGAGTCAATATTGTATGTTATGTTATGTTGTCCCCACTTGTGATGTGAGTAACATACTGAAAGGTAAACATTGTGGTACCTAAGTTTGTGAATTATAGATGTGGTGATATGTTAGAGCATCTACAACCACAAAGTATTAAAATCCACCTCCAAAGACTTGTGGACACGCCCGAGCGCATCCACGGACAGTGACCGGGCAACACACAAAAATCTTCTACTGCATCCATGTACCTCAAACTTGAAAACCTCAAATCCATACAAGTCATGCAGATAAAAAACCTATGCATTGCATTTTTTTTTTGAAAAGGGGGACTCCTCGGCCTCTGCATCAGAACGATGCATACGGCCACATTTATAAATAAAATAGGTTCAACAAGGTCTTAAAGTCGTGAAACAAAATAAAGGCGAGCTCACATAGAGCCTCAACGCCAAAACAATAAAAGGCCATAAAGCCACAACCGGCTGGCATAATAAAGATAGGAAAACTAATCGCCTATCATATTACATGACCGTCATCCAAACCGGTTGAAGATATCCCGTGTTACCATCTCCCATCGGACAGATCCAGTAACCAAACGCTCCCTGGCCTCCGTCGGAGTGAGTAAGGACCACATACGGATCAATGCCCTCGCACGGAATACAACCTGCAAAAAATGAATAGTAGTTGTTCTCTTAAAAGCCAAATCATTTCTGCAATTCCAAATTGCCCATAACAACGCACAAACTCCTACACGAATGTGTCTAGCTGTATCGGACTCTATCCCATCCAACCACGTTCCAAATAACGAACCGACCGAACTCGAAGGAGTAATGTTAAAGGCAATTTACACGGTGCGCCACAAAATTCTCGCCAACGGGCATTCAAAGAAGAGATGCTTAATGGTCTCGTCCTGATCACAGAAACTACACCTAGTAGATCCTGTCCAATTGCGCTTAACCAAGTTGTCCTTTGTTAAAATGACTTGTTTATGGACAAACCACATAAACACTTTAATTTTCAAAGAAACTTTTACTTTCCAAACATGGTTGGAACTAGGAATGACACTCGAGTTAATAACATCGATCTACATCGACTTAACAGTAAATTCAGGCCTAGTAAGTTTTCAACACAACTGATCGGCTGATGAGCTAGCTGAACTTCCATCAGTCTACTCACGAGATGAAGCCATGCTTCCCATCTATCACCAACAAGCACCCTCCGAAACTGGATACTAAGGGGAATGGACTGCATAATCGTTGCAACTAGCGCATCACGTCGCTGAACAATACAATACAGGGTTGGGTACTGGAGCGCCAATGGTGTATCACCAAGCCAAGTATCCTCCCAGAAACGGGTATCGTTGCCATCACCGACTATAAACTTTGTTCTATTAAAGAAGGCTGCCTTAACTCTCATAAGCCCCTTCCAAAACGGCGAATCAGTTGGTCTCACTGTCACCTGTGACCAAGTCTTGGACTGCAGATACTTGTTACGGAGAATCTGCGCCCAAGTTGCGTCAGTTTCAACTGATAGCTTATACAGCCACTTACTGAGCAGGCATCTGTTCTTGACCTCAAGATTCTCGATACTCGGACCCCCTTGGTCCTTTGGTCTATAAATAAAATCCCACTTGGCGAGTCTATACTTTCTCTTTAGTTCATCACTCTGCCAAAAAAAAATCTTGATCGGTATAAGTCCAGCCTTTTCCTAACCCCAACTGGAACCTCAAAGAAAGATAGTAGGAACATCGGCATACTCGTGAGCACCGAATTAATAAGAATCAACCGGCCTCCATAAGACATGAGTTTGCCCTTCCAGCAACTAAGTTTCTTCTCGAACCGATCTTCAATGCATTTCCACTCTCTGTTTGTTAGCTTACGATGAGGAATGGGTATACCTAGGTAAGAAAAAGGTAAAGCCCCTAATTCACATCCAAACAATTGCCTATAAGCCTCTTGTTCCTCCTTGGCTCTACCAAAGCAGAACAACTTGCTTTTATGAAAGTTAATCTTTAATGGTCAATTGTTTGAATAAGCATAACACCAGCTTCATATTTCTCGCTTTTGCCAAGTCATGCTCCATAAAGATGATTGTATCATCAGCGTATTGTAGAATGGACACACCCCATCAACTAGGTTAGGCACCAAGCCACCCACCTGACCGGCCTCCTTTGCCCTACCTATGAGAATTGCCAACATGTCAACCACAATGTTGAACAAAATAGGGGACATTGGATCACCTTGCCTCAGGCCTTTGTGTGTCTGGAAATAATGACCTATGAGAATTGCCAACATGTCAATCACAATGTTGAACAAAATAGGGGACATTGGATCACCTTGCCTCAGGCCTTTGTGTGTCTGAAAATAATGACCTATATCGTCACCGTGCTACATATCTAAACTACTCATCGTCGGAGATGTGCACGACCTCCGTGCCCAGCGGCGGGTAGATGGGCGTGTGCAGCAACTTCGGCTCGTCGTCATCCGAACTAGAGGCGAAGAGCTCGTCGATCTCCGCCTTCTGGCTGACTGCTCCGCCATATCCTTCGCTTGCATGACCTCGTACTCTGCCATGACGTCCTCCATGGTGAAGCCCACAGCTGGCCCCGCCTCCTCTGTCTCCGCCACCTCATCCTCCTCCATGGGCTAGGGCTCCGCTTTTGGCGGCTGCTACTCCTCCTCCTCCCCCTCCTCCTGCGAATCCAAAGGCAGGCCGGCAACGAAACGAGCTGCAGGGCCGAATCTCCTCCAACAGCTACAGTTGCGGCTCTAGAGTGAGAATGGCATAGGTTGTGATCCACCGCCTCGACATGGCAAGCGACAGACGGATTGGAAATGGCGGCGACAGAGAGGAGAAAGAGGAAGAAATGAGCGGGTTAGGGTTGGGTTGCCGCCGTCCGGCTTAAATAGCCGGCCTAGCGCCGGCACGCGGTGCGGAGCGGAGAAGGCGCCCGTCAAACCAACGGTCTTGCCGTGTTCCCATGTGGGCCCTATCGGTCAGTTTGGCGTCGCCCTTTGTCCGGGCATCCCCATATCCGCCCTAGATATGGGTCGGGTATGGGGAGCACCGGTCAGTCGAAGCATTTGAGCTGGCTAGGGGAGCCCGGTTGAGTGGTGATTTTTCAACCCGGTTGTAGATGATGTTAGCCAACTGATAATTTGATATTTATGCTTATTCGAGATCGCGTGGCGTGCAGCCTTCCACCGCACAATATCTCCTCGTATCTTTGATGCTTCAAGCGTTAAAAACTGAGGCTGCCGTTGCTAGCTAAATATCTTAATTATTTGCTTGAACACAATGATGTCCTCACCATGTAAACCACGATCAATTGACTTTCAGTCTGAATTGTTTCCTTTGTTTACAGCTGGTTATAGGAGTTGTGCATATCGACCATGAGCTGGCCCTGGCCACATAGATGAGCCGACGAATTTCGAGAATTAGTTGTTGACCTGCAATATAGTATCCAGTAACGTAAAATGAGAAACTACTGTTGCAATCAGGACGTCATACGTATACTATACTTTTAGTTTTGGTTCCAATGACAAGCAGTGGCGGAGCCAGCGTTGAGTCGATGGGTTCAGCTGAACCCAACGATTTTTCGGTCGCTCCACGTGCATGCATGTATTTTTCTGGCATGAACCCAGCAAAAAA
The DNA here is from genome assembly GCA_021605145.1 of Aegilops bicornis. Taxonomy (NCBI): domain Eukaryota; kingdom Viridiplantae; phylum Streptophyta; class Magnoliopsida; order Poales; family Poaceae; genus Aegilops; species Aegilops bicornis. The sequence goes on from CM038673.1 coordinate 741,787,684, forward strand.
CCGTGGCTGAACCCATCAAATCAGGATCCCACGTACAGAGAAAAAAAGAAAAAAGATTCCACGTAGTAGCCAGTCAAAAGCCCAAAAGCCCACATCATGTGAAGTGCCTAGGTCTGTTTGTGCGTCTTCTCTGTACGAGTACTTGGCCGCCGCCTCTCGGTTCGTTGAATCGCTTCCTACAAGAAAACTCAAACAATCTCATCTCTCCTGTTGGGTGTTTCACCGTCGATTGGTCGCCACAGGCCAGCTGCTGAGGGACAACCGAACCACTAATACAGATTCAAGGTAATGAATCACAATCTGCGCATCTCCTCTCTCATCTGCAGGTCCTATCTAGTCTACTACGATCCAAGTATCGATTTTTGCGCGAGTTTTCTAGTTCCTTATCCCTGTACTTTGATTATATGGACATTGGGATTATCCCCAGTACTATTGAATGATATTTCTTAACTAAAAAAATAAATCGCCAGATCCAGATATGATGCAGACATTTCAAGGCCAACTATTATGCCCAGGAAAAATGCATCAAATTTCAATGCTGCAAGTAATCCGCCTGATCGAAAGAAACTTTGGTAGTACATAAAAATTTCTAAGAAGCAAGATGTGATTAGGTGAAGATATTTAATCATTGGATCTTATGGGCAACCACCAAACTTTGATTATCCACTTAGGGTCATTGAAGATGCTTCACCAACATTTGATCCAGAATGATGGTTCACTTGAGTATAGCGACAATATGCATAAGACCTTATGTTCGTGCTGCTTTCTTTTCAGGGATAACAATAAGGGACAAGTTAAGAGTGATGCATTAGCAAGTATAATGGTAGTTATTTTAGATGGGTCAAACTAACTTGTCAATTTCTTCAACGTTTCAGCAAGATGAGAAAGCTATACTTGAATCTATGAAGTTTTTTGGTCCTGGACTAGCTATAATATCTAACCGGTATGTCTGTCGTGCACTCTTCAATTTTTTATGTAACACAATATATGATAAGTGATGTCATATTTTTCATTTGTATCTTGCTTTTGAGTGCTATAATCTTTTGTTGTGAGGTTGTGTGAAATTAGACTTTACACTAGATTAATTTGTAGCAATCTTCACAAGTCAATAAATGAACCCAATGGCTAAATTTGCTGGCTCCGCCCCTGATGACAAGTCGCTATATGCATAGATTAATTAAGATGCAAATGTTAAACGAGTAGCGTCCTCGTGGACATATTACCGACACATATGATTTTAGCTATGTACTCTATGCACACAATAATAAGAACGATGTGTTTGCGTGGCCGACAAGTGTTTGAATACTATGATATATATATACCGCTTTCCTCACCAGTCAGTATATAATGTTTATTTGCTTTTCATGGTAAAAAATGATATGATGCTAATATCTTTCATAAAAAATATTGCAATGTGTATGGTTTAACTATATGAATGGAAAGTAAGCTTTTCATTAGGTAGAGACTGAGATGGAGAACCAAGAGGTCTATAAACATAATCTAGTTGCGACATGCCTAATAATATTGAGAAGATACCTGTCATGGGTGGTGCGTTGAAGATTTCTGCATCTACACGACGAGAGCGAGGCTCCGGCAATAGCTGTGGAATGGTTAAGAATAGCAGCATGCCTAACTTGATTAACTAATTAATTTCCCAGCATAGTTAGTTAAGGTGGTGAAGTCGGCCAAGGAGGCTTTGCCGTCATGATGGAAGCAACTAGCCTAGCTAGAGAAAACAAGACACGCCACAGCATCACCATGCTCTTGTATTTAACTGAACGACGACGGCAGTGGCTCACATAGCTTCCATGCGTGCCAAGCAACTAACTACTCTTCAACAATGTCAACGGCCGCACTCTTATTGCCGGCGCTGCTCCTACTGCCGTCGTTATTGGCAGCCACGGAGGGACACACCGTGTCACCGACATGTCAGGGTAGCTGTGGCGGCGTTGACATCCCTTACCCCTTCGGCATCGGCGCCGGCTGCTTCCGCAAGGGCTTTGAGATCAACTGCACAGACGCCGGCGTGCCGCTCCTCGACGGCACGTCCATGCAGGTGGTGAACCTCTCCGTCGATCCACCGGAGTCACGGGTGCTGCTTCCCATTAATTAGGTGGCAGTGCTATAAAGTGAACGTCTCCGACGGTACAGTGGTACGCAATAAGGACGACACGAGCTTCTTCTACCCCGAGAAGAACGTACCTATCGACGGCGTATACCGCATCTCCCACAAGCACAACGAGCTCTTCGTCCTTGGCTGCGCCACCATCGGCATCGTGAAGACCAACAAGAGCCAAACACTGGCCTCCGCCTTCGGGTGCATGTCCGTCTGCCGCAATGCCACGGCAGCACAGGACGGCCTGTGCGCCGGCGGCGGGTGCTGCAACATACGCATCCAGCCGGAGCTTACGAGCATCATGTTCGAGTTCCCCAACATCAAGGAAAACCGGCCCGACATGCTCAACTACAGCCCATGCGACTACGCCTTCATCGTCGACAAGGACAACTACACCTTCCAGAGCTCTGACCTGCTGCACATGGACAACTACACCTTCCAGAGCTCTGACAGGCACACACATATAGTCATATTTTTGTTCTAAGTATCGAGTTGTAATCCTTGAGTTATAAACAAATAGAAGTGTGATTATCATCATTATTAGAGCATTGTCCCGTGTGAGGAAATAAATATAAAAAAAGGGCCAAATAAGCCAATGAAAAAAAAGAGGCCAAAGAAGCCCAACAAAAAAAAAGAGAGAGAGAAAAGGAGAGAAGGGACAATGCTACTATCCTTTTTCCACACTTGTTTTTCAAAATAGCACCATGATCTTCATGATAGAGAGTCTCTTATTTTATCACTTTCATATACTAGTGGGAATTTTCATTATAGAACTTGGCTTGTATATTCCAACGATGGGCTTCCTCAAATGCCCTAGGTCTTCGTGAGCAAGCAAGTTGGATACATACCCACTTAGTTTCTTTTGTTGAGCTTTCATATGTTTATAGCTCTAGTGCATCCGTTGTATGGCAATCCCTACTCACTCACATTGATATCTATTAATGGGCATCTTTATAGCCCATTGATATGCCTAGTTGATGTGAGACCATCTTTCTCCTTTTTGTTATCTCCACAACCACCATTCTATTCCACCTATAGGGCTATGTCCATGGCTCACACTCATGTATTGTCCGAAAGTTGAAAAGGTTTGAGATTATTAAAGTATGAAACAATTGCTTCGCTTGTCATCGGGGTTGTGCATGATTTGGATATTTTGTGTGACGAAGATGGAGCATAGCCAAACTATATGATTTTATAGGGATGAACTTTCTTTGGCCATGTTATTTTGAGAAGACAAAATTACTTTATTAGTATGCTTGAAGTATTATTATTTTTATGTCAATATTAAACTCTTGTCTTGAATCTTATGGATCTGAACATTCATGCCACAATAAAGAGAATTGCATTGATAAATATGTTAGGTACCATTTCACATCAAAAATTCTGTTTTTATCATTTACCTACTCGAGAACGAGCAGGAATTAAGCTTGGGGATGCTTGATACGTCTTCAACGTATCTATAATTTTTTATTATTCCATGCTATTATATTATCTGTTTTGGATGTTTAATAGGCTTTAATATGCTTTTTTATATTATTTTTGGGACTAACCTATTAACCGAAGGCCCAGTGCCAATTGTTGTTTTTTTTTGCCTATTTCAGTGTTTCGCAGAAAAGGAATACCAAATGGAATGAAACCATCGCGATGATCTTTCTTGGAACAAATGCAATCCAGAAGACTTGGAGTTGAAGTCTGAACTCATGAGGCGGCCACGAGGCGTGAGTGCGTCTGTGGGTAGGCGAGCCCCCCACCCTCGTGGGCCCCATGAAGCTCCGCCGACGTACTTCTTTCGCCTATATATACTCTTATACCCTAAAAACATCAGGGGGGCACGAAACCACTTTTTCACCGCCGCAACCTTCTGTACCCGTGAGATCCCATCTTGGGGCCTTTTCCGACGATCTGTCGGAGGGGGAATCGATCATGGAGGGCTTCTACATCAACACCATGGCCTCTTCGATGATGTGTGAGTAGCTTACCAAAGACCTTCGGGTCCATAGTTATTAGCTAGATGGCTTCTTCTCTCTCTTTGATTCTTAATACAAAGTTCTCCTCGATGTTGTTGGAGATCTATTCGATGTAATACTCTTTTGTGGTGTGTTTGCTGAGATCCGATGAATTATGGATTTATGAACTTGATTATCTATGAATATTATTTGATTCTTCTCTGAATTCTTATATGCATGATTTGATATCTTTGCAAATCTCTTCTAATTATCGGTTAACTTTGGCCTACTAGATTGATCTTTCTTGCAATGGGAGAAGTGCTTAGTTTTGGGTTCAATCTTGCGGTGTCCTTTCCCAGTGACAGCAGGGGCAGCAAGGCACGTATTGTATTGTTACCATCGAGGATAAAAAGATGGGGTTTATATCATATTGCTTGAGTTTATCCCTCTACATCATGTCATCTTGCTTAATGCGTTACTCTGTTCTTATGAACTTAATACTCTAGATGCATGCTGGATAGCGGTCGATGTGTGGAGTAATAGTAGTAGATGCAGAATTGTTTATGTCTACTTGACACGGACGTGATGCCTATATTCATGATCATTGCCTTAGATATTTTCATAACTATGCGCTTTTCTATCAATTGCTCGGCAGTAATTTATTCACCCACCGTAATACATGCTATCTTGAGAGAAGCCCCTAGTGAAACCTATGGCCCCCGGGTCTCTTTCTTATTATATTACATCTCTTTTATTTACATGGCATCTCGTTTACTATTTTGCAATCTTTACTTTCCAATCTATACAACAAAAATACCAAAAATATTTATCTCACTTTCTTTATCATATCTCATTTTTGCGAGTGGCCGTGAAGGGATTGACAACCCCTTTATCGCATTTGCTGCAAGGTTCTTGATTGTGTGTGTAGGTACTAGGTGACTTGCGTGTTGTCTCCTACTGGATTGATACCTTGGTTCTCAAAAACTGAGGGAAATACTTACGCTACTTTGCTGCATCACCCTTTCCTCTTTAAGGGAAAATCAACGCATGCTCAAGAGGTAGCAACTCGTCTATAGGCAGAGATTGCCATGAGCTTTTTTTTCGCCCAACGCTCTCTTCTGGACAACGCATCCGCTACTGTGTTGGTGATGCCCGCCTTGTATTGGATATGGAATTGGAGACCCACAAGCTTGGTGAAGGCCCATTGTTGGATCGGCGTGTTGAGCCGTTGATCCATCAAATGGAGTAGACTCTTTTGATCAGTGCGCACCAAGAACTCCGTGTGTTGCAGATACGAGTGTCAATGGTCTACTGCAAGCATCAACGTAAGGCACTCCTTTCCATATGCAGACAGTCCAAGGTTGCATGGGGCGAGAGCCTTGCTCAAGTAGGCCAGGGGGTGAGAATCCTGCATGAGCACCGCGCCTACTCCCGTAGTGCTCGCGTCCGTCTTGACCACAAACTTTTTAGTGAAGTCTGGCAGGGCCAGTACATGGGCTTGAACCAGAGCTCTCTTCAGCTCATTCAATGTCGTCTCAGCCATGGGTGTCTAGAGGAACAAGGTGCCTTTTTTAAGCATGTCCGTTAAGGGGTGAGAAATGATGCCAAAGTTTCTGACAAACTTACGGTAGTAGCCCGCCAGCCCCAAGAATTCTCGCGGCTTACAGACTGATTCCGAACATGGCCAATCGCGGGCTGTCTCAATTTTGCTGTCATCAGTAGCTACACCAGCACTGCATATCTTGTGCCCCAAATAGACGATTTGTTGTTGCACGAACAAGCACTTCGAGCGCTTGACTTTAAGTCTGTGTTATGTCAATATCTGCAGCACTTGTCTCAATAATCTCACATGCTCCTCCATGGTTGAGGAATGGATAAGTATGTCATCGATGAACACCAGCACTCCGTGTCGGAGTAAGGGTCCCAGCACAATATTCATCCCTCCTTGGAACGTAGGCGGCCCTCCTGTCACCCCATACGGCAGCACTCGGAACTGAAAATGCCCCAGGTGAGTCTTGAATGCAGTTTTTGGTTCGTCCTCTTCGCACAGCCGTATCTGGTGGAACCTACCCGTAGGTCTAGTTTGGAAAACCAGCGAGACCCTGCAAGCTCGTCCAAGAGTTCATCAATAATTGGCATGGGGTAGGCACTTTTAACTGTGATCGCATTTAAGTGACGGTAATCCACGCACAACCGCCATGTCATATCTTTCTTCTTGACCAGTAGCATAGGAGATGAATAAGGGCTCGAGCTAGGGACAATTAACCCAGCTTTCAGCATCTCCTTCACCTGCATCTCAATTTCTGTCTTCTGTCCGGGCGTGCATCAATAGGGTCGGATGTTGACCGGTTTAGCTCCTGCAATGATGGGAATAGCATGATCCCACTCGCGATGCGGCAGTAATGTATTAGGTTCCTCAAAGACCGCCTGAAATTCCTGCAATACGGCTTGCACCTCTACTGGAATATGCTCAATGATCACCTTCTCCCCTACAGCATAGAGACAGACTATGTGAGCCACTGCATTGGTTTCCTCCAGTGCACACAACTGGCACAATTGATTGGTTGAACTTGTTGAAGCTGACTTTGCACTCCTGTTAACTGAATTTGCTGTCCATGGTGCAGAAATTGGAGTTGCTTTGCTGCCCAATCGATCCACATGGGTCCGCACGACTCTAGACAGTCAATACCTACCACCAAATCATAACAACTGAGTGCCAATATTCTGAGATCAGTGGAGAACTCATGCCCTTGTGTTTTCCACTTGCAGTTAGGTACTACCCTAGAAAAATATAAGATTCCCCCATCGGCTGTCTTCACAGAAACTGTATTCATTTGTTGAACTTGCAGGTTGAGCCTCTCTGCCACTGTCTCACTGAGAAAACTATGTGAGCTCCCGGAATCTACCAAAATCAGGATTTCTTGTTCTCCAATTTGCCCCAGCAACCGAACGGTGCGCGGTGTGGTCTGACCAGTGGTTGCCACCTTGGATATACACATCAACACATCATCATCAGAGTCTGGTTCATGCACTGCGGGAGCACCTTGATCTGCTTGCAACAATTCCAACAGCTCCTCCATGATGTGAAGTTGGACGGTAGTCCCGCACTGATGCCCTTGACCCCATCTCTCGCCACATTTGAAGCAAAGTACTCGGGCTCGACGGTAGTTATGCAGAGCCGCCACTCGATCATCTCCTCTACCTTGACGATCAGGAGGGTTGGCCGCGTCCAGTGAGCAGCGATCCTCCGCTGCCGCTGGTGGTCCTGGCAACATTTGGCGCGTGGGCGGTGCACCAATCGCGAGAAGAGGGCGTTGTGATGGCGCCCTATGCTGCAGACCATCCTGGCGCCTGTATTCACGGCGCGGCATCGCCTCCAGAAGCTCCTCCTGCAACGTAGCCAGAGAGAAGATAGATTCCAAATCTTTCGGCTGATGAAGCATAACAACAGCGCGTATTTCACTCTTAAGACCATCTAGGAACTGGGTAATGAAATAGATGGAATCAAATGCAGGGTTATGAGCTAAGATGTGGTGCATCAACTCCTCAAACTTGGTCATCTATTCCACTACGGTGCTCGACTGAGGCAAAGTGTTAAACTGTCAAAGATGAGCTTGTTACTGCTCTCTACCAAACTTGGAACACAGAGTTGTGCAGAGTGACTCCCAAGTGAAGGAAGCACTCTGTGATTCATGCAGTTGCAACCATCTGGCTGCATTGCCTGTGAAGTTGAGGGTAGCTACTCGAACCCAAAGGTCTGGAATGACCCCATAGACACCGAAATATTTTTTGCATCTAGTCTTCCAGAATTGTGGGTTTCCCCATCGAAGGAGGGAAAATCCATCTTCGGCAGAGCCCAGTGAGCGTGCTGAGATGGGTAGGTGTTCGATGTGTCCTGGTTGACTCTTATCTCCCCATCTGGACTCATCACACCATGAAAATCGATGGAATTAGGAAATTGAGACGGGAACGCACCCTTGCCCGGAGGCGGCGCGAGGGTAGTAACTACCCCTGGTGCCTGGCCCCCGGAATCAATGAGCTCGCCGTGGCCAACTGGCCCGTGGTGCCCAGGGTTGTTTGATGTCGTCGGAGCGTCGTGCACCACTCGATCCACTGATGGAGATGGCGGATTGGTCAAGGCGGGGTGGAGAGCGATCCGCCCCACTGGCGAGCGGAGCTCGTCTAGTTGTTGCTGCAGAATGGTGACCGCGGGTCGCCACAGCTCGAAGGAGGTCTGGATGGCATCAAGCCTGGCATCGTTGCGGCTGTCATTGACCGCCTTCGCCAGAGCAGCGAGTTGTTCCGCCATCGCCGCCACCTGCGTCGCTTGCTTGGTGGTGTAGCGGGGCTTGCGGTACGGGTCCTCCAGATCGCCTGACCTCTGGTACCAATTGTAAGGGGCTCGATCTACCTATGGCTCTGGATCGGATCTCCCGGGGGGATAGGGAGACAGGTAGGGTTTGGAGGAAGGGGAAAGGTAGATATCAGAGGAAGAGCAGCTTCTCTCTGTGGATCCAAGTCTGTATTCTTCGATGATTCACACAGTGGGTCGACCACCTACTTAACCACACACAGGCACGCATGCCTTGGTCGACCCAACAGCCCGATTACACAACACACGCACACACGGCCCAAGGCGAGGCTGCCTGCTGGCACCTCCTCACTCTCTGCCTTCTGGGGCCTGCTCCTCTCCTTGGCTTTCTGCTGGTGGGGTTGCCCCTGCAGGCGTGACATATTTCCTCTTCATCAATGAAACTCAGCAACCGCTGCTTCTTCGTCAAAAAAACTTAGGAAGTATAAACAGTGTACATCGTAGCTACTCTAATTGAATATAGCCTCTTGGTTTAACTATTTGAATGGAAATAAGTAAGCTTTTCATTAGGTAGAGACGGAGACGGAGATCGAGAGGACATAAACGTATTCTAGTTGCCCCGCGGGGAAGTGGAAGGCCAATGTTAAGATGCCTGCCTGTCATCATGGGTGCGTTGAAGGCTCTGCATCTACGTACAAGACGAGAGCGAAGCTCTGGCAATAGCTGTAGAATGGTTAAGAACATCAGTATACATGACTCATTTGACTAATTAATTAGTGCCTAGCAAAAGGGCACCCACAGTTGTTGGATTTTTCTGGCGGAGTTGATAATTTGGGTATCGTGGCGCTAAGAAGGTGAGATTCATCAGGTAATACTGTTCTGAATAGACATAGTTGTCTTTTCTCTGAGAGAGTTGGTAATATGAATCTGTGATGTGTGCTAATGGTTGCACCCACGAGAGCGGATATTCCTTACCCTGAGGACAATAAGCCAGAGAGAGGTAGCAGCCAGCCTTACAGTTGTTGCTAGTTGCTTGAACACAAGGATGTCCTCACCACGAGAGCCTTTTGCCGCTCTTGCTAATCTTGTTAGCCACAATCAATTGACTTTCAGCCCGAATTGTTTCTTTTGTTTACAGCTGGTTGGGCATTGTACATGTAGACCATGAGCTGGCCGAATAGATAAGCCGACGAATTACCAAAATTAGTTGTTGTTGAGTCATTCCGTTGTCACCTGCAATATTGTATCCAGTGACTCAAAATTAGACACTACTGTTGCAATCAGGACGTCATACATAAAATTTAGTTTGATTTCAAAATGGCAAGTGGCCGCTATATATAGATCAAAATGCAAATATCAAAGGAGTGGCGTCCTCATGCACATATTAAGGACACATATCTACTCTGAGCAAACAACAATAAAAAAAATTAATGGCAGAAGGGAGATGATATGATCAAAGTATCTTTCATCAAAAGTATCGCAATGTAAGGTCGGAGATGGAGAACGAAGAGGCATAAACGTAATCTGGTTTCCCCACGGGGAAGTGGAGGGCTAATAATATTGAGAAGATACCTCATACCTGTCATGGGGTGGTGCGTTGAAGGTTCAGCATCTACGTACACGACGAGAGCGAAGCTCTGGCAATAGCTGTGGAATGCTTAAGAATAGCAGCATGCCTAACTTGATTAACTAATTAATTGCTCAGCAAAGTTAGTTAAGCTGGTGAGGTCGGCCTGGAGGCTTTGCCTCCATGATGGAAGCAACCTGCCTAAGCTTTAAAAAACAAGACACGCCACAGCATCAGCGTGCTCTTGTATTTAAACAAACGCCGGTAGTGAGGCGTAGCAAGCAACTCTTCAACAATGTCAACAGCGGCACTCTTATTGCCGGCGCTGCTCCTACTGCCGTCGTTGTTGGCAGCCACCGCAGACGCGGAGGGCCGCACCATCACCGTGTCACCAACATGTCAGGCTAGCTGTGGTGGCGTTGACATCCCTTACCCCTTCGGCATCGGCGCCGGCTGCTTCCGCAAGGGCTTCGAGATCAACTGCACAGACACCGGCGGTGCCGGCCCCGCCGTGCCGCTCCTCAACGGCACGTCCATCCAGGTGGTCAACCTCTCCGTCGATCCACCCGAGTCACGGGTGCTGCTTCCCATTAGGTGGCAGTGCTATAAACTGAACGTCTCCAACGATATTACAGTGGTACGCAATAAGGACGACACGAGCTTCTTCAAACCCGAGAAGAACGTACCTATCGACGGCGTATACCGCATCTCCGACAAGCACAACCAGCTCTTCGTCCTCGGCTGCGCCACCATCGGCATCGTGAAGACCAACGAGAGCCAAACACTGGCCTCCGCCTTCGGGTGCATGTCCTTCTGCCGCAATGCCACGGCAGCACAGGACGGCCTGTGCGCCGGCGTCGGGTGCTGCAACATAGGCATCCAGCCGGAGCTCACGAGCATCATGTTCGAGTTCCCCAACATCAGGGAAAACCGGGCCGACATGCTCAACTACAGCCCATGCGACTACGCCTTCATCGTCGACAAGGACAACTACACCTTCCAGAGCTCCGACCTGCTGCACATGGACAGAACCCGGACCATGCCGGCGCGCCTTGACTGGGCTATCCGCGAAACGCCGTCCTGCGCCGACTCCAAGGACGCAGCAGAACAGTACGCCTGCAAGAGCAACCACAGCGAGTGCGTCGACTCCACCAATGGGACTGGCTATGCCTGCAAGTGCTCCCAAGGCTACAAGGGCAACCCGTACCTTGTCGACGAAAGCGGATGCACCGGTAAGCACCACCACTCTGCATCTCTCCTTTCATGCCGGCCATGCATGTGGATCTCCTATTCTCCTCCCATGCCGGCCATCAGCCCTCTTAGGCTTTCAACTGTGGGCATCTTGAAGAACCGCAACGCCAAGGTCTTCCTCTCGCAACATGTTCAACCAGACACCTTTGCTCGGTGGTTCACTGCTGATGTCCTGCTCTGGTGCTACCTGCACTCGATCCTCAATTCGATCTTAGAAGTCTGGGTGCAAAGCTTCTCATCATCAGTATAAAATTCACATGTTTTTCGCACCCCCCCCCCCCTCTGCGCCTTCAACCTTTCCAAAAAGAACAGTCATTACATCACTATATTGTCGGGACAGTAAGACAGCTAGTGCAATGGATCAAAAGAATATTTAAAAAGATACCACTGGAGCAATTCACAAAATAGCGTAAATTCTGCGATAACTAGTCGTGTACACTGATGATCATTTATTTATGTATGCATTCCGCAGATATCAATGAATGCGGCGATCCAGGGAAGTATCCTTGCTTGCAGCCGGGAGCATGTGTGAACAACGAAGGATCTTATGACTGCCCCTGTCCTCCGGGTTACCGTAACCATGACGCCAAAATAGAAAAGTGTACCTTACTTCCTTCAAATTTCCCACTGGCAGCAAAGATCTCCATAGGTATATATACATTGATTTTCTCTTTTTTGTTAGACGAAGGGAGATTTCATTCGTGGCATTTAAATATTAATTTGTTGTGTTTAACTGGAATAAGGGAGTTATTTTCACTATATACGAGAATCGATCTCTTGCCAAAGGAATATCCTGCAAGTTAATAAAAAAAATTATGTTTTTGAAAGACTATATTTAAGAAAATCAATAGTTTCATTGCGAATGCATTAGATGCAGTTCACATATATAGCACACATTTGTTTTAGAAACAAATACTTTAGATTATGGATCAACTCTCCTAAATGGTATAGCTAATTGTTGTTTTTACGTAAAGCAGTTGTTAGCACTGCCTGTCCACTTTGTATTATCAATATTCGCTATGTTTGTGGCAAAAATTAACATGCATAAATGCATAATATCTCTATGCATGATCATTGCAGCTATCATTTCGGGCTCCTCCTTATTACTCGTTGCTCTACTTTCGACGCTACTGAGGCTCCAAAGGAGAAGAACGAAGGGCTTTTTTAAGAAGAATGGAGGTTTGGTCCTTCGAGATGTGAGAACTTTAAATATCTTCACAAAGAAGGAGATAAATAAAATCACCAAGAACCAATCAGAGGTCCTTGGTAAAGGGTGCTTTGGCAAAGTATACAAAGGGATTCTTCCAGATGGTACGACAGTGGCAGTAAAAACCTCCATCAAGATAAACAAAGTTCGAAAGGAGGAATTTACCAAGGAAGTGGAGATCCAGTCACAGATGATCCACAAGAACATCATCAAACTCATGGGCTGCTGCTTGGAGGTGGATGTTCCGATGTTGGTGTATGAGTTCGCTGCTAATGGGAGTCTGCAAGACATTCTCCATGGTAACACTCGCCTCTCTAATTTCCCACTAGACCTGCGACTGGATATTGCAATTGATGCTGCAGAAGGGTTATCTTATATGCACTCATCAACAAGTCGTACCATCCGGCATGGGGATGTCAAGCCAGCCAACATACTTTTAGATGAAAAGAACATGCCAAAAATCTCGGATTTCGGGACATCGAAGTTTCTTACAAAGGACAAAGATCACACCGGGCTTGTTGTAGGCAGCATGGAATATATAGACCCGATGTTCCGTGAAACGGGACAATTAACACAGAAGAGTGATGTTTACAACTTTGGAGTTGTACTCTTGGAACTCATCACCAGAAAGCCAATTGTGTATGATGGAAATCATAGGCTCATAGTTGACTTCTGTGATGTTTATCAGAAAGAAAACAGTGGAGAGGCAATGTTTGACAAAGATATTGCAACTGAAGAAGATACTTACATACTGGAAGAGATTGGCAGATTGGCTGTAAAGTGTTTAGCACACGTTGTAGAAGATCGTCCAGAGATGAAGGAGGTAGCAGAACGACTTGCCATGCTTAGAAGAGCTAGGAGAAGTGGGAACATAAACAACAAAAGCCCCAATTACTTTGAGGAAATTTAAGGTGCTCCCTAGAGCATTGCTTCTGAGATTAGTTAACTAGTAGAAAAAAATGTACCGTATTTCTGTATCTTATATCTTCAGTGTAATGAATATTGACTATTATATCGTGCCGTAAAGTCTGTTGCAGTGAATAGTTATCAAACATACCTGGTAGATTTGTTGGTGTATATCACCTTGTTCTTCGAAGTGTTAATATGTTGTACACTAGTTCTAAATGACAACATTGAGATCGACATCTGCCAGGAGTAAATGATTAATTCCTAGAGTTTTCTTGACGGCATGTGATATTCAGTACCTTAAAATCCCTTTTAGGATTGTCGAAACCGATGTCCATTGAAAACAGAGCATATCAGAGTTATGTTATGTGACACGACACTGTGATGCATAGGAGTATATATTTTAGTTAATAAAAACAAGCGAAAAATTAAGCATGGAGCACTTGAAGATGCACTGGCAACTAAACTGCGCAGCTCTAGGAAGTGAAGGCAAAGGTGATGTTGGTGCTACAATATACTCCCTCCGTTCCTAAATGTAAGTTTTTCTAGAGATTCTACTACAAACCACATACGGATGTATGTAGACATATTTTAGAGTGTACATTCATTCATTTTGCTCCGTATGTATTCATAGTGGAATCTTTAAAAAGACTTATACAGTATTTAGGAACGGAGGGAGTACGAGGAAACACAGAGAATAACATGTGCTGCTAAAAAAGAAATTCAATGGAAGACAACACTGGTGGAGACTACTGAATGCTAAAATGAATCTAACAATAAATTAAGGGTCATCCTTTATTCTCAATTGGGGAAGTTTCAGAAATTGAGAAGCTGGAGAACTCACGCTAGGGCGGGTGGATCGGCGTCGGCCCCTGCGTGCTGCCCGCTGCGCCGGCGGCCGTCGCGGTGGACGGTTGTCGGCGTGCGACGGGCGCGGTCCAAGCCGTGCCCGCCGAAGTGCCGAGCGCCGAGGACGGAGGCGGGCGCGACGGCGCGCGGGCTGGCGGCGTGCGGGCGCGGCTGCGCGGTGGACTGGGCGTCAACGTTTACCTGATGGGCTATCTGAAGATCGACTGTATGTTCAGTCTTCAGGCGAACGACTTCAGTTATCGGACGGACGGTCATCGTTCCTCCAGTACTTCTACTGTCGCTCGACGGCTGAGATGCAGTGTTACTTATTCACCATCATTAGTTTGGTTGCCTGCAATTAGACTACCTGCATGAAGGAAGCAATTTTACCATGGTATTTGGTCGACTGCGTCACAGTTTTTAGACAAACCATACATTGTTTGGTTGCAAACAGCATAAGGTGTGATGAGCTCTTCTCACTAGTCTTGACTTACCACACACGGGTTGAACATCATCTCGGTCCTAAATTAGAAAACAAATAGCAGTTTATCCTAACTACTAAAAATGGCAGTACAAATTAAGAGTCATATGGTTGAATAGGGGAAAGTTTATTGATAGATGAAAGTCCATCATCGTCCTCTTCTTCTCATGTTGCTGCTTCTTCTCTTGTACTGTTGTCTCTTCTTTCTCTTCTTCAGATTCTTGTCTAAGCTCTGTTATCCCACATTGGCTGAGCCCACTCCATCACTTTGTTCTTCCAAGCTTCGTTGTCAAATGTCTGCACACCATGACTGGAGCTGACAACATCATCAGGCGTCACATCTTCCTCCTCTGGCACAAGTTTATCACAACCCCATTATAGGATCTAGTTATGAATGATGCAATTACAAAAACAAGCTTAATCTGGGTAGGGTAAGGGTGGAATGGCTTCTGATCCAGAATCTTAAACCTATTCTTCAGATTTCCAAATGCCCTCTCAACCGTCACTTTAAGGCTAGAGTGACTGAGATTAAACAGTTCGTACGGAGTCCTAGGATAGTTCCTGGACGACAACTCGTTCAGATGGTACCTGGTTTTCCTAAAGGATGGAAGAACACCAGGCCGACATGCATAGTGTTGGAAATATGCCCTAGAGGCAATAATAAAATGGTTATTATTATATTTCCTCGTTCATGATAATTGTCTTTTATTCATGCTATAATTGTGTTATCCGGAAATCGTAATACATGTATGAATACATAGACCACAGCATGTCCCTAGTAAGCCTCTAGCTGACTAGCTCGTTTATCAACAGATGGTCACGGTTTCCTGACCATGGACATTGGATGTCATTGATAACGGGATCACATCATTGGGAGAATGATGTGGTGGACAAGACCCAATCATAAGCATAGCACAAGATCGTGTAGTTCGTTTGCTAGAGCTTTTCCAATGTCAAGTATCATTTCCTTAGACCATGAGATCGTGTAACTCCCGGATGTTGTAGGAGTGCTTTGGGTGTACCAAACGTCACAACGTAACTGGGTGGCTATAAAGGTATACTACAGGTATCTCTGAAAGTGTCTGTTGGGTTGACACGGGTCGAGACTGGGATTTGTCACTCCGTATGACGGAGAGGTATCTCTGGGCCCACTCGGTAATGCATCATCATGATGAGCTCAAAGTTACTAAGTGGTTGGTCACGGGATCATGCATTACGGTACGAGTAAAGTGACTTGTCGGTAACGAGATTCAACGAGGTATTGGGATACCGACGATCGAATCTCGGGCAAGTAACGTACCGATTGACAAAGGGAATTGTATACGGGAGTACTTGAATCCTCGACATCGTGGTTCATACGATGAGATCATCGAGGAGCATGTGGGAGCCAACATGTGTATCCAGATCCCGTTGTTGGTTATTGACCGGAGAGTCGTCTCGGTCATGACTGCATGTCTCCCGAACCAGTAGGGTCTACACACTTAAGGTTTGGTGATGCTAGGGTTGTAGGGATATTAGTATGCGGTAACCCGAAAGTTGTTCGGAGTCCCGGATGAGATCTCGAACGTCACGAGGAGTTCCTGAATGGTCCGGAGGTGAAGATTTATATATAGGAAGTCCAGTTTCGGCCATCGGGAAAGTTTCGGGGGTCACCGGTATTGTACCGGGACCACCGGAAGGGTCCCGGGGGTCCACCGGATGGGGCCACCTATCCCGGAGGGGCCCATGGGCTGAAGTGGGGAAGGGAACCAGCCCCTGGTGGGTTGGTGCACCCCCTTGGGCCTCCCATGCGCCTAGGGTTGGAAACCCTAGGGGTGAAGCGCCCAGCAAACTTGGGGGCAAGTCCCCCCTTGGCCGCCGCCTCCCCTTTGAGATGGGATCTCTAGGGGGCCGGCGCCCCCCCCCCCCCCAGGGCCCCTATATAAATAGGGTGGAGGGAGGGCTGCGCACCCCTGCTCCTGGCGCCTCCCTCTCCCTCCGTGACACCTCTCCCTCTCGCTGAGCTTGGCGAAGCCCTGCAAGATCATTGCTACTTCCACCACCACACCGTCGTCTTCTTTGGATCTCCATCAACCTCTCCCTCCCCTTGCTGGATCAAGAAGGAGGAGACGTCTTCCCCAACCGTACGTGTGTTGAACGCGGAGGTGCCGTCCGTTCGGCGCTAGGATCTCCGGTGATTTGGATCACGACGAGTACGACTCCCTCAACCCCGTTCTCTTGAACGCTTCCGCGCGTGATCTACAAGGGTATGTAGATGCACTCCTCTCTCTCGTTGCTAGATGACTCCATAGATTGATCTTGGTGAAGCGTAGAAAAATTTTATTTTTTCTACAACGTTCCCCAACTGTGGTATCAGGGCCAGGTTTATGCGTAGTTTCTATGCACGAGTAGAACACAAACTTGTTGTGGGCGTAGATGTTGTCAATTTTTCTTGCCACTACTAGTCTTATCTTGTTTCGGCGGCATCGTGGGATGAAGCGGCCCGGACCGACCTTACACGTACGCTTACGTGAGACATGTTCCACCGATTGACATGCACTAGTTGCGTAAGGTGGCTAGCGGGTGTCTGTCTCTCCCACTTTAGTCGGATCGGATTCGATGAAAAGGGTCCTTATGAAGGGTAAATAGAAATTGGCATATCACGTTGTGGTTTTACGTAGGTAAGAAACATTCTTGCTAGAAACCTATGAAGCCACGTAAAAACATGCAACAACAATTAGAGGACGTCTAACTTGTTTTTGCAGCATATGCCTTGTGATGTGATATGGCCAAAAGGATGTGATGAATGAAATATATGTGATGTATGAGATTGATCATGTTCTTGTAATAGGAATCATGACTTGCATGTCGATGAGTATGACAACCGGCAGGAGCCATAGGAGTTGACTTTATTTTTTGTATGACCTGCGTGTCAATGAATAACGCCATGTAAATTACTTTACTTTATTGCTAAACACGTTAGCCATAGAAGTAGAAGTAATCGTTGGAGTGACAACTTCATGAAGACACGATGATGGAGATCATGGTTTCATGCCGGTGACGAAGATGATCATGGCACCTCGAAGATGGAGATTAAAGGAGCAATATGATCTTGGCCATATCATGTCACTATTTGATTGCGTGATGTTTATCATGTTTTGCTTCTTATTTGCTTAGTACGACAGTAGTAAATAAGATGATCCCTTATAATAATTTCAAGAAAGTGTTCCCCCTAACTGTGCGCCGTTGCGAAAGTTCGTTGTTTCGAAGCACCACGTGATGATCGGGTGTGATAGATTCTAACGTTCACATACAACGGGTGTAAGACAGATTTACACATGCAAAACACTTAGGTTGACTTGACGAGCCTAGCATGTACAGACATGGCCTCGGAACACAAGAGACCGAAAGGTCAAACATGAGTCGTATGGAAGATACGATCAACTTGGAGATGTTCACCGATGATGACTAGTCCGTCTCACGTGATGATCGGACACGGTCTAGTTGAGTCGGATCATGTATCACTTAGATGACTAGAGGGATGTCTAATCTGAGTGGGAGTTCATTAAATAATTTGATTAGATGAACTTAATTATCATGAAGTTAGTCTATAAAACAGTTGCAAAATGTCTTGTAGATCAAATGGCCAACGCTCATGTCAACCTCAACTTCAACGTGTTCCTAGAGAAAACCAAGCTGAAAGATGATGGCAGCAACTATACGGACTGGGTCCGGAACACGAGATCATCCTCATAGCTGCCAAGAAAGCATATGTCCTAGACGGACCGCTAGGTGAAGCACCCATCGAGAGAACCAAGGCGTTATGAACGCTTGGAAGTCATGTGATGATGATTACTCCCTCATTCGGTGCGGCATGCTTCTGACTTAGAACCGGGGCTCCAAAAGTGTTTTGAGCAACACGGAGCATATGAGATGTTCAAGAGCTGAAAATGGTTTTCCAAGCTCATGCGGGTCAAGAGATATGAAGTCTCCGACAAGTTCTACAGTTGTAAGATGGAGGAAAATAGTTACATCGGTGAGCACATACTCAAAATGTAAGGTTGCACAACCGCTTGTCCCAGCTAGACATTAACCTCCAGACGAGGCGGTCATTGACAGAATCCTTGATCGCTCCCACCTAGCTACAAGAGCTTTGTGATGAACTACAATATGCGGGGATGGTGAAAACTATTCACGAAGTATTTTCAATGCTGAAATCAGCAGAGGTGGAAATCAAAAGGAACATCAAGTGTTGATGGTCAATAAAACCACTAGTTTCAAGAAAGGCAAGGATAAGAAGAACTTCAAGAAGGACGGCAAGGGAGTTGCCGCGCCCGGTAAGCCAGCTGCCGGGAAGAAGCCAAAGAATGGACCCAAGCCTGAGACTGAGTGCTTTATTGCAAGGGAAAGGGACACTGGAAGCGGAACTGCCCTAAATACTTAGCGGATAAGAAGGCAGGCAACACTAAAGGTATATGTGATATACATGTAATTGATGTGTACCTTACCAGTACTTGTAGTAACTTCTGGGTATTTGATACCGGTGCGGTTGCTCATATTTGTAACTCAAAACAGGAGCTGCGGAATAAGCGGAGACTGGCGAAGGACGAGGTGACGATGCGCGTCGGGAATGGTTCCAAGGTCGATGTGATCGCCGTCGTCACGCTACCTCTACATTTATCTATGGGATTAGTTTTAAACCTCAATAATTGTTGTTTAGTGCCAGCTTTGAGCATGAACATTGTATCTGGATCTCGTTTAATGCGAGATGGCTACTCATTTAAATCCGAGAATAATGATTGTTCTATTTATATGAGAGATATGTTTTATGGTCATGCCCCACTGTTCAATGGTTTATTCTTAATGAATCTCGAACGTGATGTTACACATATTCATAGTGTGAATACCAAAAGATGTAAAGTTGATAACGATAGTCCCACATACTTGTGGCACTGCCGCCTTGGTCACATTGGTGTCAAACTCATGAAGAAGCTCCATGCTAATGGACTTTTGGAGTCGCTTGATTACGAATCATTTGACACATGCGAACCATGCCTTATGGGCAAAATGACCAAGACTCCGTTCTCCGGAACAATGGAGCGAGCAACCAACTTATTGGAAATCATACATCTTGATGTGTGCGGTCCAATGAGCGTTGAGGCTCATGGAGGATATTGTTATGTTCTCACTCTCTTGCGACTTGAGTAGATATGGGTATGTCTACTTAATGAAACACAAGTCTGAGACCTTTGAAAAGTTCAAGGAATTTCAGAATGAGGTAGAGAATCAACGTGACCGAAAGAAAAATTTCTTACGATCAGATCGTGGGGGAGAATATTTAAGTCACGAATTTGGTACGCACTTGAGGAAATGTGGAATCGTTTCACAACTCACGCCGCCTGGAACACCTCAGCGTAACGGTGTGTCCGAATGTAAATGTCGCACTCTATTGGATATGGTGCGATCTATGATGTCACTCACTGATTTACCGCTATCATTTTGGGGATACGCTCTAGAGACAGCTACATGATGTCTAAATCTGTTAAGACGACACCGTATGAATTATGGTTTGGGAAGAAACATATGTTGTTGTTTCTAAAAGTTTGGGGATGCGATGCTTATGTCAAGAAACTTCAACCTGAAAAGCTCGAACCCAAGTCGGAAAAATGCGTCTTCATAGGATACCCTAAGGAAACCATTGGGTATACCTTCTACCTCAGATCCGAAGGCAAGATCTTTGTTGCCAAGAACGGATCCTTTCTGGAGAAAGAGTTTCTCTCGAAAGAAGTAAGTGGGAGGAAAGTGGAACTTGATGAAGTACTACCTCTTGAAAGTAGCGCAGCTCAGGAAGATGTTCCTGTGGTGCCTGCACCGACTAAAGAGGAAATTAATGATGATGATGAAGGTACTTCGGATCAAGTTACTACTGAACTTCGTAGGTCCACAAGGACACGTTCCACACCAGAGTGGTATGGCAACCCTGTCCTGGAAATCATGTTGTTAGACAACGATGAACCTTCGAACTATGAAGAAGCCATGATGGGCCCAGATTCCAACAAATGGCTTGAAGCCATGCAATCCGAGATAGGATCCATGTATGAAAACAAAGTATGGACTTTGACAGACTTGCCCGATGATCGTGACGATAGAAAACAAATGGATCTTTAAGAAGAAGGCGGACGCGGATGGTAATGTTACCATCTATAAAGCTCGACTTGTCGCTAAGGGTTATCGACAAGTTCAAGGGGTTGACTATGATGAGACTTTCTCTCCCGTAGCGAAGCTGAAGTCCGTCCGAATCATGTTAGCAATTGTCGCATACTATGATTATGAGATATGGCAAATGGACGTCAAAACGGCATTCCTTAACGGCCATCTTAGGGAAGAACTGTATATGATGCAGCCGGAAGGTTTTGTCGATCCTAAGAATGCTAACAAGGTATGCAAGCTCCAGCGCTCCATCTATGGCTGGTGCAAGCATCTCGGAGTTGGAACATTTGCTTTAATGAAATGATCAAAGCGTTTGGGTTTATGCAGACTTACGAAGAAGCCTGCGTTTACAAGAAAGTGAGTGGGAGCTCTGTAGCATTTCTCATATTATATGTGGATGACATACTTTTGATGGGAAATGATATAGAACTTTTGGACAGCATTAAGGCCTACTTGAATAAGTGTTTTTCAATGAAGGACCTTCGAGAAGCTGCATACATATTAGGCATCAAGATCTATAGGGATAGATCGAGACGCCTCATAGATCTTTCACAAAGCACATAACTTGATAAGATATTGAAGAAGTTCAATATGGATCAGTCCAAGAAGGGGTTCTTGCCTGTGTTGCAAGGTGTGAAATTGAGCTCGGCTCGATGTCCGACCACGGCAGAAGATAGAGAAAAGATGAGTGTCTTCCCCTATGCCTCGGCCATAGGGTCTATCATGTATGCCATGCTGTGTACCAGACCTGATGTAAACCTTGCCGTAAGTTTGGTAGGAAGGTACCAAAGTAATCCCGCATGGAACACCGGACAGCGGTCAAGAATATCCTGAAGTACGAAAAGGACTAAGGATATGTTTCTCGTATATGGAGGTGACGAAGAGCTCGTCAGAAGGGTTACGTCGACGCTTAGCTTCGACACAGATCCGATGACTCTAAGTCACAAACCGGATACGTGTATATTTTGAATGGTGGGGCGATGGCTGGTGCGATTGCAAGCAAAGTGTCGTGGCAGGATCTACATGTGAAGCGGAGTACATGGCAGCCTCGAGGAGGCGCATGAAGCAATCTGGGTGAAGGAGTTCATCACCGACCTAGGAGTCATACTCAATGCGTCGGGGCCGATCACACTCTTCTGTGACAACACTGGAGCTATTGCCCTTGCCAAGGAGCCCAGGTTTCACAAGAATACCAGGCACATCAAGCGTCGCTTCAACTCCATTCGTGAAAATGTTCAAGATGGAGACATATATATTTGCAAAGTGCATACGGATCTGAATGTCGCAGATCCGTTGACTAAACCTCTTCCGCGAGCAAAACATGATCAACACCAGAACTCTATGGGTGTTCGATTCACCCACAATGTAACTAGATTATTGACTCTAGTGCAAGTGGGAGACTGTTGGAAATATGCCCTAGAGGCAATAATAAAGTGGTTATTATTATATTTCCTTGTTCATGATAATTTTCTTTTATGCATGCTATAATTGTGTTATCCGGAAATCGTAATACATGTGTGAATACATAGACCACAACATGTCCCTAGGAAGCCTCTAGTTGACTAGCTCGTTTATCAATAGATGGTCACGGTTTCCTGACCATGGACATTGGATGTCATTGATAACGGGATCACATCATTGGGAGAATGATGTGATGGACAAGACCCAATCATAAGCATAGCACAAGATCGTGTAGTTCGTTTGCTAGAGCTTTTCCAATGTCAAGTATCATTTCCTTAGACCATGAGATCATGTAACTCCCGGATGCCGTAGGAGTGCTTTGGGTGTACCAAACGTCACAACGTAACTGGGTGGCTATAAAGGTATACTACAGGTATCTCCGAAAGTGTATGTTGGATTGACACGGATCGAGACTGGGATTTTTCACTCCATATGACGGAGAGGTATCTCTGGGCCCACTCGGTAATGCATCATCATAATGAGCTCAAAGTGACTAAGTGGTTGGTCACGGGATCATGCATTACTGATGCAGTAAAGTGACTTGTCGGTAACAAGATTGAACGAGGTATTGGTATACCGACGATCGAATCTCGGGCAAGTAACGTACCGATTGACAAAGGGAATTGTATACGGGATTACTTGAATCCTCGACATCGTGGTTCATACGATGAGATCATCGAGGAGCATGTGGGAGCCAACATGGGTATCCAGATCCCGCTGTTGGTTATTGACCGGAGAGTCGTCTCGGTCATGACTGCATGTCTCCCAAACCCGTAGGTCTACACACTTAAGGTTCGGTGACGCTAGGGTTGTAGAGATATTAGTATGCGGTAACCCAAAAATTGTTCGGAGTCCCGGATGAGATCCCAGACGTCACGAGGAGTTCCGGGATGGTCCGGAGGTGAAGATTTATATATAGGAAGTCCAGTTTCGGCCATCGGGAAAGTTTCGGGTCAATGCAGATTGTCTGGGACCACCGGAAGGGTCCCGAGGTCCATCAAGGGGCCACCTATCTCGGAGGGCCCCATGGGCTGAAGTGGGGAAGGGAACCAGCCCCTGGTGGGCTGGTGCGCCCCCCCTTGGGCCTCCCCTGCGCCTAGGGTTGGAAACCCTAGGGGTGGGGGGCGCCCCACTTGACTTGGGGGGGCAAGTCCCCCCTTGGCCGCCGCCTCCCCTTTGAGATGGGATCTATAGGGGGCCAGCCCCCCCCAGGGCCCCTATATAAAGAGGGGGGAGGGAGGGCTGCGCACCCCTGCTCCTGGCGCCTCCCTCTCCCTCCGTGACACCTCTCCCTCTCGCTGAGCTTGGCGAAGCCCTGCCGAGATCGCTGCTACTTCCACCACCACACCGTCGTGCTGCTGGATCTCCATCAACCTCTCCCTCCCCTTGCTGGATCAAGAAGGAGGAGACGTCTTCCCCAACTGTATGTGTGTTGAACGCGGAGGTGCCGTCCGTTCGGCGCTAGGATCTCCGGTGATTTGGATCACGGCAGTACGACTCCCTCAACCCCGTTCTCTTGAACGCTTCCGCGCGTGATCTACAAGGGTATGTAGATGCACTCCTCTCTCTCGTTGCTAGATGACTCCATAGATTGATCTTGGTGAAGCGTAGAAAATTTTTATTTTTTGCAACGTTCCCCAACACATAGCCAGTATCCCCTAGGTAGAACTTCCGATCGAAGAAGTTGATGCCATCAAGTCAATTTGTGTTGTCAGTTAGGATGTTAGCATCATGGGTTGATCCTTCCCACCCAGTTAGCACATAGGTGAACTTCAGATCGAAGTCAACTGCACCAAGAACATTCTTACTTGTGTAGTGCTTTCTACCCCTATATGCTACGGACTGTGCCCTCGGCACTTTAGCAGTCACGTGAGTAGCATCTATTGCGCCCATGCAATCCTGAAAATGGTATGGTAGATGGTGTTATGGCGAATCCTGAAAATTGGCTATCATCTCCTGATCCCGGATTAACAATGGACCATACCGAATGGCAGGCTTGTCATTCCGCTTACTGAACAACAGGATCCAGGCTTGCATGATAGCTATCAGCGATACTATCTGAACTACCAGCTTCATCCATTCTTCCACAACCTAAAGACAGCCATGGTGCAATCAACAATGGCACAATTGATCTTACATCCTCCTAACAAATGACCAAATAGAGGAGGCGGCCGGGGGTTTTTATGTTGCTTACCAGCTTCAGAGGGGGCATGGCTGAGACGAGGATGGCCAGATGGAGTCGAAGAAGAAGAAGGGAAGAAGCAACTAGTGCTACCGGAGAGTGTTGTTGTCGCCTCCGCCACCGCCGCCGCTTGCGCAGATCTGGGTCGACTTTGTCGCCGGTGCTAAGAACAGAGGAAGGGATTGTCCTAAAGCTAAGGTGAGCGAGTAAATGGGTTGAGGCTATGTCTCGTGCCATCCCGTCTCCATCGCTTTCCTTCTCCCGCCATCTCCGCCCTGATTCCCCCTGCACCGTGGCCTACGCCGTCTCTTACTTTTGCGCCCACCTCAGTCTGGTTCGCTGGAACGGCCGATTCGAGCGTTCCCGGCGAGGCAGGCTCTGGGGTGCTTTAAGTTTCGTGTCGATGCAAGGCAGGCCTTCATGTACGCAACCAAACAGGCTTTTTTCCATCCCGTTCGCCCCTGGTTAGGCTGTATGCAAGCAATCAAACGCGTCCCAGGAAGGCCACCACTCTTCCCGTCCGCCTGAAGCCAAGCTTGGCAGGCTAATAATCGGCGGCTGATTAGTCGCTCAAGCTTGGTGGCAGAGGATGTGGAGGCGAAGTTGGAGAGCGTCGAGGCAGAACAAGAGAAGGGAAAGGCAAGTGTCGGAGCTTCAGTTCTCGGGGCTCACGGCCGGACACGGGGAACGGGCGCCGACGATCATTTAGATTAGGTTTAGAATAGAAGTATTATACCTCCAGAGTCAGACGAGCTCCGCTTTTAATTGAAGTAAGTCCGAAATGTAATGAGTTTCGTCATGTTTATACGAAATCCGTGGTGTTTGCGTGAATCCCTTCCTGTTTATTATGAAAATCCGTCCGGTTTGCATGAATTTTGTTCCTTTAGTTAAAAATGTGGTTGAAATGTATGCAGACAACGTTAGATGACGGTCGTCCGGTATCAATGTCCGCGGATTGGTCCCCCTGTCCGCGGACAGATACCAGAGCAAATTTACGGGTCAATGTTGGAGATGCCCTCACCATCAGCATGTTAGGAAGACCGAAGTATGTATTATCTGATAGGGCTTATGTTACAATATTCAGTTCTCTCCACACATTCTCCTGTTTACTGACATGCGTATTAGGACCGGAGAAAACACTCGATTTATCATTACTCGCAAGTTGTCCACGTGTTTCCCTTGTGAGAATCTGCTTTCATCAATGAGTCCTTTGTAAATTAAAGAAGGAAAATTGAAGGGGCATTCCTACACACACGAATACCATCCAATCCACCAACTTTCTCCTCATGAAGCAAAAGGATGAAAACGCCTAACAAAAAAGACATGGAGATAAAGGCTCGAATGGAGCCATATTTTCGAGGAGAGCGGCGGAAGAAAAAATTGGTGCTAGGAATTTTTTTTTTTAGAAAAGGAGGATGACCCCCGGCCTCTGCATCTGGGAGATGCATACGGCCATTTTATTAATTATTCTCGAGGACCTTATAAAGTATTACAAACAATATACCTGAATCCACCATCTTGGCATCATATGCCGCTCTTATCCATATGATGAAGGGATGCTAGCTGGGCCCTTACCCAAACCACTCACCTAAACCTAACATCAAAAGCCGGAAGCCCCAGCCGAGCCACATACCAGGTCTGGGGCACAATCCGGTCAGACGCACTCTTGCGTCGTCGCCGCCATCTTCCACAGGTCCGTCTTCAGATGATATTGAGTCTTCTATCTTGTGAAGGCCACATCAGCCATCGACGTCACCATGACGCCAGACAGCTACCTCCTCCTGCGCGAGTCCATCTCCGCGCGACGGACGCCGAGCCTCCACGGCGCCATGCCGCCGATCTCCGCCGCCATCAATGGGTGAGATGAAGTACCGCTCCACCACGGCAAGTACAAGGTGAGGAAGGCGAGGTCGCCATCGGAGACACGGCCGAAGATAAGCACCGCAGCCATGAGCGGAGCTGCGGCCAGTAGATCGACGGGCCGCCACCAGAACCGGACAAACTCGCCATGCACACCCGGCATCCCCAGTGCCCAAGTCGGCGCCTTCAAGAAGGTGACGACGCTGGCGCCGCCGCTTAGCCACCGGGCTAGGGTTTTTCACCGGGCGAGGGAAGGGGGAGGCGGGAAGTATAGCCTCGGCGCCGCCACCAAGGAGGAGTGGCGTCCGGACGCCATCGACGCCGTGACCGCCACCGGCGCTGGCCAAGGTTTCGCCAAGCACCTTGCCGCCACCTCCGAACCAGCCACAACGTGAGCCAGCCGGCCGGAGGTCATGCATCACGAGCGGACCAGATCGCCTCCGATCCGACAAGGGAACCCGGGCCTCCCGTGCCATGACCAGCGCGCCGGGACCTCGCTGCCAGCAGAGGGAATCCGGCCTACCTCACCGACGAGCACTCCTGCCGTCGAGTAGCGTCGTCCGCACCAATGAGGCCGCCGCCAGATCCCATCAGCGCCACCACGCTGGCCGACGCAAGTTCACGCCGCGGAGGAAGGAGCCCCCGCGGCCCTGCCCAGCGAAGATAAGCGAGATCCCGCCGCTGGCACCGCTGGCTTTGCCCGTGGCGGCCGCCGGCGGAGGAGAGGAAGGAGGTGGGGGTTGGGTCGGCGGCGGCTAGGGTTGGGCGCCCGGGTCGCCCGCGGGGTGGGGGGGGGGGGCGACACGGGGCAGGTGCTAGGAAATGAAGAGGTTCGGATTAGAGTGGTAGAAGAAGATAAAGTGGGAAGACAATGCACTTTTGCTTCTATGACTATACAATACAACCATAACCTGTCGTTGGATTGATGGTGAGATAATGCACTTTTGCGTGCTGGCTTTGGGAATTGTACGCGTCCATGACCATGAGAGCCACTCACGTCGATCTCCACAGCCAGCGAGTGATTAAACGCGCCGTGCTTAACGAACTGGTATTGCTTTGAGTAGGTACGGAGGATTGTTTATCCAGCTATAAAAGATGGCGAAAGCCACAAAGCGAAGTGCCAGCACCCTGCATGGCACTCACTAGCCGGAAACAACAATGAGGTGGATGGCCACATCGATCGCATCTTCTTGTTGATCATCTCCGCCTTTTCTTTCCTCTTTAATTTTTCTTTGTGCCGCTCCCCGATCGATCCGGCACTTCCCCTCATGAGTAGCCATGCATGATGCATGAACGAACACGGCTCAATCATCCGACGTACGCGTGTGTTCCGGCAGCTTCTTCTAGAACGATTCCACCGGTTAAGCTATAATAACTAATTCCTGAGCATAAGTATCAGGGCGGTCGGTATACAAATAATTCATGGCAAAAAAAAGTGGGTACAATACAATAATTGGTTTGGTTCTGCTTAAAGATACTATTTTCGCAGCTGCATGAGGGTGTCAATTTTCTTCCGCATCCGTTCATGAACAGGTGACCGGTGCGTTGACACGAATGCAAGAGGACGTCATTTAATACTAGTTGCATACATTTCAAAAAAAATCAACAAACCGGATGAAATTCGTGCAAACACGGCCGGGTTTTATACAAACATGGCGGATTTCATACAAACACGGCGGATTTTCCTTACATTTTGGAACATCTAGAACAAAAAAAATACCCAACTCGAAACCTATCTTATGGCGGCGGCGCCCAGCGTCCAATCCCGTGCCGTCCAATCCGCCGTCTTTATGAGCACGACAATAAGACCGATGAGGTGAAGGTGCGGTCTCCGGCGAGGAAGAGTAGAACACGGGAGACGGACCGGCCCACATGGGACACCAAGACCTGCCGCCTCCCGTGGCCTACTCATCCTTGGAGGAGTTTGCGACTTGTCCGTCGTCGGTGGACGTGAGGTCCACGATGGAAATGGTGGCGCTGGCGTTGGCGTTGTCCCGCCGGGCCACTTGAAGGTTCGGCGCCTGGGCGCAGGAGGCACAGCTGGCGTTGTTCTCCTCCACGATCGACTGCAATTGCGCCTCCGCGGTGGCCGCTTCCTGGCGAGATACGACTTGAGCGCGAACGACATCATAGATGGCACGCTGCTCTGCGATGAAGTTAGGGTTCGCCGCGGCCATGGTCACCACGGCCTCCTCAATCGCGCGCTCACCGTAGATCTGGCCCTCCGCCAGCCGGTGCTGCTTCAGGAGGAACAGGTTCTACCGTTGTTTCTCCTGCGCCTGTTGGAACACCGACAAAAGTGCCGGCACAGGCCGCACCTTCGGCACGGCGGTGTTGTAGTGCTCATGCGCCTGCTCCATTGTGAAGCCGGCCTGCACAGGAGACGCGGGAGCCGGGGCGGTATTGTAGGAGCCCGTCTCCATCATGGTCTCGTCCTCATCATCGGAGACCTCGGACAAGCTGGCCGACAAGCTGGCCTCGATTGGCACGGCAGCTCTCCCAGGCGGCGGCAAGGGCGGCCA
The DNA here is from genome assembly GCA_021605145.1 of Aegilops bicornis. Classification (NCBI taxonomy): domain Eukaryota; kingdom Viridiplantae; phylum Streptophyta; class Magnoliopsida; order Poales; family Poaceae; genus Aegilops; species Aegilops bicornis. The sequence goes on from CM038673.1 coordinate 741,816,533, forward strand.
CGGCGTGCTTCATCTTCGTGCAAATTCTCTTCCGTAGAGCTTCGCCGCCTGCAGTCATGGCGGATGCAGTGCAAGGGAGGAGGATGGGAAGGGGCTTGTTTTGTGGTTGGAGTTATCGATTGTGGCCGCCTTTATATAGCGGATTCTGGTGAGGCGAGGCGTCCGGCTGCGTCAATGCGCGGCGCCGGAGTGGGTTTCTCGGCCGGCGAGTTTGGTTAATGGCGGCATACGGATGGACAGCGACATTGAACGGGCGTAGTAGATATTCGTCCCCTCCCGTCAAGTCACGCATCTCCGGCATTGAACAGGCACAGACACTGAGACGCGTCGCGGGCGACACCCTTGACATGCGCGCCGCTTCAGTGACGAAGGCGGTGAGTGGTCGCGCCCGTCATGAGTTGTCTTCAATGTTGAGTGGCGCACTCTACAGCGGCATGAATGCGGGCAGCTTGCGCCATGCGAGAACGCGTGCGGGTGAGGGGGAGGGGGGGTTTGGTGGACCAGGCAGTCAGAAGCGGGCTTGAAATCGGTCCGGACTCCAGTAAAACCCCCAACGATTTTCTTTGATTTGCGGAAGAGATCATGCGTGAACTGTTTGGTTTCACACGTTAGATGACTTTCATGGTCTGAACAAATGTGGGCGGTTTGCGGTTCGGTCTTGAAGATGCCGTGGCACGATTAAAAGTGAGCCGCCCGGTCTGGATCACCTACACTTTGCACGAAGGAAGGCCTGATTCGTTTGGCTGACTGGACAGGCTAGCTACTCTACAATTCGTTGGCGATGGATGTACATGCATGTACCACGTCCTGTGCGAAAAGGCGGTAGCCCCATGTCATGTCGTGGGTTCGTGACTCGTACACGGCATGGCAGTATATGCCCGTATGGTACTCTAGCTGACTGATTACTGAGCCAGCCCGCGCACGCACGTCGCGCAAAAAGATAGTACTGTACTACTCTAATAACCTCTGGGCGCAAGCGCGGGCTATGTACTACTGCATAGCCATGTTTGAAAAGTTGCAGTGATGTGCCAAGCAGAAAAGACTCCCTAGTTAACCTCGCTATCGGGCTAGCTGTTAACCCAGCGGAACCAGCTGGTGACGGACGGTGACTCCCGTCGACCGCAACGTCTCTGCTAAACAAACCACCGGGACTCCACTTCCCCGCATTTTTAACCACTAGCCATGGCACAAGCTTTCCAGCAGATGAAGCCATCGCTGAGGCCGACAGCCGGTTCGTACGTGCCCGTGGAATGGACGTAAGCCGTGCATCAGACGCCGCGTAGACGTCGCCCGGCACACGTGCCGCGCGCCCGCTGGACACTGGACAGAGCGCGACCCGGCCCGGTCGAGCCGCGCGCGCACGGCAGAAACACCCAGGACACACCACGTACTACCGCTCCCGTGCTACGTCGCGTCGCCCCCGCGTCCGTCCGTCCGTCCGTTGGTCCTCGCGACAGCGGCCGCGGAGCAGCTGCGTGCATGGCGCGGGGTGGCTTCGGCTTGGCTGCATGCCATGCCGATGCCATGCCCCGGCGCGCATATGGAAAGAAGCTTTGGGTGGGTGGGGCGCGGCCCTTCTCTTATCCGGAGGTACGGAGAGCGACGGCGCGCCGGTCGCCGCCTCGCGCCACCACCCGTCCTCCTCCACGTCCACCAGGGCCATGCTTGCTTCCACGCTGATTAATAAACTACTTATTGTTTGGTTATTTAGCGTTAGTTAGCTAATCCCGTCGACTTTTCCATAATCATAATTGTCGTGTGGCTCCGTTCGAACGGTGCAGATATAGTCGAGGACATCACGTACGTCAAAGACAAGGAAAAACCCGGGCCATGACAGGATCGATCACCCTAGTTTATCCTTCATACAATTTGGCGCCAAGTTTAAAGTTATGTGGTCTTGGATTAACGCAGACACCCGTGATCAACCCGCACACTAGCACCTGCTTCGCTTTGGGTTGGAGTGGAGTGGCTGACATAATAACCAGTGCTGCCAGTATATAACGTACACACGTACGAAACTAAAACTTGCTGCTCACTTGTTGCACCTAAAACGGCGACGAATCTTCGTGAAACGCGAGAAAGATGTGCGTGTGTGTGTGTTCCGACGTCACGTCACGCACCACGGACGGAGTACATCATGGATGGCTCGTCGGGAGCCTATCCATCCAACTGATCTCGATCAAGCTCCCAACATTTCCAGGACAGACCGGGGGGCATGTTTCTATCTTCTCCTCCTGTGGACGGACCCTGCTGCTGCTACGCGACAACAACCTGGGCTATGGGCTATGGGCATGGCACGCCACTAATATCTAGAGGTCACGACTGGCACTCAACTGATTATCTAAACCCATGACCCTCTCGTGTGAGTAGTGGATGTGGATTATCAAAGCCCGGGCACACAAATTTACAGTCTACACGGCTACCCCTAGCTACAAATTTACCAAATATCACACAAAAGTTGATTGTTCTTGGCATTACAGTCTTCTCCTTGGTTGTTGCACTACTCACACAGCCACGGGGCTACTACACAGTGAGTCAACTACAAGGTGCGTGCATGCATGCATCAAGAAACAAACATGCATGCATTCGCGTGTCCGTTCCCATCTCCATTCAAATTAAACAAGAACCCACTCGCGATATCGCCAATCTCCAGACCGCACCGGCGCACGCGCGCCCAAAGTCCCACAACTTTTCTTTCAGTTAAAGGGAAAAAAGATATTGGGGGGATCCTACACAAGTGTTTTTTTTTTCTAATGAACAAAAAAGGGTCCTGCTATAGACAGTGGTGGGCCAAACTACACTAACGCATGTATTGTTCTCTAAATTCTACACTGTTCATTGCTATATTAGTAACAAATCGGGTGATGTTGGGGGATGGGGGGGGGGGGGGGCAGAGCCCCTGCTTGTCCTCCCTGTCTCCGCACTAGCTATAGCTTATAGCTTCGGTAACTGTTTTCTCTTTCCAATTCCAACTTCAATCCATTTCACCCGGACCGTTGGATTCAAATGCAACGGCCGCCTCCTTCTTCCTCCTCCCGACGGGCACCGCTCCTGCTCCTCGTGGCTCCGGGAACCTATCAAGGGTCTGCCTCCCTAGGTGGCGACGTCCTGGCGTGTCTCGTCGTCCTTGTCTCTAGCGAGATCGCTAGTGACACCGCAACCGTCTCGAGCTTGGCTTTTGTCTAACCCAAGCGGTGGTAAAAAAAACCTACATAACGTCCCCCATGTCCTCGTACGACGTCATTGGAATGAGCTCTAGATTGTGCTGCTCCTCTCGGCAATGCCTCCTCTCTAAGCAAAATGGACCAAATCAAGAAGAAAGAATCAGTTCGGCAGAAAAAATAGGAATTATATTATCAACGCCTAGACCCAAAAGAGGTCTAGGGGTCCTCCCCCTCCTCCCGTCTATCCTCCTTCGCCAATAGATCGTCGACCTCCTCCTCCGCCGGCTCCACCGGCGAGGGTCTGCAGGGAGGCCCCAATCTACCGGTGGGAGCCGTAGTTTCCTCTCCCGAGGCATTAGTTAAGCCTCCGTCTGACTGTGGCGAGACGATGGTGTCACCGCAGGCGTGGAATAAAGTCTCTCCACCTCACCCTCGTTCCGGTGATGCTTCTTTGTATTGCTAGGAGGCGTGTGGAAGATGGTGTGTCCTAAGATCTTATTCTTCGAGTCTGGTTAATCTATCGGTGTATATACGTCTTGATCCGCCGGCTCCAGTTTTGATCGGCGAAGGTTAACCAGACCCGGCCTTGTCAAGGAGCATGTGAGATTTGTGTTCTCCGGCTCCGTCTGACCGGAATTGGGGTCTACAAGCCATCTCAACCATCTTCTTCTCCATAGCGGCAATTTGTTACACAAACTGCGGCCGCCGACGACTTGTCGGGCGCTACTTTTATAAGCTTCTGGGTTTAAACAAGTTTGCTTCAATGAAATAGGGACCTAAAGGAGGCAAGGAGCTTTGCTCACGGCACGCCGCCGATGTATGGGTGGGGGGGAGAACACTTGAGTGCCCTAAAGAAATTGGATATATTTTTTTTCATGCAAGGGTGTCTTTGTACACCATAATGTCAAAAAAAACGTCTTACATTATCGGACTAAGGGAGTACTTTGTATACTGTCTTTGGACTTTTCAAAAAAAAAAAAACCAAGGCTTAAACGAACATTCGCAGCTGCCCCCGAGACACGTACGTGTCATCCCACGGTACGCGCCACGGGGGACAAGCCAGCCCCCACCTGCCATCGCCGTCGCCTCACCCACACCCGGGACAGATGGACGGATGAACAGATCGATATAACCACACCCCATCACCCACACACACCACCACACCGCGCACTGACACAGCAAGATCATCGACCGAGCAGTGAGTCTGTCAAGAGGGCGAGGCGTGCACTGCTGGTCCTCCTCCTCCCGCGCATGGTGCCCCGTCCCCGCCGGCCGGCGCCGACACATGTTGCATGAGCGGCACGCACCACCCTCCGCGTCCGACGACGAGGACGATGCCCCAGGGCCCAACGACGAGGAGGGCACTCTGGTGACCACCAGCACCACCAACACCACCTTCCACGACGTCGACGAGGTGATCGAGGTGCGCGAGGTCCACCCCCTGTCGCCGCCGCAGCAGCACCCGCCCTTCACGCCGCCCACGCGCACCGTCTCCGCCGCCTCCACCGCCTGGGACAGCGCCAGCAGCCACCGCTCCGTCACCTCCGAGGAGCAGTTCATGACGATGAGCCGCGAGTTCACGGCCATGGTCGCCGCCGGCGCCGGCACCGGCGCGGCCAACAACGGCAACAGTAACAACAGCAACAGCAACCACCCCGGCGGCCCCTACGACGGCGGCCCCGACCAGCTGACCAGCATCGGCGAGGACGAGCTGGAGGAGCACAACCCGCTGGCCATCGTGCCGGACAGCGGCCGCCCCTTCGCCACGCCGCCCAGCAGGAGCGGCGGCAGCAGCGGCAGGGCGGCGCGGCTCGACCTGGAGGTGGTGCCCGCGGCCGGCCCGCCGGTGGAGGCGAGCCAGGTGAAGAAGGAGGAGGTGGAGACCAAGGTGTCGGCGTGGCAGACGGCGGAGATCGCCAAGATCAACAACCGGTTCAAGCGGGAGGAGGTGGTCATCAACGGCTGGGAGACGGAGCAGGTCGACAAGGCATCCGCCTGGCTCAAGAAGATTGAGGTAATGATTGAAGAAATTCTCCACTTCCTTTCGCACTTCTTTTCTGATGATGAAAGAAAAAATCACTGTGGAATCCTACTTGCTTTGAGCTTAATTTGCCCAAAAATACAGAAAACAATTCTTTCCTTGCAATCGAGAAAACAATTCTCCAAGCTTCACAGTCCTATCAATTCAAGAAAGAAAAAGAGTAGAGCATAAAAAATTAATATACAGCAACCAAATTGCCCAAAAATATTTTTCCCTGCACAAAATTAGCACTGTTCCCAGACCGATTGGGTAGACCATCGATGGTTGATGCAATCAGCACATGAGATTTGTGATCAAAGATTAACAAGCTGATTTTTTTTTCTCCCAAATAAAAACGAAGTTTCTAGGCCTAGCGACACGTCCAATACAGTACTCCTTTTGAGTAGAATAGTACTCCTTCCGTCCGAAAATACTTGTCATCAAAATGGATAAAAAAGGATGTATCAAGAATTAAAATACATCTAGAAACATCTTCTTTTATTTATTTTGATGACAAGTATTTCCGGACGGAGGGGGTACTCCACTATTAGTTATCTATTCTTGTTTTTAGAAAAGGTATATGAAATGAGCCAATCCCAAATTAGTTATTTAGAGGTGTTACATCAGAGTGGCTGTCTCAATTGCCCCTTTTCTTGTGGAGTGGGTGCGTGCATGTGAACATCAGTTCGTTTTACAGCTCAATCATGCAACGTTCTGCACATAAAGGAGACTACTGTTTACCTGTGAGATTATCATGGACCGTTAGCACGTTCATCTCACGGCGATAAGACCAGTAGAGTGGCTACCAGTTCAGTTTCAGAGTTTTCCTTTAGCTTTTCACACACATACCCTTTCCTCCATGCTGCAAATCATGCTTAGTTACTGTCTGGTCTGGTTGGTGTCTTTTATCAAGAAGCACAGTACAGACTCTGTATCTATGTCTGACTTTGTTGGACGAAATGGCGGGTGCAGAGGAAGCTGGACGAGCAGCGCGCCAAGGCGGTGGAGAAGACGCAGAACGACGTGGCCAAGGCGCGGCACAAGGCGGAGGAGAAGCGGGCGTCGGCGGAGGCCAAGCGCGGGCTCAAGCTGGCCAAGGTGCTGGAGCTGGCCAACTTCATGAAGGCCGTGGGCAGGGTGCCCACCAAGCGCTCCTTCTTCTAGCCCGCCGGCCTCCTCAACCGGAGAACCCTATGTGTTTTTGCCTGTGGTGGTAAGTAAGGCGTGTGCTGCTGCATTAGATCGGTCGGGAAACCTAATTGTAAAAAAGGGATTTGAAAACTTGCTGCTGCTGCCTCCGTTGTATGCTAGCCGCCGGTGGCCATCACTGATCACACGGTGGCGCTTTTTTGTTTGGCTTGTATATGCACGAAAAACTGGTGTGAAAATGGAATGGATAGTGTGTTTGCTACAAACCTGCAAACATTCAGAGCAACTGTTCACATGTAACACTGCTGGTGTGGATCTCTACGTTCTTCGGTTCTGTATTATGCATCTGGCTGAAAGTCATCGTAGTCCTGTTAACGCCTGTCAAGAGAGACGGTGCATCAATGGCACGGCTGGTGGAGACGATTGCTACCCTTGCACACCCAGGATCAGGCAATATTCGACGAAACGGCTTAGTTTTTCAGTGGTAGACAACGTGCTGCCCGTCGATAACGATAATGAAGTGCACTGTGTCCAATCTTTGGATTTCTTGGTTTCGCAGCGAGTTTACTATTAGTCTTCCAGCTCCAGAGTCCGACCTTGGCTTGCGTTTTCTTTTCTTTTTTTGAGATTTTGGAGATTTGGCTTGCGTTGTCTGAACTCGAGCTGGCACTTTTGGCCACAAAAAATAATGGTGATAAACTCGAGCCGGGCACTGTGTGTGCCCGTCGAGTACGCATCATGGTGACCGATGAGGAACCTGCGCCGCACGTCACCGCATTCGCCATTTTCATTTCCCTCGTGACAACGCCGGCTAGTGGAATCATCATTTTATTCTATCTATCTATCTATCGTCTGAATGGCGAAAGCGACCCCGTGCCTGTGATTGACCGACGGGCATAACCACGAGGGCGTGGCTGTAGACATCAGGCGCTGCCCGGATCCCGCTGGCGCTTACGGAGTCCAGACACAGCCGACGGCGACGGCCACCGTGCGCGACGGGATTCTTTCGACGTGCTACCACGATGGATGTAGACATGGGAGGAATGTGACCAGGGAATTCGTCAATTTATTCCAACTCGTATAGGCGTAAACCACCGACCATATTTCAGTAAAAAGAATCAGTCAGCGTTTGGTGTTTTTTCTACTCTCACCATTTGCTCTTCCATTTGAGACCGTAATTGCGTTCTGCACTCTGAAAGAGATAACTGTATAACTAAGCAAAAGAAACTGAATAAAACTATGACTGAAATCAATAAAAAGCACGGACAAAACAAAAACTTCCAACTGCATCCCCAACGCCAAAATAAATAAAGACATTTAAAATGTTCGGAGGAAATGAAAAAGAAAAATGCAGGCAAAAATTTAGGGCAGTGGTGAAATTCTAACAGAAGCAAAACAAGTCAGACAGTCTTATCAGCTAAAGAATCTAACAGAGCCTGATGACTGCCGTACATTATACCATCCGAAACTCAAACACGCACTAGTACAAGTTATCTTTGATGATGACAGCACCTGTACATAAACATCAAGCTAGACAATCCACTTCATCGACGATGAACCTGCCTGTTGCACGTTATTTCCCCAACGTCCGGGAGGGAGGGGGGCTTCATGACGACGAGTTCCTCCTAGCCGCATAAACCCTGTAGGCGGCTACCCCCACAACACCTATAGCAGCTCCAACTGCACAGTATTAGAACAAGTTAGTACTGGGCGGGCTTTGCTCCACAGATCATGCTCGACACCCTTGAATGCAAGTTCAACTAAGGTCTAAACACATAGAAAATCTTAACTAGATAGCAGCATTTTGTTGAATGCAAGCTATCAGGCCCGTTGACTCGATTCCCTATGGAACCCACCCTAACCTCTACATCGATCAATTAATTCACTCTGCTATGGACTAGTTACTACTCCCTCCGTTCCTAAATACGTATAAGTTTCTAGAGATTCCAAAAGGGACTACATACGGAGCAAAATGAGTGAATCTACACTCTAAAATATGTCTATATACATCCGTATGTAGTCCCTATTGAACTCTCTAGAAAGACTTATATTTAGGAACGGAGGGATTTTATTGAGATGATAAATGTATCGTGTTATTATATGTGTCTCTTGCTATATCTATATTAGGTACCATGTGGATTAGGGTTGTGGGGTTGACTTGCCTGAAACAACCATGAGGGAACGGTTGAGAAGTTGACGGTATTGCCTGCGTGTTTTACCAGCTTCAGTCTCTGGAATGCTCAAATGGGGCCGCTGTGCCGCATGAACTATTCTGCAGAAAATATTGTTCAAGTCTTTCAACTTCACGCTGATGGGAATTGGTGTTTCAATTCCCATGTCTTGGCTCACCTGAAATTAGATAAACTTATGATCACTCCGCAACAAACATAAACAACTAGACAGTCCATAGATGTACAGCAATATCTGCCACATGTGTATTACTAAGAGAACTGTGGTCAATAAGTACAGGAACAACTTGCAAAAGCCATCAAGTGCACAAGTTTAGAAATATAAGGACGAACATTTTCTAATCCATTGAAATATCTGTTTGTCCCTTCACCAACTACAATGGTAAATTTAAAATGTCAAACGAAATTGTATTGGAGCTTACTCTGGTTGATTCCTGTAGAGCCACTGGAGATTGATCAAGATCGTCCTTAGCAGCAACTATCAGACAAGGGACTTCATAGCCTGTGTTTTCTCCATGTGAAGCCACTTGCACAAGCAAATCTCTTGCTCTTTGCCAAGAAAACTCATCACAGCTGCCATTTTGTAGGTGTCACATAAGGAAATTTATGTAATATTGAATAATACGTCACAGAGTACGATATACCAGGATAAGCAAGATTTTCAACTGTCATCTGTACTTTTTACATAACCAGTGATGAACATTCGAATCAATTAATAAAGGTAATTAAGGATCAAAGAGATTGATTTTTTACTGACCAAGAATCATTTTACACTGATATATCTGATATGGCCAGTAAGCTATTGTGTAACTGAAATAAGATTGCAATACATGAATGAACATGAGATTTTGCAAATAGCATTGAATGGTAAACCTAATTTCCTTGCCAAGATGGGCCATCAAAACCATTGAGAACAATTCAAAAATTGCCCGCATATATGACACAAAGCAGAAAACAGTACAATAATACAATAAACAAGAAAATAGCTCAGCAGAAACAGAATGCATACCTATCATAAACAAAGACTGCCGCATCACAGGGTGCCAAGGATTCCTTGTTGTTTAGCAATGATCTGACATCACCTTCAGGAATCTCTCGCAGCACAAGTGTTTTTCTAGTCCCCTTCAATAAAACAAGGACATAATGAATCAGATATCAACATTGCAGAGTAGAAGCATCCTTACAGATCACAAAGGATTAGAAAAATATAAATCTCAAAGCTGCACTCGCAACTAATGAAGTTAATGTCAGCCTATCATCTCCACTAGACCATCACTATGATTTCTGAAAGGCTCTCTCTCCCTCTCACATATCCACCAAAAATGAAGATGGCAAGAGGGAAAGGGCGAGATTGAACTACTGCACATGCCATTGGCAGAGAAAATTTGGGTTGTCTTAATTTCTGTCTGTACACTCACATGATGTCTTGCATCATTAAGAATATAATTTTCATTTATCAGAATGTTTGCTTATAGTGCAAGCAGAATACAGACATCACTTTTGACTACTTACATCAGATGGTTCAACAGTATTTGCCGCAAACCGGTCGCTGCTAGTTGGCAGAGCATCAGAAGGTTGCCTGCAATGAAGACAACAAGTGAAATGGAGTTCCCAAAAGGAACAAAGATGGTATGAAAATTCATGGAGTAAATACAGAGAAATGCATCAAATACCTTCCAAGGAATGATTGTAGCAATGCAGTCTTTCCGGAACCTTTGGGACCAAAAACATAGCACTGGAACACATTTCTTTGAGTCTGCTGCTTTTTACGGTCCACTCGTCTTTTCCTCGTGATGGTGAATGCTGAATTAAAATCGCCCGAATAGCCGACGTATACAAGGTTCGCGAAACTATTTGCTGGATCTAGAAGTGTCATAAGAGCCCACTGCAATTGTAGGAGATACTAGTCAGCAACGAAAATTTACCGGTAATCTAGTAAGAAAGCATATCACCATAATACACACAGGTGTTTTGCTTACAGTTCTCTAAGCGCATGTCCACAAGATTAAACTGGTGTAGATATGCATAATAAGAAAAGGCTTTCTTACCTGGAAATGTTCCACAAGCTTTTCAAGGCACGCCACTAAATACGATGCATCTTAATCATAGCAAGCACAACACTACTAAAAGATTTATATCCTATTTTTATGCTTCTTATGTGTTTGATATAGTATATATAACAAAACTCATAAATAATCTCTTCTGGATTCGTTTGCATACTGAGAATGCCAAACTCAGAATAGGGTGCAGTAATTTATACAATGGTTACAACAAACTATTGAGCTTTCTCAGAGAGATTAATTGAGCTCACCGAATGGTACTCCCTCCGTATCAAAATATAAGACGTTCTTTGACACTGTCAGTGTCAAAAAAACATCTTCTATTAAGTTACAGAGGTAGTACAAGACAGTCAGAATAATGAATAAAAAGATGTGTTCCGAATAGAGCCTTAGGCCGTTGAATCTAACCAACAAAACAGCTTAACCAACCAGACAGCGTCAAAAATTATTGCACACGAACAGTGTTAGTTTTTAGCACACTAGGAGTGAGAGAATACCTTAGAAAGAAATCCTTCAAGTGATAGCCCACCCAAGACATTCCTTTCAGCAGAGTCTTTATATAGATCAGAAGTCCAAGGGCTGGAATAATGATATGTGAATGGTAAGCAGAGACAAATGACTAAATAGACTAAACTTGAAAACCATTTAATGAAAGTTCAACAGATTCAATCAAAGCAAAGACAAAGTAATACAAGGTTTACTAACAATATGAGTAAAGTATCTAAATTACAACCAATTGTCTCCAATAGTGTCAAACTAAGATTAAAATTACCCTTTCTTTTAGTAACAACTTACTTTTCAGGTGCAGTTGAAAAAAGATCATCCAACTCAGAAGGTAGCAAAGCTTCGTCCTGGATTTGATACATAAAGTCATAAACACATTTTCAGAACTTCCTCCGACACAAGTTTTTTAAGGATAAGATTTAGAATGAAAATGCCAAGAATAACATTTATATTGAGGATGAAAAACAAATGTGACAATCAAAACATCAGACTTACATTATCTATGTCAAACATGTTGAATATTCCTTTCAAGTAATCAATCACTTCATTTGTCAATTCCACCGTCTGTAACAAAGATAGTGATATGACTTTAGTACCAAAGAAATATTATAGACCAAAGGTATGGCAAATATTAAACACTTAGGTAAATGAATATTGAAGCCAGGATTGCAGATACCCACCATACAGTTGAAATCAACTATCAACTTACACGTAAGCCATTATAAGAACAACTTGACACTAAAATATATGTGCACTAAAAAATTGGTCTAGGTTCAACTGACAACAAAATATGAATAGCTGACATTAATCAACAGAACATTACTTGATCAGGAGCTCGCTTGACTGACGTTGGAATGAATTCATCTCTAAGCTTGATTTCATTATCATAACCAAATTTCCTCAATACTGTCCATGTAGTTTCCAAACGACCTTTCTCAATAAAAAGAGCATGAAGGAAAAGGAACCCAGTCAATGTAAGGCCACTATCATTTACGCCTTCGGGCATCTTCTCTTGAACAACTCTCTTCACGCCTGATATTTCAGTAGGCTGGAGAGGAGCGCTAAAACATCTGACCTGCAAACCAATGGAAAGAGAATTTTAGTATCACCATATATAGAAGAATGTCAATAAAAAAACTCTAGTCAGCCTCATGTTAAGATAAAGGAAGAATGGTGGCCTCAGTGAATACAAACCTGAAAGTCATTGAGCTCCACATCACTGAGAGCTCCATCCCTGTCGTGGTCACATAGAATGAATATCCGCTTCAAAGCCCTCACACAGCGTGGCTTTAGAGATTGTGCCTCTTGGTCGAATAGAGGAGCTGTGGGGTGAAGCACTGCCTTCTGGGCATAGTAGAAGACCTCAGGCACCTGCGGTCCATAAACTATCTGTTTAGTAAACCTACTCAAGCATAGTATCTAGAATTCTAACACAACAATCAAATTATCAACTGCATAGTTGAATTACTACACAATCAAATTATAAAAAAATGCAGTGTTGGAATATAACGTGAGGCTGAGCAGCTGCTGGCATCAGCATTTTGAGCATTCTAGTTTCATTCGTTGTGAACAATCAACAATTTGACATAATAAAAGTGTGACCAACATTCCCTAGATATTGAGACAAGGGGGGTCTTTCTCACCTGGATCTGGCGAAGCGCGGAGCACTCGATGCAGGTCTCGATCTCACGGAACGCCTGCATGATGGGCGCCATCGTCTGCTCAAGGCTGTTCTGCTGGTCGTCCCTCAGGTCCAGCTTACACCCCACCACAATGACAGGCGCCTTCAACTGCAATCACAGATACATTGGACAGCACAGATCAACACGGGCAACCCAGGGTAAAATCGCCGACCATGGCCAGCCCAAAGCTGCGACAACCACGAACCAGGCCATAGAGGGCGAGATTACCTGGATGCGCCTGAGCTCCGGGAGCCAGTAGGAGCTGAGCCGGTCGAGCGTGGAGAGCCTGTCGCAGGCGTAGGTGAGCACCACCGCGTCCGCCGCCTGGCACTCGGCGATCAGCTTCGGCTTCTGCTCGGGGCTGCAGCACACACACACACGGAGAGAACGAGGACGACGGGGTCAACACCGGCGGCGCGAACACCAAATCAATCAATCCGCGACGGAATCGTCAAATCTGAGGCGGGACGGAATGGGAGGGGGGGCGGAGGACCTGGAGGAGGTGTCGACGATGGTGATGGGGACGCGGTCGGGGAAGTAGTCGGCGGGGAGGCGGGTGTGGGGCATGACCTTGGGGACGTTCTCGGGGAACTGCTCGGTGGCGACGGCGACGACGAGGCTGGACTTGCCGGTGCCGGGGTCGCCGATGACGACGACCCGCACGCCCGGCCGGCCCGCCAGGTTCGCCGCTGCGGCAGCCATGGTCGCCGCCGCCTCCGCTCCTCCTCCTCCTCCTCGGGGCTAGGGTTTTGGGGGATTTGGGCGCGGCTGTGTGGCGTGGAGTGTCAGGCGGTGGGTCCGGAGGGGTGGTGGCCGGTTCGGTCTTATGGTGGACGGAAGGATCGGTCTGGTTCGTCTTTGGTTGCTTCGGCTTGGAGTAGACGCAAAGAAAGAAAGAAAAGAAAAGAAAAGAAAAGGCGATGGAACCAGCGACCGGAGGAACACAGAGACGTCGTGCTTGCTGGCTTCGGGCCTGCGAGGGCTCGTGAATGATGCGAGGTTGGATCTTACATGGGCCTGGTAATGACTCTTTTTTTTAACGGTTTTGATATTTTTTCCAAAAGGAAAATGCTATTTGGTCAGATCACACGCAACGCAAACAACCGTGTGATTCGAGCATCTCGACCCGTCAAGTATAAAATGGACAGAAGCTCAAAGAAAGGTATAAAATGGGCAGTGAATGTAGACCGAGAAATAACTGTTTCTAAACCAACACAATTGTAGACACGTTTACAAAGGTGCTTATGTGGTTATGCAACGCAAAGTGGTTGTCGAAGAGTGTAACCTTTCATTATTGGTATCATCCTTTTTTTTCTCAACTTTTATTGCTTTCTTCATCATGAGCTGACTGACGTTGTTTGTTTTTCACGAGCTAATGCACAGCCGTTTTCTTTGGACCCCCCCCCCCCCCCACCACCACCACACGCGTTTGATTATTACCATCTTGACACATCGCCCCATGATGCTTTAGGCTTGTGAAGGAAGCTTTGAAGCATGGCACACATTTCATGAGTCTCCACCATGGTTGGGGCATCAATTCCTCCACAAACCAATAATGTGCCGCAAATCATCTTCATTTTTTTCTAAATAGGCGGGTAGAGTTTTTTGTAAGCATCACCGGTGAGAAAAATGATGCGCGAGTGTGGAAGAAAAGAAAGGAGTGGGGACACTCTCCAGATAAGTCGACTTTGGGCTATATGCTACTCACCGTTCTGTAAGGCCAGCTACCCTCTTGCTAGTTGATACCGTCTTTCACATCGGCAATGCATGGCCCACAAATGGCAAACACATGACATGATTGTGGAATCGTCTCTCACTACGATGATTTCACATATTGTTTAGACGAGTATCGTAAGAACCATTCAACTCTCTTGAAACTTACCTTCATGGTATCTTGAGTAATGTATTCAGGTGGGGAGCCTCGATCCCCCCCCCCCCACCCCCACCCCAGCGATTATACATCTCCCGGCTCGCATGATTACTTCCACGGTTTGCCGACATATGCTTCCGTAGCTTCCCAATGTTCAATTCCATTCTCTCCGTATACTGAAAAAATATTTCGTCTCAATTTTCATGGCATCCATATATTATGAGCTTTAAAATTAACCATCCATTAGGACAATACTGATGACCCATAACTCCATAACCATTTCATCAACAAGCATTTGTTTGTGATCTCCGGATCCAAAATTTTGAGTTAAACCGATTACTTGGGCCAATTATTTGGAGATTCCTGCTTTTGAGAAATTAGACAGAGTGCTAGTTTCAAGTAAGTGGGATGTGGATTTTCCATTAGCAACAGTGTTGAGGTTGAACGGAGAGCTCTTTGATCATATGCCATTGCACTTGATTCTGAATTCCCCATTCAGATTTGAGACTTGTTCGCTAGAGGTAGAAGGTTTTAAAGAAGAGGTGGTGAGAAGCTGGATTACTCCAACCTATTGTGTACATGATATGGGTAGATGGCGGGCAAAAGCTAGGAGGTCTAGGAGGCATTTCAAAGGGGGGGGGGACATATTAATGTTAAAGGGGTTTTCATAAACTTGAACAAATACATTTTACACAAGGTGAATGAGTTGGATAAGAAAATTGAATCATGTGCCCTAACCATGGGAGAAAGAGAACCTAAGATGGTTTTGGATATCATTCTAAAAAGGTTGCTCATAGTTGATGAAGTTAAATGGAGGCAGAGAGCTCGCGAGAAGGATTTGAAAGAGGTGATGGAAAAAATAGATGCTTTCTAATGGAAGGAGGGGGGAATTAAAATTTTGTCCTGCATAAATATGTAGTGGAAATTTCTAGAGAAACATACTTATTTAAACATGCCATTGATTTCTATAAGAATATGTTAGGGGAACCTGATATCACTGGTATTAGTATTGATGTTTTGGTATATATGGTCCCAATTGAATGATGAGGAAAGGTGTTTTTTACTAGAGAGTTCATTATGCAGGAGATTAAGAAGTTAGTGTTTGGGCTTAAACATACCAAGGCAGTTGGGCAACTTATCGAATTTTACCAAGAGTTTTGGGATGTGGTCAAGTTTGACTTGAAGGAAATGTTTAATGCTTTCCATAGAGGAGAGCTGGAGATTGAGAGACCGAATCATGGATCATGGTATCATTGCACTCATACCTAAGTTATTGGATGCTAATGTGATACTGAAATCTACGCCAGTATGTTTGCTCAATGTTAGTTAAAATACTAGCAAAGTTACTGACAAACAGGTTGGGTTTGATTATTGGCAAATTCATATCACTTACACATGCTGCTTTCATTAAGGAAAGGTTCGCTATGTAGGGGGTTGTTTTGTTGCATGAGGCTATGCATGATCTTTAAGCAAC
The DNA here is from genome assembly GCA_021605145.1 of Aegilops bicornis. Classification (NCBI taxonomy): domain Eukaryota; kingdom Viridiplantae; phylum Streptophyta; class Magnoliopsida; order Poales; family Poaceae; genus Aegilops; species Aegilops bicornis. The sequence goes on from CM038673.1 coordinate 741,832,645, forward strand.
CAAGACATCCAGTCTACTTCTCAAAATTGAAATTGAGAAGACTTATGACAACGTTAAGGCCCCGTTCGAATCCTTTGACAATCGAGCTTCCGGAAATAGTCGCGTGAAGCCAGCCAAACGATCCTGCTCTGAGAAGCCTGCTCCCGGAGAAAGAGCAGCCCACATTGCAAATTTCTAGAGCAACGGAAGTGCGGCTTCACAAAAACGAGAAGGGGAAGTTGGTCGAAATTATGTGTGAATGCCTTTTCGAAGTGCCATCCTCGAACAGTTTTCCTCTCGCTACGAGCCATCGATTGGGCGCCAGGCTCCCTTCGCAGGGCTGCCAGCCCATGCTAATGGAGAGGAGCTGCTATTCAGTGAGGCTAGCTATTCAGTGAAGCTGGCAAAGATCCGAACATGCCCTAAGTGCAGGCCTTTCCTTTACCATATGATGCGAGCTAAAGCTTCTGGTGTGATTGGGTGATGATATTGGTTTGAGGTGGTAGAGTTGTTGTCAGAGTTATTGATCTAGTTGGACTATTCCCCTAATTCTAAAAAGTAAGGAGACCCCTTGTCTCCTTTGTTGTTCAACATCATTACTGATGGTCTGGCCATTTGGTCAAGAGATCTCAAGATGATGGTTTGTTTTTTGGTTTAGTGCCCCATCTAATCAATGATGGCCTGACCATCCTAATTGTAAGGGCATATTTATCCCGTAAGTGTTTTGGTGATTGATGACGATACTTTTGCAGACTAATCGTATGCTTTGAGTTCCTCAGATGGTTCATCTCTAGGCTACCATCATCAAAACTACCATCATCAATCATTCTTCTTTGACGGATTGCATTGATGAACATGAGGGGACTAATGTAGAGGAAAATGCATTTGAGATCTTTATGAGTAAACTCAAAGGGAAATCCAAGAAGCACTTCGTTGCTCTCTTGGAACAACTTGGTGAAGCCAATGTCATGATCGAGACTCATGAAGAAACCATTTCTAAGATGGAAGGGCATAGTCGTGACTATGCCGATGAGATTTCGGATCTTTCCAATGCTCTTGAGGAAGAGCGTGGTCTTCGTTTGGCTCTTGAGGAGTCACACAACGATGATCACGCTAAATTAAAGAAAGACCTTGATCATGCTCTTGTTGTGTCTCGTGTGCTTAGTTCCGAGAAGGCAAAGCTTGGAGTTGATCTTGCTAGACTCAACGAGGACTTTGACACTCTCGACAAGGCTCACAAAGTCTTGAAGGGTGCTCATGCTAGTATCAAAGAGTCTCATGATCAACTCCAAGTGAAGCTAACCAAGGAGAAAGCCACCTTTCCTCATATGATATTGATTGATAATGCAAATGCTACTAACCCTTGTTACGAGCATGTGCATCTTGTTGAGGAGAATGCTAAGTTGAAGGAGCAACTTGAAAAGGGCCTTGTCACATGCATTCAAGGTGAGAAGAACCTTAACGACCTTTTGAGTAATCAAAAGGAGGTTGTGGCCAAGGAGGGGATTGGGTTCGCGCCCAAGCCCAAGAGCAAGAAGAAGAATGACAAGACAAAGCAACCTCCCCCTCTCAAGCAAACTTTTGTGAGGGAAGGAGAGGGTGCTTCCAAGAAGAAGAAGAATCGTGCAAAGGGTGGCAATGTCAAGAAGGACAACATCATCCCCATGAACATAGCCGGCGACTTTAACCCCTCTTATGTGTTGTGCCGTGCTAGTGATGGGCATGTTTATGCTAAATTTGTTGGTTCTTCTTATGAGTACATTGAATGGTCTATTTGGGTTCCTAAGACCCTCGTTACTAACATCAAAGGACCCATTACCAAATGGGTACCTAAAACCAAGCATTGATCTCTTGTAGGGGTTTGCTTGGGTGGGGATCATGGTTGCTCGATAGTGGAGCAACAAATCATATGACCGGGAGCAAGGACGTGGTGGTGGACGTGCAAGAGATTCCATCTATGCCCACCGATGTCGAGTGGGGTGATGCATCACATTCTAAGGTATTGGGTCTCGGCAAGGTTGTCATTTCTCATGATCTTACGATCGAGAAAGTCATGCTTGTTGAGTCCCTTGCATACAATTTGCTTTCCGATCGTCAACTTGCAGTCATGGGTTTTGCTACTTTCTTTGACATTGATATCTGTGGCCCTCTTGTGGAGCAAGACTCTTAAAGTAGCCTTTGTTGGGCATGTCGAAACGGTCTCTATGTGATTAACTTTTCGGAGCGACCCACTAAGACCGCGACATGCCTAATGGATAAAGTTGACGTTGGATGGCTTTGGCATCGCCGTTTAGCCCATGTCAATATGAGATCTTTGCAAAGTCTTCTCAAGAGGGACCATGTCCGTGGACTAACAAATGTTAGTTTTGCCAAAGGTCATGCTTGCAGTGCTTGTATCAAAGGAAAGCTTCATGAGAAGGCTCACCCTCCCACGACTATCATATACTCAAAGAGACCCTTGGAGCTCCTTCACATGGATCTCTTTGGGCCACCATCATTTGATAGTCTTGGAGGAAGAAAGTATTGCTTGGTGATCGTGGATGACTATTCGAGATACACTTGGGTATATTTCTTCAAGAGGAAGAGTGAGACCCAACAAACCGTCATCGACTTTGCAAATGAAGCTCAACGTCAACATAATGCAAAGATCTTGACTATAAGAAGTGACAACGGCACCGAGTTCAAGAACTACACCTTGGATGAGTTTCTTAGTGATGAGGGAATCAAGCATCAATATTCTGCACCATATACCCCTCAACAAAATGGTGTGGCAGAGAGAAAGAACCGGACGTTGATGGATGCGGCAAGGACCATGATGGCGGAGTTCAAGTCTCCATACAACTTTTGGGCGAAGCCATCAACACCGCTTGTCATGCATCCAATCGGCTCTATCTCCGCAAAGGCTTGAACAAGACCCCTTATGAGATACTCACCGCAACAAGCCCAACCTCAAGTACTTAGGGTGTTCGGGTGTAAGTGTTCCATTCTCAAGAAAGGTGTTCGTTTGTCTAAATTTGAAGCTAGAGCTCATGAGGGCATATTTGTTGGCTATGCTACAAACTCTCATGCTTCTTGTGTCCTCAATAAATCCACGGGACTTATTGAGGAGGCGTGTAACGTGGAGTTTGATGAGAATAACGGCTCCCAAGTGGAGCAAAGTGGCACTTGTGATGTAGGTGATGAAATTCCTCCCCAAGCCATAAGAAGAATGGGAGTTGGCTTTATCCTACCCATTGAGGAACCCCTTGTGGCGAAGGAGAAGGACAATGCTCCACTCAAGTGGAGCCATCACCAACCCAAGGCCCACACGCTCGAAGAACAAAGTGAAGGCCCTCAACCTCAAGAACAAGACCAAGGGCAAGATCGTGCTCAAGATGATGATATCACCTTAAATGATGCCCAAGGTCAAGTTCTCTCCCCCGAGCATGCTCAAGATGAAGGTCATGCTCAAGACGGCGCTCAAGATGATCAAGTGACCCCTCCTCATCGCACCTCCGAGGAGGATTTAGAGTGTCGTGCCGCCAAGATTGCTTCCAAACTCACTACCAAAGGCCATCTCATGGAGAATGTGGTTGGAAGCCTAAGAAAAGGGGTAAGCACTCGTAGAAAATTGGCAAACTATTATGAACATCACGCGTTTGTCTCTTGTGTTGAACCTCAAAAGGTCTATGAGGCGCTCGAAGACTCAGATTGGCTCAATGCCATGCATGAAGAACTCAACAACTTTGAGTACAACAAGGTGTGGAGATTGGTGCCAAGGCCATCGGAGAACCACAACGTCATTGGAACCAAGTGGATTTTCAAGAACAAGCAAGATGCTCATGGGAACATCATTACGCAACAAGGCAAGATTGGTAGCACAAGGCTACTCCCAAGTCGAGGGTATCGACTACGGTGAAACCTTTGCTCCCGTTGCTCGTCTTGAATCCATTCGTTTGTTGATTGCTTATGCTTCCCATCACAACTTTAAGTTGCAACAAATGGATGTAAAAAGTGCTTTTCTTAATGGTCCCATTAATGAGTTGGTCTATGTCAAGCAACCCCGGGTTCGAGGACCCCTACTTCCCGGATCATGTGTATCAACTCGATAAGGCACTCTATGGACTTAAACAAGCCCCACGTGCATGGTATGACCACCTTACCGAGTTGTTACAAGATCGTGGTTTTGAAGTGGGGCAAATCGATCCCACTCTTTTTACTAAGAAGGTCAATGGGGAGTTGTTTGTATGCCAACTATATGTTGATGATATTATCTTTGGTTCTCCTAACAAAGCTTTCAATGAGGAATTTGCCGCTCATGACCTCCAAGTTCAAGATGTCTTCGATGGGAGAGTTGAAGTTCTTCCTTGGTTTCGATATCAAACAAAGAAGAGAAGGAACCTTCATCAACCAAGCCAAATACACTCAAGACATGCTCAAAAGATTCAAGCTAAGTGATGTCAAGCGGCTACTACACCAATGCCCACCAAGTGCCAACTTGACATTAATCCCAATGGTAAAGCGGTGGATCAAAAGGTATATCGCTCCATGATTGGATCTTTGCTTTACCTTTGTGCATCTAGACCGGATATCATGTTGAGTGTGGGAATGTGTGCACAGTTTCAAGCCGCTGAAGGAAAGTCATTATGTGGCGGTCAAACGAATCTTTCGATATTTGGCTCATACCCCAAACTTTGGCTTATGGTACCCAAGAGGAGCAAACTTCAAGCTTGAAGGATTTACGGATTCGATTAGGCGGAGACAAAGTGGATAGGAAGTCCACTTAGGAGGTGCCAATTTCTTGGTTGCTCCTTGGTAAGTTGGTCTTCCAAGAAGCAAAGTTGTGTGTCTCTCTCGTCCACCGAAGCGGAATATGTGGCGGCCGGTAGTTGTTGTGCTCAACTCCTATGGATGAGGCAAACTTTAAAGGAGTACAGTGTCATTTTTGTGACAAAGTGCCTCTTTGGTGTGATAATGAAAGTGCCATCAAGATTTCTCTCAACCCGGTGCAACACTTCAAGGCGAAGCACATCGAGATTCAGTATCACTTCATCCGGGATCACATTAGGCGAGGAGAGATCGAGCTCAAGTATGTCAACAATCAGGATAACCTTGCAGATATATTCACGAAGCCCTTAGATGAAGCAAGATTTCGCGAGTTAAGGCATGAGCTATATATCATTGATTTGAGCAATGTGACTTGAGCCCGTGCACTCCCCACCACACTCAACTTGCTGTCTAGTTTAGGTGTAGGCATGGACATAGGTGGAGTATTGATCTCTCAAAGAAATCTCACTCCCACCATTATGCAAAAATCGATCACATCATTCACATTAGCCATTTTTATGGTACTTGTGTTCCAAAGACGAGTTTTGGTCATGGGCCCAAGGATAATTCTTGGCGGTGCCATACCATCCTACTCAAACATAGGTGGCTTCGGCCACCGCCCTCTCTCCTTGAGAGGCCTTGTCGTTTGGTGGTTTCTTGTTGTCTTTTGCCTCTGGTTTGTGGTTGAGTTTGTGGTTTCTTGTGTGTGAATTTTTTTTGCAAAGGCCCTTTTTCGTTTTTGAATCATGCGGTAACTTGAGTTTCACGGTACTATGCCACACCATGCGTACTACCGCAGCTACCACGGTACTACCGCTATGGAGCACGGTACTACCGCGACCTCACGGCAGTAATTTTTTTTTGCCGCTTCGCTGAGCGGTACTACCGCCTCGGTCGGCACTTTCCGCCGGCGGTACTACGCGATGATACTGCGGTACTACTGCTGACGGTTTCTTGAGCGTGGGGTTAAGGACGGGTAGGGGAGTTCTAACTCCCCATACCCATTCGTCGTTACCTTCTCCCACATCGCCTCCTTCTCTCCCTTGCTCAAGAACGGAGCCGACGTCTCTCGCGGATCTCCTTCACCGCTGCCCTCCGTGATTCCGACCGTGGGATCGTTCCCCACCGTGCTCTTGCTATGGAACTGTGTTTTTCCCCAATCCCTCTCCTTGTTGTTGGTGTTTGGCGTTTCTAGGTTTTGGGGAGGCTTGTGTGTTCTTGAGATTGATAGGCCTAATCTCTGCAAGAATAGGATGAAGGAGTGTAGTATTGCATAGGATTTATATGTGTATTCTTTGTCATGCGCTAGATCGATCACCGTAGCACCGCCGTTGTTTCGCGGTTCTTTTCGACTTCAAATCAATAGTTGGATCCGCTGGCGGTACTACCGCCCTATGGCCAGTACTACCGCATGCACGGTACTACCGCCCTCGGGTGCGGTACTACCGCGCTCTGTGCACTACAACTCTACTTTCCGCTCCAACCACGGTACTACCGTGACCCCTGCAGTACTACTGCGTTTGGAGCAAGATTACCGCTTTAGTCCCGTGACGGTGGCTCCTACCGTGCCTCACACCTATCGCATGCCAACTTTCTCATATGTCTCCTATGTGTTTCTTGTGCTTTTTCGTGGCCTTTGCATTGATCTTCTTGCATTTTTGGTGCTTTGCGTATGTGGTTCAGGTGGTGGCTCTCGCCGGTCCAATCCCAGCCGTGACACCGGCTCCAAGCGTCTGCGCAAGAACCCCGGTGACGCACTGTAGGGCTCCTCTTCGCCCCCAAGCGCCATGTCAAGACAAGCGCCACCAAGGTCAAGGAGCCCTCCAGAGCATGGATGAGATGCCCCATTCTCGACTACGTCCGCCTCGAGAACATGGATCCGTGACGTGACCACTCGTTCCTCGGGCCGGGCTGTGAGCTGTTGGAACAAGCATCAAACCAACGTCTATCCGGACGTCATTAAGAACAAGCAGAATACCTATGTGGATGTGAAGTGGATTGACATGCATCACTTGAGGAAGGAGAAGTTCCGTGCCTACTTTGGAGAGGCTCTGGACTTGGTGGAGCAGTTTGGCATTGAGCATATAATCTCCTTTCACCTTGACTATGATCCTGAGCTCATTGGTCAGTTCTTTGCTTCATCTACTTTCACCCCAATGAGGAAAGGAGGATGACACGGATGACAAATGGCCGTAAGTCGATCGCTACTGGAAGGAGTTCATGGATCTGCTCCAAGTTCACGATGACGGGCTTGACTCCCCGTGGGTGTTCGTCCCCATGCCAACCCCGGCTCGCCAACAAGGACAGGCTTGCACCGTTCTATGTTGAGAAGACACTTCCAAGTGGCAAGATAGGTTTGGTGCTCAACTCTTTTTGGATATCATGTACCGCATCTTCCGCAACTCCTTGTTCCCCGCATTGGTGACAAGGACAAGGTTCATGCCTATATGGTGGATATGATGCTCATCTGCGAGGAGGCTCGTGTGTCTCGAGACTCAGCCACTTGATATCTCACACATCATGTGGTGTGAGCTTCGATTTGCCGTGTTCAACCGCAAGGTGCCTATATACGGTCCGTGTCATTTCTGGCGATCTCGAGGACTTAGGAAAAGATGTTCCACGGTGAGGAGTTCCTTGCCTCGACTGGATTCGCCATGACCCCATCTGCTGCGTGTTCAAACCCAACCGGGCCAACACTACTACTCTTGCCGAGGCGTCACTGCTAGGGCTGCTTTGTTGGAGAGGAGGATCTTTGGCCGAGAATGTTGATGAGGGCCATCTTTGCTAGGCCTTCCCAGAGCTCCTCTATGCCTTCTTGGGCCATGAAGTGAAGGACAAGATGAAGACTCTTTCTCGCATGCAAGCCAAGGGGCGATACAAGACTCATGTGGCATCCAAGGAGAGTCGTTGGGACAGGGAAGATCTTGAAGCTCTATGGTGAGGATGTGTCTGGCGGATCTGAGGAGCACATCACTCGAGGCGGAGTGGATGGCGAAACAAGGCTACAAGTGGACTGATTACGAGGAGGACGTCAAGGAGTCCATCCTGCCGCCGAGGAGTCTGACGGAGAGGGTTGGGACGAGTTCCCTTCTACTTGAGCCACCGCTTGTGTGTAGGTGTCCTCTCCGCCTTTTGGCGTCCTCGATGCCAAAGGGGAGAGAGCATAGGGATTCTTGAGTCTTGTGTTCGTGTTTGGTGTGTTCATTGCGTTCCGGTTGAACCTCGTTTGAATCGTTTGAACCTCGTTTTAGTTGCTTTTCCTTCTTATGGTGTAAGACATATGCACTCTATCTATCTTAGCAAGCTTATGTTATATCGTGCTATATGTTGCTTAGATGTTATTCTTAGGACCTCTGTCTCTAAAATATAGGGGAGTGGTGATCCTAGTTCGTGTGCTATGCAGTCCAAAGCATTCATCCGAGTGCACACATCTAGGGGGAGCCCGTCTATATTTTGGAGAGGAGGGTTTGCTCTTGCTCTATATTATTGTATCTTTGTGCAAATCCGTATTGTCATCAATCCACCAAAAGGGGAGATTGTAAGGGCATATTTATCCCGTAAGTGTTTTGGTGATTGATGGCGATACTTTTGCGGACTAATCGTATGCTTTGAGTTCCTCGGATGGTTCATCTCTAGGCTCGAGACGATTCGGTGCCCTCGGAGACTATTGAAGACGGCGCTGCCCCACGCTTTCTTTTGGTGGATTTGAGTCGTAGGGAGAGCCGTACTATTAAGAGGGGTCCGCGTCCGGAAAGGTTAGGGCGGAATCAACACGCACACTTGTCCCTCCCTTCCCCGCACTTTGGAGCTTCCTTCGTTATCTTGGTTGTGCGAAAATCGACAATTGCCACTTTGTACTTGCGGTAGTACTGCATGAGTACCTGTGATAATCTGCATGGGTGCCGCAGTAGTACCGCTCCTCGGGAAGCGGTAATACTGCGGACTCCCGAACCTAATGCCGCTCCGGTCTTGATAGTAAAGGCGGATGTAATTTTTACATCCGCTACCACCACGGTAGTACTGTCATTCAACATGGTAGTACCGCGGGGGCCCACAGTAGTACCGCTCCCTATGAGCCATAGTACCGTGGCCCTCCTACCCAGTACCGTAGATTCACGGTAGTAGGCACGCGCTACGGTAGTACCGCGTCGGATTTTCGCACTACCACAGTTTCAGCGGAAGTTGGCACGGATGTAATTTATTTCATCCGCACCCTTCTCAGGTCGTGACTCCCCTGCCTTGCGGTAGTACCGTAAGGGGGAGCGGTAGTACCGCCATGATAATACTGCTTATAGTCGAGCTAGTCGGCACTGTATATCTGCGTAGTACCGTGGTCCTCCACGGTAGTACTGTCTTGACCTTCAGCAGTAGTACCGCCCTGGAAGCGGTAGTACCCGCGCTGGCTGACTAGGTGGATAACGGTTGGATTTTTCCACGACTATATAAGGGGCTTCTTCAACCTCTAGTTGACTACCTCTTCTCTCTCTAAGCTCCATTGTTGCTCCAAGCTCCATTTTGGCCCGATCTCTCCCTAGCCAATCAAACTTGTTGATTTGCTCGGGATTGGGTGACAAGGGCCCAATCTACACTTCCACCACAAGATATTTGATTCCCCCACTTATCCCTTGCGGATCTTGTTACTCTTGGGTGTTTGAGCATCCTAGACGGTTGAGGTCACCGTGGAGCCATATTCCATTGTGGTGAAGCTTCGTGGTGTTGTTGGGAGCCTCCAATTAAGTTGTGGAGATTGCCCCAACCTTGTTTGTAAAGGTTGGTCGCCGCCTTCAAGGGCACCAATAGTGGAATCACGACTCTTGCATTGTGCGAGGGCGTGAGGAGATTACGGTGGCCCTAGTGGCTTCTTGGGGAGCATTGTGCCTCCACACCGCTCTAACGGAGACGTACTTCCCCTTAAAAGGAAGGAACTTCGGTAACACATCCTCGTCTCCACCGACTCCACTCTTGGTTATCTTATCCCTTTACTTGTGCAAGCTTATTTGTGTTCCTATCCTTGCTTGCTCGTGTGCTTGTGTTGTTGCATCATATAGGTTGTCCACCTAGTTGCACATCTAGACAACCTTTATTATTGCAAAGTTTAAATTGGTAAAGAAAAGCTTAAAAATTGTTAGTTGCCTATTCACCCCTCCCCCTCTAGTCAACCATATCGATCCTTTCACTAATGCATATGACACTATATTTCTACTAGAGGATGATCTTGAGAAAGCTAGAAATTTGAAGTAAGTGCTTTATCTTTTTAGTAGTTGTCTGGATTAAAAAAATTAACTTTCACAAAAGTGAGATCTTTTGTTCGGGAGATGTTGATCTTAAACTACAAGATTAAAAAGAGATCTTCACTTGCAATGTTGGCTCATTGCCTATGAAGTATTTGGGGCTCCCTGTGGATACTAAGAGACTAAGTAACTCACAGTGGGATCCTACCGAGAAGACTGAGAAGAGGATGGCTACATGGGTTGGAATTTTGTTGCCTATTAGAGATAGGTCACTTTAGTTAACTCACGCCTTAGCAGCATTCCTCTCTTTATGTTGTCATATTTGGAGGCTCCTAAAGTTGTACTCAAGGCTATGAATGCTAGCAGAGCCATCATGGTTTGGCAAGAGACACGTGACAATAAAGTACCATCTAGTTAATTGGCATGTTGTATGCATGCCAAAAAGCTATAGAGGACTTGGAATTTTGGATTTGGAGGTCATGAATAAATGCTTGTTGATGAAATGATTATGGATTCTTGAGAATTATGAGGGCATGTGACAAGAGCTATTATATAGAAAGTACCTTTCTAATCAACATTTTACTGCTCTCGTTGGGCGGAGGGCATTGACTCGCAGTTTTGGCAAGGTTTGATGAAGGTGAAATATACCTTTGTCAGCTTGACCAGAAGGGCGGTTGGTCATGGTGCTAAAACCTTGTCATGGGAAGATGTTTGGTTGTGAGAAAAGAAACTTGTTGCGCTCTTCCTAGAATCTTCAACATTACTTTGACTAAGCAGGTCACTGTTAAGTTTGTGAAAGACTCTGATTGGGTTTGTCTTAGTTTGAGAAGATGCTTGCATGGAGAATATTGGGAGCTATGGGGGAGTTGAAGAAGTTCGTTTATGAGGTGGAGTTGTGTGATAGAAAGATAAAATGATCTGGTTGTTGGATTGTAAAAAACAACAACATTTTGACCAAAGATAGGGAGATGCTGGAATGGCAACGACTGCACCTCTGTGGTATCAAGGAGAGTATGGATCACCGCATGTTCCAGTGTAGCTTGGCTAAATTTCTGTGGCAAGTAGTTGTTTGTGCGATTTATTTGACCGGACCTCCTGATAGGGTCATAGATATGTTGGGGCAATGGATGCACTCCTTCCCCAGAAAATAAAGACATATGGTGTTAATGAGGGAGGAGGGAGACTATTTGTTGGACTGTTCGAAAGACTGGAAACAGAGCGTGCTTTGATAAAAAAAATCTTGATGATTTGGCTGTTGTTGTTTCCAATCTCTACTATTTTCAAAAATGTTGAAGCATATTGCAGAAAAGCCAAGACAGATGAGGAGGCCGGAGTGTTGAAGACCGAGGTGCTGCGCGAGGCGTTTGCCCGAGTTCATGGGTGTAATTTTTTGGTTAGGAGGATCTGTAGTTGATTCTACTCTTGCTTGCTCCTGGTTGACGGTTGCAACGTTCTATCCGTGGAACTCGAAGTATTTTCATTGGTATATAATTTATGGAGCTCACGTACGAGTGTTTCATCAAGCTTATTCTGCCTGCGCGTTGTTGGTTCCGGTAGTCGCATGTATCCCTACAGGTTTAGCTACATATTATGTCTTTTTGTTTGCCATACTTTGTAGAACTGTTGTCCTTTTTAATAAAAATCGACGAGGAGTCTCGTTGTTTTATTCTAACACTCTTCAACACTACAATTTGTGACACATAATTCATATCGTCCGTCAAATGGATGGTCAAATTCGAAGCTCAAAATTACAGTCGTGTGTAACCAAGTAGAAATATTAACGTTGTTATTACTGTTGTTGTTGTTGTTGTTGTTGTTATTGTTGTTGTTGTTGTTGTTGTAAGCGTCCATGACATCGACCATACACATTTAAATAATGCTGTCATCATTTCCGAGTTGGAGAAAAAACTAGCGAGGAAGATGAGCCATCATTCCCGAGTTCGAAAACAAACAAACAAGGAAAAGATGATTAGTCATTCTCCGGGAAACGAACAAGGAAAACAGCCATGGCGAAGTCAACATCGAAGGGTGGGCCTGGTGCGGCGGCAACACCTGCGTCCGATCTGATCTGCCGTGAGCGACCGTGCGACACGGCCGCGCCTCCCACTATTCGTGCTCGAGTAGCTCTCACCGACCATATCAATCGCCGTGGCCGTCACAGGTCGGTAACCTCGCTGGGCCTGGGCGGTCGGTCGGCCGCCTGATGATCGTGCCACGCGAACACATGCCAAGGAACGCCCTGAGCTCACCGATATTTGCAGGACGCAGCTCGTGTGGTCCGTCCGTCTGAAGCACCCAGGTCCTGATGTCTAATTAGCTAACAGCTGAGGGAGTCTTCCCACTATCTGGTGGTACGCAGCGCACTAGCAGGCCACGTGTAGTAGCGTATATTAACTGTAGTACTCCTACTAATTACTCTTCCTTAGTCAACAACACGTACTGTATTTAGGGCATCGCATCTCACAGCACACACTCCACCAGCAAGAGTATTATTCAGTGGAAGCTCTCACGCTCCGCCTCTGCCTCTGCCTCTCTCTCCCCACGACGCACCGGGCCGGCGACGAAGCCGGAGCTCCACTCCCGAGCCCATGTCAGCCGCCGGCGGCAGCTCCTCCTCCCCCTCCTCTTCTTCAGCGCTGCGGTACGTGTCTGCTCGGCTCTTCCTCCCTTCCCCCCCGCTCGCTGCTGGTCCGCTCCCCGGTCAATCTCGCCATGATCTGTCGCGCTAGGGGCTCGATCTTGGCCGGATCGAAGCCAAGTAGCGGGGTTTTAGACGCGTAATGCCCCTCCAATGGCGCCGGTCGCGTGATGCGAGAGGTCCCTGCAGTTTTTCTGCTCTGCTTCAGCCTCCGGGGCTGACAAGTATGCATGCGTTTACTGCGTGTCTGTGGTTCTTTTTCTTCAGAGTTCAAGTTGCTCCTAGGGGAAAAGGGAGTGTAAGGAGGACCCAAATCAGAAAACAAGAGGAAGTGAAGCGTTGATTCCAGTAAAAAAAAAACAGGATAAAGACAGACGCATGTTTTTCCTCTGCTGTTTTTGACAGTAGGGAGCAGAAATATTGGCCTTTTTGTCGGTAGAAGTAATGGGTTACATGTACAGTAGTTGTGCATCAGCAATAGGGGCTCAGGTGGATGATATCGGGGCCATGGTTTTTAATGCATACCAGGACTAAGATTTTGAACAGCATTAGTAATTCTGCTCTAGTAAATCCATCATTATTAGTATGCGTTTGCTTGCTGTAAGTTTGATGATTGATTTGTTTTCTGAATCAAAGGTTGGAAGGAAAGGTTGCGCTGGTTACCGGTGGCGCCTCCGGTATCGGCGAAGCCATCGTCCGCCTCTTCAGACAGCACGGCGCCAAGGTTTGCATAGCAGATGTCCAGGATGAAGCCGGGCAGCAGCTCCGCGACGCCCTCGGAGGCGATCCCGTTGTCCTGTTCGTCCACTGCGACGTCACGGTGGAGGAGGACATAAGCCGAGCCGTCGATGCAACAGCCGAGAAGTTTGGCACCCTCGACATCATGGTCAACAATGCCGGCATTACGGGCGACAAGGTTACCGACATCCGGAACCTCGACTTTGCTGATGTCAAGAAGGTGTTCGACATCAACGTGCACGGCATGCTGCTGGGCATGAAGCACGCGGCGCGCATCATGATCCCGAGCAAGAAGGGGTCTATTGTCTCGTTGGCGAGCGTTGCCAGTGTCATCGGAGGGATGGGGCCTCACGCATACACCGCGTCGAAGCACGCGGTGGTGGGTCTCACCAAGAGTGTGGCATTGGAGCTGGGGAGGCATGGCATACGGGTGAACTGCGTGTCCCCCTATGCCGTGCCCACGGCACTCTCCATGCCACATTTGCCCCAGGGGGAGCACAAGGGCGATGCGGTGAGGGACTTCCTGGCCTTTGTGGGCGGTGAGGCAAACCTGAAAGGTGTTGATCTGCTGCCGAATGATGTCGCCCAGGCGGTGCTCTACCTGGCCAGCGACGAGGCGAGGTACATCAGCGCTCTCAACCTCGTGGTCGACGGCGGGTTTACGTCTGTGAATGGCAACCTGAAGGCGTTTGAGGACTAGTTGAAGTCTTTAGCTGCATTTGTTACTTGGTATCTGAAAGCATTTGAGTACCATTTCTGATTTGCCTGTGTTAGCATGTCAATAAGGTGGGTGATCATGTGTAAAATTGGATAATTATTCTATATTAGTGCTTAAGGACAATGTTGATTATTATTGATCTTACTCTGTTGAACCTGTGAGATGTGACAGGACCTTGTGTAACATTCAGTTAAGAGTTTCATAAAGGCTTCTGTGGCAGTATATCTGCAAAATAGTGGAAACCAGTGAGCTTCAACATTTGAGTTGGAAGCCCTATTAGTTCACATATGATTTTCTCAGATTTTTTGTGCGTGTATATGATAACTGAATATGTGTACAGAAATGGATTTCCAGAGCTGTTATAATGTGTGTCTAGTTCAGAAGAATCTTGACAGGCAGGGCCTGTGGTACAACAAACACTGAATTTCATTTATGTCGACGCCAAGAAAGGCTTCTATCAATGTATTATGTATCATCAGTACCAATCAAAGGCTTCTATCAATGTATCATCTGTATCAATCATCTACTCCCTCCGTCCGGAAATTCTTGTTATCAAAATAAATAAAAAGGAATGTATCTAGAACTAGAATACGTAAATACATCTTCTTTTATCCATTTTGATGACAAGTATTTCCGGACGGTGGGAGTACTTCACACAACAGACATGCTGCCGTCAGCAGTGCTCTCTAAATAGACACTGCAATTATCACATACGTACATCATTGCTGCCGCAATGAACCATTAAGAATTATTTAAAATTTAGCCTAGCATCTTCGTTATCGTCAATGGAGGGTTTAGGCGGAGTTACAAAATCTGTATGAGAAACCGAGGGATTGTCCGAGTCAGCCACATCTTTGTTATCTTCAGAGCTGTCAGAAGCAGCTGAGATGGCGTCACCTGATTCTGAATGTGTTCTGTCCACATATGCTTCGGGTAAGGAGCTCTCGGCCGCGTCAGCATCGCTGTTATGCCGAGCAACCAGATCTTCTCTTCTGACAAAATTAAGTAGAATCCCGTTGGCAGTCCTCCCAGGCTGCAGCAAATCTCCTTCAGACACAGCAATGCTGGTGTTGCTATTGTTGCATGACTCTGTTTCAGAAACCTCTGTGCATCTATCTGGACCGTCTGGTGTGGTAGCTCTGGAAATATTGGATGGATATGAAAATGTGGGTCCTGTGAAAATACCTGCATTGCCACCCTCTAGTGTATGAACCCCATCAAACTCGGACTCAATTTCGAGATTCTGGATAAAGTTGATAAACTGGTCAGCTGATGAAGTCCTCATCAGAGGCCCGCCACTCCTGGTCCATGAGTTTAAGTCGATGGTCTCTGATTCACTCTCACTTCCATCGTGTGACCTCTGACGAACATGATGAGACGTGTGCGGTGCACCATCAACTCGAATAGTACCTTGGTGATTGGATGAAATGGCGGCCGCGAAGTGGTCTTCTGAGAGAGATCCTGATGAATTCTCTCGGCTGATGCAGCTCCATGATGGTACCCTCCTTGGTGTTTTGACTGGAACATTGTCGGTATATCCCTGGCAAGAAGCTGCTGCCCTTTCAATGCTTCTTCTTAGCCTTCGTTTGTGGTTGAGGGCTGCTATGGATTCATCCAATGCAAGCTCAATTGCACAGTTTGCTCTGATGGCAGAGAGCTTCTCCCATGTGCACCTGCGACCCTGGTTGGCAGCCATTTGGAGCTCTGGATATGTCGGGTTTTGTATAATCTTCAAGTACTGCAAATTCGAAAGATGTAATATAAGGTAAGCATTTTGAATCCAAAGGACCAGCATTACCTATACAAGCTATGAAGATATTATTAACAAAGGTACCTGAGCTACTGTTGCTGGCATAACCATGGTGACATCACCCTCCCAATCCTGAGCAAACAACTTTGCAAGTCCTCCTAGTGGGAGGCCAATTTCCAGAACTTGGTTACATCGATACTTCACCTCCATCTCAGCAAGACGAGCGAGCTATACAATTTAGATCAGAATTAGACCTGGTAATGCAACAGGTATGAATTGACATTCGGAAGGCATTGCAATGTCTAGTGTTCACTGTTCAGTGAAGATATGGAATCACAATAACAAAGTTGTAAGATAAATTAGGTTCAAATGTATTTGCTACAACATTGTTTGGATGTCATCCCATCAAATAATAATAGCAACCCATCCTACCATTAGCCAGTTATTGCATATATCTAGTAGACAGTTAGGCAGAGGCCGGGGGAAAACCCTCCATTTCGAAGAAAAAATCTAGTAGACAGTTAGGCATTGTGCAGCAATACGTGGGAAAATGATGAGAACTTTTTGTGTGTTGGGAAATGATGAGCAAGTATTCAAGAGCAGGAGAACAATTCTAAATTACTTGCAGCAAGAGCTAAAGTCCTGCATGCTAAGATAAGCACACACAAACCATTAACCTAACATAATTAAAGGTCAGAAACAAACCTTTCCGGCAAAGCGGCCTCCATAAGCTCTGACGATCTCCTTCATTCGGAGGAGTGGAGAGATGTGAGGATTAGTTTGGCTCACAATGAAATGATTTACATTGAACAACTCCTTCAGTTGCATCATTGGCAAATCCATCTCCAGACTTCCGTCCCTCCACCGGCGTTTGGATGCTCCAGGACCTTGTTCTGGATCTGTGGCAAAGGGAGCATGGAAGGGAACTATGTGGCCAAATCTATCCTTTGCCATCAACTCCTGAGCTTCAAAGAGGCCCGGGAATGCACAAGAGGCAGTTACAGCACTCCAAATGACAACATGTGGTGATGTCAGGTAGTTGAGGCAGCGAGGTGGCTCATTCTTTCTAGGAGAGCAAACAGTGACCCCAAGAACACGGCCAGTTATGTCGTAAGCCTCTTGAAATGTTAAGTTACTTGTGAGATCCCTCAAAAGCCTTTGCATCTGGCTAATGTCATGAAGTGCACCATAAGTCATAACCCGTTTCGTAACAGCAAAAACTCCACCTATCCTATCAAAGAACTTTAAGATCTGTAATGAGTCAATGAAGAAGCTCTCAATCTCAGGCCATGTCCGGGTAGCGACAATCGAGCATATAATGGAACCAACACTGGATCCTGCTACTATCCGAGGCAGAAGCCTATGCTCAACCAAAGTTTTGACTACACCTACGTGGAATGAACCCAGTGAAGCACCCCCACTTAAGAGTAGTGCAGTCCTTCCAAAGGCGTGTCTAGTTTCCTGAACAAAGGCAAGCTTCTCCTCCAAAAGTAACTCATCCGTATCAGATTCACAAACCATTTTCAATTGAGTCGAGACCTCATCAATGAAATCTTTTATAAGCCTAGGCACCTGCATTACAATAGACCAACGGTGTAACCAGAATGGAAGATAGTATAGTTAACTGAACATTTAACAATGCATAATTTTGAGTTGAAAACAGTAATAAACCTTGTTATAGGTTTGTAACATTGAAACACTTAGCCAACTTCTTTTTATACGAACTACAAATTTTGAAAACACCTTCGGCATAGATACTAAGAAATGGAAGCAAGTATAGTAAATTCAGCATTTGACAGTGCATAATTTTCAGTTGAAAACAGTAATAAGCCTTGTTATAGGTTTGTAACACAGAAACACTTAGCCCTCATTTTTATAGGAACCAACTGTAACATTTGAAAATGCCTTCGGCATAGATACTAAGAATAAACGAATGCATATTTAGATACTAGAGAATAAGAATGCAATGACCCAACACATATGCATATTTAGATAATGGAGAATCAAAAGCATGAGATACCTAATTTCTATACTTTCTAAATCTAGCCATTTACCACAACCTTGGTATCTTGTAATAGAACAGACAAAAAAGAATGAGAGGTGCTATTATGTCAAATACCTCCAACCTGCCTTTGTGCAGCTCAGGATTACACATGTTCCCCAAGTTCCTGACGAGATCGCCGCGCATGCAGAAGACCACGTCCCGGAGCGACCCCTCCTCCCTCCGCCGCCGGAGCTCGTCGAGCCTGCTCCCGATCAGCTCCACGTCGTAGAAGTCCGACTCATTGACCTGGTCGGACATTCTGTCGAGCACCTTGGCGGCGCGCACCCACTCCTCGTAGGTCCCCGCGTACCGCATCGCGCTCTTGCAGAGCTGACGCCGGCGCGCCAGCGCCAGCCGCGACCGCGCCCCGGAGAGCTTCCTGAGGAGCAGGCCGAGGAGCACGACCGCGAGGAGGACGCCGTGGGTGTTCCTGAGGTGCAGCCAGGACGCCGCCGCCGGCAGCGCGGCCCCGCGCGCACGCGAGAGCGCGGCGCTGGTCGCGACGCGCGCCCGGGCCCGCAGGCGCCACAGCGAGCTGAGCAGGAGCACGCGGAGCGCGGCGCCCCGGCCGAGGAGCGTCGACGGGCCGATCCTGAAGGGCCCGATGCTTGCCTCCCCGGATTCCTCCATTGACGACTGAAATGAAGTCACTCGGCGACTCCGGCGAGGTCAGAGACTGGAAAACTCCAGCTCGATTTTAAGTTCGAGCTGAGCTCGGTAGAAAAAGCGAGCTTGGATTATCAGCAGAAGCAGCCTTTTTCCGACTGTAAAAATCCCCAAATCGTGTTGACCAACCCACTCCCGGCAGCAAAGCAAAAACTGATCTTTACGTGAAGCGGACAAGCCAATCGACGACGGAGAGCCTCGCGGCGACACGAAACCGAGGTAAAAGGATCCAATTTCGAGCGGCGCCGGCTACCGGACCAGCGATCCCGGCGACCTAAATAGGCACAGTGGTCGCACGATCTCGACCACGGCCTCGCGTGGAGGAGGAGGAAGCGTGGGGGAAAGAAGAAGCGAAGCAATAAAAACCCAATTGAAAATGGAGAAACTACTCCGCGCAAGCTTCCAACATGGGAAATCCGATCGCCTGGGAGATTATGCAGGAATATAAAATCTTCTTCGCGTGGAAGTGAAGGGGACTGGGACTGGGACTGGGCGAGGAGTGGGGCAAGCGTGGACGCAAAATCCTCCAGCTAGCTATAGCTGCGGGATACGGGAGGTGGGGGAATGGGTATGGGAGGAATTTTAATGGCGCCGCGACCGCGGGGAGGAGGATGACGGATCGGTCGCCGGATTTGATGATGATGGGTTCGTTGCTTTCGCGGGAAGCAGTTGGGTGGGGCAGGGGAGGACGTCGGAGGCCGCAACGAGAAGGGATCGGGAAAGTGGCCGTGACCAAATGAGTCGTGCCCGTATCCACAAAGCACAGTGGTGACCGTGGACTACGGTAGGAGTACACCGACACGTGCACCTGAAAAAATATCATAACCTGAAATGGGTTTGCCTTAATTATAATAAAGTCATGGTAGAGCAAATGTGATTATTTATTAAGGACCCTCCTAGCCGGCGAATGTACGCTCGGAGGGGTTGGCATTTGCAAACGTTTAGACGGCAGTTTCAGTTATAAGAGGTTTGGTGGCGGTTTCTTCAGCAGTATGGATAATTTCTTTAGAGAAAGACATTTTTCTTCCAAATTTGTCACCATTTAATCTCACGTCGTAACTAAAACTGTCAGAAAAATGCGTTCGGTTGTCACCTCCTTCTCACGACGTTCGTCAGATGACATTATAGATTATTAATCCATGTATAAAAGTTTTTTTTCCAATACTTTAACCCACTGTCTATTACTCCTTCCGTAAAGAAATATAAGAGTGTTTAGATCACTAAAGTTCTGAATTATAATTATTCAGTCAATTCAAATAAGGCATATCTTGTTCAAGCCAATAAATAGAGTTAGGGTTATAGTTAAAGCAGCCAGTAGAAAACCAACTTGATGGTAAGAAATCCCGGGACCTAGAAATTCATTTCGTACAATTGAACCTTTTCAAACTGTTTCTTTTTAAGAACCAAAAAAACTTGTGCCAAAATAACGGATGCGAAGAAGAACAAAAGGCCTTGGACACGTAGTGATCTAAACGCTCTTATATTTTTTTACAGAGTAATTGCTTAATACGTTGCGAGTTGAACCAATAAATAGAGTAGAAATGTTCAGTTCTCGCGAGCAACAAAAGAGGACGGAAAAGACAGTTGCGAGTTGAGGCACCAGTAGGAAACACGTTGCGAGCGCTCACCATGAAACACTCACTGCATGATAAAAAAAATCTCGACTAATATCATACAACCGGTCTAAGATTTACTGGCCATCAACACAACACACCCAAACCACCAAAAGGTGCACATCGATCAACCAACATCACTGCACGAAGCTTCGATGAATTCAGGCGGGAACGGTTCTTCATGCCTCACGATCGTCAACAACATAAATGGCAGATGCTTGTCCAACTAAGGCAACACCGTCTGGATCACCTAATGGATGATCGTAACCAACCATTTTTCACCTTTTGGAATTTCTGGATTTTTTTACCTTAATCCTTTTTGGCAATTTTCCATCTGGATTTAATTTGTTTATCTTGGCCATCTCAAAAATTAGTCAAATGGTGTGGGATTACCCTATGGATCTCCTCTTCCACCCAAGGCACTCCACATAGTCCAAAGCTAAAGACACTACTGAAAGATCGTGGATGTCGCCTAGAGGGAGGGGGGCTTTATAATAATTACGGTTTAGACTTGAACAAATGCGAAATAAATCTACCGGTTAATTTATCAAGCACAAAACCAACAACAACTAGGCTCACCTATGTGCACCAACAACTTATGCTAAGCAACATAAACTACTAGGTGATAGCAAGATATATGACAAGAAACAATATGGCTATCACAAAGTAAAGTGCATAAGTAAAGGGCTCGGGTAAGAGATAACCGAGGCACGCGGAGACGACGATGTATCCCGAAGTTCACACCCTTGCGGATGCTAATCTCCGTTTGGAGCTGTGTGGAGGCACAATGCTCCCCAAGAAGCCACTAGGGCCACCGTAATCTCCTCACGCGATCGCACAATGCAAAGATGCCGTGATTCCACTAAGGGACCCTTGAGGGCGGTCACTGAACCCGTACAAATGGCAACCCTTGGGGGCGGTCACCGAACCCGTACACTTTGGCAACCCTTGGGGGCGGTCACAGGAACCCGTCAAATTGCTCGGAGTGATCTCCACAACCTAATTGGAGACCCCGACGCTTGCTCGGAGCTTTACACCACAATGATTGAGCTCTGAACACCACCAACCGTCTAGGGCGCCCAAGCACCCAAGAGGAGCAAGCTCAAGGGTATCAAGCACCCAAGAGTAATAAGCTTCTCAACTTGTAACTTCCACGTATCACCGTGGAGAACTCAAACCGATGCACCAAATGCAATGGCAAGGGCACACAGAGTGCCCAAGTACTTCTCTCCCAAATCCCACCAAAGCAACTAATGCTAGGGAGGAAATGAGAGGAAGAACAAGAAGGAGAACACCAAGAACTCCAAGATATAGATCCAAGGGGTTCCCCTCACATACAGGAGAAAGTGATTGATGGAAATGTGGATCTAGATCTCCTCTCTCTTTCCCCAAAAAACTAGCAAGAATCCATGAAGGGATTGAGAGATAGCAAGCTCGAAGAAGGTCAACAATGGGGGAAGAACACGAGCTCAAATGATGGGGCTCAAGGGGAAGAAGACCACCTTTTATAGGAGTGGAAAAATCCAACCGTTATTCCCAATTTTAGCCCGCAGCGGGCGGTACTACCGCTCTAAGGAGCGGTACTACTGCTGGCTGCAACAGTACTGCCGCTCGGCCCAGCGGTACTACCACTTGGACCTCGCACATCGCCTATGGGAGAACGAACAAAGAAGAGGGACGTTGAGCGGCACTAGTGGCGGTAGTAGGGGCGGTGCTACCACTTACAAGCGGTACTACCACTCCTACTGCCGCAGAACCCGACACGAGACACGCAGGTCTCGAGTCAAGGCGGTACTAGCGCGGAACCCGAGTCGTACTACCGCCTGTGGCCGTGGGTGGTACTACCGCTGTGAATCAGCGGTACTACTTCACAGCGGTATTACTGCTTGTGGCTTTCAGCGGTACTGCCGCTCCGGGGCTCGGTACTACCGCTGGCGCCTCACAAGACACTCCCAAGCAAAACAGATGCACATGGAAATTAGAACTGCCACAACTTCTGCAAATGAGCTCCGAATAGAGCAAACTCAAGCTTGTTGGATAGAAGACGACGAGTATAACCTCCAACAGAGAATAACCTGCATAACCTTCAACATCGAAAACATCATAGAAGATGCACATGAACTCCGTTTTCGATGAACTCGAGTTTGTCAAGAAGATGACCAAACTCTAAAATTCACAAGGAGAAACACCAAACAAGAACCAAGAAAGATGATGCAAGGATGCAATGGTTTGAGCCCTCTACGAACGATACAATCAAGCTACCAACTCGAGAGCCCCCCTTGATAGTACGACAATCGATCCTATAACCCGGTCTCCCAACTACCACCATGAGACCGGTAAAATAGAAACATATCAAGGGCAAACCTTTACCTTGCGCATGATCCACTTGAGTTAGATGATGACGATCTAGTCCTCCTCAAGATGGACCACCTTTCTTGATTGCGTTGGGTCGATGAAGACTAGTTGATTGCTCCCCCATACTCTACTATGGGTGAGCCACTATTCGGCACATCTTCACAAGTCCATTGTCACCACAATGGACGGCAAGCTTCAAGCACTTGATCTCTTCGTGATGCTCCATTTGACCTTGCACACGGCAATCTTGATGACGATCACCACTTGATGTCATCCTCTCCATGGGTTGTATGATATCTTCCTCTTGACGCAAACCCATGAAAACAAACTCTTGACCTAGTCTTGATCAACCTTGAACCTTTCCAACTCTCTTCATTTGGATGATGCCTTGAAGGTTAGCATGAATGATCACAGAATCTTTTTCTTCAAGACATGCTTGCAATAAGCTCAACTCTCACATGACCAATCTTTGGATAATTCCTTTATAGCACCTTGGTCAACACATAAACTCCTTGAAACCAACACATGGACTTCAAGAAATGCCTATGGACAAATCCTTCAAATATAACTCAATGCAACAATTAGTCCATAGAGAATGTCATCAATTACCAAAACCACACATGGGGGCACCGCATGTCCTTTCAACTACCTTTGGGAAAATATTTATTTTCCCATTTAATAAAAATCCTTAATATTCCACCTTTTATGAATGACCCTATATTCCCGTTGCTTATATAATTCCAAGAAAATGGTTTAGATCCCCCTCATTTTGGTTTCGTTTTTCTTGTTTTTCGCATCACGAGCTTGATTAGCAATTTTGACCAACCACTTTTACATGATCTTGGCAGTGCAAAGCATATTCCATAAGCGAATGCATATTCTTTTTATTGGTATGAATGCGTGTGTGTGTGCGTGCGTGTGCGTGTGTGCGTGTGTGTGCGCGTGTGTGTGTGCGTGTGTGTGCGCGTGTGAATTGCATTAGGTATTTCTGAAAAAGGAAGATAGATTCACATATATATGTGAACCATGCCTTTGTTCCACAATGCAAGCTTTGACTCTCATGTTTCCAACTAACAAGGTGGACCACATATATCACAGAAAGATAGTAGATCATTCACTAGATGGGTCTTATTAATTAGAACATATGCATATGTTGTTGAGAAGTCATTACATACTACATGAAGGTGTAAAACTCATTTTAAAATGACACATGTTTTTGTGTCGCCTTATTTTTCTCTTTTTCATGTGATGGCGACATATCTTCACTGACTTGTGAATGTTGTGCAGTAGGTGGCTTTTCCTGATCCGTAGAGGAATGACAACTGTAGAAATATATAATTAATTATTTAGCAAGCCAAAATAGCATAAGGTAAACAATACACTTGTATGTATACATAACTTAATTACACTAGAGAAACATTGAGATTACCCTATGCATGGCGGTGCGGGTGTAACGGGGGTGACGGGAGTTGGAGCTATATCATGATAGTCAAGTGGAATATACTCCAAAGATTCTTTTGTGAAATCATCTGAAAAAACAAAATACGACTATTAATCATTATCTATGATTGAAAAATTCTTGACTATGTGAAGAACACAAAATTATATTTCTTTGACAACTTAATTTATGAAAAGGATGACAAAAATTAATCTTAAATTTTTGCATACCTACAGTAGTTCAGAATAGATCTAAACTTCTCGTGTAAGATCTATATGTACAAATTAAAGATCACCTGACTTAGATTTAAGTTGACGAGTAGCCGCTAGTGGTGCATCGGTGAAAAGAATGGCGACCAAGCAAAAAGAAACAAGGAGGCAGAAATGACCACCCATGGTTCTTTGTGAATTAAAGTTCAGATCCTTGACGACTCTATATCCTATAGAAACTGTAACATATATAGTCGCATAATAGTGTGATTTGGTACCTATCAATTGATACTATTTATTAGATCATTAATAAAGATAATTAATGACGGAAGATAAGTACTAAAGATACGAAGTTAAGATCAACCATTTATTTCTTCAAAGGGAAATATTAGGATGTACCCAAATTAATGCGAGACATTTATACTTCCCAATAGGCAATAACTCTACAGGGTCAAGATGGACATTACAAGCCACCCATGGTTCTTGGTGAACTGAAGTTTTGATATTGTACTTGTCAGTATGCAAGGGATGACTCTATATCTTATAGAAACCGTAGCATATATAGTCACATAATAGTGCGATTTTGGTACATATCAGTTGATATTACTTAATGGGTCATTACTAAATATAATTGATGAAGGAATATACAACAAAAAATAGTCATTGAAGCACAACTATTTTTATCGTACCACATGTACAATGCCATCTTATTTTTTGCTAGAAATTTCCATTTACTATATGTGGATTTTCATTTTTGTTTCGCTAACAAGTATGTATGGGTTGTCCAACCCTTGTCCACTATCAAGTAATAAAACACTAGCTAACTACTCGCGCATTTCTACAAAATGATAAAAAAAATCTAGAGACACCAAGTGGAGGTACTCCTATTACATTGTCGCAGAGACGTGCTATACAAACGGTTTTAATCTCCTTTCTGCGACGGAGTTTTAAACCATCTCCTTGCCTGTGTGTGCGATAGGGGGGGGGGGTCCTTTCCACATGACCCAGAAACCGTCACGATAGATCCTCCGATCACACAGGCGGGGCAAAATGAACTCGTGTGAGATCAGGCGAGGCATCAAAGACAATTATACAAGCCCAATTGTTTCCGTTCGTGTGTACATCCTACACAATAAATCCCAGAAAAATGTTTCCGTTCGTATGTATGTCACACACAATTTTTGTTATGTGAAAACATTTGTGCAAGGTGGCCTAACACAAACAATTATCTGGCGGAAGTCGTGTGTGATTGTGAAGGAAATATGCCCTAGAGGCAATAATAAATTTGTTATTCCATATTTTCTTATTCATAATAAAGGTTTATTATTCATGCTAGAATTGTACTGGTCAGAAACTTAAATACACGTGTGAATACATAAACAAATACCGTGTCCCTAGTAATGAAGGAAGCATGCCCTAGAGGCAATAATAAAGTTATTATTTATTTCCTTATTTCATGATAAATATTTATTATTCATGCTAGAATTGTATTAACCGGAAACATAATACATGTGTGAATACATAGACAAACATAGTGTCACTAGTATGCCTCTACTTGACTAGCTCGTTGAATCAAAGATGGTTAAGTTTCCTAGCCATAGACATGAGTTGTCATTTGATTAACGGGATCACATCATTAGGAGAATGATGTGATTGACTTGACCCGTTCCGTTAGCCTAGCACTTGATCGTTTAGTACATTGCTGTTGCTTTCTTCATGACTTATATATGTTCCTGTAACTATGAGATTATGCAACTCCCGTTTACCCGAGGAACACTTTGGGTGCTACCAAACGTCACAACGTAACTGGGTGATTATAAAGGAGTACTACAAGTGTCTCCAAAGGTACATGTTGGGTTGGCGTATTTCGAGATTAGGTTTTGTCACTCCGATTATCGGAGAGGTATCTCTGGGCCCTCTCGGTAATGCACATCACTATAAGCCTTGCAAGCATTGCAACTAATGAGTTAGTTATGGATGATGTATTACTGAGCGAGTAAAGAGACTTCCGTAACGAGATTGAACTAGGTATTGAGATACCGACGATCGAATCTCGGGCAAGTAACATACCGATGACAAAGGGAACAACGTATGTTGTTATGCGGTTTGACCGATAAAGATCTTCGTAGAATATGTAGGAGCCAATATGAGCATCCAGGTTCTGCTATTGGTTATTGACCAAGAATAGTTCTAGGTCATGTCTACATAGTTCTCGAACCCGTAGGGTCCGCACGCTTAAGGTTTCGATGACGGTTTTATTATGAGTTTATGAGTTTTGATGTACCGAAGGAGTTTGGAGTCCCGGATGAGATCGGGGACATGACGAGGAGTCTCGAAATGGTCGAGACATAAAGAGTGATATATGTGATGACTATATTTGGACTTCGGAAAGGTTCCGAGTGATTCGGGTATTTTTCGGAGTACCGGAGAGTTACGGGAATTCGCCGGGGAGTATATGGGCCTTATTGGGCCATACGGGAATAGAGGAAAGAGGCCAAAAGGAAGGAGGCCTGCGCCCCCCCTCTGGTCCGAATTGGACAAGGGGCGCAACCCCCTTTTCCTTATTCCTCTCCCCCTCTTTCCCTTCTCCTACTCCAACAAGGGAGGTGGAATCCTACTAGGACTAGGGAGTCCTAGTAGGACTCCACACTTGGCGCGCGCCCCCTCCTAGGGCCAGCCTCCTCCCCTTGCTCCTTTATATCACAGGCGGGGGCACCCCATGAGACACAAGTTGATCTACGGATCGTTCCTTAGCCGTGTGCGGTGCCCCCTCCACCATATTCCACCTCGGTCATATCGTCGTGGAGTTTAGGCGAAGCCTGCACCGGTAGAGCATCATCATCGTCACCACGCCCGTCGTCTTGTGGAACTCATCCCGACACTTTCTTTGGATCGGAGTCCGGGATCGTCATTGAGCTGAGCGTGTGCTGAACTCGGAGGTGCCGTCGTTCGGTACTTGGATCGGTCGGATCGTGAAGGCGTGCGACTACATCAACCGCGTTGTCATAACGCTTCGCTTACGGTCTCACGAGTGCGTGGACAATACTCTCCCCTCTCGTTGCTATGCCATCACCATGATCTTGCGTGTGCGTAGGAATTTTTTTGAAATTACTACGTTCCCCATCAAGTAAGCCTCTACTAGACTAGCTCGTTGATCAAAGATGGTAAATGTTTTCTAGACATGTGTTGTCATTTGATAATGAGATCACATCATTAGGAGAATGATGTGATGGACAGGACCCATCCATTAGCTTATCATATGATCGTTCAGTTTATTGCTACTGCTTTCTTGAATGTCAAATACATGTTCCTTCAACCATGAGATTATGCAACTCCCGAATACCGGAGGAATACCTTGTGTGCTATCAAACGTCACAACGTAACTGGGTGATCATAAAATACTCTACAGGTATCTCCGAAGGTGTTTGTTGAGTTGGCATAGATCGAGATTAGGATTTCTCACTCCGAGTATTAGAGAGGTATCTTTGAGCCCTCTCGGCAATACACATCATAATAAGCTTGCAAGCAAATGACTAAGGAGTTAGTTACGAGATGATGTATTACGGGACGAGTAAAGAGACTTATCGGAACCGAGATTGAACTAGGTATGACGATACCAACGATCAAATCTCGGGCAAGTAACATACCGACAGACAAAAGGGAGTTGCGTATGTTGTTATAACGATTCGACCGATAAAGATCTTCGTAGAATATGTAGGAACCAATATGGGCATCCAGGTTTCGCTATTGGTTATTGACCGGAGAGGTGTCTTGGTCATGTATACATAGTTCTCGAACCCGTAGGGTCCGCATGCTTAACGTTCGTTGATGATATAGTGTTATATGAGTTATATGATTTGGTGACCGAACGTTGTTCAGAGTTCTGGATGAGATCACAGACATGACGAGGAGCTCCGGAGGTAAAGATTGATATATAGTATGATGATATTCGGACACCGGAAGAGTTTCAAAGTGCAATGGGTAGTCATCGGATTGTTGGAAGGGGTTCCGGACACCCCCGGGAGGTCTATGGGCCTAATGGGCCAAGGGGATAGACACACCACCCACAAGGGGGCTGGCACGCCCCTCTCCCTGGCCGCCGGCCCTAGGGAAGGAAAGGGGGAGGGCTAGCCCCTCCTGCCTTCCCCTCCACACGGGAGAAAGGAAAGGGGGGGGGGCACCCTCCCCTGCCTTTCCCCGCACGCCTAGAAAGGCAAGGGGGCGCGGCTAGGGGCATGACCCCAAGTGGGATTCGGTCCCACCTGGGCGCCTCCTTGGCTGCTCCTCCCTCCCCCACCTATATAAATGTGGGAGGGGGCGCCACACATAGCCCACGACAATCTCTTAGCCGTGTGCGGCGCCCCTCT